>JADAZR010000009.1:0-600000 GCA_014872995.1 Diaporthe citrichinensis | reverse complement strand
CAGACACGAGACGTCTCAAGGAAACCACCTCGGTCGAGCTCACGCGGATAAAATCCGTCAACGAGAGCCTGCAGAGGAACCACGAGGCCGAGATTCGGCAACTGCACGAGCAATTCAGCGCGAGAGAGGCCGAGCTTCAGAGACACGTGAAGACAGCGCGGAAAGAGGGCGCTTCCGAGATCGAAAGGCTTCAGAAGAAGGCCGACACAGCGCAAAAAGAGGCGGCGGCTGGGGCAGAGAACCTTCAGAAGAAGGCCGAAGCCGACCTCAAAGCGAAGGTGGAAGAGTACGAGAAGCAGTTCCGACTGAAGGAGGAAGAACACCAGAAGCAGCTGGCGTTGAAGGATGAGCAGCGTACCCGCGAGGTCGAGGAAGTCCGCAAGCAGACGCAAGAGGGCCACAGGCGCAGGCAGTCCGAAGCAGATCGGTCATCTAGGCGGGCGGAGGCAGAAAAGGCTGATCTGAAGGCCACAATCAGCAGACTTGAGGTGGACCTTATGAAGGTAATTCTCTGCCCAATTGGCAACCGTCCTTGGGCCAGATGCTGACATGTTGTAGGCAAACAAGAGCAAGACACAGGAAGCATCAGCAGCCAAAGAGGCCTCAGAACGTGCTGCAAAGAAGGCAGCTGAGTTGGAGAAGAAGGTCAAAGATCTGGAAGCAAAGACCAAAGAGGTATGCCACAGTCTTGATTGATTGACAAGGATGATGGTCATGCTAACTCTGTCTCTAGGCCGAGACTCTTGTCAAGCAGAAGGAAACGGAGAAAGAGTGCACGCAGGGCGAGTTAGACGACATGCTGATGCTTTTCGCCGATGCTGAAGAGAAGGTCAACAAGTATAAGGAGAAGCTTAAGGCATTGGGTGAGACAATCTCGGATGATGAGGACGATGAAGAGGAAGACCCGGATGAGGACGAAGATGAAGACAGCGCAAAGGAGGACGAGACCTCGGAAAAGGGTGGAAACGACGTGGACTAAAACCCTTCACCATCGAATGTCTTGCCCAAGCGTTGGCCCAAAGTCGAGTCCCGGGGCCCTGGGAGGTCCGGGAGGTCTGCATTTGCCGCTGGATATCCAGACGAGTCCATCTCTCGCGGGTCAGAAGGTTCGACAGGATTATGAAAGCGTTGCACAGCCTGCGAAGAGATTATGTAGCATGGTTATCAGCAAGATGAGGTGTATATAGCATTTTGGGAAGCAAGCCAGCTATTGGAATTGACAAAACAACATCAGAACATCGCGCCTACTAAGAATGGAACAGCCAAAGGACATAATGTGATCCAGACCGAAAAGTCTGGTAGTTTACGAGAATTGTTTTTGTAGGGCAGCTTTCTGTTCGGCATGACCCGTAAAACTTTCCCGCATGCAGAATTTTTGGGGTTGCAGGCTTGCAGCACTTGAATTTTTCGCTCACCCGCCGTACTTACAACGCTGCGTGGATGTTCACCTGCGAAAAGTACCTTGACATACATACACCCTTCACCTGCTTAGATTATTAGTACGTGTTCGGAACCTGTAAGTTCCAACTTTTCTCAAGTGCAACGGTGCCACTACCTTCAGGACCTTTTATCAGAAGAGCCGGTTCAACAGCGCTAACAATCTCAGTAGTGCATTAAGACCGTTCTGAAGAAAACAAGAAGTGTTGTGTGCTCACCAGAATCCAACCCGCACTGCACCATGTCAAAAGAGGCAGACGACATTGCCAGCGGGTCCGAGGGCTCTGAGGGCTGGGATGATGTTGACGAGGGCGTCGACGAGGAGAGCCTGGAAATCGTCTCGCTCCTGGACGACAAGGTCTTCCCTGATGCGCAGTCTATGCTGGAGCACCTCAAGAGCAGCTTCAACTTCGACTTCGTGGCGGTGCGCGACCGACTCGGCCTGGACTTTTACGGCAGCATCAAACTTGTCAATTTTAGTTCGTTGTCTGCTCAAGCTCTTATCTGACTCCCCAGCTAACGCCGTCTCCCAGTCCGAAATACCGTCAAAGGTGGCAAGCCTCTGCCAGACCAGATCACTGAGGCGGATATCCAGGATGACAAGTTCCTGATGCCTGTGCTGCCTGACGATGCGCTCATTATGTGCCTGGATGACCTCCCGTCTTCATCGGATGCTGCAGATGGAAAGGGCAAGGCTGCTGAGGGCGCATCGACGACGGAGTCGGCCGGCGACGACGCCAGCAAGAACGCCTCACTGCAGGCTCAGCTCGACGAGCTCAACAAGCAGTTCGCCAACTACCGGCTTGCTGTGGAGCAGACCCTTGACAAGAGGTGGCATGCCGACGATGATGACTCGTCGTCGCGGTCGTCGGCTAGTTCGAAGAAGGAGAAGAAGGATGAATCAGCGTACTACTGGGAGTCCTATGCACACAACGGTATGCTGCTTGCCTGCCCTCGCAGAAACAGGACGACCTTGGAGTCCTAACACCATGACAGATATCCACGAGACCATGTTGAAAGACACCGTCCGCACGGAGGGCTACCGAGACTTCATCTACAACAACAAGCACCTCTTCAAGGGCAAGACCGTCCTGGACATCGGGTGCGGGACCGGCATCCTGTCCATGTTCTGCGCCAAAGCCGGGGCCGCGCACGTCTACGCTATCGATAAGTCCGCCATCCTGGACAAGGCGAACGAGAACATCTTCAACAACGGCCTGTCCGACACCATCACCTGCCTGCGCGGGCGCATCGAGGACATCGTCCTGCCCGTGGACAAGGTGGACATAATAGTCTCGGAGTGGATGGGCTACGCGCTCCTATACGAGGCGATGCTGCCGTCGGTGCTCTTCGCCCGCGACAGATACCTCAAGCCGGACGGCCTGCTGGTGCCGTCGCACACGACCATCTTTCATGCGCCCGTCTCGGACCCGGAGTACGTCGCCGACAACGTCACCTTCTGGCGGGACGTGTACGGCTTCGACATGAAGGCCATGCAGGAGGGCATGCTCAAGGAGGTCAGGGTGCAGACCATGCCGGCCGAGTGCCTCTGCGGCACCGCGAGCACGTACGCGCTGGACCTGTACCACGTCAAGGTCGAGGACCTCACCTTCAAGGCCGGCTGGACGAGCAAGCTCACCCGGGACGTGGACAACGTGGACGGCTTCCTCATCTGGTTCGACAACTACTTCGCCGCGTCGCGGCGGGAGGGCGCCGAGCTGATCGAGGCGCCGGCCGTCGACTGGGAGGCGGTCCGAAAGGACGGCAGCAACGCGTTCACGACCGGCCCGCACCGCAAGGAGACCCACTGGAAGCAGGTCCTGATGCTGGTCGAGGACAAGGACGGGCATGAGCGCAAGCCCCTCAAGGCGGGGGAGCAGATCGAGGGCACACTGTCTTACTCCGCGCCCGAGGACCATGCGCGTGGGCTGCTGATCAAGGTGGAGTGGGACGGCCTGCCGAACGCTGAGAAGTCACAGGTCTGGGCTCTCAACTAGTGAATAGGTAGACTTTGCTCATTAGAGAATATTTTGGCCATAAGCAACTCTTCAAGACGCAAAATCAACACAGGTTGCAGGATGCCTTGTGTCGGTGTGAAGCTCAGCCCAATACACCTGTGGGACAAATGCTTGTACATTGTATATGTGCCTTATAGAATATAAAGTCCAAGGTGTGACATGCAGTGGAGCAAAGACGATTTGGCCCTGGTCTCCTCGAACCAACCACCTTCGGTAATAGTCAAATTCGCCTTCCTACATGCTTTCCGGTGTCTACTAAAATGCCAAATGCCTATGCTATATAAAAGGGAGGTAAGAAGCTAGAGGAGTGAATATGAATCCTATGCCCTGCTCGCCTCACAGGTGCGGCACACCCACACTCGCCATGATTAAATTGATAATACTCAAGAATCCCTCCCCGAGAATGAAACCAGATGCGAGCACAATCAATGGCGTGTCTTCCCTCGTGCCCTTCTTCCTCCACCACCAGGCTACTAGTCCGCCCACGGTTCTCGCCAATGTGAAGCTGGGCACTGCAGGTTGTTAGTCATGTTACTCGGACCATGTTGACCGATCGCAGAAGCTTCCATTATGAATGGATGGGGCAGGACAGGTAGGAGAAGCTGGTACATACCGTTATACATGCCCACAGCCACGGCAATTCCGCCGGGAATGAGGTGCTGCCACGTCTTATTCGTAGCATATATCCTCACCATGGTGGTCAGGGTGAAAAGCACTGCAAACGCAATAGCCCACTCCCTAGCCATGTACGGCAGCCCCTGGCCGGTGACTAGCCTCGCGGTGAAGATCCATACGTAGGCGGTCGGGACCTGGAACAGCGAGCCCGGGATGGTGTACACGGCCGTGTAGAGCCTGTATATGAACGCACTCACGACGGCCCCCACGGTGGCGCCGACGACCTGGCCCCAGAACTGGGCCTTGGGCGCCGCGCCCAGCAGGTGGCCTGTCTTAAGGTCCTGCATCAGGTCGCCAGCCTGCAGGGCGCCGGCCTCGGAGACGGCGCCGGCGACGAGGTTGATCAGCACCGAGGTGGGGTGGGACTGCGGTACGATGAGGGCGAAGAAGAGCTGCGCCAGCTTGGAGATGCCCGACACAGGGTTCAGGTCTGTCTCGCCCAGGGCGCGCACACCCATGATACTGAGTACGAGTGCCATCAGCACCGCCGAGACGGTCGCATACAGGGGCACCAAGTCCCCAAAGACGATGTGGATGCACAGCACGCAGAAGGCGATGGACAGCGCGAGCCCAATGATCACCGTACGGTTCGAGATCAGCTGTGAGGCTGGGGCGTCGTCCTGGTCGGCCTCGGCGAGGAGGTGCGAGATGGACGACTGCTGCTGCTGGTGGTCCTGCTCTGGCTGCTGATGGTCAGACGAGGGGCTCGGCGGCGGGAGGTCGTCCTCCTGGGGGCTGAGCGTGGTGTACCCCTGATGACGGGGCGGAAGCAGCTGGCTCAGGCTCGTGTCCCCGTTCTGCCACCGGTGGTGGAAGCTGGCGCCGGCTTTAGTGACGCGCTGGAGCAAGGGTCTCGAGGCGAGATAGCCGAGACTGACGACGGCGTCTGCGAGCATAATTGCAAGCGAGGTCCATACGATCCAGCCCTTACTCCCGTTCTCCCAGTCGCTGATCTTGCCCGGGGCCCAACCTTGGTGTTTAGCCAGGGGTGACAGTATGCCCCATCCAATGACAGCGCCAAGCAACTATTGAGCAGTGTCAGCGTGGAGGTCCGATTGATACTCTGTACAGGCCAGGCCTTACCATGTGAATTGTAGTTGCCGGTCCCATGATAATTCCCTGCCCGACATAAGCCAGGCTTGGATTCAAGGTCCACAGCCATGTCGAGGCGGCTGTTACACCGAATATCGGCAGATTTCTCAAGACGGGGAAGAAGTAAGTCGCAAAAGTGTACAGCCCCGATATAAAGAAACAGGTCAGCAACAACTTGACGTTAGCCTTCCACTGCTGCCTCCGCAGATCCGCGCCTTCATCATCAACAGAATGCGCATTTCCGTCCTGCTCGACACGCCCGCCGAAGCCCTCAGGCACGACATGCTCCTGGGGGTTATGTTTAGGGGACGAGTCATCCCTCACCAGCCCCGTCTTTCCATGCAGCACACTGATCAACACGGCAGTACTGAAGCCGCTTGGGAACTTGAGCTTCTCCCGGATGATAACCTGGCGCCTCAGAGGGACGGCAAAGACCACACCAAAGTAGCACAGCCCCAGGGACCAGACAACAAGCTTCCAAGTGCTGAGATTGACGGGGCCCTGCTCCTCGGGCTTCAGGAGGTACTGCATGGCGGGCAGCACGCCGACAAAACCGCAGCCGAGCGGCATGATGGCCATGGACCCGGCAACGGTCTGGACCAGGACGTTCTCGACGGGCGAGAAGGGGAAGGCCAGGTGCCGGGACAGAGTCTTGAAGATGCCGAATCCCATGAGCGACGCTGGCATGGTCATCATGCTAACCCAGCCAGTCTGGAGGCCAAAGTACATGTTGGAGAAGCAGATGACGAGCCCGACCAGGAGGCCGGCAGCTATGGCGCGGAGGGTGAAGCTGCGGCCTTCGACGTCGAGCCCTGGCTTGGCCACCCTGAGGGCCGGGCTGGGTGGCGAGTGGTCTTGGTCGCCATCTCGAAGCGCGTCTCCCTCGTCAGGAGGCTGTCGTGATGAGAGGGCATCGCCACCTTGGGCGTCATCCTCGGACGTGCCAAGGCGGTCGTAGCCGGAGCGGTCTTGACCCCTATCGGGCGCCATACCTGTTGCAGTACTCGGAGTTCTCGGACCGCGAGTTGACAGGTCCAGCAGCTGGATGCCTTGACTTGGACTTGGACTCGGAGGGTTCAAGGACGAGCCTCTAGAGCTCGGAATAATGAGTGACGAGATTCAGGAATGCAGCAGACCGTGTGCCATGAGCAGATCACAGCGCACGGCATATCATTGGGGGAATGGCCTAGACAAAGAAGCGATCCCGGCAGGTTGGGTCTTCCCGTGACCGTTGCAACCGGCAGACGGCGACGATGATGCCATGGGCCCGGTCCGATCAGGGAGTGAGCTTATGTAAGCCATCCTGTTCAACAGATGGTATTCTACTTTTGTACCTTTGTAGTATCTGCACAGACTAACAGCGTTGAGTAGACTGGTAAACTGGCAGAGCTATGATAGGCATTCTCCTACTGGCCTAGATGGTGGGGGAAGGGCAGAAAAGGCCAACGGTCTGGCAGGTCCGATGTCTGTTCTTGCTGTCTCGACGCTGTGCACTCGACAAGCAACGGTCCGGTGCCCCGTTTCCAGTGTCCAGCTGAACCATCTGGTGGGTCTGCCGCGCCCTGCATGTCCTTGGCCTCCCCTGTCAATGTCTTTGTCTTGTCGATGCAGGCTACCGACGAGAACCGCTTCGGCTCCGGCTCGGCCCAATGCAGGCCGCGTTGGCTTGCCTCGACCGCGATTGCGACCAAGACTGTGACTATGACTACAACTATGACTAGCATCGAATACTGTAACTTTACAATACAGATCGCAATCACTATCGTGTACGTGCGAGTCCCAGACCCAGACTCCCCACAAGCTTAAAGTCGCGACGGCCAATTCCCGGTGTTGCTGTTACCCAAGTGGTCCCACTTGAGGAAGCAACGTCTCACCTGCGCCCTAGGGGCCCAGCGACGAAATCCCCTCGTGCCCGAAAACTCGTCGTTGCCCCCCGGCGAAAAAAAATCTCTTCACCTCGCGGCGAGCTCCTGCGCTCCTGCTATTCCCGGGAGATCTCTCATCCCCAGTCTTGCAATGCGCCACTTTTCGAGTACATCGATGCCCCTTCTGGCCCGTCCGCGTCTTCTCATACCTGCAGATCTTGGCAGCATGGTGTGGGTCCCAACGCCTGCGACCCCGCGAGGAAGGGGCCTCGACGCGCGGGCGACTGCAGTTGCTTGTTCGCTCATCTTGCCTCTTGGGATCCCTAGGCCATCGCAATCCGCCGATTGTGATGCCTTGAGCCGTGAAATCCCCGAGCCACCCATTCGGCTACCCCGTCATGGAAGGGAAAATTTTCACACGAGGAATCTCAAGTGAGGCACGCGACAACTGGCAGGGGCAGGTGAGAGGGCTGCCGCCGCGGGTGTTGGTGACGGCCTTGTTGATGATGTCCAAAGTCACACCACGCCACTGCAGACGCAGCAGCATCACCAACACCAATATAAGACCCCGCCCCGCAGCCGAGTTTCTATGCGTACAACATTTTGCAAATATCTCGATAGATCATCTAGATTATTACCTTTGCTAAACCCCCCATTCGTCCTCGGACCTGCTCGGCCTGGCCCAAGTGCCAGTCTAACGAGCCCCAGCTTCAAGCTTCGTATCCACCAGTCCACTTCCACACGGAGCCACCACCCTGTCGTTCAGGCCCGTCCCCCAGAGACGAGGGAAAAGCTTTAATATTGCCGGCCACCCGGCCTGTCTCTCATATATAATTGTCACACCACCTGGACAATCTCTTGCAGTCACCTGTATATATCTGTTCTCTCGTCTCGCCGTCCAAGTGTTGCTCCTCGCCTGCTCCGGTCGACTCTGCCCCCTGAGGACCCTCTCTGGTGGTAGCTTTGGCTCGAGCTCATCCGGACCGGACAATTGTTGGGATTGGTGCTCCACCGGATCCCACAAGGGAAAGAAAAAAGTCCAGTATCAACGTCATCCTCGTGACTCACCAGGCCGCATTTATCTGGGCACCGGATTCCCTCGCCTCGAACGGATCCCAGTTCCCGCATACCACTCAGGAGCCCCAATCGCACGGCACACTCAAGGACAGAGCTCAGCATGGCCAAAGCAGACACCATAGTCGCCGCAGGGCGCGGCGATGCCAGCCCGGACCCGGAGAAGCAGTCCTTCACCGAGGCCTCTACCCATGAGCTCAAGCGGGAAATGTCAGGTCGTCACCTGCAGTTCATTGCTATTGGAGGCGCAGTTGGCACGGGCTTGTTCATCGGTAGCGGCGCTTCTCTGGCCACGGCGGGTCCTGTTGGCTGTCTGATTTCGTATATTGCTGTCGGGACGATTCTGTACTCGGTCATGACCAGCCTGGGCGAGATGGCGACATATATCCCAACTGCTGGCTCATTTACATCGTACAGCGCTCGATTTGTCGACCCGGCACTGGGCTTTGCGATGGGCTGGCTCTACTGGTTCAGTTGTGAGTCTAGAAACTCCATGTCACCCATGGGCTGAGTGCCATCTTAAGCCGGATGCGGGCGTACGACTAACATGCTTCAAGGGGCTATCACATGGGCTCTTGAGTTGACCGCCGCCGGGTTGATCATCCAGTACTGGAACTCCAGCATTAATATTGGCATCTGGATAGCCATCTTCTGGGTTGTCTTCACGGCAGTCAACTTCGTCCCTGTCAAGTTGTACGGCGAGATGGAGTATTGGTTTGTGTCGATCAAGGTCGTTACCATTATCGGATTCCTCATTTTTGCGGTATGTACTAAGCTGTCCACTCCCATGAATTCTTCTTGGAGCCGGTAGGCAATATCTGAATTAGCCCTGTGCCTTGGGAATTGCTCAACACACTGGACGCTCTGGGAACGCGCTTGTTGAAATGTTACTGACAAACTTGAGCAGATCTGCATCAACGCAGGTGCAAGCCCCCAGGGATATCTGGGCTTCACCTACTGGAGGAACCCAGGCGCGTTCGCCTCGTACGACGAAAATATGGTTCCGGCTACCGGCAAGTTCGTCTCATTCTGGAGCGTTCTCGTCACGGCGGCTTTCTCGTACCAGGGTGCAGAGCTTGTTGGCGTCGGCGCGGGAGAGGCTCGCAACCCGCACAAGACGGTCCCGGTTGCTATCCGGAACACCTTCTGGGGCATCCTGTTCCTATTCGTCTCCACGATCTTCTTCCTCGGAATCCTCGTTCCGTACGACAACCCGGAGCTCACGAACGGCAGCACCAGCGCCGCCGGCTCCCCGCTCGTCATCGCCGCGAACCTCGCCTCTGTTCCTGTCTTGCCGGACATCATCAACGCCGTCCTTCTCACCGCCGTGCTCTCGGCGGCGAACTCGGTCGTCTACTCCGGCAGCCGTATCCTCGTGGGTCTTGCAAACGAGGGCCACGCCCCTCGATTTCTGACCAAGACCAACGGTCACGGCGTTCCTTACAACGCCGTAGCCTTCACGTCGGCGTTCGGCCTCCTCGCCTTCCTGAACCTCTCCCCCTCGGGCACCGACGCCTTCAACTGGTTCCTCAACATCACCGCCGTGGCAGGCCTGATCACCTGGGCCAGCATCAACCTGTCCCACATCCAGTTTCAGCGTGCCATGAAGGCTCAGAATATCCCGCGGCATTTGCTGCCGTACCTGGCACCGCTGCAGCCTTACCTGGCGTGGTATGGCCTGTTCTTCAACATTCTGATTGTGATCACACAGGGTTTCACCGCATTCATGCCCTGGAACACGGTGGACTTTTTTACGGCATACATCAGTGTCATTCTATTTGTAGTGCTTTATGTTGGGTACAAGGCCGCATATCGGCCGGCGTTTGTAAAAGTAAGCGAGGCTGACTTGCACAAGGGTCGGTTACAGACCGCGGAAGGGGTGGTTGTTGAGCAATGACTGGACAGTAGAGTGCATGGTGTAAAATAGATGTTCGTCACGCGGTTTACAGCACAGCAACAAAAATAATTTAATACGAGAGAACAGGTATCGATTCAAATAATGCAGTCTCAGATGTCTTACTACACAAGCGTGATGGTTGCCGTAACAATCCACCGCAGTGTCGTCACCTTGGGCAGTTATCTTCCGTCTCGTGAACTGGGCTATTGCTCTACAAAGACCAGCAATTATCCTCAACCCGGCCCAACTACTTCAAAAAGCAGCAGAGACATGGCATATGTTTGCATACAGCGAGTATTGCCTGTGCTATCGGAGTCCACGGGTAGGTATATCAACGTTCTGCCCCTATTCATACGTAATCGTCTTGATGATTTCGGCGCGTACGCCTTATATGAAGCCAGCCTACATATGCCTTCATGGCGCATCCCTTGTCTTCCAGCTCTGCGCAACACTTGCCATAGTCTCAAATGTCATCTCCCCTCCGCTGGACTCGGCCATCTTCACCAGCCTCCCAAGGAACCTGTCCACCATGCCAACGATGTGCGCCCTCCCAGCGCTCTCAGGGTGCCAGATCAGGGGATACATCGACCCGTACCCCATGCCAGGTCCCTCCTCCAGGAACGACTCGTTCTCCCACAGCCACTCAAACCTGTCCCACCACATTCTCTCTACAACATCCGTGGCAACGTACCCATGCGTCGAAGCCGTGTACGGATAAAATCCCATCGGCGTCATGTCCTCCGTGTACCACGACGCAGGGACCTCGACCAGCGCCGCGGCCGCCTCGGCCGTCCCGGGGAGCGGCTGCGCGGGCAGGGGAGTGGGCCGCATCCACGTCGCCGCCGGCTTCCCGTAATCTGGCACGTGAGGCACCTCCTGCGGGAAGGGGCGGGGGAGGAAGTAGGGCAGGGAGTCGTGCGCGTTCATGCTGCTGTCGTACAAGAACCCACGACGCTGCAGAAGGTCGACGGTCGACTCGCGGATCTGATATAGCGGCGCCCGGTAGCCCAGCGGCCGCTGCTGCTGCTGCTGCCGATCGCCCTCGCCCTCGGCCCCGCCGCCCCTGCCGCGCAGCAGCCCCGTCGCGAGCTCGGTGCACCGCTCCAGCACGTCGTCCTCCTGCTCGGGCGTCATGGCATATGCGCCCTCGTGGCTGTAGCCGTGCAGGCCTATCTCTGCGCCGCTGGCGGCGATCTCGGCCGCCCTCTCAGGGAAGGTCTCGATGCTATGGCCCGGGATGAACCAGGTCACCTTCTCCGAGACGCCGTGCTTGGCAAACAGCCTCAGCAGCCGGGGTACGCCGACGTTGGCGCTCAGCAGGCCGGCCGAGTAGTCTGAGAGGGTGTTCTCGGGCGTGTGGCCCGTCCCGAGGTAGCCAGAGAGGGCGTCAAAGTCGACGGATAGGCATATGCGCATGCGCCGGGGCCTCGGCTTGGTTGCATCCATTGGGGGCTATGAGGCACCTAGGCTCTGTCTGTTGAATAGCTTTGGAATGGTCCCTCACAAGGCAGGCAAACAGGCTTCTATCATGTCATACTCACGCCTGGTTTCGATGACGCCGTGGGGTCTTCTGCAGCCCGTTGAAATCGCAGGGGTTCGCGGTGGTGCGGAGACCGTCTCTTGGATCGGCCCAAGACGGAGCCAGCTAACTGCCCAGTGGATGTCCGACTGAACAACGTATTTCATTACCGGATTTGTTGGCATGATTTACTGGCTGCTACGATCATTTCAGTCTGCAAATTCGAATCTCATGAGCCTGTTAACAGCAAAAGACTTGTGGAATTCGATACTGTGCTCACATGTTGTGAAGCCGATGGCTCACTGCTCGTTCTGCAGATTCAGAATTACTCAATGCTCGTCCAGATTTATTGTAGAAAGTAAAAGATATTCTCCGCATAATGCGACCAGCTTGTTGTCGATTTGGCTTATTTTATACTTTGTATAGCTTTTTGTCTCGACGCCGAGGATCCCAGACCTATAAGAATGCTTGCCCATGGACCTTTAGTCTTTAGATTAGCAGGTGGTGTACGGAGTATCAAGAGATACCGGTTTCTTTTCACTTGACTCCAAGCGGCCACCCATGAGTCAACACTGACATGTACACAGCCAGTCTTGGTGTCTCTAGCGTGTATACCACTTGTGCATACCATGAATTGAATTTTGGCTCTGGGCGATGGGAAAGTAGATCCCGTCTGTACCCCGCAAACCTAGTCTTCGGACTGAATATCGAACCCGAGAATGCAGAGTATGGGGCTGTTGCCCGTGCGTCGTGCCTGATACATCGGTCCCTGTTGGTGGACGGGACTTTCACTTGATCGGACACTTTGGGAACATAGAAGGGGATGAAGCAACAAGCAACGCAGACAACAGTCAAAGATACCATGTTTCAACCATTGACGAGGGCGACGCAATGAAAATACCACAGAGACCGTAGTAATATACCACTATTTGAAGCACTGTGCCTATTGCTGTAACAAAAAAAAAATATTATGCCGGCGGATACAGGTTCATCGCGCGGAAATACGGACATACGTACTCGGCCGCCCCCCACCGGCTCAGTAATTCATCAATTAGCACTGCCGCGGTGGAGGTCTCGTAAAGTATTCATATGAGACACGCTTAAACTCTCCCAGTCCAACCTCGGAAAACTCTCGCATTATAACCACAAATCAGCTATCGTACATTTGCAACCTGTCCCTCATCAGTTCACATTAAATGACTGTTCTTGCGATCCGGCCAACAAGAAAGACTCAAAAGTAGGATCTCGGCATCCATGAGCCATCCAGCACTCCAGCACGTATCGAAGAAAACAAAATGTTTTATACCGGTTTTGCTGTCCTCGTAGCATCGCTAGTCATCTATGCGGTGGGGGTGACCATATACAATGTCTTCTTCCATCCGCTGGCAAACGTTCCGGGCCCCAGGCTTGCAGCAATCACTCGTCTCTGGTTCTTCACCACAGATATCACTGGCGATTCCTCTAGGACCATCCTGAAATGGCATCAGACTCACGGTGCGTCAGGACACCCCCTCATAACTCAGGCAGAGCCGGCCTCGGATAATATAGTTGCGCGGAACGGGCCGCGGAAGGAGAAAGTATCTTACTAACCAATACCACAGGCCCTGTAATCCGCGTGGCGCCTAACGAGCTCTCCATCTGCGATATCGATGCCTACCTCTCGGAGATCTACGCGCAGAACACGAAGTTCACCAAGGCGCCCTATTTCTACGAGGCATTCGACAACCCCCATGGCACGGTCTTCTCGCAGTTGGACAAGGGGGCGCACTCGGGAGAGAAGCGCTTGATGTCCCATGCCTTCTCCCGCAGGAACATTGTCGGGATGCAGCACGAGCTGTACGGCCATGTTCACAAGTGGGTCGACAGGCTGCAGGCTCATGCCAGGGCAGGGAGGCCCATCCCGCTGAGCCGCGCGGCGCAGTGCCTGACCCTCGACAACGTGGCCTTCTTCAGCTACGGCAGCGACGAGGGCGCGCTTGATTCCGAGGGCTTCCAGAACGAGCTGCTCGACCAGTTCGAGGCGTTCCCGAAGCTCATTACGGTCTTCCATTTTCTCCCGTTCCTTCAGACTCTGGTCAACATCCTGCAGCGCTTTTCTTCGTCTTCGTCGTCGGCCGCTCGCGTCATCCAGGTAAGCTTCAGGGCTGGCTCTACGAAATTAATAGCCCCGAGGTGAGCTAATCTGAAATGTGCGTCTCCTCCCCTTTTAGGGCTCCACGATTGGCTGGGACCGATTTATCAACCAGAAGGTGCGGGGCGAGACAAACGGGATGATCCTCTTTGAGAGCATGCTAGAGAGAGCGAGCAAAAACAATGTTGAGATTGACCGTGGCAGGGGAATAGCAAATGGTTCCCTGATGCTGGTCGCAGGTATGTCTTTCGCCGGATTGGGTTCTGGACACACTGTGATTCGACAAAAACTTATTGTTGACACATGCGTGTTGAACAGGGACCGGAACCACGGCAGCTGCCAGTAAGTGGCCTCCATTGAGTCATGCCAGGGACGTGTCGAAGACTTGAGCCGTCTGCAACGATCGTCAAGTGTCTTCAGCCCTTTAGTAATATCATTGTCAGGAGGGAATTAGGTTGCTAACAATTTCAAAGTCACCACCGGAGTTTATCACCTCACAAAGCAGCCCGAACTATGGCACGAGCTCAAACGCCAGCTGCGAGCCGCAATACCAGCAGACAACACACAGCCCGACGTAACAGAGCTCGAGAAGGTGCCGCTTATGGAGGCCGTCGCCAAGGAGTCACTCCGATATGGCTGTCCCATCCGGGGCAGGAATCCGAGGCTCGTACCGGAGGGAGGGATGGTGTGCGGTGGTATCCACATACCCCAAGGGGTGGGTGGCCTTCTTCCCCAGAACTCAACTCTATTCTCTTACTCGCACACGGAGATTGTCGCTTACATGAATAATAGACTTGCGTTTTCAGCGCCCAGTGGTATCACTGCACCAATCCAAACGTCTACCCGCAACCCGAGCTGTTCAAGCCGGAGCGTTGGCTGGTTGATGATGCGGACGCTCTGCATGCCATGAATCGACACCTGGTGGTCTTCTCCAACGGATCTAGAAATTGTATTGGGCAAAAGTAAGTCTTTTATGGCCAACCATATATCATTAGATGCGAACAGGGGAATGAAGCTGACCCGGATATAATCCCAGCCTTGCCATCATCGAGTTGAAGCTGGCACTCAGCCAGGTCGTGCTCAATTTTGAGCCGGGAGAGACCATGGAACCGGAGCTGGAGTACGAGGAGTACTTGGGCCTGACGGAACCCAAGGGCCCGGTAAAAATCACTTTGCGCGAAGGCTCGTGAATGCGGTTCTGCCAACTGCTTTAGGATTGTTTGATTCTGCCTCCGTCGTTTGCTGCTGGGCAGGAGGTTCCGCAGCAGCTCGAGGTCTAACAGGGCTGACGTTGAAGAAATGCGAGAGTACATGCATACGTAGTAATTCAAATCACAGCCTTCAGCAGTGTGATAAAAACAAGCAAAAGGCCTCTTTTCTTGCTTCATGGAAGACTACATACAGGGACTGCATCCACGCATGCAACCGCCCAGTCTGCATGAGTCCCAAGCATCGCTCGCCATTAGCCATCTCCACGCCCTCCCCTCAGCAGAAACGGGACATGCGTGACCTCTGTTCTAGCCAATTCATCCAGGATGGCCCGAGACATGTCCCTCGAAGAATCCATCGCCGGTTCATATTCGCCAGAGACCGAGCGGGACCCGAAGCACGGGGTGAAGACCGGGATCATCGCCGCACAAAAGCGTGTAAGCTGATTGGTCAATTGCCGCTGCCACCCCCTACGCTCGCAAGACAGCAAGCCAGCTAGACTCCTGTGTGCAACCCGAAGCCACAGCAGGGTGAACGAGGGCGCCGTGAGCATTTTGACAGGGTCTCATTTGCTGTTTCGATCTAAATTGGGAGCATTTGATTCCACGCGTGTTCCATGTGAGGTTGCACGACGGTGAGCCTCCAGGTCGTGCTTGTCCTACCGCCCCCGTTCAGCCGCGGCCCACAACAGCGACATGTTCGGGCAGGGTCGGGAGTGGAGACGTGGCTCCAGGGAGAGGAGAGCTCTTCGAGGGAAGCAAGAACACACACTCTTAGGAACCTGCATACGGTGGTGGGGAGCAGGGTTTGGAGGCTCTGCAGGCGACTTCTCAAAAGTTCGTGGAGTGCTAAAAGGCGCAAAGCCTCTTCAACCCTAGAGCATCCAAGAATGAGTGGCACACAGCGAGTCTGCATTGGACAAGAACAGTATGGGATGCCTGAAGCATGGGTATGCATCGATGAAACTTGGCTCGCTGTTGGCGCGAGCTATGTACTCAAAAAGTGCCGTTTCGACTATATCTACTGCAATCCAAGACCGACTACCGCCACCCATATCTCCCGAGATAACCAGACAGTCTCCCATTGTAGATAGAAAAGATCCCGCAGAAGCCATAGAACGCCTGTTGATGACTTCGAAGTGAAGAAAAGGGGTATCCATCAGCAAAGTACTATACAGAAAAAGCGTCACTCATAACCACGCCACGACCTATGACGGTGACGTATACCCAGCCTAGACTAAGGACGACGGAATGGCATCCCTCGGAGAACCAGACCAAGTGTTCAGAAGCAGGACCTCTTATATCTGTCGTCTCGATGCCCAGGTCCACTCATCCACGAAAGTCGGCTCGTCCTCCACCCCCTTCTCCTCCAACTTCTTGGCGAGCACTGCTGCTCTAACAGCTTCCAGTCGGCCGTATGACGGTAAGTCCTTTGAGCAAAGCGCAATCTGTGCGTCAATAATAGCCATGATAGCCCTTCCGCACTTGTCTCGTGCGTGTAGATTGGCACCTTTGTCGAGCAGCTTGCTGACGACGTGCTTGTTTCCACGTTTCGCAGCAACCAGGAGCGCCGTCTCACCCTGGCGGTTCCGTGCGTCGAGTATAGCACCGTTATCGATAAGCAAATCGAGGATTCTCCCAATGTGCTGACCACTTTTGTCATCCTGATCGTCAGAGAGTTGCGCTGCGAAGGCTATCAGGACGGTGTTGCCCTTGTGGTCGTAGTGATTGGCATTGGGTGACGCTGTCTGTTTCACCGGCGTCAAGAGACCTGAAAGGACCGAGAGTCTTTGGGTGATAGGCTTTATACGTTCTGCGTCGTCCCTGCCGTGTTTTCGCTTGAGTGAACCCTTGGTGTTGGTGTTTGGTGGTTGAGATGGATTCGGGGTATTGGGATCTGGACTGCTGGGATTGCTGGTGATAAAGGGCATTTCTGCCAAGCAGTGTAGCCCATTCCGCCCTTCGTTGTCCTCCAAAAATGGATTGTTGTATGCCTCGTGCACAATAGATACCAGACCCATGTCTCTGCTCGTGAAGTCTTCTTCTGGGGCCTCTTCGGCCAGGGGCGAGAGCGCCGTAGTACCGGTGCGTCTTGGAGGGGCAAAGGATGTATCGGTAGCATGCGAGGGTGGCTTAACACCAAACGCGTCTCTCGGGATTGCCGATAAATAGTGCTGGGTGATATTTTCAATGACCTGGGGTTCATGCACGAACCGATCGAGCTGGTGGAAGAAAGTCCGACCGAAGACATCGGGAGCGTAGATCAAGTTCTTGTGGCGTGCGTAGAGGCAGTTCAAGAGCTTGTACAGAGGAGCACCGAAGTCATTCGTGCCGAAGAACCACATGGGGCTCAGAACATGAAGGAACGTCTGGTGCGCGCTGTTGACCTTGGAGGGATCTGCGCGCCCCGACTCGAGCAGATGAAACGTTGTCTCGATTCCAATCTGATTATCCCATGCGGCGAAGAGATGGAGAGGTGTGTTGCCGAACTGATCCGCTGATGAAGCATCTGCAGACCCTTGTCGGACGCTTGCTGCCCGATCGCAATCGGCTCCCCTGTCGGTGATGTAGAAGGCCTCAGGCAGGTCGGCCGTTTCGTCCGCAATGGTACACCAGCAGGGGACACCGCCTTCGCCCGAGGATTTGGCGAAGTGTTTCTGCGCATGGCACTGGGGCATATATTTCCGAGAGATCATGAAATCACCAGGCACAGCCAGCCCTGGGTGCGGCGTTGGGCCGGTTGAGACGGGGCTTTGATGCATTGGGAAATCCGACGGCGTCCGGCACGGTGAGTTCCCTTCGTTCTCAGAATTGCCGATGGTGAGCCTGCTCATCAGGACAGACACCTGCTTAGCAAAGACGGTCGAGACACTAATACGGTTCCTGAGGCTTTTAATACTGTCCGTGCTCATTTGGGTCGACGTGGTGAAGACTGTATCGTTACGAGGTGGGCGGGGGAAGGGAAGCTGGAAGGGAGGTTGATCGTCGTCCTTTGGGAAGGCGGACCAAACAGGGCCCGGAGAGGCTGAACCAATGGTGCTCGGTGAAGCAAAATCAAATCGCATGTCCAGATGGGGGCTCTTGAGCGTGGCGGAATCGTCAAAACGGGAGACCTCTGAGAAAGCCGGGGTGGCGAGTTCCTCCTTCAACCCTGCCACGACACCGTCTTCCTGGTCAATGGGTGTCCCGTCGCTCTGTCTTCGACGCTGGCTGCGCTTGTGCAGCAGCTTGAAGCGAGTATTCATGTCGTTCCTGTCGACGGGCCGTAGGGGCCGAGGGTCATGGCCGAC
This sequence comes from Diaporthe citrichinensis, assembly GCA_014872995.1. Taxonomy (NCBI): domain Eukaryota; kingdom Fungi; phylum Ascomycota; class Sordariomycetes; order Diaporthales; family Diaporthaceae; genus Diaporthe; species Diaporthe citrichinensis. The sequence goes on along the minus strand of JADAZR010000009.1, from coordinate 581,794 downwards.
CATCTTGTGCAGGGTCTTCTGCGCCGAGTTTTTCCTGAGCTGTCATCAGTATCACAAATGGAACAGGTCATATGGAGACAGCAGCTCCGTAGAGGTCATACTTGACATCGTCGTTGGGAAAGAGGGCCTTGATGATCTTCTCCATTGGTAAGGTGGTATACATGTACAGCCTGGCCAGTTTCCTGGACCGTGACTCTGTCCATTGTGGAGGCCGGCCAATTCTTGCACCACCGCCATTGGGAGAGTTGGCGGCGACAGAGTCGGGAGTCGCGACGTCGGCCATGGCGAGGCTCTGCGATGTACGGCTCGGGGCCGGGGGTGAAGGCTCTGGGCAAGAGTGGAGAGACCCGTGGTGTTTTTGAAGCGGGAACAATGGGTCACTTGAGCAGACTTGAGAGCGGGATCCAAAAGAGAGACAGGTCTTGTATTGGGTGGGGGATTTGGGGCTGGGGCTGGAGTTCAACACAGCACTTTAGCAGCTACGAGGAGACCAGAGGAAATGCATTGCTACTCCGCCAAAGGGGCGCAGGATGTTTATTGTACAAGGTGAGGGCGAGGCTCTGCCCGCCCTCGTGTGGCCCCGGTTGCGAGAGGGTGGCACTTGCGATGCATGTTGGTTGGGCTGGTGAGGGGGGGTGTGCGGGCGGGAGGGGGTGGGAAGGAGTCGGAGCTGAACTTTTGATTCGAGGTTAGCGGATCGCTTAGGAGCGCTAGCAGGAGCCAGGCGGGTGGAGAGGGAGGCAGCGGTGGGGGCTGTCCCTTCCTTCCTTCCGATCGGGAAGCCTTGCAGCACGCCTGCTCTTGCTCTGTTGCATGGAACATGGACCACGCCGGCTTCCTTCCTCGAGATACAGCTCCTGCCGCCTCCTGCTGCTGACAATCCAAGGCCCCCAAATTTGGATCCTTGCCAGCCGGCAGTCTCGAGGAATCGGCAGAAGAGGTGAGCTTGGTGATCAGAGCACTTCAATCCGTACACGCCCCAAGCTGCTGGTGAAAGGCGAAAGCACGCTGTTGTTCGGGTCCTGTGCAGTACTTAGGTAGGGACTGTGTGACAGTACAATATGGGTTTGCACCGAGTAATAGCAAAACCAAAGTGTAAGAAAGGCAGACCGCCCGAGTTTCGAATAGTCCAAGATGCGGTCACTTAGCGGGCGGCCTGCAAATGAACTGCCCCTTCGGCCTTCGCACTCCGTCCCCATGCGGGCAGACCACTACTGCCCGCCCGTCATCCTGGAGCGCATGGCGTGTGTCGTGCTTCCACTGTGCAGGCAGCAGTGCCTCGGCCGCCCGTCACGGCACAGGGACAGGGGGACTGGGGCCGATGTGGATAAACGCCCTGCATTGGGCAGACTGCAAGCCATTTCCGGCTGCATACTTGAGGAACCTGTGTCATGAGTGGGATCGATAACCTCGCTCAAGTCGTCGCCGCTGACTGAGGTGATTGGGATCTAGACCCCTTGACCTCGGGACCTTTTTTGCATGCTGGGATGCAGACAAAGGCATCTGCAGATATCCCGAGGTGGACGAGCCTTGGAGAGAGCCGTCAGCACTTGAGGCGGCCCGGAGGCGCAGCCTGCTTGCACACAACAAACAAACAAACAAACAAACGCCCCGCAATGTGGCCATGCCCCAATCGGGCAACACAGGCTGTACAGTAGGACTGAGGTACCGTACCTGCAAGAGCTTGAATTGAGTTTTGAAGCGCACACAAACAACCACTTGATAACGGGGGAGTGTGCTTATTGTAACATTACAAGCCTCTGCTCCGTGTCAGTCAGTCAGTCAGTCTGACAGACATGCAGGCATCTACTCCTCTGGAGGCCTTCGAGAGCATTAGATAGCCCTCGCTCATATGTCCAGGTAGGAAGATAGATCGGCAAACAGCATTTGGTCTAGTACCATGTACTAGGTCTGCTGTGGTACTTGTATTGCCGGACCAGCAAGTTGCGTCATTGCCTGAGCTTCCCTGAGGTTTCGCAGTGACGGACGGATTAAGGGACTGATCGCCCTCATTTCTATGAGATGATATCATCACTGGTAATCCGGAGCTATTAGACTACCACGTAGAGATTCCACTGACATTGACATGGGAAGGAGCTATGTTTGATCCCATTCCATCCATTGAGAAACACCACAGATCCAATTTGTTTACTTCTGTTCTTGATCTCCCGACGACTGCTGCCCGTCAAGTGAAAACATTCCTCTTCACCAAGAACTGTGAAACGGCCATCTAAGCCCTTGCACAGCCTCACAAACGAACACACGTCCAACCTGCAGCACCGACCGCACGTCTTACCTTACCCACAGTACCCACACCTGTACACTCGGCACACAGTCTGCCTAGTGCCTGAGCAATCAGAATGAACCGCCTGGCTCTCCGCGTCCGGGGCGCCCGTATCCCGCCCATCTCCACCTCCACGATCAAGCCCGGGGTAGCCCTCCCAGTCTCGGCCCGACGACACTATGCCTCCTCAGCCCCCAAAGAAGCCGAGCAATCTTCTGCTCAGTCCGGAGGCTCTCGCTCAAAGGATGCCAAGGAGCAAGCTGAGAAAGCCGACCAGGTCGACACCGGGAACAATCCCTCTACCGACCGCCTAGCTGGTGACGGTGCGAAGGGCCGGACCGGTGGCGGCAAACCTCTCTCCAGTTCCGAGAACCCACCTCCCCAGCCCAAGATCACCAACGCCAGCATTCCAGGCCAAGGCGCGGACAAGCTCACCAAAGAGCAGCAGGAGGAAGTAGACAGGCACAACGCCGAGTTTGAGAAGAAAGTGAGCTGGAGCCTGTCATCATTCTTACCCTTACCTGAGGCCTCGAGGTACACTGTCAAAAAAAGACAACGGACTAACCACTGCTTAGCACGATCGAGCGAGCCCGGCAGCAGAAGACAAAGTCGACAAAAATTACTGGAAGGGGCAAGGAGGTGTTGACGGACACTGAGTGCACGGAGGAAACTTGTTGCTGCAACAGTGCATTGGCTCAGATACGAGATAGAGGAGCTTACTCTTGTGTAAAATTATGAGAATTGGGCGTATTTGATACAGCAGTCAAGTCGTCGAGGTCGGATATTCGAAGAGGTCGAGACCTCATTCCCATCCCATGCCTGTGCGCAGTGCGCTGTGCAGCTAAAGACGTATAAGTCCTGCTCCCCGACCAGTGCCAGTCTTGCCGCTGCCGTGCGACCGCCGCAGGCGATGATAGAATTTCCCCTAAATTGGACCATCCCCTAGATCTGGCGTCTCGGTTTTTCCCAATCCAAATTTCATGGTTCTTTTTCTCAGAATTTCAAATTGCATGGTTTGCTTTCCGTTCACCAGCTCCACGGCCCACCTCCCCCACCGGCCCATCGTGTAGATAAGATAAGCACAGTCTTATCGATACCGGAATTTTTGGCTCGCCTTGCTCTCTTGCCCCCAAGATCCCGCTGAGAATTTCCTCCCTTCTAGGATCACCAATTCTCGACTGCCAATTCTAGACAGTCCAGATTGAGCGGTGACTCTATCGGCAATCATGGGCAAGAGGAAAGTCGGCGCGCTCGAGAAACTCGATGCCGATCTCGCAAGTCTGCAGTTCAAAGTGCGGTCGGATCCTCAAAGCTACGCAGACGAGTTCCAAAGGCAATACTCGGCCTACCTCTCCACCAAGGAGGTGTTCCTCGACAACCCGGCAAATGTGACCAGGGATGTCTCGCAGGACTTCCACGACAAGATCGACTTCATCGCTCACGTCGCCGACTGCTTCAAAGAAGAGACCAAGACATTTCCAGACGACCTCAAGGAGGTGCTGACGCAGCACCATGCCATCCTCTCCCCGGACGTGCGCGAAAAGCTGGTCGGGAGCCTCGTGCTCCTGCGAAGGAAGGAAATCATCTCTTCCGAGTACCTCCTGACCACCTTGTTTCCAATCCTTGTCTCGACGCCCAGCAAAAGCCTCAGGGCCGTGCTGTACCAGAAGATCGTCAGTGACCTGCGAAACTCGAATTCGAAACATACGAACCATCCTCTTAACCGAACGGTACAAAATGTGCTCTCCATCCTCATCACCTCGGATAAGACTTCGCCCAAGGGGGTGTGGGCTGTGCGGTTGACACGCGAGATGTGGCGGCGGCAAATATGGACCGACGCGAAGCCCGTGCAGGTGATGAAAGAGGCATGTCTGGCCGACAGCGAGAAGGTTGTAGTTGGAGGAGTTCGGTTCTTCCTGGGCGGCGACAAGGAGCGAGAGGAAATGGAGGATGACAGCAGTGATGATGAGGCTATCGATCTTAAGAAGATGCAGCACCAGCACGGCATCAACAAGAAGTCCAAGAAGCACGCAAGGCAGTACAGATCCGCCGTCGAAAAAGTCAAGAAAAATGAGCGCAAGAAAACTCAGCCACATCCGTTGAACTTCTCTGCTCTGCATCTGCTTCATGACCCCCAGGGCTTTGCCGAGCAGTTATTTCAGAAGCACCTGCTGAACACCAAGACGAAGCTGGCTTTGGAGAGTAAACTGCTTGTATTGCAACTGGTCACTCGACTGGTTGGATTGCACAAACTCACCGTCATCAATCTTTACTCTTGGTTTATCAAGTTCCTCACGCCGAAACAGCCGTCCGTCACCACCTTCCTGGCATGCCTGGCCCAAGCAACGCACGATCTGGTCCCACCAGACGCCCTGGAGCCTCTGATCCTGAAGATCGCGAATGAGTTCGTCTCGGAAGCGGCGGCATCAGAAGTAGCAGCCGCCGGTCTGAATTCGATCCGCGAAGTCTGTGTTCGTCAGCCTCTGGCTATGACGGAGACGCTCCTGCAAGATCTGGTGCAGTACCGAAAGAGCAAGGACAAGGGCACGATGATGGCCGCAAAGGGCTTACTGTCCTTGTACCGCGAGGTTGGTGCAGAGATGCTCAGAAAGAGGGATCGTGGCAAGAACGCCACCATGAACTTGCGAAGCGGAGAACTGCAACAACGAAAGTTCGGAGAACAGGATGCCGGTGGTATTGAGGGTCTTGAGCTGCTTGAGAAGTGGAAGGAGGAAGAGAGGAAGCGCAAGCGTGTAGCCAAGGGTCTGCCGGAAGAAGTTGGCAGTGACGAGGACCCGGAAGCCGACGTCTCTGAAGACAGCGACTGGGAGGTTGATTCCGAAGCTAGCAGTGATTCTGGGGGCTGGATCGCCGTGTCCAGCGAGGACGAGGACGAGGAGCAGGAGCCAGCGGCCAAGCGCCAGAGGAAAGGATCATCAGAAGCGCCAGAGCTTGTGGACGGAGACAAGCCCAGCGCGGCAGCAGAAGTCGAGCGGATGTCCAAGCTCGCCACAACCACCATCCTCACACCCGCGGACCTGGCCAAGCTGCAGGAGCTGCGCCTGGAAGCCAACCTCGACAAGGCCATGGGCAACCGCTCAAAGCACGCCCGGGAGCTAGCAGCCCGGCACGCCGACGACCCCCTGACGGCCGAACAGATCGAGCTGCCAGCGAAGTTGCGCAAGACGACCAAGGAGGAGAGAGTCGCCCTGGCCAAGGAGGGCAAGCCCAACCGGGAGGAGCACAAATCCACACAGGCCATCCGGAAGTCCAAGAAGGAGGCCGAGGGCAAGTCCACGTCGAACAAGGAGAAGGCCAGGAAGAAGAACTTCTTGATGACCATCGGGAAGGCCAAGCAGAAGCAGAAGAGGAGTCTTGTGCAGACCAGGAAGGTGTTGCAGGAACATGTCAATAGGAGCAAATCGGGCGGGAGAAGGGGTAACAACAACAGTTGAATAGCCTAGTGTCGTTATTTCGCAGCTATTCATCTGCTTGTCTCAGTCCCTCGAGGAACATAATGAGAAGCATCCCATATTCAAACCTCAAAAGCCCAGGTGGTCTTCAGGTTCTTTCCCCAGAATGTGTCCCTAGAGTCGTCAGCCAACTTTGTCCTAGCGCTTTCCACACTTGACAACGGAAAGATTTTATCCCTTCAGATGATTCCTGACACTGGGACTTACCAATGACCTGCGTTGCAAACCCAAAAAATAAAATGGATCTGCCTACATCGTATAGCAGAACCTTATCAAGCTCCATAGGGTACTCGATCTTTCCTGAATTTCACTCAAAAGTCCTAGCGCCCCCTGAAGGCAAGCACCTGCACTATTCTTAGCTGGATGGCTCATCACAAATGCCTATACATTCAGATCATAGCAAGGGAACTAGCCAAGTTGTTTGGTAGTAGGGCATGACGCTCATTCTGGCCACAGAGTCGGCTTTCACTATCATCAGCATGCTAGCCGACATAGACTTTTATTTGGAGAAGTGGTCAATGCCCTAAGTTTGCGGAACATGTCTATTAGTGAATGTGCTGTCTCTATTTTGCGGACGACCGCCCGTAAAACGGGGCACGCGCCTTACGGGTGAAATTTTACGGATTCACTTTTACGGGTGCACTTACGGGTTGTTTACGGGCTTTTGCGACCCGTAAACGCACCTCAAGAGCGGGGAGGTCAGGGAGAGGGGGGAGAGAGTTTCGCATCCCCGCCATATCAAGCGATCAGACCACATAGAAATAACTGAAGCATCGCACCCACCGCATAGAAAGACGAATCCCGTCGCCGCTCCACAACTGCCCAGGTGGTCGATTTCAATGCTCAGCAGTGTGAACGCTTTAGGCAACATTTTTGTTTTGCAGCCCAAAACGCTCCATAATTCCCAGACACCAGACAGAGGTCAGAATTGACTACCAGCCGCTGTTCCTCCAATCACCCTTAGCAACATGGACGTCTTCGAAAACATCACCGCGATGCGCTCTGGCGCCGATGCTGCTGAATTCATGTAAGCAGCTTTCATATACAATCCTAGCTCTCTCAAGAAGAGAGCTCTCCAATCTGTAGTCTGTGAATCAAGAATATCACTAGGCTGCAGGCTTTGAGACAGGCTGTGGCCCATACTGTGGCCCGCTCCTCTCTATAATTGGCTGTATGAAATTATTCCTTAATGCTTCGATGGTTGACTTTGGATGCTACAGGGAGGCCATCCAGAAGAACAACTCCGCAAACATCGCCAAGCGCGCGGGCCGGTACGACGAGGCTATCCGCCTGCACTCCGAGGCCCTCCAAGTTAAGATCCGGCTCCACGGCGAGCGGTCCGTCCACGCAGCCCTCTCCTTCAACAACCTCGGCGAGACGTACCTCAAGGTTGGCGAGCTCGAAGAAGCGGCGGCTGCGTTCGCGAAGGCCCTCGTGGTAAGGGACGACAAGGCTTTTGGCGGCATGGAGCTCGGCCCCCGCGGAGACGCCGCTGCGACCCGGGACAACATGGCGCGCGTCCTGGAGGCGAGAGGAGACTTCCCTGGTGCTCGTGAGCTCCGCCTCAAGGGTGCGGATAAGGGGCACACGATTTGTGGGTGTGAAGCTGTGAGTCTTGCCTTTAGGGTGATTCCAATAGCCGCTGCCGGGCACGGTCTCTGTGAGAGCTCCGCTTAACGTTCCTTGCTCGCCAACTATAGTGTGTGTCCCCCGGAGGCGCCATGCTGTCACGCCCACAGTTGAAAGCCTGTGGTGCGTGCCATTCCGTCTTTTACTGCAGCCCAGCCTGCCAGAAGAAGGACTGGATAACGAGACACAAGCCCCTTTGCAAGAAGTACATGGCTTCGAAGCAGGAAGCTGCCAGCGCGGCTGGATCTGGCGCATCTGCCTAAGGTGGAGGAGATCATCTGACCAATACTTCGGGTGGATGGAGGAAGCGAGTGTACTCGACACTGATGTTCCATGGGATTGGATGGGCGTTTACTGCTGAGAGAAGGAAAGGTGTCAGCTTCCGTAAGAGGAGCAATTCCACCAAGGGTCTCCTTGCCTCTTGCATCTAAGAGCTGTCGATTCGCACTTCTCATAAGGTGTAGAGTGGCAGTCATTGCACAAATCTTCTACGGTCGCCCAACACGTATTCTGAAGTCCGTGAGATGGCTGCTGAGTGGTCGGTAATTGCATTCCCAGAGAATGCTTTTCAGCCCCCTGATCGATCAGACTCCTTCTTGGGTACCAGACTTCATAATGAGGACTTCAGATGGAGGATGAAAGCTTCAGCGTGAACATGACCTATAAATCTTAGTCAGTATCAATGTTGGTAGCTCCCTTCCGTGATCAGTTTCAGTGTTCCGTTGCTCTTCCTGACCAAAGGTAAACGTTAAATGTTCCGTTCAACGAGAAGGAGTTACCAGACTGGAGTTTTTTCCACATTTCTTGCTTATATGTGGAATCTGTGGATGTTTTTCCTCATTGGCATGTGTTAACCGCTTTTGATAAGTATACAGCGTACCTGAATATCGCCCATGCTAGTCGAAGCCACCAAGCTGGGGGAATAGTAAATATGGTGGTATTTTCAGGATCTAGTGATGCCCTTGATTTGTTGTCTGTAACTAGACTGATAATGGCATGACATTCATCTACCTTGATCGCATGCTTTTCTAGCCTGGTATCGTGGCTGTTGGACAAGCCACGCATAAGCACCAGGATAGCAAGTATCAATTTGGTTTCAGTAATTGAATAATACTTTATTATGGAGTGTATAATTCCTCCCTGAATTGATGGGCTGTTGTAAAAAAGGTAGTATCTCACTACTCATAGGGCGGTCCCTTACACTTGAAGACCGGCGCTCGGCACGTAGAGTCACGACAGTCGTGGTGGTGGAGGATCACACAGCTATTCTATGGTTATCCGCGTAGCAAGGAGAGCTTGAGCACATGAACATGACACAGCGCGGCTTTGGTGATTGCTACAGCTGCTCCGGCTGGCTATGATGGTTGCAAAAGAGGGTGTTGTTGCTGAAGTTCATTTAGCCCGGCACCAGCGCTTATCCCCGGAAAACATCAATGCGGTGGGCCTGTTTTAAAGTTGTAGAGTGTCTTAAAGAGAGAAATTGGGACGTCCAGACCAATAAACATGGGTAAGATTGTGGCAGAGTACCGGTCGAAGTTGTGTGGACATCATATACGTAGGTAGCTGTTTGTAAAGCAAGAAAAGGCAAGTTTTCCACGAACTTTTCAAGAAGTCTGGTGGCGCGGGGAGCTTGAAATGCCGGTTCTACAGACACATCGACAGGTACTGCTGCCACTCACATACTTCACATGTCCCGAGGCTATTTGTCCTGTCTGGTTACCTGTCTATCTGCATGAATTCCGCATCATTGAGAACGTAGGTCACGACAGGAGACACCACTGGCTTCACCGACAGTCACATGGGTAAAAAGCCCCAGTCGTTAGGGAGGAGTCCTCACGAGCCTCGAGAAGCTTGGTTAAACCATAGGAAAATCTTCCTCTCTTCGCCTCGCTCCCCTTGATCTTCGCCTGGTAAGAGATGTCCCATGTAGGAAATGAGACAGCAACTAGGCAGGCCAACCATTGCAGATCGTCAAACTAGGCTGGCGGCAATATGAAACATCCATAGCCCACACATCACAGATGTTGGCTCGCATCTCCTGTCTGACTGAAGGCAAGCCATTACGCGTATTGCTGATATCCACGCTTGCCCCTGAACAAAAGACGTACGTACCCTGAGAGCACTGCCAAGTCAGACCGAACTGTGTTCTCCACCTGAGCCACTGCACGACTCGAGAGCACACAAAGAAAAGTCCTTGTGCATACTCATATGTTCAGTCAGGGTCGCATGTGATGATCACCTTACATTGAACTGGACCTGGGCAGTAAACAGGAAACCATACACCGTTTTTTTTTGTAGAGTTTCCACCTCGCAATCGGCTTGATCCGACTGGATCCGTGAGATCTGCACCTATCAAGCACCGGATAAGGGAAACAGGCTGGCGGTCCAGAATAAACCGCGCACAAGGTGGGAACGAGATCGTTGATGGGACCCGGATGTCAGGAAGGTCTTTGACACAACCTGCTCACCTGCATTATGCCCCTCACACACACTTGCGGATCGCCCGGCCGCAATGCATCTCAGTACCGCCGAGGAATTCCAAATTACCTCATGCTCGTCGACGGGCCCACGAGCAAGATGCTCCTCCCATGCTGGATCCACAACCGCCTGCGACTCGATATCGGCCCTTCCTTCGTCGAGTCGCGCAGCCCAGGCCTGGGCACATGTCAGTCGATGCTCACTTGGTTTGATCCTCCGACAGCTCCTGCGTATGCAGGGTCCACAGGATCTCCGGGCCCGTAACGTGAGGAAGGTTCCGGCCGGACACCGGAGGCTGGTGGTAGCGATTGTGGGTGCTGATATTTCGCTACCCGTATTAGTGGTGACGATTCACCTGTTGGCCCATGCGAAGTTGGAGGGTCCAACAAAGTATACTCGGATGATACGGCCCTCATCAGAATCACACTGTTAGTGGAAGGCTCTGGATCAGCAGTGACTCCTCTGCGCAGTGGAGTTTGAATGCAGAGTTCTAAATCAGGGATGGTGCGCGATCAGTGAACTCCTCTCGAAATATCAGAAGAAGCCATGGTAATGGAAAATGGATTCCGAGGATCGACGAGGAACTGAAAACGGCCATCAGAAGACGATCCTCGTCGTGCAGTGTCTAGTCCATTCGACCTGTGAATACATGCAGGGCGTGGATAGGTAGGTGTTGAGGATCGAGAGGCACGAAGTGACTGCGGGAGAAACGTTGTTTGAAGTGACACTGTGAAGTGACACCTACCGTGTCAGCCGAGGCCGACAGCGCCCGGGTGGTCCGTGCGCGCCGTTGATGCCACTTCTCAACTGGCTGACTGGCTAACAAACGTCAGCGCCGGGCTCATTGGGGACCAACTTACACGTCTACGGTTTGCTCGTGCACCAACAAATGTCCATCTCGCAACCTTCATGTGAGCCAGAACAGTGCTTAGCGGCATGATGCGCCGTCTCAACCTCGTTCTGCTAGCCAGCCTGCAGCTGTGCAAAGCTCGGCAACCTGGATTCAGCATCCACGATGATATGCTGGCTTATCCGCAGGTAAAGAAGCCGCTGCTGTCTTTTGGTCGCTCCCTCACGCCGCATGCTGATGACTAGCCCGACAGTTTGAAGTCGTCTTCCCAGATAACATAATTCTCGAGAAAGATGCGCAACGAATTATAGAATCCTCACGATCCGCCCAGACCACCTACTCTGCCGATTTCTCTTCGCAGACTGAACTCACCAGCCAGACCCGCGAGTCCGCGGCAGCAGACGCCGGTCAAGATGGCGATCCCGAAGACGGCATGCCGGAGGTGTCCGAGGAATTCGAAATTATCAACATTCCACCTTCCAGATTCCTCTGTTCCGTGCCCGTCCTCGCGCCACCTCCGGCGCCCAACCAAACTGCGACAGACCTGGCAAAGGCAGAAGAGGCCCGCGAGCTTGCGCGGGCCAATACGCGAGGATGGGAGCTCATGAGCGATCTTGAGAACCAGTGCCTCTACTTTGTGTCGGGTTGGTGGAGTTACAAGTTTTGCTACGGACAGGATATCGTCCAGTTCCATGCGCTCCCCACCAACATGAAGAGCGGCCTTCCGGCGCGGGATCCACATAGCCAGGAATATGTTCTGGGCAGGATGCAACAACCTCATAGCATCAAGAAAAGCAAGAAACAGAGCAAGGAGTTACAGACGGACACGAATAGCCAGCAAAACGACTTCAAGCCGCCTCCACACACCGAACTGCAGGTCAAGGGTGACCAGCGCTACCTCGTACAGCGCATGGGAGCTGGCACAATTTGCGATCTTACGGAACGCGAGAGGACCATTGAGATCCAGTACCACTGCAACCCGGGCTCGACGGTTGACCGTATCGGTTGGATCAAGGAGATTACCACATGTTCATATCTCATGCTGGTTCACACGCCCCGCCTGTGCGAGGACGTGGCATTCTTACCACCAAAGGAGACTCGCGCACACCCCATCAGTTGCCAGCGTATCTTCGATTCTGAAGACGAGGCGAATGCCTGGCGAGTGCGTAACAGCATCGAGGCCGCAGAGGCCGCGGGTACCATCCAGGGTCAGGAGGAGGCCGACGAGGGGGCCGAGGGCGAAGACGCCACACAGAGACAGCAGGACGCGCAGGGCAGGAACAAGTTCAGTGGCATGGAGATAGGCGGCATCGTTATCGGCGGCAAGGAGCTTCACGGCACGGACGATGGTCAACCCCCGCCCAAGTTGAAGCCGCCACGGGGATTCGTTGCGGGCAAAGGGGCCTCGACGAAACCGCTTATCGAAACACTTGCTAGGGCCCTGAGCAAGGCCGAGGGCGGACAGGTGGAGATGATGACGGATGAAGGGCTTGAGAAGCGCAACCTGGATCCGGACACCATAGACCAATTCCGCAAGGAGCTGGAGAAAATCGCGGGAGACAAAGCCTGGACGCTCGAGGTGGTCGAGGTGCCAGGAGAGGTGCCAGAGATCCGGGGCATTGTGGACGACGGGGAAGGCGAGGGTGAGGACGAGGGCGAAGGTGAAGCCGAGGTCGAGGGCGGGGACGGCGAGGAAGGAGAGGGAAGCGAAGAGAAGTTCTTCAAGGAAGAGCTGTGAGGTGGTCTCCTGGCGATGCCGGCCCTGGTCATAGAATACAGTACAGTACAGCACAGTACAGTATAGCACAGCGCACACATGATTTATCATACCATATCTCGGAAACAAAACAAGGGCGTCTGGGCCGTCCCGGTCAGCCAAGCCAAACAACTCAAATCAAACCAAACCGCGGGCCAAATGCCTCAGCAGACAGGCCGGCTGGATGGAGTGAAGACTCCTGAGGCGAAGCCCGCAGCGCAGCTATCATGACGCATGGCACCAATCAAGCTTTCTGCGAGCGGAGCCAGCAACTTACGTGGTTTGATGCCGTGAGGTCTTGCGGCTGAAGTTCAGGGGCCAGGGGTGGGCCGTATGGGTCTCTTGTCAGGGGGGCTCGAGCCACCGCAAGATCCATTCTGGTCGATCCGTCTGCCCTGTCAGAGCCACTTGGCCGACGGGGGTGTCTCTCGGTGGCCCCTCTGGCCGTCTGGGTGGGCTCCTCTGGAGACTCCATCAGAGTCGAGAAAAATCTCCTGAGTCCTGGCAGATGCAGGCAGACGGGCGAGTCGCTTGCCCTGGCCCAGACTAAAATAGTCAGATGCGACATGGTACTGCAATAGGGTACCGTGCATATATGGGCATATGATGATGGCGATATGAGGGATACCAGCAAGATTTGAAGTCGCCATGCAGCCCAAGAGGTGGAACGATAGCTGTAGGCCGCGGCAATCCGCCCCTTGATGCTCCCACCCTCCCTGCCTCAAATCTCGGCGGGCACAAGCGGCATCAGCGGCATCACCTGATGAGCACCCGTCACCAGGAAAAGAGTTTTTCTCTTGGAACACCACAGAGAGGGCAGACCGAGCGAAGACGCTAGTATAGTCGCAAGCCGTTGCAGGAGTCGGATGCGACGCGATCCTGGTTTCCCCGCATTTATCTGCAGCAGGGCACGGCCAGAGTCCGCAACGCAACGCGGCGCAAACGCAGTCGCAGGGAGAGAGCCTCGAGCGGCGAGGTGTTTGGCCAGACAGCCGGCTCATTTTAGCACTGGAGGGTCAGGAGGGTAGGATAGGGAGGGAGGCAAGGTAGGTACCCAGGTTATTAGGTAGGCAACAGATGCAGGGCAGGGCAGGGCAAGGAACGCTGCAAGAGCCACCAGCAACAGGAGCAGTGGGCAGGCGTTTGTACTGTAGAGAGAGAAAGAGAGAGACTGGGAAGTGGGAGAGGCGAACAACCCCTCCAAGCCCGTCCAGATCTTCCCTCACCAGGCCGCAGCTTTCCCATCGCGGTTCGCCATCACACCCACTCATCCCATCCCATCCCATCCCATCCCATCCCCTCCCATCCACCTCCAACCGCCGATCGCCCGGCCAGTCAAGGTAAAGTCAGTGCGTGGCCTTGACAACTGACCTCGACCTGCACTGCGCTGCTCCCTCCTGAACTCAATCGGTCCCGGCCCCGAGCATTCCGCCCTGCTGCCCGCCCGCCATCGCTCCTTCTCTCGCTGAAGACTCGCAACCTTCTCTCAACCCTCGCGGAGCCTCACTCACCCAGCGCCCTCTCTCGTCCACCAAAACCCTCCTGTCGCTTGATGACTCGGCCCGCCCTACCGGCTATCATTATGTCGAGTTTGTTTTGAGCGGATCCCCCTGTATCCCGCCACCCCCCGGACATTAGTCACCCTTTACGGATCACGGAATCACGGGTCACGGAACGCCTGCCCGCCCCTCCCCTCCCCTCCCTCCCTCTGATTCCGCCCCCAGGATGAAGACCGAAGACGACTCTTCCGACTTTGTATCCGCCGTGCCTCCCGCCCCAGCCTCCGAGTCCGACCCGGCCCTCAGCCTGCGCCATCCCGGCGCCGCTGCCGACCCAGATCCTGCCGGCCCTCCAGCCCCGACCATCACCGGCCCCTCCGCCTCGCCCACCAAGCTGTCTCAGTCCAAGCGGACCGTCTGTGATCACTGTAGGAGACGACGTACGTGTGCCTTGTCCTGGTTCTGCCTCAACCCCCAGTGCCGCCTCTCCCTCTCTGCCGCTCCTTGAAGAACTCGACACGCGTGTCGATGTCGCCCCTGCAACCAATGCGTGCCTGGCTCTTTCCCCACGCCCTGCCTCAGTCACACAGCTGGGTCTTGCCATGCTGACAGCCCTCCCCCAGGAATCCGCTGCGACGGGCAGCTTCCCTGCCAGCAGTGTCTCAATGCCAGCTTGACTTGCAAGCGGGATCATGTTCCCAGGAAGCGTGGTCCCAAGAGGGGCCATGGCCGCGTCATGTGTGTTGCCCTCATTTTATCTGTTCATGATTTATCCATCTGCCCCACGAGACCTGCAATTGCAAAACCGGCTGGGCGACTTGGGATATGGCGGCGCGCTTTAATGCGCGATTTTCTGGACTTGAGGATCTCTGTTGTCGTAAGAGACGCTGACGGAGCTTCATAGCAACGAGTTGAGAGCGCGGGAGAAGGAGAGAGACAGCAGGGACAACAGTGCAGAACCTGAGGTCCAATCAGCCCGCGTCGCCTACCCGTCAACAGCATTGCCACAAGATGTCTCGTGGCGGAACAACGCCTCAGATCCTCGCAATGGGCCAGAACCAAGGAGCATCTTTACGTCCGATCAGCACCAACCTCTACACCGGCCCTTCCTGCACCTTATCCCGCAATGTGTTGACCTCTACTATGAACACATCTATCCCATCATGCCAGTCCTCTACATGCCAGCCATCCGTTCCATGATCGCGAGGCAGATGACGCCGTCCGAAAAGAACCTCATTTTTGCCCTATGTGCTCTGGTAAGCATGCACATGTCCGGAAAAAGCCTCAGCTTTGATGGCCCAGCGTCGTGGGAAGACGCCGGCCGCTTTTTCCTGGACGAGTGTGTGTCCAACCGGCAGTCGTATGATTTCATGGAAGATGCGTCGCTGCATGCCGTTATCTCCTCGTTTTGGTTGTCGACTTCTTTCTTCGAAATAAATCAGAACCGGAAGTCTTGGCTGTATTTGAGAGAAGCACTCACCCTGGCTCAGGACATGGGACTGCATGATGATTCAACATACGTTAGCTTAACCCCTCAGGAGGCTCTGTGCAGGCAACGGGTATTCTGGATATTGTTTGTCACTGAAAGGTAAACCACTGAAACACTGTGTGTGACCTTGCCCTGTTCAGTCTAACGTCGCACCCAGATCTTTCGCCATTCTGCGCAACAAACCCATTACTTTTAAGAAGACGCCAATGTTACCCACGACGCGTCACTCCTACGAATCACCGGACATCCATGCTGGATTTCTGCAGCTGGTGTCGTCTTACACGCCTCTGGACGAGTCGTTTGTATCGGCTTGGAACGAGGGATCTGATCCTCGGGTCAGTGCGACTACTTACCTTGCTCTCCAGAATCTTCTGGCCCAGCCTCCTTCGTTCCTCCAGCGATCTCGTGCCACTACGCCGTCTTCAGACTCGGCGCCGATTTTCTCTGCACCCGTGACAGCAGCACCATCAGTCTCGGGCTCGAACGACGATGCCGACGAGGAAATAATACTATCTGAGCCAACTGCTATTCAGAAGGCCGACCTGCTAGTCACCCAGCAGTGGCTGAGGCTAATTGTGTGGCAAGCTTCGTTTCGCCAGAGCCTACTGAGCTGGACAGCCCCACACGAGAGCATGCATTTCGCCTTCCCTTTGGCAATCGCGCGCTCAACAGCTGCCGTTCTGCAGAGCCTTCCCAGCACCGCAGTCGAAGTACACGGCATGGGTATATTCGAGAAGATTTTCGAGATTGGCACCTGGTGCATGAACGTTCTTGGCGCGGTCGACCGCGCCAGTGCCGCTGGAACCCCAATCAGTGGACTCGGCTCCTTGAGTGGCGGCTTAATGGGGATGGATTTCCTGCCCGGAAGCGGGGACCTGGGTGTTCTCGGTGTCAGTAGGAAAGGCGCCGCCATCGACCCACTCGAGTTCTTTGTCCGCACCCTCAGCGCAACGCCAAACAGCAGAACACAGTTCGCTGAAAGACTGCTGATGTTTGCCCAGGAGCGACCGGGCGGGATGAGAATGGCATTGACACCGTCGCTCACATCGCCCATCCTCGGACCCGAGGGCATGTCTCTGTCGTGGCTAACAGGCTCAACTGGTGGCAGCCAACAAATGGGTGGCATCCTCGGGGAGGTGGTCAAGGACGAGCGGGAGCCGGATCCCGATTCCGAGATGTATTCGATGGGTGGCAACCTTAACGCCGGACAGTCAAGCTCGTCTTTCCTCGGCGACCCGCTGCTTGACCCTGACAACGTCAATGCCTTCAGCACCGCCCTGAACAGCGTAGCTGCGGGCCAGCGCTCTATCCCGGCATCTATGCCGTCGCTAACGACGACCTCGGTGCCGCTTCCGGACTGGACGAGCGACGTCAACGGGGGGCCCCAGCAGGACTGGGAGTACGACCTGACCAGCCCGCTGGTCGACAGTTTCAGTAACCACGTCTCGGCCTACAACAGTGGCACGGGGACACCGATCGGGTCATTCACTCCTGGGACATTCTCGAGACAGGACTCAGGAGACAGCTTGTACCAGTATCAGCAAAGGCAGCGCCAGCAATTCACGAGTGGGTTTAACAACGGTGGGAGCTCCAGCAGCATCGGTATGGCCAATGAATAGGAAGGGGAAAGGGTGGGTATACAAGAGGCATTGTTTGAAGGATTTTCTCTTGGAATGGAATTAGGGACAACTAGGAGGCGAAGGACATAGAAAGGGCAACAGGGGTCTCGAGCACTTTTGGGGAGGAAGGGATACTGTTGGCATATTCACTTGGGGAGGTGTGGTTATTGCTGCTACTTTGGAGTCACTGGGATGATACCGGGATGCATTTAAGGTGGTCTTAATTTTTTGGTGTGGTGCATCTTCTGTTTACTTTATCTCTGTGCGCTTGGTTCCAAATGCATCTCAGGAAAGGGGTTTGGACATGGAAACCCTTATCAGTCCGTTGAAGAAATGGCATGTCATTCATGGCCCGCAGTCCTCTTCTGCTTTGGCGGAGAACGGAAACTTGATTATATCAGAACGCGCATCTGGGCTTGCGTCAAACGAGTGCTGCTGGGTGAGGTGTTATGGCCCTCGGGCTTGAGAGCGAACGAGCAAACGAACTGGCTGAAAATACCCCGAAACCACCATTCGTATGCTTCCTTTCCATTCATATACTGGTATCTGCCCCTCACCAAAGCCGGGCTCCTCCCTCGTCATCGTCTGCATCAAAGCCCGCAACAACCTGGAACGGTGGTGCCTCCTGTCGCGCCTCCCTGGAGTCCACAGGAGAGTCGCGCAGACCGAGCTGGCCCATGGATGCCGCCAGATCGTCTGGGTCCGGGTCCGCGTCACGCCACCCGCCGTCGAACCCAACGCTGGTGCCGTGGTTCAAGGCGGGCAAGGTCGGGTCCGTGTTGGAGTCGTGGTTCTTCCTCTCGGGGACCTTCTCTGCCAGCGTGCGGAAAGTGTCCTCTCGAATTCTTTCGAGCATTCTGTTGAGTATTTGCTCCCTTCGCTTCACGGCTGCCTGCCCCTGTTGGCCGTAAACATCCGGGGCACGCCAGGCGACGTAGAGGTTCCGGTGGGTCTCGCGCACATCGATGCCACTGGCGGAAGCCGTGAAGTAGTAGTCGCAGAGTCGGCACGTGGGCTTGCTGGACCCGATGTACCTATATCCGGAGAAGAACCGGGATGGGTGTGGACCATTCTGGCCAAACTCGTGCAGCATGGATTGGTGGATGAGAACTTCGGCGTGGACCAGGGGCTTAAAGGATGGCCTGGTGACCTGCTCCGTGATCCTCTTGTCAAGCTCGAATTTCTGGAGCTCCTCGACATCGGCCCGATATGCCTGCATCTGGGCCTCATCCCTCACCATCCGACCGATGATCATCTCCGCGTTGACTCGCTTATTGTTGATTGGGTTGGGGAGCAGAGTTGACGACCGAACAAAGTCTACTTCGAAGTCGTCAAACAAAGCATCCCATTTCTTCCGAGCTTCGATGAGAGTTTTCGAGGCCTGGAAGTATGACAGAAGCCTTCCGGCAGCATGACGCAGCTCGGCCCATGGCGAACGTTCTCCCTTGTCCGAGCTGGCCTTCTCTTGTAGGCTCCTGTACGCGGGAGAGTTTGAGAAGTCCTTGATGAAAAGCATGAGATTTGTACAATCTTTGAAGACTGAAGTTCAAAGAAGTCAGCCATGTCGTGTTGATAACTTTCTCCGGGTTTGACAGACTTTACTCACATTTGCTCTCTTCAAGCTCTCGATTGTCCGCCTTGAGAGCCAGATCCCGGAGCTGGCTGAGTTTATCAGACAAGTCTGCTGAGATCCTGAATGTCTTCAAACATATCTGAGTCTCGGTAGACAGACTCCTGACATAACACTGTAGTCTCGGTCGATTGAAAGCAATAATCTTCCTCAGAACGGAAGCCTTGGTAAGAAGCGAGGTAGTCGCAGTGTAGCTTCTGAGTGTATCAAGAATCTCTTGGATGTGACTCTTGACTGTCAGGAGGTCGTCTTCGGACCGCTGATTTGATGCAAAGCGACTAGCACTTTCGTCAGTATACTTGGTTCTTTCCGGCCAGGAAAAAAGGACTTGAGTCAAGGTTGGGATAAGTCTTCGTGTATGAAGAGCTCGGGAAAGTTACTCACTACTGCACACGGTCTGGATACTGGAGCACTGAGATCGCAGTCACGGCGCTGCCACCAGGCTTGTTGTCGCAGACCTGACACAACTTGTTGACAAAGTTTTTGAGCAGCTCTTCCGTCGAGTGAGATAGAACCTCAGTCAACGGCTCCGGAACTCTGGGAGCGTGGTTGTGCATGCAGGCCTGAGTGAGTGCGAGCAGCAGAACAATTGGTTCGTAGAATCGCCTCTGAAGCTTGCCCCCCAATGCGACTGGCACGAGCGCACCCTTAGGAGAAGCGCCGGCTCCTATGGAAACTCAGAATCTTTCTCATCACCGAGCGAGTCAGTCGGTCGCAGGCTCACCTTGTAAGTAGGGCATTCTGAGTGGCTCAGGAATGTCTCCTTGCAGATCAAGTTTCGGGAAAGTTGAATGAAAAGAACCAGGAGTCAACGGCCGGCGAAAAGCTTTTGACTGCTGTCTTGTTTCCTCCTGAATTTGATGAATACTCAACGGGCCGGAACTTGAGACAGATTTATAGACAATGGGCGATTCGACGATTGAAGCGTCGCGGAGTCGCAATCTCAAGATCTCTGCTATTGCGCCTTGGAAGCCCAACTAAGCATTGGCAATGATGTCCTGCACTTGCAGGTGGCCCAATGATATCGGGACTCCACCCTGCATCCAGTCACCTGCATGTATGAGGCCTACTACAGGGCAATGCTATTGGCTGATTCCGACAGCTTCCAGCACAAGAGCCGGACTGGGATCACCTCCCATCCCGTTGATGTTGGTTCCACACGACTATCGAAGTCTGCCTCGTCGGCTGAGATGCTTGAGGCCAACCGAGGCAGTGCAACTCGTCCAGCCACGCATGCAGGACAAACCAACTGTCAGACCATAATTCACCGGCCTGCATCGAAACTGGCAGATTTCAGTGGAATTAGGTGACATAGGTGCTGACTGCGTTGGTCGCGGTGGGCCTCACGCGTCGAGGTTGGAGCCCACACGAGGAACCGGGGTGGTTAAACATGCACAACCAGCCAGAGATCTCTCGTGAATATCTCCACTGTCATTTCCTTTCGGCTCAGACCCCTTTGTCCAACTCCTCTCTGTGGTCACAAGTAAACTGATCGTGTATTGCGGGCTTGCGCGTGTAATCACACTGTTCCGGCACTGCTCACGAGCGTTGAATGAACCAGAGTGCGTCTCTACAAGACATGTAAGTGCTGAAGAATCTAGTCGACCGCCTGATGTGGATGCTGACTTGGCAGCCCGGGAGAAATTGTGTCTAGCCTGCTTCAGGAACCATTTCCGAGTGCTAATACTGTATGTACATGCCTGATCAAAACTCACTGGCGGCACTTGTGGGTTCTAGACTCACAGGGAGTGACAGCCATAGACTGGATCCCTCTGACGAGTACTGATTTAGTCGGATTTTAAGCCTGGATGGCGTTCCGTCACAACCATCAGACCAGCCGACGTGGCCACGGCGCAGGCCACAGCGCACTTTCCCAGGAGGACCCCATGACTTACATGCAAGACCATCCGAATGGACCGGACGCCTCCGAATTGTTCATGGAACAGTATGGGTTCACCGAGGAGACATTTGTGGACCCCCGAAACCTGACACTGGACCAAACAAGTCTCGGAGGCAATGGACTTCTCCAGGATTTTGGAAACCTTGACCACTTCCAGCCTGAATTTGACCCCGGTGCCCATCCTGAAGATTATTTCACTGGATCTACCTATATAAACTCCGGCTATCCGGATTCGTCTCACGTTGTTTCGGGCGAGGTTGCTTAGTACCCTCCCACCAGCCCCAACATCACCGACAATCCCCCTCGGCAGGATCTACCGGTAACCACAATCCCCGACTTTTCCCTTACTTACCCAGAACCTCTACTGTCAAATTTTGGCGACATGAACCCCATGCAGCCTGCGCTCCAAGCCACACCACTTTCTGAGATCAATGATGCTCCCTCGAGCACCGCCAGCAGCCCCAGTACGGCCCCCCACTACCCTGGTCCAGGAAACCAGGCCTCTTCCCCTGACGACAACCTCTCATCCGATGAGCTACACGTTTGTGACATATGCAACAAGACATATTCAAAGCTACATAAATTCAAGTAAGCTTGCATAGAGCCCCATCCAAACACCCACCAAGCCATCAGTCGAGGCTACGTGCTCGCGATTTCACTGACTGACGATGACTGTTACGACCAGCAAACATTGTATGAACAAGCTCGACCCTTCTGTACTCTCACTCTTGAAGACACTTTGCGGGACGAACACCCCCCTTCTCATATGATGCAGCTAACAAAAAATGTCCTGAAGACCGTAACCATGCACCACCCCTACTATGCCCCCACGATGCCTGTATCAAGAAGTGCCCCCAGAAGAAAGAGCTCGACAGGCACATTCGGGTGCACCATGCCTCGTGGGCCAAGAAGAACCCCAAGTTGGCCAACTTGTCTAAAGTTGAGGAGTACACCTGCAAGCGATGCGACTACAAGACCGACAGAAAGGACAACCTGAAGCGCCATACAGACAAGGGTACTTGCCAGAAGAAGAGGAAGTGAAGGCCCAGAAGGAGTGGTAGCGTTGTTGACAGCCCACGTCCAAGTCCTTACATTGCTTTGTGGAATGTTATGTCATGCCGGTACGAATTATGAGCTGATGAAATTTCCTTGATTTCCTATATTGCTCGAGGAGGGTGGCCACATGCACGTGAGAAATCGGTACTCCTTGGTTTGTTTCTTGCAGCCCCCTGTGTTTTCCCACTGTTTTCGTTTTCCTTGCGTCTCGCTCTTCCAAGTTCCTGCAGGTGATCAAGATTTCCTTTGATATATGACATCTAGTGCTGCTCAGATCTCGGAAAATCCCCAATAAAAAACAATAAATTCCAGACACGGCGCCTCTATTCTTGAAATTTTGGGTTTGAACCTCGCTCACCACTCACCACTTACTGGCTCATAATCGGACAAGGTTGGCAATACAAGTCCAAGCTGGGGTCTGACATGAGAAATGTGACGGTGCCGAGGGTGCCACCATTTCCGTGGGACCTTGCGCCTCTCGGTCCAACATTGACAATCATTCACTCCGCCGAGCAGCAGGCCTCGTGCAGCTTTGGTGTTGGCTGCATCCTTCAGTCAGCAATTTGACATGATGGGCCTCAATGGGCGAGGGATGCATGCAGCGAGCTGATTAACCACCATCCCCTGGAAAACAGCCTTGGACCGGTTATGTACTACGCGACTCGTTCTTTACTTGGAAAGGCCATCCTCCCTAGCTCAAGGAAGATCTTTTCTATACAAATATTCACAAAACGTACTGGTCGGTCCAGATGTGACACTGTTCCTGTCGCCGAGAAGCCCTTTTCAAGTAGCTCTAGGAGAAAAGAGAGCGCTGTGGGAACTGGAGGAAATAGGATATCGATCCCAAGCGACGTTACTCCTTTGTTCAAGAACCCAATATAGGCACAGATACGGTTGCGGGACCTGTCACGCCGCCAACAACAGTTGTTGAGCATATTTCGCACGGAGAGGATGTTCGAGAGGCGTTTACTTATCCGTGCCGGCGATAAAATCCCTTGGAGGTGAAATCTTCGGTACACTTCAAGACGCTTAAAACCCACCCTCCAGGCAGCCGATAATTCTAACAATCACCCCCAAAAATGCTGAAATGATTGCAAAATACAGGAGCGGCCTTTCACGGCTGAGTGAAGCTGTGGCGCCTGGCTGTGGTTTGCTGGATCTCAACCATAATTTTTCACCGTGGCTGCAACGTCGGAGAGGACTCGTAGTTTGTACAACACCTCCGCCCGATGGTGCTAACCACTTACGCATGCACTTCCTTTCGCGCTATCACTTAAGATGCTTACAGGCACACAACCCACAGGTAGTCAGTCATATCGACGTCGCAAGGCTCGCAGTAGTCAGACACTACCGGTAGACTACCGGTGCATAAGCAGGCCCTGGAACCCCCCGTCCGGCATTTCCTAGACACCGCGGCCCGCAGAGTCTAGCGGCCCGCGGTGTCTATTCAGCTAGTGCCAAAAGACTAGACGAATGTATTGGAGGAAGCGACAGCAGCCGTTGTAACCCTCAAAGCCTACCTAGGTACCTAGGCCATTCACGCGATGGCGTTCCGGTGGCAGGGCGCAGTGGGATCTGAGACCGACGTCAACGCGCGCTTTTTGAGCCTCAAGGCAAGGGTCCAGATATGTATTCCCACTCGCTGGGCCTTGAGCTGGGTTGGGTCTGAAAGAAAAGCAAGTTGCGTCGTTCCACCACAGCTGCCCAAGCCCGGGTCCATCAAAGTGGCTGCGGGCGGATCCCGCCAGCGGAAAGGGGGGGGGGCTTCTTCTCGCCAAGAGCTGGGAGATTTGGGAGATTTGGCATCGTCTTGTCCGTGCTGGCGATCGCTGTGGTCACACACAGCTAAGACTCGTTCCGCCCGTGCCTGCGGGTGTCTCATTCGTCGGGAGTCAAATGAGCTGCAGTAACCTTATAAGCTGAGCGACTAGACCGCGGCGAAACTCGCCCTTCAGGGATGTATTCCCGGGAAGCGGGTCCTACCCTCACAGCACCAAGGACTGGGATTCTGAGACGCCCCACAATCCTGCGTATTGGGGCGCGCAGGCGTGAACAATCCACGAGATTTCCTGATAGCCCTGGAGTTGGACCCAACCGGCACTTCGCCGTTATAGGGTCTGGACGCGAAAGAAAAGAAACGACAAGGCTTGTTCCGGCTTGCGCCCTCTGCTTGTAGCACGCGACCCACGGCACACCTCAGCTTTCGGAGGGGGCTGAGGCTGAAGAGCATGGTTCACCGGTTCAGGGTACAGTAGGTAGCACCGCACATGTGTCCGCTCTCGCAAGGACAAGTTCGGAATAGTCACACCTGCAGGCCAAGGCATCCTTTCCTGCGAACCCCGGCAACCCCTCGGGAGGATTTCCCATGGACAAGCGCGTAGCCTTCCTGGCCTGTGTTCAGCCCCCAAACGAGCCATGCCTTACCTAGCTAAATTCTCTCTGGCCTTTCAGTTTCTCCTCAACACAATCCTCCTCCTTCAATGACAGTCTGGAGCTACGTCCCGCGAGTGTAGGAGTCCTAGGGCTTACAGGCACCTAACCTGGCTCAAAAATGCTGTCTCGACTCCCCACTGCACTGTGCCTGCTGCTTAGCAGCGCCGCTAGCACCGCTGCGTCGAGTCTCACCACTTTTTCGGACGCGAACTGCCAGCGTTCCCAGACTCGCATCGCAGGAGAGAATGGCTACCCGGATGGATTCTGCACGAACATCGCGGGGGTGGCTGATTCAACATATCAGAGTTTCATGTTCACCGTCCTCGATGAAGGCTGTACACGTATGTTCTTTCCCCTCAATCTTGCCCTCCTGTGTGCGACCAATCTCCACTTGCCGCGGCTTGGGATATTCGCGGACCAAGCGTTCGGCTTGCTGACCGGTATCTCCAGCAACGATATATCTGAGTGACAGCACATCCGATATATGTTCGGGCGAAGCGGAGATAGCATATATCTCGAAGTGCTACAATACAACATGGGTCTACTACAGCATAGACATGTGTACCCCGCTCACTGCAACATCCTCAACACTATCAGCATCCTCAACAGCCTCAGCATCGTCATCATCAACAGCCTCAGCAGCCGTCGCAACCTCTCACCGCGTCTCGGATGGTGCCATTGCAGGGGCAGTAGTCGGCAGCGTCTGTGGACTGGGGATCATCGCAGCTGTCTCAGCCTACTTCTTCTGGTTCAGGCCCAAGCAGCGAGAGAGGAAGAGGAGACTCAGGAGAGAGATAGAGGAATCGGGGCTGAGAGATGCGGCCGCCGGAGCCGGGAGGAAGGAAGAGGACGAAGACAAGGGATATCTGATCAACATGCACGAGTCACAGCAGCGGTCGCACGAGCTGCAGTCCATGCCGGACGTGGTCGAGGCACCGGGGGACAACCGTGCAAATGAGTTGGGCAACGACGGAGAGGTGCCGGTGGAGTTGCCTGGGGACCACCAGTATGGTGACGGCAAGGGGGAGCAGCACCCCAGGCGCTAATGGGGGACCTGTTGATTTGATGGCTTGGATGGTCGCTTGTAAGCACGGGTAATTGCTTGGAGGATTGAATGAACAAGCGAGGCGTTCCGGAGCACGGTGTTACTCCCACAGCTGGAGAGCTGGTAATTGAGATTCTATCATCAGATCATCACACAAGTTGTTCGCGGGATGTGTGTGCATTTGTGTTGAGGAGAAGCAGAGGTATACCTTGTGTAAAGGTATATTGCTTCTGTGATATCTGATATCACGTTATGTATCTCATCAGTTAGGTGAGATTAAGATACTGGACTGATGAGAATTGCCCCAACTCTCACAAATATCTCCCAGCAGGTCCATTGTCATATTCTAATTTGAAATAAATAATCTTGTATCTACTTGAAAGATGGTCTTGGAATCTACAGACAAACGCAGACACTTCTATTGCAGTGACAATTAATACAGTAATTTGCGTAGTGATTGATTTACAAAACCTCAATGTTCTTTGAGAGAATGATGTTGTGTAGACCTTATGGAATAGGGCAGTGCTGAAACAGTTTAAGTGGTCTCGTTTTTAATCTGTATACATATGCTTCTTAAGCAATATACACCCAGTTCCTTTATATAGTGATAAACACTTAAATACTTAGCGTTAAAAAAAATATTATATTAATAATAATAGGTTTTAAATATAATTGTTTATAACTTAAAGCTAAGAAAATAATGATAACCTTATAATAGCTATATAAATAAGGCTAACAAGAATTGCTTTTAACAACATTATAAATTAAAGTTATTAATATAAGTAGCCTAAGATTAATAGTTAGGTAATTAGTTATATGGTAAAGACTAGAATAGTCTTTATAAAATGAATGTTATAAATATAATCTTAATTAAAAACTTAATCTCTTTTTATTTGTTGCGTTCCTGCACACGTTGGGTATAGGGAGGCAAGCAGAGGCTTGCCGGCGAAGCAATTCTGGTAATCTTATAGATTAAGGAGTAAAATAACTTGCCCTCTATGCTTTCTTACAGGAAAGCTTTAGAGGGAAAGCTAGGTTATATACAAGACAGCTATTTAGGGCTTGCTAGCAAGCGTGCAAGGCTGCCAGGTCAGCCCTTGCAAATATGCACGTAACATTATTTATATTAATATATAAACTTAATTTCTTTCCACCTATATTAATATACATCTTATATAAGCTCTTAAGAAAATCTTTACTAAGTAAGCTTATAAAGTATTATTATAATAAATACTTAACCTTTAATTTATTAACTTTAATAAGAATTATAAAAAAAAAGCGCTTTATTTTAAAATGCTTAAATATTTTTTGCAAAGATATTATAAAATTCTTAAAAAAAAGTAAAAATAATATTTATAATAAAATAAGTAAAAATATAAAATATAATTTTATTATATTTTATTAAATTTATTATTTTATTATTAATAATGAAATTACCCTTAAAAGGATTAAAAAGGAAGTAAAAAATAAGGGTAAAAAGAAGCATTATAATATT
Source organism: Diaporthe citrichinensis (assembly GCA_014872995.1). NCBI lineage: Eukaryota > Fungi > Ascomycota > Sordariomycetes > Diaporthales > Diaporthaceae > Diaporthe > Diaporthe citrichinensis. The sequence continues at coordinate 555,158 of JADAZR010000009.1, read as the reverse complement.
CCTTTAAAAGTAAGGAATAAGGGTATATATTAAGTTATATGCAACTTTATATATAAGCTTAGGGCTGCTAAGGGATAATTAAAAAGCTAAGCAGATAGCAGATAATAAATAAATAAATAAATAGTTGATTTAAAAAATATAGTGTGGCTGAAGCCGAAACAGTTTAAATTGGTGATCTTGTTACAAAATTTAATATCAATAGCTGGAAGAAAAGAGAATTACCGTGAAATACCATGAAGCCACTTACAGAGACGGTTTAGTTTAATGCGCATGATACCTTCACTCCCCTATCACTATAGAACGGTACAGAGCTGACGAATAAATACAGGTGTATTTAAGCAGTAATAGAAGCCCAGTCTAAAGGTATAATGCATTTCATCATAGTTTCTATATCTAGAAGTCATTATAATTGTCTCCCAAGGTATAATTTAACTCGGGCCATTAACCCCGTCACACCTATCATCAGTCATAAAGCTTATTCGTTCCAACCCCCCTCGGTCAAGTATGCTGCCATCAGATGTTTTTTTCCCCAATTCTCCATTCGATACCACATAAATCCATGATGCCATAATATCCAGGTTTCCATCGTCATAGGCCAAGTTATTAGGGCTGATTTGGAATCACCCGCCAAGTCCAGCCCGCACCACGTGGAAAGCCTGACCACGACGTTGCTGGGTCTTCTCAGCAGAAGCCAACTCCACTTCAGCTAATTCCGTCTTCGACGTATGATGCGTTCTGCCTTGAGGCTCAAGCTCGATCTGAAGCTGCTAGACCTAACGAAGTCAGGATTGGATCCTGTTCGAGCGCAGTCTTGTTCTGGATATTCGTCATCCGTGAGGTTGTTCAGCACAATGTATGTGTTGTCTTTGTGGCGGCGATAGGAGTCTCTTTGTGCGTATCGCAAGGTCTTCTCTGTTGCGTGCCGTAAGAGTTTTCCAATATCCCGTGTGTTGCCTTTTTTGGTTGCCTCTTTCGGTTTGTCGAAGTGACGATCTTCGCTTTGTGAATAGTCCTGTCCACGGGGCCTTGCGAGTTCCCAGAGGTGACCGAGATAAAAGACGTCAGCGTCGAACGACATTGATGGGAATGTTTCACGCCACGAAAACGACGGCGTGACTACGGGGGCTGTGAAAGGACAGAAGGTCGACATGGCTTCGCTTGAGGTGACAAGAGGGGTATAGATTGAATTACCCTGGTGGGGAGACTGAAAGGGGAAGCGCGTGACACGTCTAAATAGTAGATAACGAATCGTTCTCACCGACGACAGAGAGTCATGTGTCAGGAGTGGACTAACGCTACACCGCTACCCACCAAATCTTAGATGATCAGAATAGATGCATAAACATCGACTCGTGCAGCGAATAAAGTTCATAATATATTGGTTCCCGCCATTGGCGAGGAACGCGTCAGCCAAACCATGGACTTTTCGAGGTAGATATTAGAGACATAGGTGGATAAGATATCATCACATCAGGCGATAACTTGGAACAGGACGAGTAAAAAAAGTCGGGTCTTCATTCCATCGTCCATAACGAGACAGCCGGTCATTACCCCCAATCTCCCTTGTCTCATCCTGCACGGGCCTTAGTACTGGCCCCCGAGTTGTATTCGCCTAGCCGAATAGCCCATACAGGATAGTTCAATGTTGCCCATCCAGACACATCATGCCTTACCCATCCGCCTAGGACGCCTTGCCTCAAACAATAGCACCGCACCAATAACTTGACAAGAGACAGTCTCGAACGCACCCTCCAAGGCTCGAACGAACACATCCGTATCATCGCTCCCGTTGTCAAACCATCCCAGCAAGTTGTGCCAGAAAAGGATGAATCGACCAACCAGGGAATGGCATGCCTCCCTGGAATCTTTTCCCAAGATTGTCGCACCGCATAGGACCCCAGAATCCGGCTCAACCAAGTGCGACAGTTCAGCAAGTGTCTTGGCCTTACGCTCCGGCGGCCCGGGAAGACAATGTAAGAGGAAGCTCGTGAATACGACGTCGTATTTCTTGTTTCCTCGACTTTTGGGATCCAGCAGGCGGTGTATGGAGGATGGGTCGGATTTTGCGGCCAGGAAATCTCCACAGACAGTCTCGACGTCTAGGTTGTCCACGTCGCCGTGGGCTTGTCGACACCTTGTGGAAGCATATTCAAGACAATTCGGATTCAGGTCAAACAGCGTGACCAGAGTGTTGTCAGGAAGCTTCGTCTTAGCCATGTAGTAGCCGGTAGCTACGCCGATGTCCAGAATCCTGACCTGAGCTTCGGTTCCTGGTTTATTGGACTCTCGACGCTGAGCTGCTCCATTGATCATGATCCGATAGAAGTGCTCCAACACGACGGCGGGACATCTCCACACAAAGCTACAGTAGAGTCCCAGGACTAGACGGTCGTAGATGAGGCCAAGCACCAGGGGTCCGTAGATTGCCGTTCCTGCTGCGGTTGATCGGGTGGTGACGTCTGATAACCAGTGACCGAGGGTGGCACCAGGCACAGAGTGCCAAAATGAAGACATTTTCTTGTCGGGTTTTGTGTCAAGACAAATGATTTAAATCAAATCTGTGCATTTGGGTACCTAGGTAGCTTTCAGCTCAATGAGCTCCTTGCACGAGTTATTTTACAGGAAAGAAAGATGTCCTGTGTCATAATCCACCGCGGGTATCCCCGGCCCTGAGATAATAGACTTGTACTAGGTGACTTCGATTTGGTCGATCGTGACCGATGCCTGACCCTAAATGCTGAGATTCCACTTGATTTTACGGATTGGCTGACATTCGGCGGATACGCTGACGGTGGTCTTGTCAGCCTACCTCCTTCTGACGCCATATCACACGACAAAATTGAAATTTATGCCTTATGAGTTGATTTCGTAAAATTCTATAAAACGTCTTGCTCGTGGAACCACACCAGAGATCAATTTTGAAAAAATTTGAAGGCATGGATCGTGGCGTAAGTACTGAATGTGATGTGGGCGGCATAGGTCCGTTCCACGGCCAGCATTCTCGCAGTAATATTATACCGTACGCCCCATGATATAGGTATTTAGTCCTTCAGCCGCGCATGAAGTCCTTCAGCCGTACATGAAGTCCTTCAGCCGTGCATGAATTGTTTTCACCGAAAGACATTGCCCTCGTGACCTTGCGGCCGCTGCAATGTGGATAAAGTGAGCAGCGCAGCCTCCTGCTTACGGAGAGCCAAGTGATGGCGTCTGCGCGTCTGCGCCTGGAGCGCAGCCCGGAAAGACGACTGCCGACGCCCTAGGACGGCTCAGCAGCGGCCGCGCTTAAGGCGCTAAGAGCTGCAAGGTCCGATAAGCTAGCGTTCGTCCCAGAAATAGCCTTTGGCTGCAGACCTTTTCGCCCGGCCGCGGCAAGAACTGTGATGTTCAACGTTGGGATGACAGGCGAGGCGCAGCAGCTGTCCGCGCTCCGCCCCAGCCCTACGGCGCTGCTGATCGGAAACCTCAGTCTCCGTGCGGTCGTGGAACCTGGGAGCCACGGCTGAGTTGCGATGGAGGTGATTTTCGTGTGTTTGTTTACATGATCGTGGGTGCGTTGGAAATGTTATAAGAGAGGACGACGTGCCCGTGGCAAGGTGGGTTTCTGGATCTCATCACCATCCTCACAAACACTTCAACCTCAACTCCCTAAAGCACAAGCTTCAATCTCTTCACTCTATATCCAAGTATCTCATCCAAAAGCGCTCCATATTCAAGAAATTCACCTCATCAAAATGTTCGCCCAGAATCTGATCACTGTTCTCGCCGCTGCGGCTGTTGTCACCGCTCTGCCAACCGCGACTACAACCTCGAGCCCTGACAAGACAACCACCCTCACTGGCGTTACCCACTCCGTCGTCGCCGGCCGCGGAGGCGCCCTCCTCTTCGACCCAGAAAACGTCGTGGCTGAGATCGGAGACATCGTTGAGTGGCACTTCCTGCCTAAGAATCACTCGGTCGCCCAGTCATCCTTCGGCCAGCCCTGCGTCCCGGACGCCTCCCTCGCCCAGCCATTCTTCAGCGGCTTCCAGCCCACCGGCGACGCTGTGCAGGCCCCCAACGTCTTCCAGATCGTCGTTAAGGACAAGAACCCCATCTGGTACTACTGTGCCCAGACTACCGGCAACCACTGCCAGAACGGAATGACTGGCGTCATCAACCAGAACTTTAACTCGCCCAACACCCTGGCTGCCCACAAGGCTCTGGCCGCTGGCACGGGTACTTCTGTCATCCCTCCTGTTGTCCAGGGAGGCTCTGTTATTCCCAACCCAAACCCCAACGGTGGGTTCTAATTTGGGGAAATCAGGCGGATAGCGGATGAGGGGTGGTTTCATATTCAGCGGTCATTTCTTGCGAGGATAGAAGGTTGGGCTTGGGAGCAATTCTAGTATTTCAGGCTCTTGCATGGCGTGTTATGGTTCTGGGGCACTTAGAGATAAGATGGATTGTATTAAATTTCTACACTTATATATTCTTGGAATTCATTAGAGTTTTATCTATTCTGTATGATGGCTATTGTAGGTCTCCCTCCAGTGTCCAACATCCTTCGCTGGCGACTCTGTGTGTTCATACCATTCAGTCTATGTTGCGGTGGTTCTTACAAATACACTCTTGTCGTACTGAACCATTTGATAATTCTCCCCGGAATCTCGATCCTCTCCCAGCAATAACATTAGATCCTTCTTTCACGGCCCACCCATGATTCATGCAAGGGCTGGGCCAGCAATCAAATGTGCAGAGCAACTGCTATATAATTCTTGTGAATGGTACATATTTATTTTGGAATTGATAAATTTCTGCAGAACTAGGCTTGAATATGACTCCAGACCTTGTTTGTCGTCTATAATTTTGCAATACCGTGTTGTGGGCACCTATTGCTCGTTTGTCGACTGATATTTAGGAATGTTTGTATCCGCAGATGTCAGGGGAAAGGCTATAAAATTGAATTGGTAGTAAATAATTATTCTTGTCGGACCACTTGTATGCAGTTCTTCCACGATATCAGCATTGTTGGCAGTCTGGTGTCATCCTCCACCGTCAGCTGGGGCAACGGCCTGAGACGCAAATTTGCGTCCACGTAGTGAAACCCAGAGTGCCTACTAATTTGACTGCTTTCGCAACAAACTCAGAACCACAAATATGATTATGCATTATAAAAGAACAGGCGGACTGCGCTTATCGTAAACAAAACAGTTCTCGACTCTGGTCTCGAAAGACAGCAGAAGGAAGGTTCATGCTGTCTCAAGGACCGTGCAGGCCTCTGGGGGGGGGGGCAGGTTCTCGTGTGTGTGACAAGCTAACTAGGAAGCGATTAAGAGCTTACTTCAGATTACATTCAATGCAAGATACGTTGCAGACAAGGGTACGCAAATGACTTTGCCATATTCACATCTTCCTGCAAACGCCCCAAAGCGGCTTCCAGGAAAGTTGTGCCATTGCTCTTACGCCTTCCCCAAAAGATCTTGGTCTTCATCTGCCACTATGCTCTAGTATGCCTTTGTCATACCCCGGTTTAGCACTACCTTCAAACACATTGCTTGTAACGGAATAGTACGCACAGCCTGTTGGCGTGAAAGAGCCATTAGCAGTGATTCTAGTCATGGCAGCACACAGTCACTGTTACTTAGCTCAGAACCTGGGAGCAGCTGGAAGGCATAGTATGCGACCCAAATATTAATAGTCAGAACAAATCAGTCTAAGGCGAAGAAATAGTACCACGGTCGGCAGCTTTATCCAGGAGAGTCTCTGCGATATGGATGGATCAGAACGGGGTGCCTTTTCGTGCCATTAATTCGCCAAAACAAAACACAACTTTTCAGCCCAAAGGAACCACACAAGGTTTCTGTGGCATCGCCCAATGATGTTGTGAAGGGAAGAAAGGCCACGTCAAGACAGAGTCACTGTAGCAGCTGGGCTGGGAACGGAGGTCGGCCCACTTGAGGTCTTTGCTTGCAGCTTCAAGAGGAGGGGGCTCTGTGTCGCAGGACAGCCAATCATCTTACACGGCTTGGCCTTCATGGTGCCACAAGGACCACCCCTTCACTTGCGACAAATCATGTTTCCCAAGCACCTAGACTCTCTCATACTGTGTACTCTCATCCCAATCCTCTTGTACCACTGATGTCATTGCTGGTGCTCCAATAACTCCAAGCGCCTGCATAGCGAGGCAGGTCAGCTTCTCTGGCGCAGCTGGTCCGAAAATGTCCACCTTCATAGGGTCCGTCACTTGACTTGACTTGACTGGATAGCGGCCGTGTCCCAATCATGAATTCATTTGTGTGTAAGCTGTTGGGCCGAACAATTTGTGAGGGCAGTATGGTCATCAGCTCGATATACTCTTGAATAATCGTGGATTTCTGTAGCCCATCTCCGAGATTTTAGTGGTTTGTCCTTCTTATCTCTTCACCATCGCTGCCACTGTCTTCTCACGGCCGCCTCCAAGCCAGTCATCCCAGCACATAGAATATGTCGTCTTGTCCTGCCATACATCCCCTGCCTCACTGCCGGGCGGCGGAGACTTCCCATTGCCCACTTTGCCTCGGGATACCCCGTCTTTGATCAACCGAAACCACATCTCCGTGCCCTCATACCTGAGTCCCATCCTCTCCGCAACCCGGGCAGAGCCTTCATGGCACGAGTCCAGTCTCCATTGCACCCGGAGCAGGCCCAACCCACCATCAGATGGTGGGTCGAGCGCGTACTGGAGCAACAGGCCTACGGCGTTGCTGGTGACATGCGTTCGCTGATACGGGGGTAGAGTGAACAACGTCCCAATGGTGAGGGAACGCGATGTAGAACTCGCATCCATGAAGGCTATGACTCCAGCCATGGCGCCCTCACCGTCGTTTGATACGGCATTTTTTAGCGAATCATCCGTTTTCGTCTTGTCAATGATGGCAAACGCCAGAGTTTCGCTGGTCTGGGCAAGGAGACCGCAGACAAATGATTCTACAAAGCTCTCATAGTCCTCGTATGGGCCCTGTGGGTAATGCGCGTACAGCTCCGGGTGCTCCCTTGAGAGATTGTAGAAGGTCGCAGCATGTTTCGTGGCCTGTTGGCCATGTCAGCAGCCCACACCTGGGCACCAAGCGACGTGGTTTCTGGCTCACCGAAAAGGGTGTCAGCTCGACGAGCTCATTGGACAGCTTTGTCGAAGGGAAACAGAAGTGATTCGGCTGCATGTTTGAAATTTGAAATGGAACTTTCTATGCTTGATAGGTCCATGATGTTGAATCTGGCTTGTGTCTGTCTTCAATTAGGCAGCAGCGAACGGGTGATACGGAATGGAATCCTACATGATTGGTCCCAAGTAGAGGCGCGGCGTGGTCAGCTCACTCGGGGGCATCATTGGTGGACATATTGCTAGTGAATTGATGTAATACCTTTGTTCACATCGGGCTGTGCTATTCAATGTCTTGAAAAGCACTACCTCGACTCGGATTGTATTGACAAAGGTGGGCAACTTTCCCCCTCCCCATCAGACTCGCTTTATTTTCGATCGTCTTGTGTTCCACCAGTGTAGACCAAAGTCCTTGCTGATAATTGGTCAGTATCGCACCACCCAAAATTGCAAGCAAGGTCTGTTCCACGAGCTCAAGAGTGTGAGTTGGTATGTCGTATCCAGTGCGCCTATCCCCATCTCGCCACACATTAGCTACGATGGATGAGAACATTGGTCATAACCTGTCGCCAAATTCGACTGCATATCCGGCTGTCATGTCACAAGTGGTCCGAAAATAACGCAAACACAAAGGAGACAGGCTAGATTCGCCCAACCCGTGCAATAGAATTACCGTGGCAGGTAGCCCGTGAAGCACATCACCGTGCCAATCGAGGCCAGAGTCTGGAAAGCATGATGGACAAGCTCCTCGATTTAGTGGTATTGTAGGAAAAGGGCGGCTTACTCCGGAGCGCTCGGACAGGTAGTCAATACACCGTCAGATGATACGGGTTCCCACCTAGCGTGCGGTGCACGACTCCGTATAGAAGAGCAAACTAGGCCATTGATGGAGCATGCATACATCAGTGGCTTAGATCAAGATAGTTTCTTCGGGATATTCCGTGAGCTAGTGTACATTTGATGCCCAGGTGTGTTGATTGAGTTGGACAACAGGTTGGGAAACGAGAGATTACGGACTGCCGAGAGCGATGACAAGTCGCGAGGCAGCCGGCGAACCACTTCACACAATATTCCTCGTGGGGTACCGCAAAGCTATCGATGCCTCGTAAGAGGCATCTGTGTTCGCTGACCGATCGTTTCCGACGAACGGCTCAACATTGTGGAAACCAAAGGTTGCTTATTGAAGGCCAAGCACGATGCCGTGAAGGCGCATACGAACTTTACTTGTTTCGAATCAAATGTCAAATCAATGGAAATATCTGGAGCAGCTCGACGTCTCATACCAGATCAGGAACGAGACTTATTACTGCTCAGATGGATCGACGATCGCCTCAAAACAAATGAGGTTGGTATATGGTGTGACGGAACAGTCGAGACGACCCTATTCATGCAGGCTTCCGTCCACCATTGGGTTCTGGGCACCCTGCGAAAAGGTCCCGGACCTGCCTCTTCCAATCCTGCTGGGGCCCATGATGTCACTCCAACCATTCAGCAACGTCCCAAATAAACATATTGTGGTACGAAGAGATTTCTGTAATCGAAATCCGTACGACGTCACTCAATGCACATGTGTTTGCCCTCGTCGTGAGGCTCGTGTCCACCCAACCCCAACAACGGTGTTACTTGGAAAGCAGAGGGCCAACGTCATCCTGCATACCTTGAGAATCTATTCCACATGACCGTATGCAGTGACCGAGCCCCTTTCCCAAGTCAGCATGGGCTTTCAAGAATGCCATCAAAACACCAAGAAAATGCATCCCAACTATCGAACGCAGGTAGCCGTTGAAGCGCAGGTCTCGTGGTTAATGTACAGCTTCAGCTGCCTTGACTCATCATGACATGATCAGCTTTCTTCAAACACTTATCCGGACATTCAATGGTGCTGAAATCGTCATTGACAATCAAATGCAGCAGATGCGGTTCGGGGCCGGACATTGGCCAAAGTGATGTCTGGCTCTATTGACCAATGTGACACTGTGATCCTGATACCGCCATTCCTTATGCTGTTCTCCCCATCGAAATGTATTTTCCCCTCAGATAATTGTAGACTTTTGACTTGAGATGCCGGTACTTAATTTAAATCATCAACACATTCCCAATCCTCAAATACTCGTCAGTGTATTTAAAGGGGTGATTCTTTCCTCGCGCTGGTTTATCTGACCCTCCTCTTCTTCGCCTCAAAGCCCTTCTCTCTTTGCCTGTGTCCATCATTTCGCGACTGTCCATCCAAAAGTTCTGGCCCCCTCCCTCCGCGGAGAAATATTGGAGACATCTTGTGTTCATCTCGTCGCCGTTGGTGCATCATATTGTTCCTCTGTGAATAGCAACTCTGATCACCATCCGGGCATACGGCATGGACAAAACTCCTTCCAACCAAGCTGTTCAGAACTTCGAGCCAGGGTACGTTCAAACTGTGTTTGTTCTCGATGTATCTCTCTCCGCCCAGCAGGAATCTCTCGTGCGAATTGTGCGGCCATTTCTGTCCTACACTTCAATTGTTGGTTGGGAACCACAATTTTGATGCCCCCCTTCTCCCGCAGCAAAAAGACACTGTCAAGAGACAACCCTGGCCTGCGACCCAAGCTACCTGTCCCCGATGACCCAAAGTTCACCATGTCACGCTTCGCGTCACCAGGTAACGAGCGAGAAGATCTCGGGTTTCGGCAGACTCAGACTGGCGCTCAGTCAACCGCCCGCATGGCTGAGAAGATCAAGCCGCTGGACAAGATCTTGCGACCGAATTAGTCTCCGGTGTTTTGCTGATTAAGTGAATCTCTTGCGTTCGAAGTAACAGCCCATTCTAAGAGAATTTCGGGAGTCAGTATGCTAATGCAGTGCCCCAGAGTCAGTACACGGCCAGCACTAACCCTGGTGGGACTTCCGCACAGGCAAACCTCGTGGTAATGTGGAACCGCAGCTGAGGCAGGTTCGGCCTGGAGGGTCAATTTAATCTTGAACTTGCATTCTTACTACTCACTTGAAGATGAAAACGATTCAAGTTATATTTATGTTGTTATTGGGAGCCGCTCAACTATACACAAGCGAGGCGGGCAGACATAACGGCACCACGAGAGAAAGAGAAGAAACATTAGCTATTCTCATGGTGTCCACAAATGAACCAATTCACATTTGATTTGAATTTGCCAAACAATGGACCTGCCAGAGAAGCAAGATGTCCCTCAAAGTCAATACTACGACGACAGTTTCGTCTGAATCCATGCTCCAGCCTCTTCTGAGAAGAGGGTAAAATAGCTCGTGTGGGCCGCCCCGTCGTTACCTAGGGCGCATACAGGGTCATCCGCCAAGCACCAGGACCGAAGCTTGGTGGAGAACTCGTTGAGGCGCGCGAGCTGCGTTCCTGTCCTGGGGTAGATCTTTGTACCGAGTTAGCTGCTGATTGGAGTATTATAGTCTAGGACGTCATGAAGCAAGTCTAATGGATCGGGTTTAGGTATAAAAAAAAGAGACAGTGGATCTGTACTCACCCCATTGAAAGGTGCCCCGGATTCGACATTGTATGTTTGATTTCCTACATGCGTCACATCGCCGAAGAAAGCAGCCGCCGCGACTGCAGAGAAGGTTAGCTTCCGGGAAATGACACCCTGTCAACGTCTGAACCTACTTTGAACCGCTGGTGATGATGAAGGGTCCAAGCCAGTAGAGTCCTGTGTGGTGCAGCCCGTCGAACCACCAGATTGACCTCCGAGAATGTTGCCAACAACTTGCGCACCCTGTCATGGATTAATTAGCGAGAGATATTTCTAATACCACGGCTACATCACAGCTTACCTGGGAGTAGCCTGACAGCACTAGCTGTGCATTCGGGCATCGGGCTGCGTATGCGGTGATCTGAGATGTCCCATTGACCACGCCGACGCCGACAGACGTGCAATAGTCGGGAACGAAAGAGGCAGGGTATTGAATATCTTCATAACCACAGCTGCTAATACCACTGCAGACTGCATTCACGACGCTGATCTGCCTGCCAGGATATCCCTCGCTGGTTCCTCGCGCGAGGAAGACATGGACGGCATCACAATCTTGAGTCTGGCGACTACCAAGAGTTGGATGTCCAAGGACGGACGAGAAGACCGACAAGAAGATGGCGATTGACTTGGACTGCATTTTCGCTTTGTACAGCTTGAACTGTATTGATTTCTACACTGACATTGAATGCTCCTGAGGACCACTCTTCTTATACTCTACCTGCTCAGAAGGCACGGATGTTCAAGTGTTCCCGCATCGGAACAGTTCACAACATCCCCAGCTCATATTTTGCATTCTAAGTCGGCAACAGCACACGGTAACACGGTCCTGTCTGCATAAGGCAGGTGGCTTCTTTCTCGGTGCGGGTCACCATCCCAAGACGGACACGAACAGAACACCAGAGCTAGCAAGTGGCTGCAGGTGAGGGAAGAAGTGTTCCATCGCTGTTACTCCAAATCAGGCGACCCGAAATATCAAGGGTTCTTCGGCCTTGTCCTGGGAATTGCGCCGAGCGTTGGCAGTGTACGCGCAACTCCGCACAAGACCCCGCGCGGGAAATTGTTGTTTGGCTTGTTGCAATTGACAGTGTCTCTCAATCGTCGAGCAGAAAGATAATCCGCTCACCAGTGATGTAGGTGTACTTCGTGGCCCTTCCAAGCCCAAGCCAAGCCCCCTCATTACGCTTGACTCTAGTTTTCGAGCCAACTATCCCAATGTGGCTCGCAAGATTAGTGACCCTTTGCTAAACGCAACAATATACCCATCCGCTCTCGGCTTTTCGTTCTTCCTTCTTTTTCACCTTGTCTTCTCATTTCTTCTTTTTTCTATTTTTTGGGGGCAAGGGGGCGGAGAGGTGGAGTGGGTTGGACTCCTGGTATGCAGTCACTACTACAGCCAAGTCAGTGGGACAGGTAAAGTTGAAGAATGCGGATGTTGGCACCGGTCAAAACGAATGGCGCACCGGTTGTCACATGATTAAGCAGCCACCACCTCGTTGTAGCTAATTAGGCTCATCTTACAAGCTTTCTGCTCAGTTCTAATCAAGGTCAAACTGGGCTTGCAGAGATCCTACGCCCTACAACAGTCTGTAGGCTGACGATATATCAAGTTGGGCGACTATATCAGTCCTCCTTTCTCCCAATCGTACCGGCTTTCCTCAGCCCAACACTGGTCACTAGCAAGACGACCGCCGTCGCCGCAAAGACGGTCCAGAGAGCCGCCCGATAGCCTTCCATCAACGTCTCGGCTCGATCATCGGTTGACGGTGTCTGCGAGGTGACGGACGCTGCAACAGCTGCCGTTATGGCAAGACCGACCGAGTTCCCGAACTGAGAGACCTCGTTGAAGACACCTCCGGCCAGGGACTGGACGTCGTCGGGGAAAGCTTCGGATATAACTATATTGGAAACGGTGAATAGCACTGTTATTCTCGTAAGAATTGAGTACATTGGTTAGCTACCAGGCCAACATAGCGACAAGTCGTGCGAGTAACACACCATCTGGATTTATTGGGGATAAAATCAAGGCCCAGAACGGAGCGAACCAATAGTTCTCCCCGACCCTTACGGTTGCCATCAGGATGGGGGCCGAGACGGTGACCAGGGCAGAGACAACGGCCAGAGTTTGCACCCTAACTCGCGAGACCAGGTACGCCGTCAAAATGTTCGTGATTGTTCCCACTATTGGATGTGGGATGAACCGGATCGAGCTCTGCAACGCGGACAAGCCCTCGATATTCTGAAAGCTGTTTGCCACAGTCAGCGACCATCAATTGATGCATGTAATGTCACAGGTCGGTCTCCTAGTTGTGGGTGTGAATCAGCAGGTACTTGCACTCACTACAACGTTATATAATATTCTATTCCGTTCAAGGCAGCCCAGCAGAAGAACACCGAGATGCAGATGGATGTGAAAGCTGAATTCCGCCACAGCTTGTTCGGTATAAGGGCAGGACGGCCTCGTTTCGTCTGCCAGTCCATCCAGAAAGGGAAAATAATCAGCAGAACAAGTGAAACGGCCAATAGGGAGGCGCTGGTGGGCTGCCGTATGCTCATGTATGAGGAAGAGACCATGGCTAATACGTAGAGCAAAAGCCCCAGGCCAGCACTCATGACGATGGCACCGATCCAGTCTATTTCATCGATGAGTCTCCGCGTCCATTGCTTGTCCGTACGCTGTCGGGCGGCTGGCAGGGACCACAGCGAGGCGATAGAGAGCATCACGTTGATCATGGCCATGATGTAGTACGCCCACCTCCAGCCGATGCTGTCGGTGAAGATGCCACCCAGGACCAACCCCAAGGCATACCCCAGCGGCTGGCCCATGCCGTTCATCGCGAATGCCGTGTTCCGCCATGGCCCCTTGGGGAAGGTGGCCGTTATCAGGCCGACGGCCGTGGGGAGACACATGGCGATGGCAACGCCGAGAAAAGTACGGAACAGTATGATCTGCAAGCCCGTCTGGGCAAAGCCAACCGCCACGGTGAAGACGGCGAAGAGGAAGCTGCCCGTTACCCACATAAGCTTTGCGCCCACGACATCGGCCGCGGTCCCGAAGATGAGCAGCAGACAGCCAGCGGCCAGGGCGTACACGGCTGCCGGCCAGAGGATCAGCTCCTCGGCCAGGCCGAGGTCGCGGGCGATCTGCGGCAAGGCGGCGATGAGGATGCCGGACCCCATCGTGTTGAGGAAGGAGATGCCGGCCAGGGTCACGATGACGGTGACGCCTCGGGTCTTGCCCACCTTCAAGGTGTTCGACGGCTCTTGCGCCGGGTCGTTTGTTGTATCATCGCCATGAGGAGAGGCATCTTTGCGTGACTGGTCGGCCAGCTCAATCTCAGCCACCGGCTCTAGAGGCATGTCGATTACGGCCGGCCCGAGTCGACTGGACTGGACTGGGCTGGGCTGTGGTGTTTGTGTATGGTGCGCAGTTGGCAGTGTTTCAATAGAGGGCCAGGCCACAAATCTGGGGACACCTTTCAGAAGAGAGCAGAGCAGTGAGGGCGAGGGATGAATAGGGTCAATTGTCTGGCTGCGCGAGACCTGAGATTGTACTTGGGCATATGGATCCAAATCCCTGGGCAATGTGTCGTCATTTTGGCAGAACGCCAGCCTCGAGAACTGCTTTTTTTCCTTCTGCAGGTGCTGAGCCACTGACGCGGTTCAGGTTGATAGCCGTTGGGCCAGTTCTTTGTCCAGCCGCACTGAGTGAGACAATTTCCCCAATTACCTATCTAGGGTGGTACAAATACGTTGACCCCAAGACCTAGTCTGCAAAAGTACCTTTATAGGCACTGCTAGGCACGTACGTGGCTTCGGCGTTTGTACGAGGAAGGGTTCCAAGACTGAGCGGCCGAGTTTCTCATGATCCTCTTGGGTTGGAAAAGTCATGGCAGTCTAGTACCGGAATAGGTCATAATTGTCGACACTCCGAGTCCAGCCGCCACACTCGCACAAGAGAACATGTAGGAGACCTTCGACCGATTCAACGCAACTGAGAAGAATCGACCAGGGCCAAATATCTGAAAATCAATTATTATTACGGAGCCTCTATCGTGCCATTCAATTTGTTTTGAGCTAGACGATGTGAGCAAACATTTAAACAAGTCTATAGACGAGCGAAACATTTGAACCCCAGGATCTCTGATCCTCAGGGCTGCAACGACCTCAACTGTTGCCATGTTACACGATGTTCTACTTTTGCGAGGCTAAATTCTGACAAGTAGTTTGAAAGGATTGGGCTATGATGTAGCCAATATGAAGGAATTAACCCACGAGGCGTTGTTTCCCAGGTAAAATGCATTCTCGGTGTTGTACACACCTGGGCATGCATGTTGGAAGCAGCGTCAAGTGAAACAAAGCCACATGAGCAGGCACCAAATGCCCGAAAGCAAACTCATTCCGACAGTTTCTATGATGTGTATTCCATGTGAATGTAAACATCTATGCTTAAAGCATCCTTGAATTTGGCCATCATCAGCAGCGTAGACACAGTGAGACACTGTGCGGACATGATGAACATCAATACTTGGCTACAGCACATGGTAATTCTAACAAGAAAACCATGAACCCAATTGTCATGGCCCGCTACTTTCTGACGCCTCTGACGTGTTGTTTTGGTGGTGCGAAAATATAAAGAGAGACCGTGGCACACGCATTCTGGACTCTGCTCCAGCGGCATCAAAGCGCCTTCAACATCCAGTTCCTCATTAGGCCAGCACATTTTGAAGAATCAGACCTTCTCAAAACCGGACAAGTCTTTAGATTCCCTTGACTCACGCGTTCTTTGCAACTATGACCGAAGCACAGAAAGTGGTTGTTGTTGGCGGAGGTCCAGTAGGCGCTTTGGCCGCCCTGTACGCCGCGAGAAGAGGCTATCGTACAGAGCTTTACGAACTCCGAGATGGTAACAAAACCAACTCCCAATGTGCTAAAGAGCCCTTGCCATAAACTGACCACTCCAACTCTTCGTAGATCCGAACTTCGGTGATCAGTCGCTCCGACCAGATATGGCCGTCATCCCGCTGGCTCTGTCCGAGCGTGGCATTCAAGCGCTCGCCGGGGCAGACGTTCCGGGCCTTCTCGACGACATTCTCGAAGGCTCGAGGCCTATATACAATCGCATGATTCATACCAGGGGCCCAGGCTCGGATGGGGATCTCAAAGAAATCCCCATGAAATACGGGCCCAACGGCGAGGTTCGAAGCCATTCCCTCTGATTGACATCAGGATGGGCCGCACAAACATCCAGAGCTAATCTTTTGGGCCACCAGTGTCTCCACACCCTCCAGCGTGAGAAAATCGCCAGACTTTGTCTCCTGGCCCTGAGCAAGGAGCCTACAGCCAAGCTCTTCTTTAACTACAAGTGCATGTCCCCCTCTCTAGTTTGACATTCCTTTCACGTGGGTCCCTTTCACCGTATCTAACTTGCACGACATATCTCAGTGGCACGCTGCGACCTCGACAATCAGACCGTATCCTTCGAACAAGTACTGTGGAGAGAGAAGTCCCGGCTGGCAGAGCAAGTGTTGGCGGACGATGTTGCTTCGCGTCAAAAGGGCTTGACCGGTCAGGCGGCATCGTCGTCAGAGTCGTCCAGATTCAAAACAGTCAAGTTTGACTTCCTCATCGGGGCAGACGGCACATTCTCGTCCGTCCGGCAGAGCATGATGCGGCGTACACCCATCGACTTTTCGCAGTCTTACGAAGATGCCCTCTGGTGTGACTTGATCTTGCCGCCCAGCAGAGATGGGGACTATCCCTTGGACTCCAAGTGCCTCCATGTCTGGCCTGCGGACGAGAACATTGTCATGGCACAGCCCGACTTCGTAAGTCTCCTTGGTGTCCCACTCGATTCATAGTGCGGCATCCCACCCTCCAGAGTTAAGGCTGACTGGGTATCACCGCCTGCAGAACTCTTCCTTCCGAGCTGGTATGGTGTGCGCTACCGATACCTGTAGATACATGGAAGCCCACCCGGGCGAGTTCCCGGCCTGGTTCTCCAATGAATTCCCGGGCATCGTGCCTCAGCTCTTGTCTCCCGAGGAGGCGAAGCGCCAGTTCGTGGCTCACCAGAAGATACCTCTGAAGTCCGTCAAGATCAACAAGTTTGGCTATGGTGACAAGGTGCTGCTGCTAGGCGACAGCTCTCACGCAATGACGCCCTTCCACGCCATGGGTATGATTACTGGCTTGGAGGACGTGCGTGTCTTCTTCGAGCAGTTCCGCGACCCCGCTGCCGCCAAGTTGCACGCTTCCAGAGCCGCCGCCGATGGATCGCCCGGTCCGTTCAGCCCACCTGGCACTGTGGCTGCTTACAGTATGTTAAAGTTGCTTGTACTTTCTGCACATCGTCCCTTTAGTACATATCGCCGCCCCCCCTCGGTCCCTTCCCCCCAAATGAAACCGTGATATACAAGAGCTTCAATTATTTCAACCTCTGGTCAATCAGCAGCCTCGAGCATGGAACAGCCGATGCTAACCACTTGGTATTCAAAGCTGAACACCGCCGACCCGATGTCCAGGCCATGGTCGATATGTCTCATAACCACTACGGCGAATTGCGACATGGCGTGCGATCCCCCCTGGCGCGCGCACGGAAGATCTTCGACGCGGTCTTGTGCCGTTACTTGCCAGCCTTGGATTGGACCACCGTCTACGCCCGAGTCCAGTTTGGCAACGAGCGCTTCTCTGTCGTGGAGACTAAGGAGAAGCGACAGCGGAACATTGTCACAGGTGCCATAGCCATTGTCGTCTTCGTGGTTGCTTTTGCCATTCTTGTGGGCCTGGAGAGGTTATATGCATTGAGAGGGAACGTCTTTTCCAAGGAGGTTTGAGCACAATTTGGGCAACGCAGTACTTACGTATCCTCAGATCCTAGAGCACAATCACTGCAATTTCACCTGCTCTATAGTATAGCGGCGTTGGGCGCCATCTCACAACACTTCTAGGGCAACTCACCTACCAGCTCTACTAAGAGAACAATGCACCCGTATGATGCCGAACACTGTAGTTGCTAGATCAAGAGACTATAACGATCTTCATTAGCAGCCCCGGAGAGCATAAAGTAAGACCTGCTCTGTGGGCTTGACGTATTTGAATAGCGCCTAGTTTTACCTCAGATGTAGGAGAGAAAACATGTTTATTCGTAACAGTGTTGATCTGTTCTCTATACCGTAGCGAACCTGATCCTAGGCCGGGACGGGAGGCACAGGCTTCTAACTAGCAACTGTGTCACAGGAGGGAATGCTATCGGTAGGACCTCGTCAACTTTAGGGGCAAGTTCAGTAGGCGGCGAACCTTTTTTTTTTTTTTTTTTTTTTTTTTTTTTGAAAATTTCTCTCACGCTCACAGATTTGAAATCATGGAGTCTGTAACCAATGGATTATGGTCTGCTGTGTGGGAACTTAGTGGATGAACGGCCGTCGTCTGAAGCGGATCAGGTCAGATTCAAATGCTTAGCCAGGTACGAGAGGTACGGCCACTCGGGTGCGGAGGCTTACATAATCCAGCCAACGGGTGTTGGGTTGCGGCCTCAGGCATTCCACTCCAACTTTGCCGAAGACGTCGCAGCTCCGTCCCGGACCAAGTTCGTCAATTGAAATCTCGACGACCTCCGATCCAAGACCCTCCCCCCACAGTCACCATGTTGTCGCGACAGGCCCTGCTCCGCTCAGCTCGTGCTGCAGCTCCCTCGCGGGCGATTGCCTCGCAGGCACGCTTCTACGCCGCCCCCGCCGCCACTGAGTTCGTCAAGCCTCCCGTCGCCCTCTTCGGCGTCGATGGCACCTATGCCACTGCCCTGGTACGTCACCGCGCCGAGTCGACCCCGAGGCGGACGATATGGAATACCAATTGGGACATGGGGAGATGGGAGACGTGCAATTGATGCGCTGGGCCCACGGGCCAGCCGAGCAGAGAGCACCTGGAAGCTAATGCGTCATTTTGCCCGAACAAACAGTACACCGCGGCCGTCAAGTCCTCCTCGCTCGACCCTACCGCCACCGCCCTGAACAAGCTGGGCGGCCTGGTCACCCAGGATGCGAAGCTGGCTGCCATCCTCCACGCCCCGACCCTGACCCCCGCCGACAAGTCCGCCATCATCGCCGAGCTCGAGAAGACCGCCGGCACCAACGCCACCGTCAAGAACTTCCTCCAGACCCTTGCCGAGAACAACCGCCTGGGCCTCCTCGGCGGCGTCTGCACCAAGTTCGGTGAGCTGATGAGCGCTACGCGCGGCGAGGTCGAGATGACGGTTACGAGCGCTACGGTACGTCTGCTACCTTATGAGGTGGAGGAGCGATGGTTGCAACGTGCACATTCAGCGAGGCACTTCCAGTGATGGCGCTACACCACGGAGGGAAAAAATGTATGAGATGTGGACATTTTTTTGCTGATGCAATGCTGCGCGTATAGCCCCTGGACAACCGGACCCTTAGCCGACTTGAGACCGCCGTGTCCAAGTCCTCCTACGTCGGCCAAGGCAAGAAGCTCAAGGTCACCAACGAGGTACGGAGAAAGAACAAGCCCTACGAGGAATCTGCCACATACTGACGCGACTAGGTCAACTCTGATATCATCGGCGGCCTGGTTGTTGAGATCGGAGACCGGACCATCGACCTCTCTGTCTCCTCCAAGATCGCGAAGATGAACAAGCTCCTGACCGACACCCTGTAAATTACTTCTTTTATGTCAGACGAAAGAGGGGCACGGGAGAGGCGACGACGGGAGGTGCACGGGATTGCCAGTGAGCCTCCGGGCCAAGGATACTGACCAGCATCTGTTGTTGAATTGAGCCAAAATAGAGAAATCATTTATTCCACGTCCTGGTCCCGCCGTTGGGCTTTCCATCGTCAGATTCGCAGTGTGATAGTATGGGATCAGTGTGCCCGTGGTAGAGGGAACGAGAAGATGCCGTCAGGAATATGGTCAGAGCTCACTGTCCACAGTGTTCGAGCTGCGGGTTTCCTTTCCGCGGAATACGTTTGAAAATGGCATCACGACAGCCAGGAGTCAGCAATGACTTTTATGTCTTAAGATCTAAGTCCTCGTAATTTCGGGATCGAGACATGCTGTAGTCGATTACAGTCCAGTCTGCAGCCTATCCTGAGCCCCAGGTAAGGGCCTGTTTCGCAGGCATGGGAAGTGCCTGGCCCCTGAGCACTCCAGCCAGCCCCGCATCCATTAATTCTTACACCCTTGATCACAAGCACAAAACCGTATGCCCCAACGCCAGCTTCAATAACACAGAAATCCGAAATCGCGCCCATCTTACAAGCCGTGCCTGATCAGTCGCTCCGCAACATACTGTCCACCAGGTCCCCCAGCGGGCCCCAAAAGTCCTTGCCGGTGGCCAGGTTGTGCTCGTCGATGAAGAGCACGTACTGCTTGAAGCTAGTGTTGAGGTGGGGCTCGAGGCCGAGCTCGCGGATGACGGGGTAGTGGTGGCAGTAGATGTGGGCGTAGACGCGGTACATGCGCTTGAAGATCTGGCGGACGAGGGAGGGGAAGGTCTTGGGGAAGGGCACGCCGATGCGGCTGGGCATGACGGCCTCGTCGTCGATGCTGCTCTGGACCCAGGTCATGAGCTGCTCGATGTAGGCCGGCGCGGGCATTTTGGTGGGGCGCTTGTAGTTCTCATTGTCCTGCCACAGGTACTCGAACTCGTCGGTCGCCTTCATCTCCGGGCACGACTGGGGCGAGCAGAACTCCGTGATGGCGCCGTACAGCAGGTTGATCTGGTTGTAGAAATCCACCACTTGGCCGGGAGTCAGCATGCGCTTCTGGGCCGTTGCGCGGCCGCGCGTTGGGTTGCGAGGTGCTTACTGTTGACGGCGTACCACTCGTTCTCGTCTTCACCTTCGGGCAGCTTCACGATCTTGCGCAGGCTGCCGCCCCCCAGAGTGGCCTCGGCATATTGTCGCAACTGGTAGCTGGTTGTTCCTTGCTTGCCACCGGGTCGCGGTCGGAACTGGTTCCGCCGGTTGTTGCTCCTATCTGCATGTAAGCATGTAGTCCTCTTTCTTGTGCGGCTTCCGAGCTGTCGATTGGGGGACGCTCTGCAGCGAGCCAGGGGGGGGGGGGCGAGCGGGAACGACATACACGGTAGCGATAAAGGAAGTCATCGTAACTTCTGATCGTCGGGGGGCCGAGTCGGGGATGGGTAGATTCGGGCTTCACAATACTCCAATGTCAGTGGGGCACATCCAAAAAGGGACTTGTCTGTTGTCATCCCGTGCGCCTGGTTGAATGTTTGATCATACCTTTAGTTCAGATGACTGGCACGATCAAGTCTTGAACAAGCTGCCTATGTCTTCAAATCAGATGGGAATGAGGAGGGCCTGTCTGAGTGTTTTGGAGTTTTGGTTGCTGAAATCGGAATGTGGCCGTGGCTCAAGCTGAGCGCCTTGGAAGTTACCTAGGCTATGACGATACCTAGGAGAAGGAAAACAAAAACAGCAGCCGTTGCCGTTGCCGCGGCGCGTTTGCTAAGGCGTGGAAATTGGGCAGTTGGGCAGCCCAGGATCAGGGGCCTAGAATTAGCGGTGGTCAAAGCGCCCTCCAAGGCCTCGAGCAGAAGGTCGGATTGGAAATGGTGGATTTTGGGTATGCGGGCACATCGGGCATGTTCAACTGTGCCCTTCACCCTTGACTCCATGCCTGCATCCTCCTCCCGTCGAGCACCCACACTCATGTACAGTATGCCAACGTTCAGGATCAAGACTTCAACATGCTTGTCCTGGCCTAACTTGCCTGACCATGTGCTGTGTATTCTGCGCGACTCACGCATCCGAGATGTCCGTGGTGGAGCAGCATGCAAGCTGGATCGCTCAGATCAACTAACCCGTGATGCACCCCGGATTCTCCGCATTTCTGTCTGCCGGTTGAATTAGTTTGAATAGCCTCAATCTGATGTGGGGACCCGAATCAGTCATTTCAAAGTCACAAACTCTAGATATGCTTGTCGCCCCTCGTCCCTGGCTGCCGATCCATGTCCTCGGGTCAACGATGCGCGAATGGCCCAGCTTGACAGCGTACCGCACCCCTTTATTGGACAATTGGGAAGAACTATCGTTGCAAGTTCAATGATCTATGTCTAATTTGCCCTACTAGTGTCGATCTCTCGTGGTATGATAACTGGATACTTTTTCTTCTCATGATCGTCGATGTTGCAGATTTATGTTCCTTCTAGAATATCTTTACCCTTCCACCAGCAATTCTTCCTAGTTCGGTGCTACTGCTCTACCCCGGCTTAACACTTTTGCCCACATCTAGACAGCAACCACTACGAGGATATCAACCGATAATATAGCTGTCTCAAACCTTTTCAGGTTGGAACTCAAGGGCAGCTTCACTGTTATGCGCCATGCATAGTCTTAGGCTCCTGGTAATATGTACCAATCTTGCTTTGGCTGAGGCTGCATTACCCATACAAAGACAACAAGTTGTTCAAGCGTTCAACGTTCGTCGAAATGCGAGTTCAGGCACAACACCTCTGCAAGTTGGAAACGGCAACTTTGCCTTTGGCGTGGATGTGACAGGCCTCCAGACGTTCAAGCCTTTTGCAACTATGTCCACCTGGGGTTGGCACAACTTCTCTTTACCGACAACCCCGAACCAGACCTCTATAGATGGTGAGAAGAGGCGCTCATTCCCTCTTACATGGTCGCTATATACTAATGCGTATAAGATTACACTGGGCTGAACTGGTGGACTCCACCGCTTAATTTTTCTGATGACGGACAGCTCGTCAACTACGCACAGCCGAACCCGGCCGAGAGCGATATATCGACTTGGTTAATCCAGAATCCCCAGAGGCTGAACCTGGGCAATATAGGTTTATGGTTTGGCGGTACAAACATCAGCGAGGACGACCTCGAGGACAAATCGCAAACCCTGGATCTGTGGACCGGGACAATCTTCTCCAATTTTACATACAATGGAAGCAAGGTCACAGTTGAGGTACGAGCAGCACCAGATACTGACACTGTCGGCATCAGCGTCGAGTCCGACCTGCTCTCTACTGGCGCTCTCGGTCTTTTCCTTGACTTCCCTTACTCGGACGTCAACAAATTTGATGCTCCTTTCGTAGGAGTTTGGAATGCAACGAGCAATCACTCGACATCTCTGGAAACTACGGGCACCCAGGCCACCATTAAACATACACTGGACGACAATAGCTACTACTTAACGGCACAGTGGGACGGCAACGGAAAGATCACGGGACCAGAGGATGGCACTCACCGATACCTCCTTACGGTCTCTGGATCAGGAAAGCTGGACATGACCGCAAATTTCTCTCCAGGTGGAGCGGCATCCCAGAAATCTCTTGATGAACTGGCAGCCGAGTCGAGAGCTTGGTGGGAGTCATATTGGAGCTCAGGGGCTTTCATTGATCTGACTTCTGTCGATTCTGCAAATGCCACCGAGCTACAGAGACGGATTATCCTGTCACAGTACCTCCTGGCTGTCAATTCGGCGTCCTCTTTCCCACCACAGGAATCGGGTCTCGTCAACAATGGGTGGTACGGCAAATTCCACCTCGAAATGATCTTTTGGCATCTCGTACACTTTGCCCGCTGGAACCACTTTGACCTGATGTGGAGAAGCGTACCAAATATGTACGACCAGTTCCTTCCTTCCTCATTCGAGAGGGCCGCCAAGCAGGGCTACAAAGGCGCACGCTGGGGAAAGATGACAGACCCGAGCGGGCGAAGTGCACCGGGAGAGATTAACTCCCTATTAATTTGGCAGCAACCTCATCCTATGTACTTTGCCGAGATAGAGTACCGCTCCTTTCCCAACGACACGACTTTGGAGAGGTGGGATGAGGTACTCACAGCATCGGCTGACTTCATGGCCTCTTTCCCTTGGTTTGATAAATCAACCGGTGTATACAACCTTGGGCCGCCGATGTATCCCGTTTCGGAAAACACAAACCCGAATGCAACAATCAACCCGACTTTCGAACTGGCGTACTGGCGATTTGGACTCGATATTGCTATCAGATGGAAAGAGCGTCAAGGACAGTCCGTTCCCGAGGACTGGGTCACCGTTAGGGACAAGCTTGCGCCTTTGCCTGTGGTGGACGGCACATATCCTGTGTACGAAGGCATTCCGAACATGTGGAGCGATAATGCCACTACGAACGATGTGAGTAGCATCAGCCACGTCTCTGAGTCAGAATGACAGTCACTATCGTCGGGTAACTTGCAGTAGCTAATACTTGCGAACACAGCATCCAGCAATGGCTGGGATCTACGGCTGGCTACCGCCTCCGATGAGCGGGCCAAGTTTGAACCTGACTATCGTCCAGAACACGGCGGACAAGATTCTAGAGCTCTGGGATTTGGAAGAGTCTTACGGATGGGATTTTTCCCTGTTGGCCATGAACTCTCTGAGACTGGGCGATGTGAACCAGGCCGTTGCCTACCTTCTTCATCCCGTCTTTCAGTTCGACGACGCAGGATATCCAGTAGGAGGGTCTCGTGTCCCAACGCCGTACTTTCCTAATGCGGCATCTCTGCTGCTTGCAAGTATGTACAAGTCTATCCGCACTCTGATGTCGTAAAAGTAGCTCAGAAATGCTCTCATGACCGTCGTATTGGGAGGATGAAATTAGCTAACATGAGGCAGCATCTATGATGGGAGGGGGATGGGATGAAGAGCCGGGCCCGCATTTCCCGGAGGACTGGGATGTTACGGTCGAGGGGTTTACTCCTGGACTATAGCGTAGGCGAGACAGAGGAATAAGAGCCAGCTTTAAAGCTTTAAAAACTCGGTCCCCCGCATGTCAAGAGTGACGAGCATGCGAGCAATTTTCTTTCCATTTCCTAAACTTTGAACCCGTTCGCCTGGATGAGAATTGCGTCCAACGAGCTGAAAGTGATACTGCAAGCTAAGCTCAGCTCACTCTCATTGCACAGATAGAAACGGTCTCGCAAATATGATTCATGATTGGGGCGCGTGCTGAGGCGCCATGGTTTGAGATGTTCAACCAGAGGTCTGGTCAATCGTAATGATACCTCTCATCGTATCATAAGCCGGCCGCCAAAAGACCTTCTCGGAGCATGAGCAGGTCGTCCGCGTGAATGACTGCCCGAGCATTTCACAATATATTCTGCTCGTGCAGCCAACCGGCGTTTAAACTTGGTCGCAGAGTGTTTCGCAACCAGCGGTTGCCTCGTCAAACGAAGCCAACTCAAAGAAGGATGGCATCGCCCATGCTCTCGCCCTCAAAGCCGAGAGCAGATAGATTCTTCTGCTTTTTCTTCTCCTTTGTCTTATCCTCTGCCTTCCTCTGCTTCGCAAGTTTCTCGACCAAGTCGGGATCGGCCTTATCGTATCCCGGCGGTGGGTCGTCGTCCTTGTCCAGGTCAATCTCGCCCAGTAGCATCACGTTCTCGCCACGTACGAGATACATTCCTCGCTGGTAGTCCGCGTATATGCCTCGCTTTTCTTGTGCGCTGGGGTGGTCCGTGGGAACCGCGTCGGGGGTCACGAAGATTCTCTCCACAGTCGACTGCAGAACCAGATTCGCTGTAGCCCCAGTGTTAACTCCATCCCGTTGTGCTGCATCTGCCCAGTCGAATCACCATACCGAATTGGTCCCAGCTTCGCAAAATTCCCAACAATTTTCGGCCGTCGCGGAGCGCAACCATCAGCTTCTCTGAAGCGGTTGTCAGCCTCGCATGTAGAATAATCCGGCTACTTAGCCCAGGCGCTTACTGTCAGTCAGGTCGAGAAGCGATGCCGAGGTCGTAAACATCTGCACGGGCAGTTGTTGAGGCGGAGGAGGAGCTCTACCAAGCACGGGAGGCCCCTGAGAGCCGGGTCCTGGAGGAGGAGCTCCGCCTCCTTGGCCAGGAGGATCGTTGAGGGAAAGGTGCTCCATTGTTACTTCATGAGCGTTGATCTTTGTTCGAGGTATATTAGGAAGGCAGTATGTCCATGGGTGGGCGGGAAAAAAGGAAATAGAGGAGGAGAGAAGCACACACAGACCGCGGCGCCTTGTGCTGATGTTGCGACGAATATCGATCGAATGGTCAAGCTCGCATGCAGAAAGTCACTTACGACTGACTGCTTGGGGTCTGGTCGCAAGCCGCCGTGGGGCTGGATTCGTTATCGCCGAGATACGTCACTTTCGATAACGGATCTAAGTCGGCCGATCCTCCGTTTCCATGGGTCTCGCAGCCAATGAGAGCCTTGGGCCTTGACCAGGAATTGGTAGCTATTGCAGTGAGGCAGTCGAGGCTTGGTCACAATGCCCGGTCACCCTGACCAGCCGACCCCCCGGCTGGACACCTAGATGGAGTATTCTGAGCTCGCCTGCGTTTTCCTCACCTCCCGACTCTCCACTCCCCATCTTGGACAGTTGGATGTTCCTTTGCAAGCATGAGCCGGCAGATCAAGTCTTCTTCTAGAACACCACGGCTGGAAACACTCTAACACTCTTCCATACAACTGCACTGTTTTCGGCGGTTCTCTCACCTGCCCTCACTCTCTTGAATTTGCCTGTTTCCAGCCCCCCTCCAGTACACAACACAGGATTGAGTTCTCGAGAACGCCTCCTTATTTGGGCTTACCCATTGCGCCTACTGGCAAGGAAACCATAACTCGCTCGTTTCTACCAGGCAGATTTGTCTTACAAGAAGACTCGCCGCCGTCGCACTCCCCAAAAACTCACTTCTTTCTCAACGACGTACGAGACCTGGAGAAGACTGAGACCCTCGAGCCCGACTCTTCCTAGAGACACTACCCAATTCGTCTCCAGACTTGACTACAAGATGGCAACGAATTCAGCGGTCTCGGTGCCTCATGAGCCCGCTCCGCCAGCTCGAAATGAATCCAAGCGCGAGCGGAAGCGCCAACTTCTGCATGACCGGCTTCAACAGATGTCCGAGAACTTCTCGAGAGGTCGCGACAGCGCCTACCGCGAACAATTACAAAAGATTCAACTCGACACCAACCTCATAATGCGGGTTGACCCCTACTGCGAGCGCCCTCTCGAGGCCCTCGACCTGGAGCAAACCGATCCCGCTCTGCTCGGAAATACAGACCCCGCTACTGCCCGGACTCTGCTTGAGATGGCGGGCCCAAGGTTTCGAGACTTTGTGCATGACATAGAAGACCTTGTCGAGGAGCGCGACTACGAAATCACCAAGCAAAAGGTTCGTTACGCGTGCTGCACTGCCGCTACTACGCACATCTGACCTAACAAATCTTCCAGGCTGAATACGACCGCAAATGCCAGGAACATCGAAACGTGTATAACTACAAAGTCCTCCAGGCAAGGCGAGAGCATCACTCATTGGCATCCACCGTCCGCGATCGTTTGATCAACACCATAGCAAGCAAGAAATACCGGCTCAGTAAAGAAAAGGAGGCACTCGAGATCAGCGACGCATCTGCCTTGCTCCTTCACCCGAACCAATTCAGCATGACCAACCCTGCCAGCCCCGGAGGCACGCATGGCAAGAGGGCCACCCGCCTGAGGAGAGAGATGGAAGAAATGCCCGGGTTTTCAGAGAACAAGAAGAGAAAGAGGAACGCGAATGATGACGACGGATCGCCAGTGCCACAGCGGCGAACGCTGGATACAAACAACATCACCCCTGTCTGGCAGAGTGATAGGCTGCGTTTCGGAAAGAGCACCGGTCCAATCTACAGTATCGACAAGCTCTTCACCGACAAGGAGCTGTCAATGACCTACAACAATGCTGCGCTCGCGGCCCACAAGTATATGCTCCGGCACAAATCCAAGGACGGTGTGGTATCATCGCCTTCGGAAAGCGGCCCCGAGGAACATGAGGAAGGCGAGGATGGCACAGACTCTGTCCCCTCTGCGCCCGTCATGGAGCGTCAGGTATCGCATGCGACTAGAAGCACGCGAGGCGGGACACACAACCCCAATTTCTACGACAACAAATTGGTTGGAATAGAGGCGCTTGCCAATTTCGAACTGCCTGGCAATCTTGAGAGGCTTGATGCCCAGGAACCCAGGCTTCCACCGATCGTACCTGCGCCGTACAACAAGGCAAAGCCTATGACCGAGGCCAGTGGCCCGGCACCTCTTGCGGTAGATGATGCTCTTGCGGACCTGCAAGCCATTTCTGTGCTGCGTCAGTACGAGCAGCTTCACGGCGTGGGGTCAAATTTCGACGTCCCCAATGGCGGTCGAAAAGTGCTCGAGGCTGTCGCTGCAGGCCCTCGGGAGGAGAAGTTCGTCGCCTACCTGCAAGGAGATCGGCCAAGCGCAGACGACCTACGTGTAGAACTCAAGGTTGAGGTCAGCAACGTGCGTGGCGAGCCGGGGCCAAGCTCTTTACAAGCACCAGCCATGGCTGGTGTCCCTATGAGCCGCCAAAACTCTGGTGGAGTGGCTATGAGCCGTCAAGGAAGCAACACCAGAAGAGGCAGACGAGGTTGAGCATTATACCCGGTCAGGGCAGATGAGGGAGCGTCGAGACATCAAGCAAGCATGAGGAAGTTTCATTTACTCAGAAAAACACACGTGCATTCAATAAATTGCGCTAGATGAGTTATTACACCAAAATCAACCATGCTTCCGATTATAAAAGTCAGTCTGTCATCGCTTTATGTTGTCCCTATCACTGCCCGATTCTTCATGGCCCGAAAACCAGCGTCCTGACCTCAATGCTCTCGCGACCCTCTGCGTCGGGGTGCGTTCTTGGGTCCTCAAAGGCTGTGTGGGGGAGCCTGCCACCTTGGACTTTTGAACCCTCCTTCAATACGTCACTGTCAAAGCACTCCAGCAACAACCGCTCATCGCCAGTCATTCCGCTCAAATAATTCCACCTCTGATTGGAATTGGCCTTAATAGCGGCCGTGAACCCAGTGTATCCATTGTTGTACCGGTGTTCAACAGGTATGACGTCCGCGTCGTCGACGCTGTACGAGGACGCGAACGCGAGGGGATACGACTCAACGGGCTTCTTGTTCAGCGGGCGCCAGACGTTGATGATGCGGTATCTTCCCTGTAGCAGCTTGTCGGCCTCGTCGCCGAGGTGGCGTCTGACGCGCATCTCGGAAGAGACGGCGGTCTGATCGATATGTGTCCTGTTAACGGGCGCACGCTTTGCATTGGGGTCCGTCCGGCGGATGGTGTGGTCGAAGAAAACCACCCTGTTGGCGCCGGGGATGTTCTTTAGCAGGAGCTCCTCGAGCTCAGGGTAGTAGTTGGCCTGGATGGATGCGTCGTCTGTAAAGTCCTTCTCCTTTGACTCCGGGACGTTCTGGATGACCTGGAAGGCATCTTTGTCCAGATTGTAGTCAGCCTCGTTCCCCCTGATGTCGTGGATGACGGTCTCGACAACCTCGTCTGTGAAGTTGCGCTGCGGCAGGCCCTCGGGCGGTGTATCGACATGGTTGAATGGCTTGGAACCGTCGGCCGGCGGGGTGAAATAGTTCAGCTTCGCCGTGACCGGCCCACGAGGAACGTTTGATGTGATGGCCATTGTTGGTGCTGTGGAACTAGCGGATGAATACTGGTGGGCAATGTGTAGTGGTGGAGAATAGATAAAGTTCAAGTATTTGAGTAGACGACGTTGCGCGAAGAGTATCGGGCGTCTCTTTAGAAGAACTACTGATATATGAAGTGGGAGTAGGCAAGCAGGTGAGATGTCAGTGCTGATGAGCTAGTATTGTGGTCATGAATACAAACATGAACAACTCAAACGACAGGCGTTGAAGTGGAATATATACGTGAAGCATTCACACCGGCCTGACAAATCAGCTGTGTAAATCCAGCATTTATTCTGAACATCAGTTGCAAATGAGGTTGTCCCTCTCGCACGAAGAGTTGATCACGTCATTGTCAAGGGCGCTTCACGAGCAGAGCCCGAGGATGGAGAAGCGTCGGGCTCGACCAAGACGGGCCATATTTGACTAATACAATAGGACGATGTGGTGCAGACGATGATTACTCAACCGTCAAAAGGGCTCATCTATAGGTGGTATTAGAAATGACTACCCAGGGACTTACTGCAAAGTACGTGCACGGGACTGGGATCTTTAGAATGTTCTTTTGCCCCGGGCTATGGACGAGTGAGGTCATCCCGGAAGCCCGTACATAGCAATGCAGTAGTCGAAAATCCATGGCTTGCTGACCAAGTGAGGAAGATCATTTCGCCTCCCAAATCACCAGGACAAACCCATGGGCAGCAACGGAGGAAAGGCGGGGCAAAACGTGGGCACCCGCCAAGGGTCCGTTTTCAGCCAGTGCGCTAGTGAACCCAAGGTGCAGGGTACCGGAGGTACCTTGCCCACGGCACGGCCAGAAAATGTGGCCCCTGGCAACCAGCCTGCCAGCAGGTCTACCGTGGGAAGAGGGTGTAAACAAGGCCTGGCACGAGCTTTCAGTCCCGTGAATCGTGAACCTGACTTGCCAATTCTCATACGCTCGCCCGCGCCCGCGCCTACACCATTCGCACCGTCTCTGTGGAAACAACGCGTCACAACCGCGAAGCCACTGAGACCCTTTCTTTACTTGCTATCTTTTTTCTAGTTGTTGATCTTCCAAATGCGCATTGTATGTCGAGACATCGCCGGCGATCACTTCGAGATTTCGCCGAAATGTCGGGCTTCGAAATCGAGTTACCTTCGTCGCCCGACCCTTTGGGCGACGAGTCGATAGTCATCCCGCCCGGTTCCGCCGCGCCGCCTCCTCCGTCTACGACGCGTCGCCCGTTTCAGAGCGCCGCCTCCTCTCGATTCTCCGCGATCCCAGGAACGTCGCCTCGAAAGCGCATGTTCGCCCTCGATGTTGGTAACGAGATCACCCCTCAGACAATCTACGTCACCGTGGAGGCTGGTCCGGATGGCAATCCTATAACGAGACCTGGCGGTGCTGGTGTTGGAGGCGCGAACGTGAGGCGACTCCTGTTTGGATCACCAACCCCCCAGCCGAGCCCACGTCGGGGAGCGCGCACGACCACGACGACCGTACCACTCAGAGGCTTGACGGACGATGAAGGCGACCCGACACCACGGAGGCGCAGGCGCTCGTCTACCAGGCCCGGGACACCAGCGACGGCCGGCGCCAAGAGGAAGAAGAAAGGCACCCCAACACCCAAGGCCACGAGGAAACCACGAGGCACTCCCGTTGCTAGCAGTGATGCCCTGCAATCAGAAGCACCCGCGACCGTGGAAAAACCGACACCCAGGAAGAGAGGCAGGCCGCCGAAGCGCAAAGCGGAGACTGCACCCTCAGACCAAGATAGCCACGCCCCGCCACAGGCTTCAACAACTAAGAAGCCAGGTCGAAAACGTCAAAAGTCGATCCAGGCGGATGACACCGACGAGCTCACAACAACTGGCATCAACATATCTCCGCTTCAGAGCCACGACCGGCAGCCCTCACAAAATACAGACGATACCAACCCGCGTCTTTCGCTAGAGGAAGTTGCTGAAGATGGAGGTGCTGCGTACCAGGATGACGGCGACGAGGAAGACCCTTTCCTGGCTCAGTTATCAGACCCACCTCGCGATGCGCACCCCTCCTCGACGGCAGAACAGGCCATGGAACCCTTAGAGCCTTTTGACGAAACCCAGTTCGAACAGCAACATTCTCAATTGGAAGATCAAGGGCCGCTTCCGGGCGATTCGGACGACTATGCTCCCATGATGGATTTCGACGATAGAAGTGACGTGGTATCACACCATGACGAACCTGCAACTCTAAATGCGCAAGCCGAACATGGTACACTGGAGCTGGAAGACCAAGGTCCTCTGCCCGGCGAGTCCGAAGATTATGCGCCTATGATGGACCGCGATGATGGGAGCGATGCACCATCGCGTCTCAGCGAAACAACACCTAGAGCCTCGCGACATGTCAGACATGACCCCATGGAACTAGAGGATCAGGGGTCTTTACCCGGGGAATCGGACGACTATGCTCCTATGATGGAGGTCGATGATAGGAGTGACGCCGAGTCTCATCGCAGCTTCCACCCGGCTAGGAGTGAGGACGCGACGGACAATACCGTGGACCCAGACACATTCACTATGATTGGTATTGAGACGATGCCCTCTTTTCAAGGGAATAGGGGCGCACCAACGTCAGATCTGCCCGAGATAGGGGAGACGACAAGTTTGCTCATCAACAAGACGCTAGAATCGCTGAGACAAGAGATGGATGCGACAGACGAAGAAAATGACGATGTCGACTTACTTGGATCGCGCGAGCAGACACCTGCTGAGGCAAACCCGGACAGGGCGCATAACGTATCGTCTGGGAGGAAACATAGCTCTCCACAGAGGAGCCACGTGCCACAGTCCCGACGGAGTCAATCTTCTGAACCCTCCTTACAACCCCCCAGAGCTAGCTTTCCACTCGAGTACGCTGCACCGCGGCCACTGCAGAAGAACAAGCAATCTCCTGCTCAGCCGATACGAGTACAGGGTAACAACAATGTCGCAGGAATGAGTTCGGACGAGCTGGATGCCGACGACGATTCCTTCTCCGATATTCCAGAGGAAGTCTTTGCAGCTGTGGAACCTCAAGAGATGCCGCAATCCGCAAGAAGTCCTAGTGAAGATGAACTCAGCATGGCTGTTGTGCCCGCTCAACACTCGGCGCCGGACGCGGATTGCAGTCAAGAGATTACCCCAAGCGATTCCCAGAAGAGCGACATTCCCGAAAGTCCAAAGTCCCCGGCCGAACACCTCAACCGCAGCCAAGTCCACGACGGCGACTTCCTCCATCGCTCTGCGTCCCGCTCCGCCCAATCCGGGAGACGATCCAGCCAGGCCACGCAGCAGAGTTCGCCACCCCATCCCAATCGCTCTCGTTCAGACTCCAACCGTTTGTTGACTCCTCCAGATGAGCCGACTTCCTCCAGCAACCAAACCATTCCCGCGACGAATGAACCTCATGAAGAGCAAAGTATGTTTGTCGACCGTGATGATGAGATAGGATCTTCCCCACCAGAAATCACAACCTTCGATCGAGAGGATGAACAACCAATGCAAGACTCGCGCCGGAGCTCGGATACACCCGCAAACCGACCGCCCTCAATCCATCTGCAGCCCGCGCAATCAAGGGAGGCAAATGCTGCAATCTTCCCCTCCCAATCAGCTGGCCCTCGGCCATTCCTTTCCCCGATTGTGCGTGTTGGCGAGAGATTGCAGAATATCCTGTCCGACCCTCCCTCTCCGTCCGCGAGAAGCAGCGTTCTGGGAAGCCCTTTTAAAGGTTCCGTCAGGAAATCTAGCTTGGACGCGCCCTCGGACGAAGAGGCTGTGCACAGGGATACGTCTTCCAACGCCACATTGCAAAATCCCCCAGCGCCCCCCGAACCACCGAAGAGCACCTGGACTCAGTCTGTTTTCTCACTCAGCCATTTGAAAAGCCTTGTCACAGAAGGAACGAAAAGGATTACTTCTCCCCAGGTTAATGTCACGCAAACTTGGGAGGATCCGTTTGGGCCGTCATCCCCCACTAAGGACCGAGGGGGCAGCGCTCGCAACTCGGCTTTCATGGAACGTATTAGGCAGGCGTCACGTGAAGGCAGTGTGCATAGTAGCAGAGCCAGTGTCGCAAAAGCGACTTTAGGGGAGGTGGATGACAGAAGTTTGTCGGGAGACCCTGCACCTCGAGGATTAAGCAGCAACTGGAGAGGTGAGATGTCACGGAAGCCCGGTCTGCTTGGTTCAGAGGTCTTTTCGGGTCACGCACATGTTGTTTCTGGCAGTGGATGGGACGGGGCAGCGGACCGTCTACCAGAAGAACCGCGGACCGATGACACTCTTTTGCAGCCAGCCGAGGATCAAGCACCGGAGATCGGAAGCATCCGGTATCCGCAACTTCACGAGGAATTAATCCAAGAGGGAAGGATCCAAACGCGATCGAATGAGGATGCGATGCAGATTGACGAGGCGCCGCTTGGTGGGGATGGATCTGATGATGAAGACGTCTGGGCCATTGAAGCAGACAGGACAGCTTCGTCTCCGACAGCTCAAAAGCGGGCAAACGAATCGATCAACGAGTCGTTCAACGCTTTTGCGAGAAGTGGGCTGTCTATTGACTGGGGAACACGAAGCACCATCTCACAGACCCTGCCTCCTGGCAGGAGCCCGGCTCTTAAGCAGTCAACCCGTGGTGTCCCCCAAGACGTCCCTGAGAACCTCGAGGACTACTCACTTCTTGATCTGCACAGTGGTAATTCCACCCAGCCTTCCGCGAAGAAGCCCACACCAGAGCAACAGAGACAGCCAAAGAGGGTGGATCTGTCGGACTTCTTCTCGTCTTCTCCCAATTTTATAGAGCGGGAACAAAGGGCTAGGACAGCTTTAAAAGCGAGGTCCATGGCTCAGGGTTCAGCTGAGAGTCATGCCGTTCAGATTACTGCGCCAGGAACACTACACGACGCGCAAGATGCCCAAATCCCGCCCCAGAGGCAGCCGTCATCGGATAGTCGGTTCTCGGATGAGCTGCCGTCGCCAGCCCCGGCAGCTGACCAGCCCTTTGGACAAGATGCAATGGGTCACTTATCGTCCGAGTCCACACCCACGCCGGAGCGGCCGCGCCTTACACAGCAGCGTCTTGCTCCTCGCCCTAGCCAAAACGATGCAGCTTTGTTCGAAAACTGGGAAGTGTCGTCGTCTCGAGCACCGACAGAACGCCTGCATGTATCGGATCCCATAAGCGACGCACAGCCGAGTTCTCCGCAGGCCATTGAGCGACCTAGCACCCCTGTGGATCCTGAAGAGTCCTCATTTGAGGCCCCCACGCTGAAGCCACTCCCTGGCCGGACTATGTCACCGTCCAAATCTTGCTTGAGATCTCCGCTGAAACCGAAGACGCCTGGACGCGTGGTGGAGTTCACGAGCAGCACTCTCTCCCCGATAGCACAAAGCGGGGCCCGAGCCGGGGCCCAGGTCAAGAACCCGATCACATTGGGCCGTCCTCCCTCCCTCTCGCCCCGTAGCTCTCCCAGAGGCAAGGAGAATCAACCGTCAGCGCTCAAATCCTACATCCACTCCTCCCCGCACCACAAGCACTTGAGTTCCAGCCAGCAGCAGAAGCAGCAAGAAGAGCCGGCCGACTCCCCACTCTCGCAGACCAAATGGACCAAGAGGCACTGGCTCCTTCTGGACGAGCTCCTGCAGACCTACCGGCGTAACGCCCTCGACTTCCAGCTCCGGCACAGCGACGCCGTCATGGCCTCGCCCAAGAAGCGCGCGTCGAGCTCGCTGCTCGGCAAGATGGTCACGTCGCAGGGCGAGAGGATGGCGCTGGAGCAGTGGCACCTGGACATCGTCGACGCGTTTAAGAGGGATGTCGGCGGGTGGCCTGAGGACGCGCTCGCCAAGCGGCTCTTTTCCCTGATCGTTGGCGAGGAGAGGAGGAGAGTCGGGCTGGTGCCCAAGAGACGATGATCCTTTCATTTTCCTTTGTTTTGCACTGTGGAATTTTCGATGATGATGAGCATAAGTGGATGGTGCATAGCCCTCGAACATCGTGTTCAGGACGGAATGATTGGAAATTGATGGCAGGAATTGTGCAGGATACCCGGTTTGAAAACAAGCCAAACCTACAAATAGCATCAGATTGTACAGTGGAGTAGCAATCGGCGTCAAAAGGTCACTTTGGTCAACAAGTTTGATATCATGCAGAAGATGAATATACGTAATGATGGTTCGCCACAAGTGTCTTTCTTATCACCGGTGATCTTCTATCATGTTAATATTACAAACGAGCCCCCATGATTTGTCCCACTACTCCAGCATTGACGCCTGGTTCGTGTAGAGCACATCGACCACGTTGCTCAGCTTCTCGATGGTCGCCAGAGCGGAATCGTACGCCTGGTCCCTGTGCGTCTCGTCAAAGATGATGAGGCACCCAGCGCCCTGGTCCAGGACGCCGATGATGACCTTGTCCAAGATCATCTGCGACAGCTTCTCCTCGACCTGGACGGGGCTGAGCTTAACCATCTTGGCGACGTGGTCGATCTCGACACGCGAGAACGGCTCGATCACCTTTATGAGATTCTGCTCCAGCATGGCGTCGTACAGCCGCCGCAGGTGGCCCCGGATGAACGTGTCACTGCCCAGCTCGCGCTGGTACGAGCCGAGCACACTCTCGTACTCGTCCAGCGACCGGTTTGAGTGTGCGCGCGCAATGGCCTTCATCGCCTCCAGCGACTTCGTCGCGTACTTGGTCGCCTGCTTGGAGCTCATGAGCTGGTTGACGTCGTCAACCTGGTTCAGCATCACCTTGCACAGAAGCATGTACTGCAGGGCGGCCGTCGCCTTGACCGTCTCGTCGAGCTGAGAGTACCCGTCCAGTGCCTCAATGAAGTACGAGTACGCGGTGGTGAAGTCCTTGTCTTCGGCGTGAAGCATGCCCGCCTGCATGTCCAGGTTGGCCTGGAGCAGAGGTGGGGTGTAGACGGAGGCGGCGGATGTGCGGGCACTTGTCAAGGCAGCGCGGGCCTTGGCAATGTTTCCAAGCGCGTGGTACACCCTAGACTCGAGAAGCTGCACCTCAACGAGCACCAGCTTGTCATCCAGTCGCTTGAGCTCGCGGAGCAGGCTGTTGATCAAGGTGAGGGCGTCATAGTAGGATTGTTTGGCCATGTACAGGGTGACAAGACGGGTCTCAAGGTTCTGTCGGAGGAAGCCCCGGCGCTCTGATGTTGCCCAATCTATACATGACTTGGTGGTCGAGATCTGAAGTTCGTTCGTGTCGGGGATGTCGTGGAAGAGGTCAAGGAGCTGGCGGACTATTGTGCAGGCACGAGCATTAGCGATGGGCGATCCGTATAGGTTTGGTGCACCAGAAAGAGGTACATACCTAGCTTTGCCGTCTTTGCCTTGGCAAATGATGAAAGAACAGTGCGGCTCTTGGTTACAAGCTCAACCAGCTCCTGGGTGTTTCTGTTCCTACCGTCAGCGGACCTATCCCGACGTAGCAAGCAGGCGCGGAGTAATGGCTGACTTTTGGTCTCGATACAGCTCACCCAGGCTAATAAGAGCAGTCTCATATTCCCGCACTGCAGCATCAGTGAGAGATGGTGGCTTTGAGACGATGTCCTTGTAGATCTGCTCGGCCTTCTTGGGATCGCTGGAGGCGACCTTCTGCGCCTCCCGCACTCTCTCCGAATCTCCCTGCGCCATTGTGTCTCGTTGGTATGTGAAGTAGACCTGGTCGCCTTCAGAGTGCAGTGCAGAGGTAGAAATGGAGCTCAAAATCGTTGTTCGGGGAGAGAGTTACGGTTGTGAAGCAGGGCGATGGGGGTTGGGTGTTGACGTTGAGAGTTTCGGCGGCAAGTCAGCCTCTCTGTTGCTGAACAAGAGCTCCGTCCAGGTTGCCGTATGCACGCGCAAACTTGCCCGCCGCCATAGCAGACATGTACGTAGTACCGTACCTAAGTACCTTGCCAAAGTGGGTCACACCCTGGCTACGGTGCTAGATTCCTTATCGCTTATCGCTTATGCCGTCCTTTTTGAACGGCGCTCCATCTCTCTCAACTTTTTTTCCGAAGCTGCATCTAAGATTCCGAGTCACATTCAACTCCACGAACAAGCAACCATGAAGATCAAGGCTCTCAGCCGGTCGACAGCGGCTGTTCAGCCAGCCGGCTCAGATGTGGCCAAGCAACCAAAAAACATGGATGCCAGCGTCCACCCTTTCGAGCGGGCCAGGGAATACAAGCGCGCCCTCAACGCCGTGAAGATGGAGAGGATGTTCGCCCAGCCCTTCGTCTGCCAGCTCGGGACGGGTCACGTGGATGGAGTCTACCAGCTCGCCAAGGATCCGAACTCCCTCAACATGCTAGCAAGCGGTTCAGGTGACGGCGTGGTCAAGGTTTGGGACATGGAAAGCCGAGAGCAGCGGTGGCATGTAAATGCGCACGCGAACATCGTGAAGGGCTTGACCTGGACAAGGGACCAGAAGCTCCTCACCTGCGGAACCGACCGAAAGATCCACCTCTTCGACCCCTCCAACGCCGCCGACTCCGCCCCTCTCACGTCTTTCACTGGGACGAGCGCCTTCACTTCTCTTAGCCACCACCGGTCCAAGAACGCCTTCGCCGCTTCGTCGGGAAGCCAGATCCAAATATACGACCTCGAGAAGATCTCGGGCGCTCCTGAAGAGTATAGCTGGCCCAACGCCACGGACACGATAAATGCAGTCAAATTCAACCAGGTGGAGCAGTCTGTTCTGGCATCAGCGGCATCCGACAGGTCGATAGTGATTTGGGACGTGCGGCTCTCCACACCAGTGGTCAAGACTGTCTTGTCATTCGCGTCGAACGCACTTTCATGGAACCCAATGGAGGCATTCAACCTTGCTGTGGCAAACGAGGACCATAACTGTTACGTGTTCGATGTGCGGAAGTTTGACAGGGCCCTCAACGTGCTGAAAGGACATGTTGCTGTAAGTCGATCCAAATTTGCTTGGTCAATGCGACAGTGTGAAAACTCAATTTTGATCCGCATGTCCTCTAACGATGACCCCAGGCCGCGATGGACGTGGAATTCTCGCCGACCGGTGAAGAGCTCGTAACAGCCTCGTACGACAGAACGATCAGAATCTTTGCCCGTGACCAAGGACACTCACGCGACATCTACCACACCAAGAGAATGCAACGTGTGTTCGCTACGAAGTGGACGCCGGATGGCAAGTACCTGATCTCTGGATCGGATGACGGCAACGTCAGGTTGTGGCGAGCGAATGCTTCCAAGAGAGAGGGCGTCAAATCTGCGAGGCAACGACAAGCCGAGGAATACAATTCCAAACTGGTGGAACGCTTTTCACATATGTGAGTGCTGCCTGATTTTTTATGCTTCTCATCATGTGCTCCCGCTGCCACCCTTGGCAATTCAAGAGCCTGTACACGCGTGCAGTGTGCGCTTGAGCTTCTTGGCTCAAGCCGGCTTGGCTCACATGTGCAGGGGAGTCTGGATGCCAAGTGGAGGACTGCGCCTATCTGTTATGCACATCTGCTTTTCTAGAGGAGCTGACTGAGATTTGTGAATGCAGGCCCGAAATTCGACGTATCAAACGCCATAGACACATACCTCAGGTTGTCAAGAAGGCTGGCGAGATCAAGAACGAGGAGCTGAAGTCGATCAAGAGGCGCGAGGAGAACGAGAGGAAGCACAGCAAGAAGCAATTCGAGAAGCGCCGGAGCGAGCGGGAGAAGATGATCCTGGCCCGCGAGAAATAACAAGCCGTGATGTGGAAGCACGACGGGTCAGGGGATTTGACATGCATTGCAAGGCGTTGGGTGGGAAAATCATGATACCTGGTAGGCTGGCCTGGGAAGGCCACATAAAGTGGTCACAAAAGTAGATCTGTAGTCGATGCCACTGGAGGTTATTTTCTCAGACTTGAGTCTGCCGTCAGACTATAAAATAAGAACAATCACACTCACAGATGAACTAAACTCAGCCACTACTCTGACGAGTCGGGGTGCGACGAGCAGCTGAAGCGTGGATGGACAGGATCGGGCCCAGCCGAAAGTGACCCGTCAGCCGGTCAGCCGGTCGAGCCCACCACGAGCCAGTGGGCCTGGCGACAGGGGTGAGCTGGAGCTCCCTGGGGCGGGCATCATCAGGGGTCTGGGCTGACACCTGCTGGGGCCAGTCTATTGTTTCAACATGTGAATCTTGCGTCAAGGGGAACTTCTCCGTTGTCGCAAGTAACCCATCCTGTCCTAATACGTTCTTCTTCACGTTGAAGAAGCTTGACAATCGCGTGGCACGTCCGAGATTGCACTCTCTCTTTCACATCTTCAAAAGCTTCCATCCAAAGCCGTGTGACCATCAACAAAGGCTCACCTGGCGCACCATCGCAGAGCAGCATAGCATATTTCATCTCAGATCCGGAACTTCATCATGGCATCAGTCGGCGGCTTCGACCGCCCACCACAGCGGGACTCATGGTTCGCCCCGTTCTCCATCGACCTCTTTCTCAAGGTCCTCAATGTGACCTTTTTCCACCCCTTCGTGGCCTGGATGATCCCCTTGTGCTTCCGCGCCGAGCACATGGACTGGGACAAGATCCCGATGCAGTTCTCCATATACTACGCCTGGGCCATAACCATCTGGTATTTCCTGGGCGAGATCAATAAGCGCGTGGCATTCGGCCTGCCCCGTGAGGTCAACCTCGAGGATGAGGTCATTGTCATCACCGGCGGCGCGAGCGGCCTGGGCCTGCTCATCGCTGAGGTGTATGGCATGCGCGGCGCCTCCGTCGCGGTGCTGGACGTGAGGGACCTCGAGAATGGGGAGGCCAGGGGCGTCACGCACTACAAGTGCGACGTCACGGACAAGGCGGAGCTCGCGCGTGTTGCAAGGCGGATCGAGGAAGATGTAAGGCCTGCACTGTCTACCTCCCCCAAATTGATCAATGACTGACCCTCCCTGCAGCTCGGCACCCCAACAGTCCTGATCAACAACGCAGCTGTCGTGGTGGGCAAGAGCCTCCTGGACATGGACATCGCTGAGATCGACAAGAGCCTGAGCACCAACCTGCTCTCGTGCTTCTACACGCTCAAGACCTTCCTGCCCGCCATCATCCGCGGCCAGAACGGCGGCACGGTCGTCACCATCTCCAGCGTCATCGGGCAGGTCGGCGCCGCGCAGCTCACCGACTACGCCGCCGCCAAGGCCGGCCTGATCGCGCTGCACAAGTCCCTGACGGCCGAGCTGAAGCAGTCGCACCCGAACATCCGGACCGTCCTGGTGACCCCCGGCCAGCTCAGCACGCCCCTCTTCTACGGCGTGCAGACGCCCAACTCGTTTCTGGCGCCCGTGGTCGAGCCTGTGGACATCGCCAAGGAGATCATCAGCGCCATCGACAACGGCAAGGCTGAGTTCATCAGCGCGCCGCTGTACGCAAGGATGATGGACTGGTACAACGTGTTGCCGCTGAGCCTGCAGACTGTTGTGAGGAGGCTGGCTGGTGTGGATACCGCGATGAAAAGCTTCATAGGCCGCAAGGGCAACGAGCTCCATGAGAAGAACGGGAGCCTGATATGACGAGGCCGGCTCTAAAACTAAGCCGTTGCAGATATAAGAAAGGATAATAGCCGGTTTATAACCTTTCTATGCAGCCAGCATGTACTCTACGATATACCCATTAACAAAGAGCTGTATTCCAATCGCAGGACAGCCATAGGAGTAGAACATTCCATAATCTAGACAATAGTCACCTATTTTGCCGTTCTTGTCCCTAAGTCAACGGACCATGTTCACAGTACCAGGGCTATAAATGGAACTCGGACGCGTGTCGTTGCCATCAGGTAGTCCTGCTTGGAAACCTTTCGACAGGATGAACAACACCCCTAAACTTTCGAAGCGCAGGGTTCTACCACAAAAAGTAAGAGGTTAACAAGCATATCCACTTGCCCAGTCGGCTGGCCTGGCATGTCCCGAGGTGTTACAATGGTTCACAGACCAATAAGGACAGGAGCGCGCGCCTCGTGAAGCACACATCACCGAGCGTGGACCGCTCCGCGGCTGTCATTTAGGGCTGGGGGTGGGGGCCAATCCGCAACGTGAGGAGACCCAAGGGACAATAGAAGACTATAATCAGTGCTGTATAGCTTCTGCTTCTGAAATGAGAAGCAAGGTACTCGGTGCGATAAATCGACATTATAGGCTCCGATCGTCGAGGCCAAGCAGCCGACCTCGTATCCATGTCACCGAGCCGAAAGCTCATGTCTCTTCGCAACGTGGCATATGCGATCGGATTAAGATCGTGGAGTATTGCTATATGATTTAGACTATATGAAAATGAAGAGGACCTTGATAAACCAACCATCCACCCGCAGTGGACCCCCACATGGTCTAGGCTCGGCCACCGACGTCCTCACTTCTCACAGGCACTCACGAGAACAGACAGCATCGGAAGACCAGCACGCCGGGGATCTCGCCAGCACGGAAAAGCAAATGTGCACGGGCGTACACCCCTGAGGGTGTGCCCTCCCAGCTCTGGTCCTCGTTGCACGAGATATATCGGCTTTGAAGTAGGTTACACCTCGGTAGGGATAAGGTTCGCCGCCAAGGGGACTGCGAAACCAGCAGAGCAAGGCACGAGGAGGCCAGGGAGGGTGCCCGGCATCCCGCACGAACAGACGTTGGTCCCACTCACATGGACAAACGATGATAATGAGGAATCGGTTGGTAAGAACAGACACACCATGCCGTGAGCCATGAGAGGCTGAGAGGTTAGAGGTCGATCTTCTTATCTACGGCCACTGCCCTGCCTTGCTGAAGGAGTGCCACCCTTGTCCGCATGGCAGCTTAGACAGCCTGGGCCACGCATTTGTGGGTGGAGCCCGCCCGACCGAACTGCTATGGCCTCCTCGTCCAGCAACGTCAAGCTTTCACAGGGTCCGTCTCATCCTTGCCCGCCCCCATCCCTTGAACGCATTCTCCTTCCGAACAGCCCAGAAGTAATGCCACTTCGCCGTCTTCATCACCATGTTCAGAAGCAAGCAGGCTGCCATCCTTCTGTCTCCTGCGTGGGAGAAGCAGAGAAAAGAGGGCCAGACCCGGGATCGATTTCTCCCTTGAACCTTGGAGTCCAGTAATCTTGCACCTGGCCCTGGCTTTGTTCTCGTCGTCCCCGGATCTACGGACTCAGCTGCCTCTGGCTGCCTGTGGTGGACTCGACGATCTCGCATGCTCTGCTTGCATGACACCCGATTCGTTATCAGCAGGGCGCTGGGCATCTTACCGGTCATATACAAAGAACGCGACACAAACACGCTGCTGACCATATCAATCTCACCTAAGGTCCTCTTCGCCCCCACCTCGAGTAATTCTACCTATATATCTTTTTTCACCTCGCCTGCTTTTTGGTTTCTATCTGCCCCATATATCTCCGCAGATGTGACAACGAGGCGGGTTGATACCCATGTTCCCTTGCTCAGCCCTACGGGTAGAAACACCTTCGTGGGCAGCACTCCGTCATGGATCGAGTCATGCGGTTCGACACAGCACGCATCGAGAAGACCGTGACGAGGCAGTTCGTCCACTCGCATCTCCTCCCCGATGAGATCGAGCGCTTGGACAAGCCCCTGGCTTTTGGCGATGGTCTCACCGACTGCACGTACTGGGAGTGGATAGAGGGCCATGCGAAGCGGCTTTTCCTCATCCTCGTCGACCTTGGGGTTCCGGACCAGATCTTCGGCGTCATCGACGACTCCTGGGAGGATGTCGACCTGCCCATCGCCCTGGACCAGGTCGAGAGGCTCTGCCTGACTGCCACCAAGGATCTCAAAGCAGAGAGGAGGTTCTTTGACCGGCAGTTCCACTACCTGCTTAGGCCGCTCAGGAAGGGCGAGCACGTTGACTACCAGGATGAGGAGATCGTCCCCCTCGATGTGTACGATAGACGGCCGGGCTTGATACAGAGCAACGATATAGATAGGGTCGGACTGCCCAATGTCCCCGGCGAGGTCCTCTGCAGGCGTCGTTTTCCCATGGGTGATTACCAGGGGTGTCTGTCTCGCGAGGACCTGA
Organism: Diaporthe citrichinensis; assembly: GCA_014872995.1. Taxonomy (NCBI): domain Eukaryota; kingdom Fungi; phylum Ascomycota; class Sordariomycetes; order Diaporthales; family Diaporthaceae; genus Diaporthe; species Diaporthe citrichinensis. The sequence continues at coordinate 512,054 of JADAZR010000009.1, read as the reverse complement.
TGTTCGAGATCAACTCCATCAGAGACCTCCAGAACGGCCACCTCGTGTCATATTGGGCATCGTACATCCACCAGGGCTTCGGCTACGTCCTTTTTACCCCGGTCAGCGAGTTCAAGCTCAGCGTGTACCTCACCAACACACCACAATCAATAAAAAACGTCGACAAGACGGCCAAGAGAAGGCTGGTTCTGGACTGGATCCTGTGCCTCGTCGACACTCTGTGTTACGCCCACAGCAGGGGCCGGTGGCTCGGCAACATCAAGCCGACCACGATCCTCTTCACCCACGATAACCACATCCTACTATCCGGCTTCTCACGGCTCAGCCCTGACTCCTCCTCCTCCTCCTCGGGGCAGGGGGGCCTCTTCGACAAGGGGTCATACGACTACGCCGCGCCTGAGCGGTGGCCCAAGTCTACCAAATCCCCAACGGCACCGCGAATTAAGGCATCAGCGCCATCCTCGTCCCGGTCCGGCGCACCTTCAATCAGGAGCGGCAAGAGCGGCCACACCGAGCACAGGACGGCACCAGGAGCAGCACCAGCAACACCCCGATCCGACCCCGCGGCCCGCCTCGACCCGCTCGCGGCAGACATCTTCTCCATGGGATGCGCCATCCTGGAGCTCCTCAGCCACGGGCTGTTCAAGCGGTCGGCGGGCGCCTTCGCGTCGCACCGCAGCGCCAAGCACAAGAACGCCGGGCGCGGCGGCGCCGTGCTCGACTCGTCCTTCCACAAGAACCTGGGCCAGGTGGAAGGGTGGATGACCGCCCTCGCCAAGGAGGCGTCCAAGAAGGCCGACGCCAGCGGCGACAAGGGCCAGGTGTTCCGCGGCGTCGTGCCCCTGCTGCAGGTCGTGAGCACCATGCTGTCGCCGCACCCGGCCGACCGGCCCTCGGCCTTCGACGTCCAGCGCCGCACGTACGAGATCCTGACGCAGGCGTGCGGAATCACGGAGCCGCACTGCGTACACCAGTACGACACCTGGGACCACCTCGGCGCAGCGGTCAACGGCGGCGCCATCAGTCCTGGCCGGAATAGCGTCATGACTACCATAGACGAGGCATCGACGCCCGAGGAGGGGTTCGCGACGGCGGACATGACCGCCGCGACGACGATAGCGTCCTCCTCGAACCCGTCGAGCTTCTACGAACACGAGGACGACGGTGACCTCGACGCGAGCGATGAAGGCTATGGTGGCGAGAAGCTAGGCATGCGGGGCGGTGCCGGTCTGCCGGTCATCATCGGGCAGCGGGACCACAGGCGACAGGCCAGCGACGACAGCTTTGGGAGCAAGGGCAGTGAACATGGCCAGGGCCAGGGGGCTCAGTCAGAGCGCTGGGAGCTGAGCAGTGGGCTGAAAGCTATTCAGAACCTGCGCATCAATAGGTCAAGACCGTGGCAGACTTCATAACAGACGGTCGAGGCCGTTGCACTAGGTCGCTGAGGCTGATAAAGCTGCAGAAACGAGGCTAGACTGTGCCAGTATAATGACCCTTGAATATTTTTATCACACACACATTCTTGTAATGATTAGCATGATAAATTGGGTTGGTAGGACATCTCGTGCTTGATAATCCACAAAGCAGAATGCTCGTGGGGTTCTGATAGTGCTCGCACCTGAGCAATCACTCGCTTATTGGTAAATGAGCCCATCCACTCAGCCCGCCCATGTCAATGTGACCTTTGTTATTGTTGACGTGAGCTTTCATGTCCTAGATGTATGGAGGTTAGACTGTCTAACATAGAACACCAGCCAGTTGCTCTAAGCAATGCCCAAACAACCACAACCATTATGCTGCGCCATAGTCTCAGTGTATAGAATCTCCGTTGCTCTATCTGTCCCTTGCCCTCGCATTATTGGCCATCGACAAAGGTAAAGTCTCTACTTTCGTCGATGAAGCTGAGCCATTGCACCGAGGTTCAAATAAAACCGTTTTGTCATGTTCAACGGGTATGAATGAGATGGAATATGTGTGCCTCATCGTCAACCGCACCAAATCTCATTATGAGTGCAAAAGACGGTATCGTGTACTCATCAGTGTCTAGTGCAGCTGGTCGTTCAACTACCAGTCGTCTCGGGATGCCCCGATCACAGCATCAGCGTGAGCGACATCAGAAGACCCAAGAGTGCGGCAGTCATCTTGGTGAACTGCATGCTCGGATTGGCAGGACTCTGTGAGCTCGACGTGGAAGAGGCAGACGCGCTCGTCGAGTTGGCGACTGGTGCACCATCGGAACCAGTCGGCGCAGACGTGGCGTAAGTCGTTCCGACGAGGGTCTCACCGACTGTGGGGAGCTGAACATCGCCGTTCAGGAGCCAACCCGCAGAGCCGGTGCTCGAGGGGGGACAAGGTCGCGTGGACAGAGACTTGGTGTCCATGTCTGAGCTCTTGATGCCTGTTGGGTTGAGAGTGGCCCACTGCGACTTTAAGTTGGAGAAGTCCGGAGACACAGGTGTCGGAGTGCCCTGTCTGGTGAAACCGGCGACGATGTTACTGCCGGTAGCTGTAGGATCGACAGGTGGTCCGTAAGAGATCAGACCGTAGTCGTTCGTCTCCTCAATCCACTCATAGATTATGGAGCCGCTCTGTGGCATTTGATCAGTATTAAATTACATTTTCTGGTATGTTTCAACATTTGTCAAAGGCTTTTCAAGCTGCTCAGAGGACTTCGTTCATGACAAGTAGTCTATATGACCTGAATGTTATGTAGCAGCACCACGTGTCGTCATGAAGTCGCATCACATGGCAGCTCAAATCGCTGTTGAGACACAGCAAATATGCCCCGTGTGTGTGTTTTGGGGGAGGGGGGCAGGATGACATACCCAGTCGTTAATCATGTCCTCGCCAAAAATGGCAGCCTGGTCCTCGAACGTTCGAGGCCGAACAGTGTTGCAACCGGTCTCGGAAAAAAAGATGGGAACAGGGAAGTTGGCAGCTCCAACCTCAAGGTTGGCATAGCCGGATGTTTGGTAGTCTACATCGCCACACCATTCGTAGCTATTCAGCGCGAAGAAGTCGACGCTGTCTGAAGTATTTCCACCGCAAGTGAGGAAGTCCTGCAGCATAGGCCGCAACTCAGCGATATCAGCCGCAGAGTACCCGACGGGGATGTTACGATATCCCTTGGAGTTGCGGTAGGCCTTCATGTCACGGGCAGCAGCCTTGATGAAAGGAGCGGCCAAGCTCTGCGACGCCTGAGCAATAACCTCATTGCCGACGAAGAAACCAAGAGTATTGTCGTACTTCTGGAACTCACTGCGACGAATCAGCAACTTGTTATGAACACCCAGGTGAAGGTCCCTGGAGCTTCTCCCAAGGAATGGGATGAGACACGAGAGTAGTGATAGGCTCGTACTTACTCCATAACCTCGGTGAACCGTTCATACTGGGTCTGGTTCCACCATGGGCTAGTCTGCGAGACGGAATTGGATGCGAGTCAGCGGCCAAGGTTCAGCCAAGAGAGACAAGAATATACTAAGATCCACAAGGCGGCGGGGAAGGGGACGGGCCGTACCGGGAGTATGTAAGTATCAAAGGTGTCGAGGTCAACGAGAAGATAGATGCCAGCATCGGCCAGGGTGGACATGCAGTCGGAGTGGTCCTTGGAGGCATCGACATGGTAGACCCGAATCGAGTTTGCTCCAAGCTCCCGCATAAGCGCGGCATCGCGGGCGCACTGCTCCGAGTCGACAAGGGGATCGTCCGAAGTGAGCTGGTAGGCGACACCTTTGAGGAAGAATTCTGTTTCGACATGGTCAGTCGGTCAGTCCTGCGGCGGCTAGGTCAAATGGGACGTTACGGGTTCCGTTCTCGTAGAAGAACTTGTTGCCGTGGGCCGAGATGGTTGAGACGGCAGCCTGCACGGCGCCCAGCAGGGCAAGAGGCACGACGCAAGAGAGTCTCATGATGGATTTGGAATGGTGGCGTCCAAAATTGGTATCCAAGTGAGCGTGATGGATCGATCACAAGGGCATGTAAGGATGGTGCCTGGTCGTCAATGTTCGATGTGCATACCAAAAAGGTGGCACACTCGAAGCTTATTGAGTGAAGTGGGCAGGGGAAGGTCGCAGGACCGGAGGCAACGAAGGTTCAAATGTTGTGTGATTGATGATTTCGAGTGACAGGCGGCGGGTGGATATGTCCTTCCCTATCAGGAAGTCACAGGCCCGCTCAAATTCGAGGGGAAACAAACAGGCTGATGACACGAAAGTGCGATGCACACGTTTGGCATCCAACAAACTGTAGAAAGAAGGACCAACAGGGCGCCGACATTGGGGAGACAAGGTCAACGGGAGAAACAGAAGTGGTAGGCAAACCCACAGAGGGCAGACGCGCGATGATGGACGGGGGCATAGATACACAACAACTTGTTGGCTATGATGATGTAGCGCGCAGGATCACACGGCGTTGTCGACATGGGTTGAACTACCCTTGCCACCTGCCGGTAGACCTACCATGTTAGCAGATCTCTGGTCTCCATCTTCCCGGGTAGGTATGTATGCTGTGCTGCATTCGTACTGGTTCAATGATTCAGTCCCCACCGGTGGATTGCACGTACCGTGCTTCCAGCCGAGAACTGAGTTGAACAGTACGGCCGTGATGTTCCGTCTCCAAGAGTCTAGTTGGGAGCTCACGCGCTCACGAACGCGCAAAAGTGCCAGGTACGGTACCTTGACGCATTTCGCACGTGTGGGGCGGGCCCCAGGAGCTGGTCGAATTGCAGATCAACCGCCTGCAGGTGCAAGCCCCTTCATGTCTGTCGCTTGTACGAGGCAGGTTAGATCAGAGGCAATATCCGGGCGTCGAACCAGGGCAGACAGAAGCCGGAAGCAGCGACCAATCGATCCAAGCGCTGGGCTTGCTGGCTGGGCAATTGGAGAGGTGCCTGCCCTGCTTGTCTGGTACCCTAGCTTCCGCAAATATGAGCATGTCTAGGGGCAGGAGCCAGTGTGCGGAAAATGAGCAAGGAACTGATATAGACGAGGTCTCGCCCCCAATGTGAAGCCGCAAGGTGCCATCGTCCCGTTGCATCACAGTTTGATCCGCATGACAGCCCGCACCGAGTTGGAATAACCTATCTAAGCTCCCAGGTGGTATTAGCTGAGCTTGACCCGAGCTTATTCTGAGCTGCCCTGATTGCTGCAGCTGCAAAATTTATGTAATTCCGCTGGGGGCACCGGGTGCAAGATGAAAGGATCGGAGGAGTCCCATGTCCTCCCCACGGGGTGTGGGCCTGCTCGAAGCTTAACTGGACGATCACTCCAGTGGGTGCAGTCTCTCAAGCAGTCAAGGAACAACGCACCATTATCATAGGCTGCCCGACAGAGACACACACGATTACCACTGTATTGGAAACTTTTCGTGCGTCCAGTCACCAGTCACCAGCAGCCTTCCACCTTTCTCTGCGACCGGCTAATTACAATCTGTTTCCTGGGTCTGATCGTCGGCAACGCCATGGGATTCCCACGACATCTTGCAACACACTCTTGTGCCACAAGCTCCCCCTCCGACCCCTGATTGACAGAATCGAGCAGCTGCCATTTGGCGTTGCTGCACATGCAGGTTGCCGCCCGCCCGTCGGTCTCTTGCATTGCAGAGATGGCAGGGACAATGTTTGTAGATCCGCACAGGCTCGATCTGCCCAAGCTGAATCTGCCTGATGGAACAGGCCCAGCCCAGCCCCAGCACGCAAGGCCTTCGCAAGGCTTCCCGCCGATCATTGCTCAAGGCATACACGCGGCTGTGGTGGAAGCAGAGAATGAATCCCAATCATGGGCCCCAAGCGGCAGGAAAAAACAATGAACCCCAGCTGGCCACATCCTGTCGAAACTCTCCTTCACGCATCTCCGCACTGTGAATGGCAAACCGGTCTCTCTGCTTGCTTGTAGCACGCTGACAGACGATGACACAGGAACACATCAGCCCAGTGTCCGACAGGTCTCGCTCGCAAGCCTTGGTCCGGGCCGCCGGTGACGAGCAGAGCCGAAGGTTGGAATGCCTAAGGCGGCCGGCCTCAAGAATAGTGTGCCGTATGTCTTGCACACTCAATGTCTGAGACAAGCTTGGCAAGCCACGAATATCCTCTCAGCCTCTGTCTTTGCTGCCACCTGCTTCGGAACACCGGATTAAGGACAGCGCCGAGGCCAAGGTGGCTGTCTCTCGAGCATGTGGCCAGGGACCCAGCAGCTAAATCAGCAGCATTTGGCTTCTGCCATAACCATAAACTTCAGTATGGGTGAAGGCCATGACCCGCACAAGAATATTGCACGATTCATCACTCAAGATCGCACACACTTCTTGTGCGATGGGGCTTGGGTTTTTGAGGTAGCACTGAGCTGTCATGAATGGGGGAAATTCTGACAACTTGACCGACCGCAGTTACTGAGACCTAATGCGCTGAGGTGTTGCCCACCTCACATTCGATATTGCATAGTAGCATCAGTTGACGCTTTTGCTCGGGAACATCAATTTGCCCGCGCCACCAGGTCTGCCGTACTCTGGCAATACTACACGTGTACGTTAGACGCTGCAACTCGCTGCCACGCGGCGGACGGCGATCCCTCAGATCTCCGTCGCGACCAAATGGCAGAACCGGAAACGCATGAAGCAGACTGCTAAGCACCACGTAACATAACTACACGACCCATCCTGTCTGTCTTTGCACGTCGGGGCTTTCATCTGCGGTCGGACAAAACGCTGCGGGCTGTGTTCACAACACCATGGGCCTGGAACCTTCTATTTTGTGCTATCGTCACCGCCGGCTTTGGCAAAACGTGCACACTGAAAGGAGGTGTATAGTCGGTCACCCTGGCTTATATCCAGTGCAACAGGGGTTGATGTGAGACGTGACTGTACCATTGGATTGCACACTGCGGAACTGCAGGGGTGTTTCTCGCATGCGATTTGGTGATCAAAGATCGGCTGAACCAACCGGACAGGCTAGCGCACAGACGGTACCTGGGGACGAGCGGCTCTGGTAACGGACAAAGTCTATCGTCCGAAATATGACCAGGCTGCTCGGAGTGAGCCGGGATGCCGTTGAGCAGCAGTCAGTGAGATTGTTTCAAGTACATTACCCCTGGGCTACAACGGGCAGACCGACTGATCACGGCCCATCCTCAACAAGGACGCAGGCAGCGACAAAGCGCCTACGAAGTACTGCTCGGTATTCAGAAACATATCCGATGATCTCGCTGGTAAACCACATCTCTGGCATTTTAGCATGCCGGCCGAGATATTGAGAGACCAGGCTTAGGTATACGGCCTGGGCAGATGCTGGCAGGGCTGACCACGCACAAGAGCCGTGGCACGCAATTAATGAGCAAGCTCAACTGTCGCCCTTGAGCCGTTGAACCCGACCAGGACTCTACAACTTGTCAAAGTCCTGTCAGCTGCACGGTCCGTCGAACCGCATGAACGACACTTCGTCCGTTGGCAGCGGTTGAAGGTGTGCTGTCAGCGATGTCAGCGAGAGGATACGATTGGCCGTCCAGTCGCGCTCCGATTAGGTTTTAACACATGCTGAAACGCTGTGGGGGGGGGGGGGCGCCTCCAGAAACCAGGACACCTATAACAAATGTCATGGAGGCATGGGGGATTCCACGCATCCGGATTTTCAGCCGCATGAAAATCCACGTTTCCTGGTCCGTGTTCGATCCCGAGAACACATCCGCCACGCACATCGGGGCGACTGGCTGGGTAGGACGCATCACTGCGATGGTGATCACACACCGACCACCCGGGCCATGGGGCACGTCACTGCAAGAAAGAGAGATCCGCGAGAGATCCCCTCCAATATAGCAACCTGCTATAGAGACGGGACTCGTGTCTGAATCGAGTGATACCAGAACATTTGGTTTGGTTAACTCGCATCATATTGGCAATCCAACTTCTCCCTGGTTTGAGCCGCGTGATGACAGCTTGGCTGACACCTAAGGCTATCCCAGACCGACACGCTGCTGGTCACAGAACTGAGTCTATCCATGACCGGAGTACCTACTCCCCAAGGCTCACAAACTTTTGTAGGGCGAAGTTTCAAAGTTACTTCCACCGCGGCCAGGTGACTTTCTGGTGTCTAGGACCAGGGGCTTTGCTCTCGCCGCATGGCTGCCACCAAGTTCTACGCTGAGATCACCGAGCTTTGAACCTGGGGTGGTATTTTGCTTTGGAGGGTGTGCGATGTGTTTCCCCAGCTTTATGTTCATCCTGCCCTACTTCCAATGCAAAATCTGTAACCCGCTCCCTCCTACATCTTGCATCCTGCGTCATGCGAACTGAGCCGCGAGCTGTCGCTTTGAGCTCATGCATCTAGGTCTGTTCGTCAATGTCTGTCTGTTGATGCTACAGTTCCTGCCCAACAACAATGCTACCAGAATCAGAGATCTCAAGAGATATACACAATATTGAGGATGGAAAGTCGTCGCGGCGGTCGAAGCTTCCATCGGAGCTGTCATTCGAACAAGTGGTCAAGAACACGGTAGCACCGGTAAGTTCCATTACATACATCGAGATGTGTCGTCTCCTCACTGTCCAAGCTAATCAGTGCAATAGCCATGCTCTCTTGGCGAGTTCATGGATTTTCTGGTCTATGAAGATCTCAACGCCGAACTACTACAGTTTTTCATCTGGTACTGCGACTACATCGAGCGATGGAGCGAACTGTCACCCCAACAAAAATCATTATCTCCCCCGTGGGAGCCAGCCAGACAACGAGGGCAGAAAGGGCCTGCCGCACAGACTCACAGAAGAGATGGAAGTGACAGACTGAACCAGATCCTGAACATCATGGAGGTTGTGAACGCCAGAAAACACCCAAACTGGTCATTAGGGGGAAGAAGCGAAACAACAGTCGACTCTGGGACGCCGAGCAAGTCGTCCAGTATATTGAGCGTCCCAGCCGCTGCTGCCCGTAAGGCAGCCCCACATCTCACCAAACAAGACGCTCAACGAGAAACGCACACCGCATTGCCTCTAAATTCTAATCCTATCGACGAACAACCTACAGATCAGAGGCAGCCGTTCCGCGACGAGGTGAACATGATCATCAAACAATATATCACGGATAAGGCACCCAGACGCCTGAATATTTCAGACGACGACCTGGCAGCCTGTCAAAAGGCTGCAAGCTTGACCACACATCCCTCTGCTTTACTGCGCGCATTCACGGCGGCAGAAGACCTTTTGAAGTCTGAATGTTACCCACGTTTTGTCCATAACAGCCAGCGAAACGCCAACAAGTCGCGTCTTGTATTTGTTCGCGTTATTGCCTTCACTGTCATAATGATCGGCTTCCTGGCCAACCAGGTACTGGTTCTGTCCAGCCTCTCCCAATTCTATCGCGTGGTCAGCATAATACTCTGGTGGCCTGGCTTCACCATCCTAATAGCAGCAATACAAGGGCTGTGCCTCATTCTACAACTCAGAAGTCTCCGCCAATTACGACCCTGGGAACAAGAGCAGCTGCTCGATGACGTTGACACAGATGGTCACGCCCATGAGCTCAACTCGGCCGCCGAGGTTACGACGTACATCAGCTCAGACAACGACAAACGGAGGTCGAAGCAGCCGGCACACGGGATGGCGATCCGAGTCACGAGCCGGCTGTCGTCGAGCCGCAACGACGACCCGCTGCGCAAGCCGAGCATGCAGACATTCGGCCCGGCGAACAAGTACAGGAAGAGGGCCTTCGTGAAGGCGTACCAGTCTAAGCCGATGGTCCGCAAGATCTGGGACGACGCCGTCAAGACGCGGAACAGGAACATCAAGATGCTGCAGGACCGGACGCTTTTCCTTTCGATATGCTGGGGCGGTGCGATATCGTCGGTCCTTACTGTGGTATCTCTTTTCATTCCGGTGATGAAGGTCTTGTGACGACACTCGTCGCCATTATCGATCTGGTTGTCTTGGAGAGCTGTGGTTTACATGGTAATGGTGCTTATTATTGGCGTTATAGCGCGAACTTGTACAGGTGAAGATACAGTCCCTACCGCAGGATACCCCCTGATATATATCAGGATTGCGTCTGAGGAATTATTCGGAGTGGATTATTAGATGACACTGGTACGGGAGCATAAGCCATGGGTGGACTGGATTCAGGGATGGAGGGTGCATTTCATTCGAGGCAGCAATAGACTCGGACAGCTAGCTATCAACCGCGTACCATTTGACAGTATCGTACGCGTGCTACGGTATTAGCCAAAGCAAGACAAAATGGGAGAATGTATACAGGTGAACGAGAATACAACGTCAGCAAAGCGGGTCCCCCCTGATGTCGCCTACGTGACACTGGATTGGCCAAGACGGCGTCGCGTGCCCGGAGTCTCGGGACCAAGGGTCCTCGGCATTTGTTCGGTGCCCCCTGAACCGGCATATTGGACAACGGGATCCAACGCAGCCGACCAACCAACCACACCCCACGCTTTACAACAACTGAACTTCATAGTTCAACCGATCCTAGTAGTACTTGTACCAGATGGAAACTGTTCTGCTTGGCTGCTGGCGATAGTAGTAACCATCGCACACACGGAGGATGGACCACGCAGACACCCAGCAACAAGCCCCCTTGATATCCAACCGGGACCATGAGGAAGACTACGAGGACGGCCTCGACGATGCCGTCGGACGGGCATCCTCGCTCGAGCCCGGCAAGGCCCCGTCCCCGGGCCTGTTCATGTGGCTGCTGACCTTCTCCGCTGGGATAGGAGGGCTTCTATTTGGATGTACGCAACAACTCCCACACATAGCCCCAACAAGCTCCCCCCCCTCCCTTCTCCCTGACCCCGATCCCACATCCCGCGATAACGAGCGCCCCGTCCGCTGGCTAACAACAAAGGCACGCAACAGACGACACGGGCGTGATATCAGCGACCCTCGTCTCGATCGACACCTCCCTCTCCAACAGGGCCCTGACCTCCCTCGACAAGTCGGTCATCACCTCCGCAACGGCCCTCTTCGCCCTCCTCGTGTCGCCCGCCTCCTCCGTCCTCGCCGACCGCCTCGGACGCCGACGAGTGATACTGCTGGCAGACATCCTCTTCGTCCTGGGCTCAGTCCTGCAGGCGGCCAGCTCGAGCGTCGCCTCCATGGTGGTGGGGCGCGCCGTCGTCGGCGCAGCCGTGGGCGCCGCCTCGTTCGTGGTCCCGCTGTACCTGGCGGAGCTGTCGCCCGCCGCGTTCCGGGGCCGCGTGGTCACCATGAACATCTTCTTCGTGACATTGGGCCAGGTCGTCGCGTATATCGTCGGGTGGGGCTTCGCCGAGTTCGGGTCCCAGGGGACGGGCTGGCGCTGGATGGTCGGGCTGGGCGCCGCGCCGGCCGCGCTGCAGCTGGCGCTCGTGGCCGGCATGCCTGAGACGCCGAGGTGGCTCGTGAAAGCCGGGCGGGTGGACGAGGCGCGGGCCGTCGTGCGGCGCGTTGCTGGGAGTGGCGCGGGAGCAGCTGCCGAGGCGGACGTCGTCCTCAAGGACATCGAGGCCGAGGTGCGCGACGAGGAGCAGGCGCAGAAGGCCCGCCGCAGGTCCCCCGCGCTGGGCCCCCGGGCGCAGTGGCTGGACGGCTGGGACGAGCTGCTCGCCGTGCGGAGGAACCGCCGCGCGCTGACGATCGCGTGCCTGCTGCAGGGCTTGCAGCAGCTGTGCGGATTCGTGAGTCTACTACTACGTTTTGCCCGGTCGTGTGTGTGTTCATGTGGCTGACCACGGCGCTCTACAGAACTCCCTCATGTACTTCTCGGCCACGATCTTCAAGCTCCTAGGGTTCGACAGCCCGACGCTTACCTCGATGGTGGTCGCGGTCACGAACATGCTCTTCACGGTAGTTGCGCTCATGGTGATCGACAAGGTCGGCCGGCGACGGATCCTGGTCTGCTCGATCCCCTTCATGGTGCTGGGCCTGCTCCTCTCTGCCTGGGGGTTCTCGATGATGCAGCTGTCGACCTCGGCGTTTGCGGACACTCCCGAGGGCGAAGCGCCGCCGGCCCCCGCGCCGGCACCGAGCCACGGGGCGGCGGTGGTGGTGCTCACTTCGATCATGCTGTACGTGGCGGCGTACGCGATCGGGCTGGGCAACGTGCCGTGGATGCAGAGCGAGCTGTTCTCGCTGAGCGTGCGGTCGCTGGGCAGCGGGGCGGCGACGGCGACATGCTGGGCGGCCAACTTCGTGGTCGGACTGAGCTTCCTGCCGCTGATGGACGCTCTGTCGCCGACGTGGACGTTTGTGCTCTACGCCGCGGTGTGCGTGGCGGGCAACTGGGTAGTCTACCGCGTGTACCCAGAGACGAGCGGGCTGAGCCTCGAGGAGGCGGCTGCTCTCCTGGAGAGGGACGACTGGGGCGTTGATGCCCGATGAGGCCCTGCCTGCCATACACTACAAGTACACTACTGGTGGTGTCTATAGAAATTTATATCTACTTGTAATGCCGTGGTGCTGCCGTGGTGCTCCACCTGCTGGTATACTTTTACGAACAGCCCACATCACCCGGTGGGGGCGGTTCCTCACGACGTTGCATTGCCGTGCATGCGGATAGAAGTGGGAATGGAGCCACTAGGCCTTGCATGCTGTAAAAATACCCACGAGTGGCAGGGGTGGTCCAGCAAAAAGGAGAAGATGGATACCGGGCGGCGGATTTGGACGGTAAACAACGGCAATAGGCGTTAACACCGGAATCAATTTTTGCCCCCTGGATCGAATCATGGGCTGCTGTCTGCCAGGTATGGCGAGATGGGGGGACCGCGTCTAAATTCTCGTTCAGACCATATGTAAAAACCTTCCCTGACAGCCTGGGATGGGCTGTGTTGCCGGCTGAGAAATGCACACAATCGTCCGCGGAATATCCGAGTCGGGATTGCATCGCATCGCAATTGTGAAATCCTTTCGCCGGGACCGTTGAGTAAGCCGGTGGGTGTGCCGGGGTTGATCACTTTTGACTTTCGGTGCCGTGGCAGACAATTTTTAATCCATGCGGGCCGAGGCAGCAAGCATGCTTGACGAACGGTGTAGATCCTGTCAAACGCGAGCACCGAGGGCGTGGCTTGCCGAACCGGGTCGGGAGCTTGTCCTGGTCCCGACCCCGGGCCTTGACGAAGGCTATCTCTCGTTTATCTCGAGGCTCAGCAGATCATTTACACTGTTCTGCTGTAAATAGAGTTTGGGTGTGAGCGCGTGACGTCGCCGTGCGCTGAGAGATTTTGACGCAGGTGTGTTTGAGATAGATATTTCGCCTGTTGCACGGCTGCTGCATGGCCTGCCCGTCTGTGTGTTGCACTGCGTATTCATCAGCTGGGAGTCATCCTCTGAATGCACCAGCACAGATCCACCCGCCAAAGGACAGAACCTTGGAACGCTGCAGAAAGCTGCCTGACCGGCGGGCGTGGGGCATTTGGGACCTCCACCCACCCACTCACCGGCCCGCCAGTCTGTTCCTCCGTCTGTCAGCCCGTCAGCCCGACAGTCCGTTCTGCTGGAGTGGGTGCTGCAGTCTCATCAGATCAGTAAGCAACAGCTGGCGGGCGGGAGTGTCAAGCGGCGGGAGGCGGCATGACGGAGGACAAGAGACGAGGGTGGCTGCGCCAAAAGAGCGAAGCAGCGAGATCCGACTAGGCCACCGAGGGCTAAGCCTTGTGCTGTGCGTGCCCGAGTCAACCAAGAGCTTGGCGCTGGCGTCGGAATTTACTGACAAAAGCCCGGCTTACAAGCACACACAGGCCGTAACTGCTGCATTTTGCTTAGCAACCGGCTGTCTCCTTGGGCCCATGCCCACCCTGTCCTGGATCTGGATCTCTGGCCTCTGGCCTCGGATTCTCCTAGGCTCTAGGCCGAATCTTACTCCACTAGGTTGTGTTTTTTTTCGCCATTCCCGTCCAAGCTCCCTCCAGGGAGTGACAGTAGAAATTGCACCGTCGTCCCAGTCCGGAGTGGGCTTTTGGTCGGTGGGATGGATGGGTTCTAGAATGCGTTCCCACCCTCAATTGACACTCCTGCAATATATATAACCATCGACCAGGCTGAACCGTCTACTCGGTGACCCGTCCCATTGATCAATTGCTTTCATCTAACCTTGAGCTTCCCTCCCAACTCAATTAGAGCTACGTCATACCGGCCATAGCTACGATAATTCATATACACAGGCCCACCTCACTTACAGAGACACACAAACACACACACACGCACTTACTCACCGCCACCTCCCCCCCATAAAGGGGCATCTGTCTTAGCGATAAGGCGACCAGAGATAATACCACACACAGCGCAGGTCTCTCACCACCCACCATGGCCGAGAACCAGCGCTGGGAGGATGACCTCGACCGCCGCATCAGCGCCGCCGAGGTCGACGCCACCAACTACAACGGCCGCGCCTCACACGAGATCGAGCGAGTTCTGAGCGCATCCTCCGTCTCCACCTCATCCAATGGCTCCGTACGGGGCCGCCCTATCACCTCGGGCGGGATGAGCAGGGTCTCGACACAGCGCGACCTGGAGCGTCACCCCACAGAGCTCGACCGCATCCACACGGCCAGGAGCCAGCACAGTGCTACCGTCGGCGCCGGCCTGGGGAAGAGCAACACACGCACCCGCGACTCGAGGAGGCCGCTTCCCCCAATGGGCGCCGGCAAGACCTTGCCTGCGCCGCTAGATAACGACGAGTATGTCGTCGAGTTTGACGGGCCAGACGACCCGCTCCACGCCCAGAACTGGCCTCTGAGGAAGAAGTGAGTATAATCAGTCACACGGCGGTCTCGTTTGTTCTGCTGCGGGAGCCATTGCTAATCGAACAACGCGCAGGATCCTCACGGCAGCAATGCTCGGCTTCACCACCCTCACCTCCGCCTTCACCTCCAGCATCTTCTCCGCCGGCACGCGCGCCATCGCCGCCGAGTTTAACGTGTCCACCGAGGTTGGCATCCTGGGCGTCTCCTTCTACGTCCTCGGTTTCGCCTTCGGCCCCACCCTGTGGGCGCCGCTCTCCGAACTCAAGGGCCGCCGCATGCCCCTCGTGCTGTCCATGTTTGGCTTCAGCATCTTCACCATCGCGACCGCCGTGGCCAAGGACCTCCAGACCGTCCTGATCTGCCGTTTCTTTGCGGGTTTTTTCGGCGCCTGCCCGCTGGCCGTCGTCGCCGCCGTCTTCTCCGACATGTTCAACAATGCCACCCGAGGTATCGCCATCACCATCTTCTCCATGGCCGTCTTCACCGGCCCGCTGCTCGCCCCATTCATCGGTGGCTTCATTGTCGAGAGCTACCTCGGCTGGAGGTGGACCATGTATATCACCAGTTTCATGGGTTTCGCGAGCTTCGGGCTGGACCTGCTGTTCCTCGAGGAGACTTACCCGCCGCAGATTCTGGTCGCCAAGGCCGCCGAGCTGCGCCGCAGGACGCAGAACCACTTCATACACGCCAAGCAGGAGGAGATCGAGATCGATTTCCGGGAGCTGGTCGAGAAGAACTTCTCGCGTCCTATGAGGCTGCTCTTCCAGGAGCCAATCGTGCTCCTTCTCTCTATCTACATGTCGTTTGTCTATGGTGAGTCTTAATCGCGAAGAAAGCCTTTTACGCTCGTCCCCATCAAAAGAATGAAAGAAAGACAGAAAAAATACAATTACTAACAAATTATTTGCCAGGCATTCTGTACCTGTTCCTGACAGCCTACCCTCTCGTCTTCGTCGGCGTCCACGGCTTCAAGTCCAGCAGCTCGGGTCTCTGCTTCTTCGGCATGATCATCGGCGAACTTATCGCCGGAGTTGTTGTCCTGGCCCAACAGCCCTGGTACCAGCGCAAGCTCACATCCAATAACGGCATCCCCATCCCGGAGTGGCGTCTCCCCTCCGTCATCGCCGGCGGCGTCGCGTTCATGGGCGGCATCTTCTGGTTCGGTTGGACCGGATACAGGGCCGACATCCACTGGATCGTGCCCACGGCCTCCGGGCTTCTGACGGGCTTTGGGCTCATGTCCATCTTCCTCCAGAGCATGAACTACCTAGTTGATGCGTACCTCTTCTTCGCAGCTTCGGCTATCGCAGGCAATACCTTCATGCGGTCGCTGTGCGGCGCCGGGTTCCCCCTGTTCGCGACCTACATGTTCAACGGCATGGGCATCCAGTGGGCCTCCACCCTTCTGGGCTGTGTGGCCGCCGTGCTGGTACCCATCCCGGTGGTCTTCTACCTGTACGGCCACAAGATCCGCGCCAAGAGCAAGATCGCGCCGTCGTTCCCGGCCCCGCCCCAGGCGGACGCCTCGGAGGACGCCGAGTCGGAGAAGGACAAGGAGCGCGCCGGTAATGATGCTGTCACGGCGGCTGTGCCGCGGAAGGATGGCGACAAGGCCACTGAGGCAGTCTAGTGTAATGTTGGATGACTGAGGCTGTAAGAAAAGAAGGAAAATTATGGGAATGGCTTATGGAAACGGAGTCCATGGATATGAGATTATGAGCTCAGCGGTTTGCATTTTTTGATATCCACTCGAGTTTATGTGTATAGAGCTTGGGGTGTTGGGGTCGGCATAGTATGAGCCGGCTGGTCCATGACGATTTATAAATCAATAATGTTTAAGTTGCACCTCAAACATTCGACCAGACAGTACGGCGTGAAGAGACATACTTGATACTAGGCTGCGCCTGATTACCTCTGGATTGGGTGGTAGACATTCTGACATGAATTGACCAGGTGAAAGACAAACGCGCAAACAGATATCAGATGGCAGTCGCAATTATATTCTCGATACACCGGCAGGGGTTGAAACTCCTTCCCCAGGAAAACATGATATAACCTGCCTGCCTGTATGCGTGCATGTATGGGGCCACATCAAAATTCATGGAAAAGATATACTGTTACTTGGCATGCCGACTTTTCATAATGCATACGGGCCTGGGACACGACCCCTGGGGATCATCTCCAGTATCGTACGTGAACTAACAGTCTCAGACAGTAGTGCTGACTCCCAGGGGGACGAACCTGCCCTTCCCGTGTTGGCACGCCCTATGAGTGTGGGTCTGCACAGTCTGGGCCGCGCTTACACAATCAAATCCATCATGTAGGTGCCTGGCTGTGAGAGCATTTCGACAGTGACCTGTCACCCAGGTGTTATCTACATACATGTAGTCCGAGTATCCATATATAGATTCACAGTGTCCTTGTATATTTACCCCTCACCGGGCTACGAGCATCTGGTGGTCACAGGATCACCACAAGAAAGCAGACTGTCCGTCTGTTTCAAGTGACCCAGCCACACAACAGCAACAGCAACCACACCCACTATCTGCCTTGATCTTCGACGATTTCCACCTCACCGCAGCACCATGTCGACCGAAGCCCTTGCTCCGGAGGCCAAGCCGAGCCAGACATACCCAGCATCTTGCCACTGCGGCTACATCAAGTTCAGCGTCACGCTCTCGCCCCCGCTGCCCGAGTACAAGCCGCTCGAGTGCAACTGCTCCGCGTGCCGCCGGTTTGGCTACCTGCTCGTGTGTAAGTCCGACAATCCAGTCCAGTCCAGCCCAGACCAGAGAGGGCACATATAGTCTATATACGAATGCCACAGATCCGGGCACTTTTATCTATTGTTCTGTTGCTAACAACGGCACTGCGAACCCCAAAAGACCCCAGCCGCGACAACGTCAAGTTCCACGGCGATGGCGAGTCGCAGGTGATGAGGTACCGCTTCAACACCAAGGAGAAGGACCAGATGTTCTGCGGGAAGTGCGGCGCCAGCCTGGGGATCGATTTCCGGGACTTCTACAGGCCTAAGTGGACCGGGTATGGGATCAGTGTAAGTCTGCTGCTAGAGGGTGTGGGGATTCGAGGCAAAGAGTGATGAGGTTTGTGTGACTGTACGCAGGACCGGATTGGCTAATCATTTGGGATTTAAATCATAGGTCCGCACGTTTAACGGAATTGAACTCGACAAGCTCGAGTTCCAAAAAGGCAATGGGCTGCAGGATGTTCTTCCAGCGGGAGATTTATCTGGCATGTGGCACGACGAGGGCGCGGAGACGGTAACCAAGACCGCTTGAACGATCAATTGATCATCCACTCCGGGCGAGAATGTTGGCATCGCGCTCGCCCTCAGAACGAGGAAAGGCTAGTTGTGATGTGGGCATCAGAATTCTATTGGCTCTCTTTTGTAAAATCCTCCAGATGTGAATTGAAGTCACAAAATGCTGCGATGAAGGGCCGTGGACGCTACTGCGCTCCCTTCGCCTGGCGATGCACGTAAATCTTTTCGGCAGAGGTGATGCATTGCATGTTCGCGCCAAGTTTGTTCTAGAAGCAAGTGTCAAAATGCGTACTGTCCAACTCGAGAGACTGCGAACAAATGTGCCATGTCTCTTGGCTGAAGATACAAGTGGCTCTCAATGAACTTGTCCATTAGGCAGGACAGAAAAGAGATTTGTGACTTACTATTGTCTCCATCCACTCATCATACGGGTCCGAGTCGAACACGATACCACCGCCTGTCGTATGTTAGCGGAGAAACACAGGTTGAGAGACCGGATATCTTGATCTTACCAGCTTGCAGGTACGCCACGCCATCTTTTGTCATCATGGTGCGAAGAGCGATGCAGGTGTCCATAGCTCCCTCCTTCTCCTCTCCAGACGGACTCACGCTGCCGTAGCCAAAGTACCCGACCGCGCCGGCGTAGACGCCACGCTTCTCCTTCTCCAGCTCGGCGATCAGCTCCATGGCCTTGACCTTGGGGGCGCCGGAGACAGTGCCGGCAGGGAATATGGAGCGAAAGGCGTCGAACCTCGTCTTGCCTGGCCGGAGGACGCCCGAGACCTGGGACACGAGATGCTGGACGTGCGAGAACTTCTCTACGACCATCAGTCTGTCGACCCGGGTCTCCAGCGGATCGCAGACGCGCGTGACGTCGTTGCGCGCCAGGTCGACCAGCATGACGTGTTCTGCGCGGTCCTTGAGGGAGTTCGCCAGCTCTGCGGCCAGGCGCTCGTCCTCCTCGGGGTTCTTGCCCCGCTTGACGGTACCGGCGATGGGATGTGTTATGATCCGGCCGGCGTCTTCCTTGACGAGCAGTTCCGGGGATGCACCGATGATCTGGAAGTCACCATTGTCGATGAAGAAGAGGTACGGCGAAGGGTTGACGGTGCGAAGGTGCCTGTAGATGTTGAAAGGGTGCAGATCCGTGGGCCGTGCAAAGCGTTGGGATGGGACGGCCTGGATAATGTCACCCACAATAATGTGCTTCTTCAGGTTCTTGACATGACCTTCGTATCCATCCTGGCCAATGTTGGAAGTGTATTCACGGCCCAGCTGGATGGGTTTCTGCTCCGGCAAGGGAGTCTCGGGGGCTTCGAGGACGCCCACAAGATCCTCAATGACAGCTGTCGCCTTGGCGTACTCGCTGTCGATGTCGGCTGGGTTCTCTGGCACCCGCAGATAGGTAATGACTTTGATGACGCCAAAGAAGCGGTCGAAGGCTATTATGGTATCATAGAAGTGAAAAAGTGACTCCGGAATCTGCAGGACATCCTTCATAGGCCGAGCTGTCTTGGGCTCAAAATATCTACAGGCATACTCGTCAGTGACAGCGCTCGTCCGGTGCACATGCAGCTACTTGCCTGACACAGTCATATCCTATGTATCCAATCGCACCTCCCGTCAGGGGAGGCAGCCGCAGATCCGGGACCTCAGCGACGACATACTGAGAGAGCTCCTTCTCCAGCGCAGGGATCGGATCGCAGGACTCGCCGTGGCCCTCGCCGGTCTTGAGGATCTTCCTCGGACCCGCCCCGACGAAGCTGTACCGGCCGACCTGCTCGGACGCAGCGCTCTCAAAGAGGACAGAGTACGGGGACTTCGTGTGAGCCACGACCTTCAGGTACGCCGAGGAGGGCGTGATCAGGTCCGAAGAGATCTGGCCGTACAGCGGCACGAGATTCGGTTTCTTCGGTCCCTGCTGCTTGGCCAGCACATCCTTCACCGTATCCAACGACGGGACGATCTGGTCCTGGAATGCTGAGTTAGTTTGTGCCATCTTTGACATGCCAGGAGAAACTTGCTGCGAATAACTCACTGGGACACTCATCTTTTTGAGCCAAAAATATGGGGCCCCTCGATTCAATGAAAGGACTCACTGAACCGGCGTCGTGAGCTCGGTGGGTTCACGCTGACTCACTCGCGGCCTCGGTCGGTGGGTAGGTGTAAGCTTGGTGCTGCGTTTGCCCCGTTGAAGGTCAAGTGCCCCGGCAGGGTCACAGAGTGTCGTCCAGCGGCAATTCCAGGGACCAGGGCGCTAGGTTTTTGGCGAGGCGGGGCGGCTGAGCCCTGAACGAACGGTCTTTGGAGGGGCACTGGAAGAAGCTTTTGGACGGGTCACAGGCAAAGCTCTTCTAGAGGTGCTACACGAGCCATGGAAAATGGGGTTTACAAACATGCACCAGTGAGCAAGCCACGAGGAGAAGAAAAAGCATATTTGTGAAGACAATTACTGCTAGATAGTAAACTTAGTTTGAATTCGCTCATATTCTCGTAATTCATCTCGCAATGCCTGAAGCTCTGCCAGTTTTCAGCTCTCAATCGCCAATGCTTTCACGCCTACCAGCCTGGCACCTTTGCCCTCTCCTGCCCTCGTCACCACAAAGTATTCCACTCTTGAGTTGTCCTTAACGATGCGATACACCCGAACGTCGTTGCCCTTCCCGGCATCGCGGACCGCGTCAATGACCTCCTTGTACTGCCCATTTCTGTCCCAGTCGACCGGGTCCAAGATCTCAACCTCGGCCTTCGCAGGATCCCAGTGCTCGACCAGTTTCGCAATCTCCTCTGCGCAGAGAACGGGGAATTTTAGTCAAATTTTCGATCATTGGTGCGGGATAGGGGATGAGGCGCGAGCCTCGAGACTTGTGAAAGAAAACTGAGCGACGTACCCTCGTCCGGTAAACCCTCGCCCTTCTCCCACGCCAGCGACACGGGCACGAACGGCTCGTCCGAATCAGACATGTAGAAGGCATCCTTGGTAGCCTTGACCAGCGGCTGCGGTATGTCCGCCCCGTGGTCCGCAGCCTTGAGCTCCTTTTTCGCGTGGCCCCCTTGTGCCTGGGCCGAGGCCGAGCCCTGGCCCGGGTCCTCATTGGCCTTGTTCAGGAAGTCCATGTATTCATCGTCCGTCGCCATCCTCAAAGGCGTGGTGCCGGACAGGCTTCTTCTTTGACTATGTAGCGCGTGTGCGGAAAGTTGGTTCGGGTTGGCGGTGCAGCAGCGGAGCGGTGGTTGATGGTACTGCGTATGCTCGTCGCGACGATGGTGGTGTGGGGGGATGGCTCTCGAGTATGATGGAATTGCGTAAAATGTAAAGCGCCGGGTGCTTGCGATTTTGTTGTTTCCGATAGCACTGAGGTTTACCAGCTGAGATGCCACTCGTATTCCGACTGGAGGGGTCACCATTTGCTGGCAAGGAGGGGAGCTGTGAAGCACTTCCAGTATGACGCAACTTTTCTCCAGGGTTGATACCAAAACCCCAAAATGTCAGATTGCCGGGCAACCTGGCACCAACCCTGTAGTCGGCAAAACTCTTCCATGCCAGGTTCTACGAAGACCACAATCGTTCAGCAGATTATAATTGCGTCCCCTTATTTGGATTGGTTCTTGAAAACGTTGACATGATCACGACAGTGGGCTCACAAATGGATCTGTGTAAGGAGTACATCTGACGGGTTCGAATTTGGTCTGTGCCGGCACAGGGTGATGCTCTCTTCTGTACTCGAATTTGAGCACAAGACCAAAAACGCACAGCACAGCATACACAGTTGTCAAAGAGGTGGTATCATTCATTTCATGAGTAAATTCGTCACGATTTTATTTTCCACTGACGCCAGTGAGGGCTCATCGTGAACCTTCTGGGACTCTGACCCCTAACGAGCTCTCGTTGAGCCCCGGTACCCATTAACCAACCCATCCATGCAGCAAAGAGAAAGCCGTGACACCACGCCGTGAGAGAAGCAGTAGAAACCTAAGCGGAGCCAACGTCCTTCTTGAGGAGACCCTGGTACTGCTTCTTCTCGGCGGGGGTCTGGAAAGCACCGTGACCGAACTCGGACGAGGTGTCGATCCACTTGAGCTCGACCTTCTCCAGAGCCTTCCTCGAGGTGTGGGTGAACATGGACTTGCGGAGGGTCATGACACGCTTCTTCACACCGGGAATAGAGCCCTTGACCATGACGAAGTCGTTCTTGACCTCACCGTAGCGGACGAAGCCACCCAGACTGGTTGGGCATGTCAGTATTGTTCTTATCTTGTGCGGAGAGCTTACGGAGGTTGGGGTGTTAGCTTACGGAGTGATGGTCTTCTTGGTGACATCAACCTCGGTAGCGGCGTTGTCGTCGGCGTCGCCCTTGCCAATACGGTAGACCTTGTGGTTGACCGAGGTACGGTGGTGGTAACCCATCTGACCAGCACGGCCAACAGTCCATTGGACGTGGGACGGGTGCCAGGCACCGATACAAGCGACCTTACGGAGACCCTTGTGTGTCTTACGCGGCAGCTTCTTGGTACCCCAACGGGCAGTGACACCGTTGAAGCCGTGACCCTTGGTGACAGCGATCACGTCGATCATCTCGTCCTGCTCGAAGATGGAGTCGACCGAGACGGGCTTCTCGAACAGACCGTGGCCGAACTCGACCTTGTCGGCGATGGAGCCACCGTTGATCTGGATCTCCATGAGGTGGGCCTTCTTCTGCTTGAGGGGGGTCTTGCGGATCTGGGTGTGGGCCAGGACACGGACGACGGAGCAGTACTTCTTGATGCGCTCGAGCTCGCGGGTGAAGGACGAGGCGTTGTCGGAGTGCTTCTTGGCGTACTTGGTGAAGGCCTTCTTCTTGCTCTTGTACCAGTTCTTGTAGAATCGGCGCTTGATCTCGTCGCTCAAGTGCTCAGCCCAGACGGTAGTGAGGGATCGCAGGCCACGGGGGGTTTCGATGTATCCAACCAGACCAACAACGATCATCTGTGAAAGATGTTAGCCATTGGCTCAATTGCCAAGCGGGCTGCATTGTTCGTACAGGTGGCGTGTCAACGATGGTGACGGCCTCAACAACTTCCTTCTTGTGGGACTTCGCGCCAGGTCGGTCGAGGTCGCGGACAATGGTGGTCATACCAGCCTTGTAGCCCATGGTGGCCGTCAGGTGGACGGGCTTCTTGGGGTCGTCCTTGGGGAAGCTGTAGCAGCCCATCACGATCAGCAGCCGCCCTCAAACCAAGAAAAAAAAAGAACCCATCAATTGCAGGTGGATGCACGGGGTGTGTTTGGCGATAACTTACGACTTGACCTTGCCACGGTGCCTGGCAGCCCTCTTGCGGGGCAGGTAGGCCAGAGAGCCATGACGAGGAGCCTCGAACTTACGGTGCGACATTTTGGCTGACTTGAGCTCTCTGTCGCGAAGTTGTCGTGGGGGATGGGTAGGCGGTTGATGGGTTGGGACAAAAAGCTGGCAACTGAGGCTGGCCGCAACTGCAAAAAGTTTCACCCTGGGAGACTTTGCCGTTGGTGGGATCTGTGGAGCAACGTCACGTGAGTGTGCCAGATGGTGACCAGCTGTTACCAGCTGTTGACAGATTAGCACCCCCCTGACCAATCTTCAAGACTGCAAACATAGTAATTGAATCCCCGCATGTCTGCCAGAATCAACGAATGACCTCGGAATATTCGGGCATTGAGCATTCTGAGCTCTAAGTTCTGCTCCATATGTGATATCCCTTAGTTCTGCGTTCACCTTGTTGCCGTACTGCTACGACCGCTTCGGCCGGGGACCTGGTCCTCCTCAAACGGTCCAGGAGGTGTTCGTCGATGCATACGGTCTTCTACTCTAAGGTGCGCGTAGCATCCTATCCAGATCATACTTGTTCCCTTCGACTGTTGAGTTGAATGCGGTCATCTGCCCTCCACACGTGGGAGGAGCAGCCGTGAGCAGCAACCAGCCAGCCAGCCTGGGTGTGTGGGCTGCGGCCGGCAACCTGTTTCCGATGCAGGCGAGCATGCAGCACAACAACGCGGCCCGGTGGCTGCCTCGGGAAGCCGACACCCCAAGGTTTGGGAACGGGTTGCTTGGTGAAGAGACAGGAGACTAGACTAGATTACTACAGGGCAGGAGGTACTAAGCCCGCTAGTAAAGTGTACTCTGGTAGGGGTGCCTCCTCCCCCATCCCCACTGGCAGACTTGGTGGCAATTCGCAGCTTGCAACCACAGCCATGATAACTACCAAGATTGCCGGCGGAGACTTTGTGTGTGCCTCTGTCACCCAGCTGCCAGCTTGACACCTTTGCGGATCAGCCGTGTTGTGAGATGTGCTGTGCTGTGCTGCGTGACATGCGTCGACCTCAGACATGAACACGCTACACACGCAATCTGTGTCTCAGTGCAGTGCACGCATTCCACGAGCTTGATCAGAGTAACGGCATCGGATGGGCACATAGTTGGTGACTTGGTGACATGGCCGGGCGCTTCGCCCTTCATTGGAGGTCGGATGGACCAGCGCATCTGCTCATCTGGAACACTACTACCTCGACAGATGCCGGCCTCAAGATGGTGAAATCGGCCAGCGTTGGGCCCCTGTCTTGTTTGAAGGTGACGGCAGTGTGGCGGCTGCCGATCTACATCAGCACACGCATCAGCACGAGGCTCGGCATCTCGTGCTTGCTCCCTCCCTGCTTGGCCAAGGTCCTTGGTAGCGATGGAGATTGGCTCTCGCAAATCGGCCCATTCAGCCTGGCTACTGTGTAGGCTCCGGCATCCTTTGTTGCACTCTTCCCCTGCTTGTCAAGCTGAGTAACCTTACACCAAGTACTCGCATCGCATGGTCAACCGAAGGTGAGTATCTAGACATGCAGGCCACAAGCCCAGGTGCAACGGCACAACCTTGGAAGTTGATATACTCTAGTCGATGGCACACAAGCATGCGCGCATTACCGGCCACATTGCGATCGATCTATGCTGGGCATCAATTGGACCGATCGTGCATCTCCATAGAAAGCAAGGCAAATGAAGGGTTCCCAATGTCAACGCGAGGGAGAACATATATTACCACCGTGGCGCGCATGTGCGGTCGTTGCTCTTTTCCCGCAGCTCGCATCTCGGCGAAAGGCTTGAGCATCTGGAACTTGGTACTATTATATATAATTATATAACAATAAAGCAACGTTGGATCGTCAGGCTGCACGCTCTACACTAGATCCGGTGCTGACGAGGATGCCACCGCGAACCTCGGGAAGCTGGGACAGGGCCCTATTCGTGACGGATGACAGAAGACAAGGACCCAGCCATGCCTAGTCTATCCTGAAATGATGAGGGCGGCAGGAGAATGTGTTACATGTAGGTAGGTACTGCCTGAAGGGGCTAGTGTCCCTATGCCTCCAGTTCCGCACGACCTGCGAAGCAAAGACACTGCAGCCGTTTTGCAAAAAAGCAACTCGAGCCCCAGAAGAAGCAAACCAAGACTCCGGCTGCTGCTGCTGCTGCTGCTGCTGCTCAAGCGACAGCAACCCACGGTCTACTGACCCGTCAGTCGCCGCCGCAGTTCGTGCACAATGCAATAGGCCCCAATAGCCACGGCTGGCCGCGGCCAAGCGATGCGGCATGATGCACCTCAATCACAGGATGCAGATTGCGGCGGCACGGCACTAGGACGAGACGGGTGAGGCGATCACGGCCGTCGACAGGGTGGTTGCATCACATCCTAGACTCTCCCCGAGGTTTGTCCCACCCACCCACTACCACTCTCAAACGTACCAGACGCCCAAACTCCCGGCCACCCTATAGCCCCCCTTTCTATTAAATCATTGCCCTCAAGATGGCTGCCTCTGGGTGCATGACTGCACTGTAAAATAGACGACGGTGCGTTGCGTGGTGAGTAGACGACGTAGTCCAGTAGCCTCGACCTCGTCGAACGGGAAATCCGCGGGGGTTTTGAGCTCCAGCTCGATCATCGCCGCATCGACGTCCAGCCGCATGGCATATGCACCAAGTCGCAGAGGCTGCTGTACCGGTGGCCTAGGTACCTAGGTACCCTGCATTTCCGACGGCTTCTGCAAGTCACCTAGCTACCACCGCCTCCTCCCCGACACACACCCACATGTGTGAGCGATCCTTACAGGCGCCGCCAGGTGGCAGCTCGGTGGCTGTCGAACAAACCCTCACAGCTCCGCATCACACACCTTGGTTACCATATATAGAAATGTTGCGCATCGGTCATCACTGTCGACTTGTCTGTCATCAAGCCATAAGTCAGTCATGTCACCCACCCAAAGCGGTCAGTCGCTCTGCGAATGGGGAGGGCATCTGCCGTGTGCAAGGTGCATTAAACCCACCAATGGATCACGCCAATCACCTCCCCTTGCCCATTGTTACCCAGAATCCCGGGCCGACCGCAGCTTACCACCGCTTACGGTGGAGAGGTCGTGATGTGTGCGGCTAAAGTCTCGAGGCCGAGCCAAGCCCAGCCCAGCACTCCTTTGACCTGGCCCCGGGGATGTACGCTAGGCCATGTGTTTCCACGCAAGGGACGGCAGATGCGAGCCTGAAGGTTTGAAGGTTTCAAAAATTTTGACAGAATGACTCGAGATGCAGGTAGTAAACAGGCAAGAAGCGACGCAATAATGTCTTTCTTCGGTCGCCCGCTCTGCATGACGAGCTAGGGAAGGGCCTCACATCAAAATCGATGGAAAGACGCACAGAAGCCAGCCGATCGAACGGGTCCCCGCTCTGGGCCGGAAGTGAAACCGTAGATCATCTCACACTCGTCCCGTCATCGCCCCCAGGGATCATTTGCCTTTTCGTTATCACGGGGGCAGGTGGGATATCAGCAGGAAAATGCCCGCGTGGAGCAGCAACTTTACCCCCCCCCCCTTCCTATTCAAGATTTCGAGGCGGCGCTTTGAAACAGAACGGATCGTTCCACACACGGACAAATCTCGACGGGCCCGAAATCTTGATCGACTTCACACGGACGGCAGAAAAGCACTTGTCTCTTAAGTCTTGTCTGCCCGTGCGAGCAGAGTCCCCTCCGTCCGTCCGTCCACTTTGTCTGTGGTTGGGCCGAAGGCAAAAAAAGAAAGAAGGAACGAGCCGATGGTGCGAATTCCGCAAGATCCACGTGGAAATCACCCTTGCGGGTTGTCACAAACCGCTGAAGACGATGACACTGAATTGCGATCGCACACGGCCCCTTTTACCCCGGTCTGGACATCGATAGCCCCGGACTTCCTCCAAAAATAAAGCTGGGTTCGGCAATGCAGAACATGACGATTCGCACAGAGCCCCTTGCTGCGCTTGCCTGTCCACCGTTGTTCTCCTAGCAGAATGTGAAAAGGTGTCTATATTCTGGCATCGACACGAAGATTGATCTGTCTACTGGCGGTCCCCGGAATCAGCTATGTCATCTGCCGCAGTCAGGCACAAAGGAAGGTAGCTGTGCGCACAGCCATCACCGACTTGACTTCCGCAAGGCCAAACCCAAAACCGCAAATGTCAACCCAGCGGGCAAGCATGGTTTGACGCAAGGGAATGCCCGACCGCTGTTCGGTTGGTCGTTGCATCGGCCCCTTTTTTTCTTTTTTCCCTTTTCGAAATGCTGGGCATGACTTGGGCCGACAGCGGTGCCCTGCCTCTGGCGCACATCGCACACGTTTTGAAAGCGCGGGAGCATTTCCTGCCAATGTATCGCATATAGTTATATTGGGTTTCCATCGCATCATTGACTGATGCCTCGTGTGTGTCTGACAAGCTGCTCAACCGCGGCACTACTGTACGTTGGTCGTTAGCTGGCACACACACGGGCATGACATAGCTGCCAGCTCCACGAGGGCCAGCAGCCTGTCCGATCTTTTCTTTTCGAAACATCGACTGATCCGTACATCAACCACCTGGCGCTGGGCTGGGCGGCCTCGCTAGGCGCCTTTACCGCACTGCCGAGGCCGACAGCCAGCAGCGGGTTTCGAAAGTTCTTGCGGGACCCGCAAAACCGTTCGTCCTGCGTCCGGAGAATGCAGGGTCATCGTCAATAAGCTCCGCCGACGAAACGATTGAGCTTATGTCCACTCCCCTCCGTCACTAGTGCAGCTTCGTCCTTCGCCTCCAAGCTGCAGATCCTCAGGTGTGTGGAGCGAGGGGAAATGCGGCCACGCATCTTTACGAGCGGCCCTGTGACGACAAAAAACTCATCGAATTTTACACTACCAGGCTGCGGGTGCAGATCAGCGTGCTGTACTGTGCATATCCACCCTCGATGGCGGCCCCGGGTCGGGGGCGGGACCAGCACGGCCAGAGCTGTTGTTGCTATTAAAGTTCGACGAGGTCAGCTTTTGGGATGCGGCAAGGACGTGCTGGCCGGCATGCTGGGACGCCTCGATCCAAGCCTTAAAGGGGCCAAGATCCGTTTGGGGTGTTGGAATGGGCCAAATGAGATGGCCAAGGCGCGCGGCGAACAGGCGACATGCTCGGTGGCCTTCGTGACAGAGGATCTGGGGCTGGAGGCTTAGTCTGGTAGTGGCTGGCCGGCGCCTGCAAAACGGAACCGACCGCCTGGGGAGAGGGGAGGGGTGCGGCCAGGGCAGGCCGTGGCGCGCTCTATTTTTTTCCCTTCTTTCTTTTGGGTTCTTATTACACAGTACACGTATTGCCAGAGGGGTTTTCCAACCCGGGAAAATACCATGAGGAATATTCCCGAGACGAACCGGGTTAGGCTGCGCTCGGGAGGGGAGGAGGGGGGTGGGCCGGCGCGTGGTTCACGAGTAATGTAATGAAGCGGCCCCATAGCATCAATCCTGATCACCGTCACCGAGGTGGCCTGGTGCGGTGCGGTGCATACATCAGAATGAGTGGGCGCAGGCAGTCAGGAATGGACGAGGCCTCGTTGGCTAGGCTGGCTCGCTGGCTTTGCTGGGGCCTCGGGGAAGGGAGAAAGAAGGTAGACGGACTAGGTAGTGCAGCTGGTCGAGATACGTACCGTAGCACACTTTACGGTCCGTCCTGTGTCTTGAGTCTTATTACCCGTTTTATGTTCGGGCGGGCCCAGCATCCGTCCTGACGCACGGGGGGGCTGCAGGAGCCTGGCGCCGAACAGAAAGAACGATTGCCATTCCCTGCGGCCCCAGCATCTGCAGCTAAGCAGAAGGCGTCATGGCGTGCCGCGGAGACACCCCCGTTTCTGGGAGGGGCGTGAGGAGAGGGGTGCCGGCAGCGCCAGAGGGCCAAGGTCCCGGTACCGCCATGTTCAGATGGAAGGGGTCCCGCCGCGTACTCGGTACATCCGGCCCATGAAGCTTCGGCCAACCCTGCATGATGCACGAGTCGACCGTGGTGGGCCTGTCAGGGCCCTGTCATCACCAGCCGCCCACCTGCCCAGGCCCCACACACCCTCTGTGCACGCCAGCCTCGGAAATCAGTTTAGATTTGTCCCCATTCACCGTGCCCCCCTGCAACAACCCCCCCAATCCCCACCGTCAGGACATGATGCGCGGAACCCTAACCCAATCTCGCGGGCGGGACAAGGGAAAGCTGGCAGCGCCCTGCAGAGGCACGCACCGGCACGCGGGCGCGGGCGCGGGCAGGGGCACGGGCGGCGAGGAGCTGCTCGTGCTTGCAGCCTGCAGGAGCATGACGGGTGGTGCGAATCTGCGCTGCCTCATCGCCCATCAAACCCATCATTCGGATGCAACAGCCATCAGGCAGACTTGGGATGAAACAAACATCTGGCCCTTTCTTACCGCCTAAACCCCGCTTGCGAGTCGACATCACACACTGGATGGAAAGGAATCTTCCACACCGGCCACACTGACCTCCTCCTCGTGCAGCACACGGCAATGGGCCATCACGCCCTCAACGCCCTCGCTCTCGCCCTCACCGCGGCAGTGGGAGGAAGAAGCATTGGGAAGGGAG
The DNA here is from genome assembly GCA_014872995.1 of Diaporthe citrichinensis. NCBI lineage: Eukaryota > Fungi > Ascomycota > Sordariomycetes > Diaporthales > Diaporthaceae > Diaporthe > Diaporthe citrichinensis. Next base: position 482,172 of record JADAZR010000009.1, on the reverse strand, counting down.
AGCAGCAGCCCAGTACCCACACAAGACTGCAACCTAATTTCACAGTCATCACCAGCGCTCTCAGAACTCCTACGTCTGTCTCCCTATCTGCGACAAGGCCACTCGTGCATCACGATTCAGACCTCTCCGGCAGGCTTCAACAGACCGCATGATGCGCCAGGCATGACTCCCATTTTAGATGTTGCAAGGCCGGCAACGGGTTGGCGCAAGATGGGAGAAACTACTCGCTGTGGAGGCCGAGGTAAGCAGATGTGTGATGCCATCACCAGTCGGGACGGAGGCACGCGCTAGACAGCACCATCTGAATCAATTCGGGCTGTCATGGCAGCATGGCTGGCGGCGGGTCGAGGCCTCTGCTGTAGATCTGGCGCCATGCGGGTTCGTCCACGGGTCGGAAGAGAACGGGCGTCATGGAGGATTCTGCTGGCGGCGGTGCGGTAGTACTGTCGTGTGGTAGTGGGACCTACGCACCTATTTTAGCTAAGCTACCGACAAAGGGATCGTCCCAAGGCAGGTAACGTATTTAGCCAAGTGCACTGGCGCATAATACGCAGCAGCCGACATGTCTGATTCTTTTTTTTTCTCTTTTCCCTCTCTGGGGACTGTTACACATCCTGCGCTTCTCCCTCAAATCAACCGACGCACAGCAACAGAGCATGGCATGCCTGGCAAGCAAGTGAATAAGCAAGGGCGTGGGTAGGTACCACGCAGCATATAGACTATTCGGTTCTACACGCTGCCTGTTGTTAGGCCTGTGCGGAGAAGCCGCACGTCCCGTCCCCTTTTGTGGCAGGTCCCAAGAAACCCGAACAGGGCCGTGCGGGCAGTGACACCTTCCCTGAACCATTGGACCAGTCGAGGGGACCTACGTAACAAGAGGGCCGTTGCTCACCCCGTCTTCCCACCCCCGTCCCCCCTACTACCCGGGGGCAGCCACGATCCCAAAAAAACCGAGAGGCAGAGGCTTGTCTTGGGCGACCCGCCTTTTGTGCAAAGGTGGGGTGGGAGGGGTGGCTTTGGGCTGCGGGCTGCAGGCGAGCGGGTCTGGGCCTGGGTGTGCAGGGTGCGCAGGCGGTGGTGAGGCATGTAACCTTGTACCCCGGTACCCTCGTACCCCCGTAAGCCCACCCCGTTCCTCCACACCCTCTGGGGCCCAATGTCAGGTAGCGTGGACTTCTCGCAGATGGCCCGAAGCTGGGCCCTTGTACCGAGACCGGGCGCCGCTGCAGCACGTCGTCACCCTGCCACCTGCCGGCTGCTGCAGCCAACCCCTGACCCGAACACTGGAGGTGAGGTGCGGGCTGGCTGGCTGGCTGGCTGGCTGACGGGCAGGCCAGGGCAGCTACCCAGGCAAGGTACGTACCCACCCACCCGGTGCTGGAGGTGTTCGGTTCGCGTGTGGTGGCCTGGCCTGGCTGTCTGGCTGTCTGGTCAGGATTCCTTCATTTGTTTCCACGGCTAGCAGCTACCCACACCCCCCGGCCGTCCCCCAATCCGTGGGTAAGGGGAGTTTGCCAGAGCTGCGTTCTCATCTGCTCCCATCTCCCCCGTTGGTTTTTCTCCTCCCGCCCACCGATCCAGGGAGCCGCTTCAACCTTCCACTCTTCCCTTCTTTCCTCGCAGTCTCGCCAGCCCGCCGCACACAAACCTGCATCTGCCTCACCCGGCTTCTGCTCTGTTCAATTGTGTCTCTCCACACTGGCTTGCACTCCCCTTCACCCTTTCAATGAGGCAAGCTGTTGACAGTTGCAGTTGACACTTGCAGCGGCTGCTTGATTCCGTAATTATCTCCAACCCCCCAATACCTCAACCGCAAGCCTCTCACGAGATATCGTCGTCGGCATCGCTTCCTCTCCCCACCCCCAGCCAGCCCAAATAAATCCCTTCCACTCTGATGGCTGCTCCGGCACACCACCAGTCGCCCTCGATGCCTCTGCATCATGCGGTCGGCGCTCCACCTCCGCCTCCGCCTCAGGGCGCATGGGCACCTTCGCGACAGATCCTTGCTATGAACGAGGCTGTCTGGATGCAAATAGGTACGTCCGTCTCGCGCACATCAAAGGTGTCTTCTGGGACACCGTCCACGTCTTAGTTCTTGGTTGCGCTGGCGCAATTGTTTGTCCATGGGTTGCGCCGGCCGCACTCAATTAGACGCTCCTTAATGTGCCGGCTATCTGCAGCTAGCTGATACCCCTTCCAGGCAGCCTGTCCGAGATCCTGGGCAACGTCGAGGACGCCCTGTTCGCCTATGAGCAAGCCATCCGCGCAAGTCCTGGCTCCACCCAGGCTATGAACTCCATCAGCGCCATTCTGAGGACACGCGAGGATTTCCCAAAGGCCATAGAATATCTGAACCAGATCCTCAAGCTCGACGCAGCCAACGGCGAGGCATGGGGCAGCCTTGGTTAGTTATTCCCCGCTCCCCAAAGAGAAACAAAAAGCTCTTGAAATGTTTTCGGTACGACCGTGCGGTTGATTGACACATCGTGTGCAGGACACTGCTACCTCATGATGGATGATCTGCAACAGGCTTATGCTGCTTACCAAAATGCTTTGATTAACCTCCGCAACCCGAAGGTCGGTAAACACCAGACTGCCGGCTTTGTCGACAACCCATTGACTCCAGTCTCGCAGGAACCGAAGCTTTGGTACGGAATAGGCATCTTATACGACCGCTACGGATCCCTGGATCATGCCGAGGAAGCTTTCTCCCAAGTCATGCAGATGGAGCCCGGCTTCGAGAAGGCCAACGAGATCTATTTCCGGCTCGGCATAATATACAAGCAACAGCAGAAGTATGGCCAGAGTCTTGAGGTTCGTGGGACATCCGGTAATACCTTCATGTAGTTCACTCTCTGACACACTTCTAGTGCTTCAAGTACATTGTCAACTCGCCGCCGCCGCCGCTGACCGAAGAGGACATCTGGTTTCAAATCGGCCATGTCCACGAGCAGCAGAAGGACTTCGACAGTGCCAAAAACGCATATCAGCGTGTACTGGACCGGGATCCGAACCACGCCAAGGTTCTGCAGCAGTTGGGCTGGCTGCATCACCAACAGAGCAATAGTTTTGCCAGCCAGGAGAAGGCTATCGAGTTTTTGGAGAAGTCTGTTGCTGCAGGTAGGTTGCGCATCGCCGCACCCATCGTTCAGCGTTGCAATGTGCTAACTTTGTGTGCGAAGACAACAGCGATGCTCAGAGCTGGTATCTGCTTGGCCGGTGCTACATGTCGCAGCAGAAGTATCCAAAGGCATATGAAGCCTATCAGCAGGCTGTGTACAGGGACGGCCGCAACCCAACCTTCTGGTGCTCCATTGGTGTGCTGTACTACCAGATCAACCAGTACAGGGACGCCCTGGATGCATATAGCAGAGCCATCCGGCTGAACCCGTTCATCTCTGAGGTCTGGTATGACCTCGGCACTCTGGTAAGTTGCAACAAGTCCCACCACCTGCGTCCTCCAGACTGCTAACATGCTTTCCAGTATGAGAGCTGCAACAACCAGATTAATGATGCACTGGATGCCTATCAGAGAGCGGCCGAGCTGGATCCGTCCAACCCTCACATCAAGGCCCGGCTGCAGCTTCTCCGCAACGGCCAGACTAACGGCGCCGGTGCGGCTCCCATGCCAACTGATGTCCATCCCCAGGCATACCAGCACCAGGGAGCCATCGGACCTCCTGGTCCTCAGTGGTCCAACTCGGGACCTGGTCCCCAGCAAACCCAACCTCCGCCAGGCCCTCCTCCTGGACCAGCCGGCAACTGGGCGCGGCTTTCGGAGGTGAACCCGCCTCCGCAACCGCCAAATCCTTACGAGCAGCGCGGTGAGCCTCTTAGGGGACCAGCCCCGCCATCTTTTCCTCGTCAGCCTAGCCCTCGCCAAGAGCAGCAAATGAGACAATACCAGGATCCCACGCGGCAAGGCGGTCCAGCAGGGCCTGGAGGTCCGATGATGAGAGCGCGAACACCGCCTCCTCTGCACTACCCTCCACCGCCACCACCTCAGCAGCAGCCCCTGCCACCAACCTCGCAACCACCACCTCGCGTCGCTAATCCCAACTACAGCGGCCCATCCCCTGCACCTACTCCGTCTGGACCTCCTCCGCCGACCAATGGAGTAAATGGACCTCCCCCGGGACCGACGCCGCTGATGGCGTATCGGAACAACAGCCCCAGGCCTGAGTTGCGCCCCATGCACGACAACCGCATGCCCTCGCCAAAGTCGGCTTACCCGCAGCACCAACCGCCGTACCCCCAGCAGGACCCCTCGGGGCCTAGCCAAATGGAGTCCGGAGCTCCACCACCTCAGTCTGCTGCCGCTGCAGCTGCGGAGGCCGCGCTTCATCGTAACGAGCATGATAACCGGCCTCCATCTGTCGGTCCCAAGCGCCTCCGCGAGTGGGAGGACGAGACGTCGTCAAAGAAGCCCCGCCCTTCCACGCCGGCTCGAGCTGAGTCTTATCGCCGTGAGTCCTCGGAGCACAGACGCGTCGAAGAGCAGCGTCCCCATGGCTATCACCCCTCGGAGGCCGCACATCACCCACCTACTCACAACATGCCGAGCCAGCTGCCTCCCATGCAGGGACCACCGCCACCCCCTCCTCAAAGCCATGAGCCGGAACGGGCTGCTAGGAAGATGGATATTGATGAGGAGTACGACGACGATGGGGAGGACGACAAGAAGGCCGTCCATCCTGCGTCCGGCCCAGGGTCTACGGCAGGTGATCTGAAGAACAACACATCGCCCACCGGATTGATGCAGAACGGTGGGCCGAAGACGGAGTAGCGGCGTAGTCTCTTGCTTTTGTTGGGTGCGGACATGATTCAGTCGTGGTCAGTGGGTCAGTGATATGCAATGGAAACCGGTGCTCGGTGCAGTACGTCCTTTTGTCAGTGGGTGTGTTCGATTTGACGTTGGTGGTGCTCGTTGTTGGTCACTGTCCTCTTCTTTACTTCATTGGTATCTATGTATTTGTGAGGTTTATGGACTGCGCTATACCTGTCCCGGCTTGCTCACGCAACAGCCAAAATTCCATTTTGTTTACAACTGTAAATCCAACGCTTTGGTGGTGAAAATGAGACATGCAAGCAGGGGAAGGATGGGGTGAGGAGGGAGGAAGCAATATATAATAAAAATGATATCACTCTATTGTCAGACATAGTGAGTCCAGCTTAGCCGTGTCAAGGAAACGCGTCAACACATCATTCACGCCCGTTGCCCCTATTCCTCCATCCTCTGGGAGACTTACAAGGTGGAGATCGTAGAAACCAGAGTACTTTGATCTCAGACCATGGACACGGAATAAGAAGCAGAACTAGAATATATGCAACACGTGACGGCCACACTGTACCGCTCCCCGAACGCACCCCGAAGAATAAGCCGATGATAAGATTCCGAGAGAGATTTCAAGTACAAAGATCTCTGGTGTGTAAGCTAACCGTGATGCCTGCCTGGCTGCCTGGCTACCTGCCTGGCCGGTCTACCTGTTCCCGCCTTGTCGACCCCTAAATTAACAGACCGTTCCAGTTGTGGGCATTTGGTTAAGTTACTACTGTACAGGAGACGTTGCAGCCGCTCGGAACGCCGCGCGGAGTTCCCAAAACCGAAACCACTGTGCCCGCCTCGAAAGCCAAACGCCCTCCGCCCACCGTGCTCCTCGAGTTTTCGCGCGTGATCTTTTACAGTAAATACCGTCTGGCGCGCCTTGAAACGCCCCTTACATCCTGCCGTCTGACCTCGCCTCTAAAACAGGGTATCTGCGAGTGCTTGAATATCGGGTCGGTCGGGTCGGTCCGCCTGGTCACCAGGCCGGCGGAGGGCCACCCCCCGGGCCCAGCGCGGATTATGCCTCGCTCTTGTCCCCGTCGTCGTGGTCAGGTGTGTAAGTTGTCTCCCCTAACATGCCGTCACTCGGGCGCGACGTCATGGCTGTCTGGTTGTTGGACACCGGTTGTTGCAGCACCGTTGGACCTGTCGTTGGCGGAGGATCCGCAGTGACCGCAGGTGGAGGGGGCGCGGGCGAGACGGACCGTCCTGCAACCGAGGCTCCTCCAGCGGCAGCGCCAGCGGAAGCAGACCCGGCAGCGCCTCCCCGCCCAGCAGTGGCCGCATGCAATTTTTGGTCCAGCGCCCTGAGCGCCAGCGCCCTCCGCCTTTCGGCCTCAGCCCTTGCGCTGCCCGGTGCTGCGTTGCGGTGGCTGTAGGGGTGGTAGCCCCCGGAGTTGCCACCAGCTGCCGAAACCTCGGCCTGCGAGAACGGCGTGCACAGGCGCAGAGCCACGAGGACGTTGAATATCTGGTCGCCCAGGGCAGCCACCAGGGGCTTCGCAGGCGCGGGGAAGAACTCGGCGAACGCAAAGGTCTCGGAGGCGTCGCCGCGGAGGGAGTATGGCGTCTGGGACGAGTCGAGGTCGGGAAAGACGGTCTTGTAAAAGCGCAGGTAGGTCCAGCTCGTGATGAGGCCGAAGACGGCGAGGAGGAAGGAGGCGAGGGTGAGGAGGGGCGTCAGGCTAAGGATCAGGACCAGGCCGAGGTAGACGAGGGGGAAGCGCGGCACGCGCAGGGAGAGGATGCCCCTGAAGAGGGTGACGGTGTGGGCGGGGACGAGCTGGCTGAAGGCGACGAGGAAGCTGATCTGGAGTGGGATGGTGCCGGCAATGGTGGTCAAGCTGGGAGAGGGAGAGACGCGGTCAGTTGCTGAGATTCAGGTAGAGAAAGGGCTTCTTGGGTGACATACGTCCAGCTCTCGTTACGAGTGACGGTGAAGAAGGTCACCATGACGCCAAAGCACAAGGTGTTGGGTATCAAAGCGGTAATCAGGAGGAACTTGGCGAACTCCTTGGACGACCAAGCCCTCTCGAGGTAGCGGCCCCCATGGTAGAGGGTGACGGCGGCGATGGCCAAGGTGAAGACATTGCTCTCCACCAAGGTTGTTGTCAGGAACGTCCACGGGTATATCAGAGAGAGCTGTGGGATGAGGTTGAGGTAAGGAATGACGATCTCCGAGTTGGCGGTCCATTGCTTGTAGCGGATTGCCGCGCTGAGGATGCTCTGCAGACCGAGGGTGATGAGCAGTATGCGCGTGACGGGCGGTATGTTTATTCTGGGAGGCATCGCGGCGGTACTGGTTGGGGGAGGACGCTGGCGCGGGTTGCAGGGTGCATGCAGATGGGCGCGCCTTGAGGGCTTGAGCAGCTCCGAGTGAAGCTCTTTGGGCCCAAGGGTAGTCGGTCACGATGCTGGCTCCGGGCGAGTGTCAAGGGCCACTTGAGGCAGGTGCAAAACGCCCAGGGGGGGCCTGTCTACGCACGGGCCTCAAACTGATCTGTGTCGAGGGAATGGACCCTGAGATTCCAGCCTTATCATTATCGGACAGTCGCTTCGGAGACAGGGAGACAGCAAAGCCAAAGCACCCACGCAGATATGCTGCAGTCGAAGAGGAATTACAATCCTGCTATCCGAAATGGCACAGAAAGTCACAGGAGAAGTCGTTCTCGGGCCAGCGTCAGGAAGTATTCAACCGAGCGCTTGGATCGTGGCCAGACACTGTGAACTCCCAGGACCGAAACGGTGTCACGGTTGCCTAGGTAGCCATGATGCCACATATCCAACACGATTTGCTGAAAAAAGGACAGATGGGGAAATCATCTTAGCTGTCCAGATCCCACGGCGCAATATACGTGTACAGACCTGGGATGGTCGTGGCATGCACGCAGTAGGAACCAGGGACAGCTGATGCCGTCCACGGGAACAGTGGGTACCGAGGAAGGTTACGAACAAGGTTCACGGTGCGCTTATCGCCTTGTGTCCTCCCCCATGCCTCTTCCCACGATGACGAAGGTGATTTACCTCAAGCCAGATGACGCTCTTTCCTTGAGACCGAGGCGTTCGAGGGTTAAGCGTCGCGCGGCGGCGCAATACCGATCAATGTTGCACTGAGACCGACGGGCGCACTTCTGGCCTGGGGTTGGTTGGACAAGCAGACAAGCCACGCTGCAGGATAGATGGCAGATGCGGTACGTACATAAAGAGCAGCGTCCCCTTGAAACATGCCTGTCGGGCATTTCCCCAGGACGAACGTGTGCCAATGAGGCGAGGCCAATGAGAGCGTGCCGGCGCAGATCCAACTTCCCGACCCATCCCATTGACTTGCTCATGCACCCTTGCTGCCTTGCAGGTGTGCCCACCAGCCGCTGCTTGCTGACCGCAGCAGGCTGGGCCGGTCCCAAGCTTCTGTTGTGATGAATGTGCCTGGGTGCTGAATGAGATCGAACATGCTGTGTACGCACAGCTCACAGTACCTAGTGAGTGTCCCGGAAAGCATTGCCGACCTTGTGCTGGTTGATTCGGGACGTGGTCACCCAGACATTGACCTGACTGCTTACTCGCGCCGGGGAGCGCGTGCCAACAATACAACAAGAGGATATAGCCTCGCTTTGTCGTCCACGCCATGCTTCGGCACCCTTGTATGGAGATCGCTCTGCGAGCTGTGCTCTCCCCTACGAACCCCTGCGTCTCCCCCCCCCCCTCCCTAGCTGCTCCCGTCCATGCCTCCCAGAGTCCCAGACTCAAGGGGCAAATACCTACCTAGGTAGGTAGATTGCCTCCGAATCCCCACTAAGGCTCTCGTCCTTTTCCCTCTTCAAGTGCCTATAGAGGAGGACATGCTAAGCATAGCGGGGATGCAGAAGGTGATGGCGGGACGCGCTAGAAGCCGACGTAGTGCTCGGCATGTGGCGTGTGGCTGGCACGAAGGCATCTACGGAGTAGTGTGGTATTTCTGCAACGAGTCGCCAAAGGCTCAATGCTCCCCAGAATGGGGTGGTTTGCTGGGGGCCTGGCACATGCCCAAAGTAGCTAGCCTCTAGATGGTGCTGCGATAAAATGAAAGAGCCCTGTGGCACGATCGCGGAAGCGAATCATCTGAAGCCCTGAATGGGCTGCCGAGCAGGCCCCTGGTCGACGGGTCCACACCCCTTTTGGGGCGGCCCCAGAAAAGGACGAAGCCCACACGAGCAGACGGGGAGGGCTCAAACAGTTTCTGAGATGGGCCGGGGTCGCATGGTCTCTGGCGGCTGACGGGGCCTGACGGGGCAGATGCAGACGCCGCGAGGGAGGGTACTGGCCATCCACCGACATTGGACTAGACTATAGAGAGAGTACATTATAGCTATGATACACAGCATGCCACCTCGAATGACGGTGCCGGCACGGTGACACGGCCTCCGCAGAGGCTGCTGTGCTGTGTGCACATGCTCGATTGAGCCCTCAACCATTGTTGAGTTTTGTGGTCTGGATCCGGATCTGTGCCCTGGCCAGTCCAATCCCTGACTCCCTGTCCTGTGCTGGTCCTGAGTTGCGGGACTGATGACGCCGAGTCTGTGAAGCCGAGATCCTTTTTGACTTTTCGGGGGGTTGCCACCCAACAGCGTCCACCCCCGCACAGCAGCACAACGGGCTTGCTTGCATTGTCAATGTCCGATCCGCCAGCAGAGCGCATGGGGCAGAATGGAGATGGGTGACTTGCAAAGTTGCACCCAACCAGGCCAGACACGACTGGGTGATCTGTTCTGGCCTCTTCCGACCCGGCTCGCCTGCACATCATCTGCTCACACCCCAGACAGGTTGTCTCCATGTGCGACCCGCGGGACTGACGATGGGAGACGCTGCTGAACTTGGAGGATTGTGAGGCTTGGCCCAGGTGCCCAGTCGCCTTTCTTTCTACACCCACCCCCACACACAACTCAAGTCCTTGGAAGGCAAGTCCCCGCGGATGGCGGCAAGAGAGATGGGCTTGTCATGTCACCAGCCAGAACACAGGCAGACTAGTAGCTCGGCGATCGTTTGCTCGAGGCTAAAACAGCCGACTCAGGCTCAGACTCAGTCGCAGACCCGGCCGGCCGACACTCAACCTACCCGAACCCACCCTATTAGGAGATAGGAGGGACGAGGTTATCCCACAGGAGGTTCAGACGCACAAAGCCAACTTCCAGCGCAGGTCTTCTCGTTTGACTGTCCAGATCCCAGCCTAGGCCCAGGGCAGCCCAGGACGCCCCTGGCCGAGAGGCAGACGTATGCTTCGTCAAGCTCCGTAATCTAATCCGTGCATTCCCGCGTGTTCCTCCTGTCTGGGCCGTCCGGCAGCTCGAGCCCAGCCACTCATCCGCTGGATCTGAACCTGCTACGGTACGCAAGTACATACTACACACTGCTGCAGGCGGTAGCGATCAGCCGGATGTGTGTCCACCGATAACAGTAGGTGGTCACACCCAAGCCAGACCTTGGCCAGAGAGGCGACATAGATGTTAAGCTTCTGATTGCCTCAGACTCTGACTGACGATGGGGCCTCAACTACTCCTAGTCCAGACTTGGCCACAGCACTCGGTAGAACCCCAGGCTCGCAGCCCTTGCTGCCCAGATAGAGACACCAAGCGTACTGTGATAAGTCAGGAACCGGGAACAAATACAATGAACGGGTAGTGGTCCACGGAAGAGCATCTCATCGCGATGCAGCAGTGCAGAGGTGCAGATGTACGGACGTGCATCGGGGTGCATGCATGCGTTCCCACAGTGTGTGCCAGCAGAACCATAGGACCGTGACCATGGTATTCGCCTGGCTGGGCGGGCCAGATACTGTGGTAAACAGCAGGCGGTTCGGAAATTTACTGTGGGAGAGGGCATCACAATGCGTCGGCTGTAACTTGACCAGCACGCCCTGCCCATTGCGATGACCAACTGCACGACAGGCCTACGGGTGCCCAATTGACAGCAAAAGGTATCGATCGTAGCTTGTGGGAAGCCTATGTCCACCTCTGGGATCCAGATTAGCCACCCTGCTGAACCTAGGCAGAAGTGTTCGCCAGCACCCATGAGGCACGACGAGAGAGCAAGCGACTGTTGAGGGGAGGGGGGTGCGCGAATGTGTGGCAGACCCCTGCACTCCAGCAAGCCGTCGAGTGTTTGGTAAGATCTGCCAGCGGCAGCCCACTTTTGCTGCGCAAATCCTTGAATGCGAACGAATCCCAGATTAGCTTAATGGGCCGTGTACCCCCGTACCTCGGGCAGCCAGGTACCCAGGTACCGGGCTGGCAGCCAGCTAGCTTAGCCCATCACAGCCAGCCCATCATCCATGCTCCAGCCAGGCGAGCCAGAGGTCTGGCACTCCTGGCAACAGCTCCCTCTCCTGTTCCTCTGGCCCTGCCCTGCCCTGTCTGGCCCTGCCCTGCCTGTCCACTCCACTCCACTGGACTGGACTGGGGCTAGCGAGTTTTGGAGTTGGGGACTGGAGTCCCTTCCAAAATCGACCATGTCGACGTAGATTCGTTCTTTCTTCACCCAACCCGACCGGTGCGTCTTTCGACAAAGCCTCAACTTGCAACCTTGCCGCCCTCTACAGGCCATCATCACCTCTCCGACACTCCCAGGCATCGCTCCAGAGCCTCGAATCCAGTCCTTGGCCCCGCCACCTCTCCCATTCTGCCATTGCTACACCGCCAGCCGCCCGCGATGAAGGAGTTACTCGACTCGGACAGAGTCAACTATCTCATTTGGAGGTTCGTTTTCCTCCGCAACGCTCCACGCCCAGTTCCACGCCTTGCGCCGCCCACTGCCCAGCCAAGCACAACAGCCCTCACCCGTCCGCCCACCCGTTCACTCATTCACTCAGTCACTGCTCAACTCACTCACAACTCACTCCCTCACCCGCCCGCTCACCTGCCAGCCCGTCCACTCCCTCGCTCACGATCCCGGTGTGACCTCACTCTCACTCTTGACCTGGCCTGTCTGCTAACCATGCCCGCTGCACCCGGGATACAGATACTTGCTCGAAGGCAGTAAGTGCACAGCTTCGCTAAGCTCACTATTCACCTCTCCCTCCCTCTCCCCCACCCCGTGTTCCCCCGTCTCCTGTCCCCCGTGGCGAGCTAACCAGGGCCTCTGCGTGGCACTGCAGACTTTCGAGAAACCGCCGCCAAGTTCCAGAAGGAGTGGCGCGTGGATGCTCCTCACCGGCACTTTGACTTCGCGTCTCATGTCAAGAACTACGCCCTCGTCTCCGTCCTCAACAAGGGCCTGATCTACCACGGCCTCGAGCGGGACTACGCACAACAACGGGTATGGACCCCCAACTTGACCCTGCTCCTGTTTCTGAAACCTCGTTGCGTCCCGTCCGCCCGTCTTCCGGACCTGGCGCTGTGTCGCCGCTCACCATCAGAACCAGTCTCTGCTTCTGCGTCTGCTTCTGGCCGAGCCGCAGTTCTGTGGTAGCACACTAACAAATTTACGTGCAGGTACCAGCCGACGCTGCTGCAACGCCCGACAAACCCCAGTTCGGAGTCTTTGGACCCCTTGTGCCGCAGCACCCCATCAATTATGATGAGCTTGAGGACGAGATAGAGGAGCAGGAGCCCCTGCCGGCATCTCATCCGCCGCCGGCTGTCGACGAGGCCGACAAATCGTCACTGAAGCGGCAGGTCGACTCCCAGAGCCAGCTGGCAAATGGGAATGCCCCAAAGCGACCGAGATTGGGCAATGCCAACGGCCTCGAAAATGGGGCGGATGCAGCCACAAGCCCCATGGAAATCGATCAGCACCAATCCGACAACCACGCTTATCCCTCCCCCCTGGAAGGCGAACAGGCCCCGACCCCAGCTCCCCGAACAGAGGGCCCGGATCACGGTACTCAGACTGACAAGGTCGACGACCTCGAGGCAAAGACTGTTTATTTGCGTCTTGCCCATGATGATTCCTCCTCACTTGCAGCAACCCCGATCGCCGACGTGTCACATCCACGCGCTAGCCAGAACCCAATCCTTCTGCATTGCGAGTGGAACCCCAAGGACCCATCCCGCCTGGCGGCTGCCGGGACTGACGCACTAGCCCGCGTTTGGACCGTTTCGCGTGCCACCGGTCCGGACCAGGTGGCTGATCACGTGGATCCCGACTGGCCCTCTATCAACCTTGTCACCGATGACTTCCCACCCCATTCCAAGGTCACCGTCATGGCCTGGGGCCCCGACGGTAAGGAAATTGCTGTCGCTACCGACGATGGGCAGAAGGCTCGCATCGACCTCTGGAATCTCGACGGCAGACAGATGCACACATATACCGGCCTCGAGGCGCCCATCGTCAAACTGCGATGCAACCCTGCCAACCGCAAGGTCTTGAGCATCACACCCATCTCAAATCCTTCAGGAGACACGACAGGCTGGATGGTCACTGTATTCCCCTCGCCAAAGTCTAGTCCTGTCGAATACGAGCACACCTTCCCACCGGACCAAGACGTCGATGCCCAGCAACCAGATGCCGTCTGGGTCGACGAGCATGAATTCTTGCTGAGCGTTGGCAACAAGGTGCTCTGTCTGCGATGCACGGACAATGAAATCACTCAGTCCAAGGAACTTTCAACAAGGACAGACGATCCGTTAACCCAGATTCAGTACGACGGCACTGGACACTTTGCAGCGGCGACGCTGAAGGGTGACATCGATGTAAGTTCCTCCCTGCCCCCAAAAACCTCAATTATCTTTGTGCTTACTCTGTCCAGATTTGGGATCCCGCCGGCGCCCGCCGAACCATCCATGGCGCTCATGACGGTCAGATCACGTTTTTGCAATGGCAACCGATCCAGGGCCGGGCACCTGACAGTGAGCTGTTACTAGCGTCAGGGGGTGAGGATGGCACAATCGCCATCTGGGATGCCCGCTCGCCTGACAGCAGGCCCAGACTCCAACGGACGATTGACGACAACCCTGTCGTTGGTCTGTCCTTCACCCCCGACGGTGCCTTCTTCGCCGGCGCTACAAGGGACCGAATTCTGATATTTAAGGCCGGCGAATACGCTTTCCCCCGGGCGGCTTGGAAAAGAAGTCTGCCACCTGGCGGATTGAGTCCGAAGATAAATGGCCTGAATGGCGAGCCAGAAACAGAGGATCAACACTGCTTAAGCTGGGACGCGAACGGCCAGAGACTCGCGTTCGGCGTGAATGGATTGGTATGTCTCCGTGAAGCTCAATTGGACTCGTCTTGCTAACTTTGTAAGCTTGCTGTGGTAAATTTCCGATGACTATGATCCCCATGCACTGGTCCCGATCAAACGCCATGTCACGAAAACGATGAGAGAAAAGGGCCAGCCATATTGACCCGTACATCTCAAAGCAAATAAATATTGTTCGAGTCTGGTAGGATCGAGCCGGTTAACCACACGTCGCAATCGACCCGCTCCCCTTGCGGCACCTTGCCAAGCAGTCAGGGAGAATAAGGACGCATTGCACCCGGCGCCCGCATTCTCAAGCAGCAAGAGGTATCATAATGAGCGTGGAGCATTCAATTCATTGCCACAAGCATGTCACGGAAGTAAAATGGTTATAGCCAATATCATGGGCACGACGTCTTGGATACAAAGGAAGGGAAGGGCAGTCGGAATTGATACACCGAGCATTGATACACCGAGCATTGATACACGGTATCACTCATCGATAAAGTGGGGCCAGGTCCACCGGCTCAATGTAGTTATATGTGGGATTGGCGCGTGGAGGCGGGGATGACCAGCTTGGCAACCGGCGTTGAGGAGTTATCTTGTGAGTGTCTCGAAACCGAGAACAAAAAGGCATCTGCTGGATAGTGTGGACAGGTCGGGACGAGTTAGGAAGCAATACCCACGTGGTGGGCTGGAAATATTCTGGAATCATACAACATACACAGAAAATACAGAATAGAAGCCACTTCAGCAATCGGAACCAGGGTTCCCCATATGACCCATGTGTCCTGCACATCTTCGCCGTTGTGAATAGAGATTTGTGAATGAAGATTCTCGTCGACGCCGTATCAATTCGGCCTAGTTGAGGGTTAGAACAGGTTTATTTTCTGTATCAACTCCTGTGAACAGGCTTCAAGCACTCGGGCGGTGTCTCAAATATAGTCTGCCAGCTGAGGTTGATCATTTGCCATCTCTGCGGAGACCAGTCCTCCCTGTTCGCGATAAGATTCTGGCTCGGGGGCCCGTCCTCATTCCGTTGATCATGACAGGACGCTCGCCTACTGGGGCACTTGAGGCTCACGCAACAGAGGCCGAAACCACCCGACACGCGAACCCCGAACCCTTCATGGGAACAACAACCTACAGCGCGGGTTGACATCCAAGGTCCACCGGAGCCCTTTGGGAAGAAGGGTAGGTCAAGCTCCCGGGGGTGGGGGGTGGACTGATACGGCACGGGGCCAAACGTCCGAAGAAGTCGGCGAGGCTGACGCCACTTGTCCGTGGTGGTACGAGAGGGGCCGGAAGCTGCCCGAAACGCGGGCGGGCGGGCTGCTTCTTGTTGCGAGGTACGAGTTACGTACGTGTGTACATTTCTGGCCACGGGCCTTGCGGGGGGGGGGGGGGGGGGTGGGGGGGGGGGGGGGGGGGGAAGACCTCATCATTCATTTACTTTTGAGCTAACGGTCGCAGGAGCAGAGTAGTTGAATGCTGGTAAGTGCATTTCGATTACAGTAGCAGCTGTATAATCAAACGCCAGGGTATATATACTCTACGGGTTCTGAAGGCACATTCTAGACTCTGATGGTTGGTCAGTCAATACACGTGAGAGGTGGGAGGAAAATCCTCCGGTCCCATCGGCTCTCTAGGAGCCGTCCCAGATACCACGCTTGCAAGTTCTCAAAAGAATTCACGAGGCGCGGCCTCTATTTCTCGTCAATGTGCTCGTCGTGCCCGGCGACGTTGGACTTCTCCTGGATCTCGCCGGCGCGCCTCTCGAGGTCGGCGTTGAGGTTGGCCGTGTAGACGCTCTTGTCGGTGCCGGGGACGATCCAGGGGGCGTTGGTGAAGAGGTAGTTCATCTCCTCGAGGGGCAGGTTCTTGGTCTCGGGCAGGGAGAGCCAGAACCAGACGGCGTTGGTGAAGTTGCAGATAACGAAGACTAGGTAGAAGCGATAGCCGACATCACGGATGGCGAGGTCAGTTACCTGGGCGATCATGGTGTTGAAGGCGAACGAGACCATGGTGGCGATGGAAACGCCCTTGGACCGCGTGTGCGTGTCGAAGATCTCGGCCGGGATGATCCAGCTGAGTGGGCCGCACGTCGCCGAGAAGGAGATGTTGTACAGCCACGTCACCACGATGAATCCCCAGCCGGCCTCTCCGCCCGGGAACAAGGCGATCAGAATCGTGGCGATGGTGAACATGGCACAGTTGAAGAGGTTGCCGCAGATGAGAGGCCAGCGACGGCCGACCCGGTCGATGAAAAGCACGCACGACGCCTGCGCCAGCAGCGCCAGGATGTTGTTGATGGCCTGGTACTTGAGCGTATCCTGCCCGCCGATGCCGACCTGCCCATAGATGTTGACACTAAAGTACTGGATTGCTGAAACACCGGTCATCTGGCAGGCGCCCTGGAGGGAGCATCCGATGAGGAGCCGGCGGAAGGAGGACCTGGGTTCAACATTAGCCAAAACGTAATTTTCCCACCGCGCGAGTTCACAGTATGGGCGCGTACCGAGTCCTGATCAGCTCCATGTAGCTCTTAGCCTCGTGCTCACGGTCAAAGCCGATTGCCTCTTCGATCTGGGAGAACTCGGCTTTGACCCACGCATCCTCGATGTTGCCGTTGGAGTGTAGCTTCGCAAGTGTCTGCAGGCCCAGTTCTCCGCGGCCATGGTCGATGAGCCAACGAGGGCTCTCCGGGAAGAAGAGGATGAGAGCGGCGAGGATGACGGCTGGGAGGATCTGGATACCCAATGGGACTGTGCAAGCAGGTCAGGTCAGTGGTGGTCGACAAGGTGGGGATGAAACTGAAGGCACATACTCCTGTAAGCTGCCGAGCTCGGAATGCTGTAGGTGCCGTAGCTGAGCCATCCGGCGATGAATGAACCGATTCCCAGCATGAACTGTTGTAGAGCAGTCACCCGTCCCCTGATGCTGGGGTGGGCTATTTCACCCTGATATACCGGGATGATCATCACCAAGAAGCCGACTCCCAGGCCAGCGATGGCCCGACCGCCCCACATCCAATGAATGGTCTGAGCAGCAGTTTGGAAGACACCGCCGATGATGAAGATTATTGATCCGAGGAAAATAGTCCATCGTCTACCTAGACGATCACCGGCGGGTCCGGCGAAGAAGGCGCCGAAGAAGGCACCTCCGGTGAAGAGTGAAACGACAACTCCTCTGTTTTGGACTTCAAGTCAGCAAGAAGGGAGCGACGGTATATATAGTGATGGCAGCTTGGGTCTGGTGTCTTTTCTTACGTGTCGACTGAGCTCGGGTTGTTGAAGTCATCCTTGAAGGGCTGGCAGGAAATGACCTCGGCGATCACACCGAGATCATAACCATATAGGATAGAGCCGACGGAGGCGAAGACGCTCACGAGGAACTATACATAGCAGAGAGTCAGTCAGGGCTGTCTGTGTCGGGGCAAGTGAGGCGGATTTGTCCTACCTGGTATGTCTTTGGTGCGAGCACCATCTTGACAAGCTGGGCCGGGGGAATATCACGGCCAGGAAAGCAAATACAAAAGCAGAAGGGGCCCTTTCAACGCGTGAAAGGCTGCAGTGCTGCTCTGGGAGACAGGAGATCAACTCACCGTTCCTACCTCGGATGACCCCGTCATGTATATATATATATATAGAGGTCACCTTGCAGTCCAGACTGGTCAGTTCGGGCAGCGAGCAAAGGCCATCCTCCACTCACACGCTCCTTCGGTACGCATCATCCGTGGTGATGCCCCTGTTCCCAGGGCGGCCGAAGCCTTTCATTCCCCTGTCCATCACATTAACAATGGGTCCCAATGCTCGTAACAAACAAAAAAGTTCGGCCCTTACCCCAAACCCCAGATAAACCCCTGTTCGTACTCATGCGGGGGAGGACGAGCAAGGTTTGGGCCGCCTTGGAGAGAGGATACGACCACCGGGCTTCTGATGGGTCCCGACGGCTTGGACCAGTCATAGGCAGCACACTGTTACTGCATCATCATCATACGGTACCGGGGCGGTGGGCATCGACTGTCCTCGGCCGGCGGGGAGAAACCTCTTTTCCTCCTATCACGAGCGCATCCGCGGGCAGGGGAGGCTCCCCAGTGAGGATAGTTGACGACAGATCGGACAAATGTCAACAGTCCGAAGAGGATGACAATGACTGCATGATCTTGCTTCCTGGATGTGTTGCTTGCAATCAGACCGAGGCAATCTCGTCCAAGCTGGAGCGATTCATCAACCCACGAATGACGCCCTCACCGCGTGACCGGCTTCCTACCGTTCGAAGAAGCTTCTCTCGCCGTAGGCTTGGGAATGGCGGCGCCTTGTCCCTGTTTGGAAGCCGGCCGCGCGATGTCACCTCCCACAGCTGATGCGCACCAATCACCAGCGGCGTCGGCTAAGCGACCGGGACACGGCCGGGCTCGGGCGCAGATAACCCATGCCGCATTGCATATTCGTTGGCATGCGCATATCCATGGCTGCGCGCATACCGTGATGCTCGGGGTAAGGAAATTGGGGTAGTAGAGGGGAAAGCTGCGACGGACATGAAATTGTCCAAACAAGCGTTTCTCCTCGTGGGTCCTGGCATGTGCCAGAATAAGAGATAGATAGCGAGTGCCCAGCAGCTAGAGAAATTCGAAAGTCTTTGGAACTCCCTCCTCTTGCAAAAGAAAGTATCGTGAGACTCAATTGCAGCAGAAATGACGACGTTCACCAAGGTTTCGGATGGCGAGAAGCCCCTCATCGAGGTGGACGCGGAGAAGAAGCTCTCCAAGATAGATCCTATGACCTATGGCGGTTTCACAGAGTATGTGTAGTGCCCGTCCGATCGTGTTATTGCTTCCTGACCGTCTGTCTGCATTGGAGTGAAGATCTCTGGTCTGCTCCGTGCCGTGGCGTACAGCGAGGGTCGACAATAGAGTGTAGCTGACAACACTCAATCCAGACACATGGGACGCTGCATATACGGAGGTACGGACACCACGTCACTTCCCTCTCGACTCAATGGGACTTATGAGAGAAGCCTCAAGCAGCGCAGGCTCAGAGAACTCACCTCATGTCATGTGCTGTACTCCAAGACCGGAAGGAAGATACTGACGGAAAGTTCCTGACAGGAATCTACGACCCCGGCAACCCGCTGTCCGACGAGAAGGGCTTCAGGAAGGATGTCATCGAGGCGTTGAAGGACATCGACATCCCCGTGGTCCGCTACCCAGGCGGCAACTTCGTGGCGACGTACCACTGGCTCGACGGCGTGGGCCCCAAGGACAAGCGGCCCAAGAGGCCGGAGCTGGCATGGCTGGGCACGGAGCCCAACACGTTCGGCACGGACGAGTTCATGGAGTGGCTCGACGTGCTCAGCGAGGGCAAGGAGAAGCGGGTGGAGCCGTACATCTGCCTCAACATGGGCACGGGGACGCTGGACGAGGCGCTCGCGTGGGTGGACTACTGCAACGGCACGCGGGACACGTACTACGCCAACCTGCGGCGGCAGAACGGGCACCCGGAGCCGTACAACGTCAAGTACTGGGCGCTGGGCAACGAGATCTGGGGCCCGTGGCAGGTGGAGCAGGCGACCAAGGAGGACTACGCCAAGAAGGCGTTCCAGTGGGCCAAGGCGCTGCGGCTGCTGGACCCCAGCCTGTGCCTGATCCTCTGCGGCGAGACGGGCCACACGTCGTGGGACCACCACGTGCTCAAGGAGTGCGTGTCGGTGGTGGACATGCACTCGATACACATCTACACGGCGTCGGCGAAGCACCTGCACAACGTGACGGCGCCGCTGTCGGCGGAGCGGGCGATCCAGACGGCGGCGGCGCTCATCGACATCGCGCGCATCGAGAACAACGTGGCGCCGACCAAGCCGCCGGTCAAGATCTGCTTTGACGAGTGGAACGTGTGGGACCCGGAGCGGGCTCCCGGCGACAAGGGGGCCGAGGAGAAGTACAACCTGTCGGACGCGCTGGCGGTGGCCATCTGGCTCAACGTGTTCATCCGGCAGAGCAAGTACATCGGCATGGCCAATATCGCGCAGACGGTCAACGTCATCTCGCCGCTGATGACGAGCAAGGACGGCATTGTCAAGCAGACCATCTGGTGGCCGCTGCTGCTCTTCAGCCGCTACATGCGCGGGTGGACCGTGGCTGCGCACGTCAAGTGCGGCTCCTACACGGGCGAGACGACGCCGGCGTGGCTGCAGGGCGTGCTGGAGGACGGCGCGCCGTGGCTGGACGTCAGCGCCGTGGTCGACGACAAGGGCTACGTCAACTTAGTGGCTGTGAACATCAACGAGAAGCAGGACTTCGAGACGACGCTCAAGGGCGTGTCTGGGAAGGTCGAGGTGCACTCGGTCAACGGCGCGGATCCCGGCGTGGTCAATGTCGCGGGCAAGGAGGAGGTCGCCATCAAGCAGACCGAGTGGGACGGCAAGGGCAGCTTCGTGTTCCCCAAGCACTCGATCACGCTGCTGAGGTGGAAGTCGGCATGAAGTTGATGTGTCATTTGTGGGAGTTCTGGCGGCTCAGATAGACAATAGAGACTCGGCTGGACACGAGTTGGTTGGTTGGTTGATAGAATCGAGTATCTTGGTCGCAGCACAATGCCATTGTTCCAGATTCGAGTCTCGCCACATACGTCAACTCAGGCATGGTCAGGCCTGTCCCTGACAATTAGCGAAAAAGTAGTGTGAGATCGAGATACCCGTCGTTCCCTCTCTCTCATGGGCAGTGAATAATCTAGATGGCCCTTCGCGGGCATCACTCTGGTCGGGCGCACGCTGCACGGGGTGCGTTTGGTGTCTCGCCTTGTCGCCCATTTCACTGGTCCCCAGGCTTGCAGCATGACGGCAGCATGTATCAACGATAAGTGGCTGACGACGCGACGGTGACAGCAGCATGCAGATGCTGTTTGATGTCAACGAGGAGAGGAGCAAAGAGGAGCGAGTCGTGGCGTAGCACGGCAGCTGCAGGCCCACGCAGCTAGATATTCGGGCCTGTCACCGCTGGCAATCCTAAGGCGTGTTAGTTGCCTCTTCCGGGTGGTGCTTCCCACTACTGCACCCAACACCTGCGTGGACCTCAGGCTTCTCATAACGGCAGCTCATCCTCACCCACAGCGAGGGGCAGAGAGTCCACCACTTCTTCCCACTTCTGACCTCTCACCTTTGACCTCTGTCTCTCTCCCGCCTTACAACCTCTCACTTCAAGACATTCCGTGCAACCCCTCGAAAAACATCAGAGCAGACCCAACAACCCATGTCGTCCTCGCAAAATCCCTTCTCGCACTCGCGCAACACTACGGCACACGGGCCCTCGTCAGCATCGCCCCGCGGCGGGCCTTTCCGCAGTGGCGGGCCCTGGGGCGGCTCCCCGGCTGACATGATGGACCAGCCCTTCACCGACGAGATGCGCGACCTGCAGGCCCGCGGCAAGGACCCTTACGCTGGAGACGCCTCCGACGGCAGCGACCTCAGCCCGGAGCGCCTGCCCGGCGGCGGCAGGATGGCACCCCATCATCCTCACCACTCCCATCACCATCATTCTCACCATCACCACCACCACCGCGCAGCTTCGTCGAGGTAGGTCAATTTCCCGGGTGCGACGGGCATGTAAGTGCACAGCGAGAGTGTGTGTTCTGACGGCAACACCCCGACAGGCAGCCCAAGGAGCCATTCACCAAGACAGAGAGGCGCGACTGGGCCGAGACTGTGCTCGACAACCCTGAGCTGCTGATGATGTACGCGCAGAGCAGCGGCGCCGTATGTTTCACCTTATTGATTTAACCCGTTTAATCTACTTCTTCCGCTGACCACCCCAACAGACCTTGCCCGCGACGCGGTTCCGGTTCAAGAAGATCATGTGCGGCCTCGACGATGAAGAGGACGACGATGATGACGACGACGAGCCGATCCCGGAGATCAGTGGCCCCAGGGCGAGCTTCCAGCAGCACAAGTACCACGGCCAGGGCCAGCAGTCTCTCCGCATGTCGGCTGCCCAGCAGCAGCAGCAGCGTGGCCGAGGAGATGGTGGCTCGAGGAGCGGTAGGCGGTAGGCCAGTAGGTGTTCAGGCAGGCTAGACGGGCTGTGCTGGACGCTGTACAGTAGCCATGAATTACGACTTATGACCACGTTTGTAAACCTTTATAGCGAAATGGAAGGACATGTATGCTTCATGACACGACTACTTCTATCTGTGCCGGAGATTCGCCCATCTGATGCTATGAGCGGACCAGATGAGACACTGCCACTGCTACATTGCGGTTTTCTACGGGAGTGCGAGGCAGAGTGAACAATATAAATGCATTTGACTATAAGATAGCTGTAGTATATAAGATACTGTCTCTCGAGGTAATCCTGAGGGGTCCTTGCCAGGCCCTTGTCCCGTTCCCATCAATGCCCATTGAACGCCGGTCTCCATGCAAGAGAAAATTGTAGCTGAAAGCTTGCCCGCCTCTTCTAATTCCGGGGTAAAGGCTCTTTCTTGCTATCGATCGTAATTAACGATGACGCTTCCGCGAATGGTATCTCTGATCAACTCCATTTAATAGAATGACGTCTCTTTTCACGCATACCGCGCGTTCCGGTATGGCTGATAGCCACCGTCATTATACGTCGGCGGCGGCCCGCCCATATACTGGTTCGGTCGCGGTCCCCTGCTCATAACAGGCGGCGGTGGCGGGATAGACCCCCATCCTGCTGGGGGTTTCGGTGCCCTTGATGGCACAGCTCTCCTGCGGCTGCTCCGGCGACACCTGGAAAAGATGCAGGTTACAAGAGCCAGGAGGATGAGGGCGCCCACCACACACACAACAGGATAGAATATTTGGGGGTTGTCGTGAATCCATGCCAGGATCTCGTCGCCGGCGCTGGCGCCTCGGCACACTCCGTTCTTGCACGTGCCGCCGCCGCCACACGTCGTGCCATCCAGGAAGTTCTGGTTTAGCTCATAGCAAACATTGTCGTTCAGACATTGGATCTGGCAGCTCGAGGAGCCACACGCCTCGGTATTGTTGTTCGTAACCAGCGACCCCATGAGCGATTGGCACTGCTGATCCCGGGATGTACACTGGCCCGTGGCACACTGCAGGCCATCTCCGCAGTCTGTCCCGTCAGGGGCGTTGTCGTCAGTCGGGCATGAAGATGAGTCGCCCGGGCACGTTTCTTCGGGGTCGCAAAGGCCTGTACTGGCGCGGCAGACGGTGCCGTTGCTGGCAAATTGGCACTGGTCGGTGCAGCATTCTTCGTTTGTCGGGTCGCAAAATGATCCTGAGGTGAACTTGCAGGTCGTAGGATTGCAGCATGAGTTGTTGCCACATGAAGCTTCTCCGCCGCAGTCACACTCTTCCCCGGACTCGACAATTCCATTGCCGCACTGGCTCCCGGTGATGGTCGTGACATCCCTGTTGTTACTCAAGCAATTGCTCTGGACACTCTGGCGGCCCAGAGCCGAGCAGATGTTGCCGATGCTGCATGCTGAGAACTGTGTGATGCCTGTTCCGGTAGAGGGGTTCATGAGGAAACGGCCGTTCGCGTCACAGGAGCTCGAGCTGAGCGGACAGCATTGCTGCCTCGTCGACGTGCCGTCCGCACACGACGAGGAAGTGCAATCGTGCACGGCGCCAAAGGTGTGCCCTGTTTCGTGGGCGAAGACCTGCCACTCGGTGGACCCGTCGGTTCGAACGACGACGTTGGCGGCTGCAACTGTCTCGTTGCTGCTCCCGCCGGACGAGCTTGAAGAACCAACCATGCAGAGCTGGCCAAGCCAGGCCAGACCAACAGCTGACCCAGTGCCGCAGGTGCTCATCAACGTCCAGTACGCATTACTGTCCTCATGCTGGCCACGCCACGCCGAGAACAGATTAAGGCGGTCGGTAATCGAGACCGAATCGGAACAGGCGACGTTCCATGGCGCGTCAGAGCTGGGGGTGGACGGACAAGCCTGGGGGCTGATAGTAAGGTTACGAATGCCCAGGGTGATATCAAAGGTGCTTTCGTATAGCTGGGATGCCGTGTTGACCTGGTTGATAATGTTGGACCTGATGGCAGTCTCGTTGCCGTCGAATTCGGCCGAGTACGTGCAGTCGGTGGCGATGCCGATCAAAGCGACTTTCCTGGCCGATGGGCAACCCGATGTCGAACCGATGGTCGAGACCAGGTTAGCGCCCGCACCGTTACCACCCGTCGTGCCGTCCATCTGCCGTCCGAAGAGCATGTTCGTAGCCATCGAAGACCACGACGACCTTGCTTCGATGCCATCGAAGCCATCAAGGCCGTCGAGGCTGCGGTATATGGGATGGTTCTCATCAGCGTTGTAATCCAGATGGTCCGAGGTGCATGTCTCCTTTTGTGCCAGCGATCGCTTGAGCTCGTCGGGGGTGTGGGCCGACAGGTCGTCGCCCTTGAGGTCCGAATCCCTCCACAATATCAAGTACTCGTCGGAAGCCTGTTCGATCTCGGGATCGTCCTTGCGGCGAGTCTTCTGGAAATTGGTGTTGGTCTGGATGTGGTGGTGGTCGCCGTACAATTGGAAGGCTCCTTCGAACAGGGGCTCTGGCCCGTCCCTGTGGACGTGTATCCTTGCCCAGCCGACGTTGACCCACTCAGTCTGTCCTGCATACTGCACAAAGGCGTTGCCCTTGAACACGCGGTGATCGAGGCGCTCTATGGGCTCGGTCTTCTGGATCTTGCCATCTGTACCCAGGTAGGTGATTGTGGCACCCTCGGCGACGACATCGTGATTGGGCTCGAGCGACAGCCTCACCTTTTGTTGCGAGTCGGCGAGGGAGAATGTTGCCTGGAAGTGGGAGTGGGCATGGACTCGGTGTGAGGGTGCTATGATGGTGGGCGATTCGAGGCGGGTCACGGTCTGGAGCGGGTTCCGCTGTCTCGATTCGGCTATCGCAGATGGAATTATTAGGAGACTGGCAATCGCAAGTGCGAGCTTGCCGAAGGGCTTCATAATCAGCCCCGAGTCTTGCGAATTCAAGACCTGTGCGTCGAATAGGGTTTTATAAACATAGGTATGGGTGAAACTGTAAATAACACGACGCTGAACACGACACGGCCGGGCCTGTGGACTCGCTCCGTTGACAAGTTGACAGGTCAAGGTGGACGCCTCCTGAGTAGGACTGCGTGTTACCCTGCGCTGCGCTCGGGTGGGTATGGAAAAACGAAAGTGTGGTCGTTCAAATGCAAGTAAAGACAGGAAATAGCCTGATGGTCAGACAGGCTCGTTGAAGAGGTCGAGCGAAGCGTGGTGGTTGCGCAAAGAGGGTGAATTGTATTGCAGGATGAGGAAGGAGAAGCAGGAGGCTAGGACTTATTAGGCCGGTCCGATATTGACGGGATGAGCCAGAGGCAAAACGCTGGCGATCTGGGCAATGGATTAAGTGAGTGGGCCAGCGGGCAAGCAAGCAAAGCAGGCGTGTGGAAAGTGGTTAGGGTGGGCTGGGCTGGCTGGCTGGCTGGCTGGCTGGGGCCCTCTTTCCTTTTCTCATGCCCGAGGCTCCAGTCTCACGAGTCCCACTGGGCGCTCATTTGCCCCAATTCTGGCCCCAATCTGCCCTCCAACAAGTACCAAGACGGCCTGCTTCGCTAGGCGAGGCAATAGGGAGGCGGTGCATCATCAGCGATGTGCACGTTTGTTGGCCGAGGGATCTTGGCAGCATGGGCTAACAATGCACAGTGCATCGGAATGGAACACGGGCGACAAAAAGACTGCACAGTACCTACGACGGGCGGGGGCTACTCTATCTGGGAAGGCAGGCTAGAAATCTAAAGTCCGATAACCTTAGTTTAATGTGCATCTGCGTGCGTGCATCTCGTAACCTTGAATTTAGATCAACACGAGGTCAGAACTGTATGTAGGTCTGAGTCCACAGCAAAAGGCAATCTGTCTTGCGTCTACCATACCATGACCCGTCGCACTCGACTGGAACCGAGAATCTGGCTCGCTACATGGGATGTGTGATTCGCATGTCTCGTCGGGCCCGGCCCTAGGCCTGCACCTGGAGTCCCACGGCGACTGGGAAGACCCCCGACATTGCAGGCGAGCCAGCCAGAAACTTCAGACGGGACGACACGAAACTCTGGGGTCGCCAGTCCGAACGGCACCTGCATGATCTTTACCTAGGCGCCGCCTTTTCTCCCTACAGGGCATATGTATACGTTCAGAGTAGTCTACTTGGGCAAAGGACAGACGCAAGTAGACTAGTAGCCGCCTTGGTGCATGGCACACTTTAGCCTCGATGATTCGGGCCGCCCGAGCGATGGAACTATCCAAGCTGGATCTACCGAGAGCCCCGGTCATGGCACTGCGAAACGAGAGGAGCAGCAGCAGCAGCAGCGACAGCAGCGAATATCGTCCACACTGAAGCTAGGTAGGAGAGAATTGTGTGTATATGGATGCACGCAGACAAGGTCCAGACATGTAAAACGACAAGGCTGCGTGGTTGAGCATCCCCCCCTTCACAGGCACCTGCCAGGGCTCGCAGGGGTGGGTCCATCGACTAGGCGCAGATCAACCCTGAGCTTCGGATGAGTTTCAAGAGCCGTCAGCCGAGAAGGACCAATGCAACGCCCTCTAGGCACGCACTTGCCAGGGTGACAAGCCGCAACGCGCCTGGGCAGGCCACACACAGGCAATTGCCCCGACAGGAGATGGCCTGCACGTTGAGGAGGGCAAACAATTGAAAACACCATTCCGTAGTATCTGGCGTATCTAGCAGGCCCTGGGTGTCGTGTCAGGGCGCCGAGGCGTATCAGCAGTGTCTTCTATGCGAGTCGACGACCGAGACGCGCACTCGACACGCCTGGGCGCACCAATCAATACCCCGCCCAGGCCGGCGACGCTCAGCAAGTGCCAAACACTGCCCAAAACCCACCCGGCATCTCATCCTCTCCATCCTTCTGCCACTACGCAAGGCGAAATGGCTGTTGTCTTGTCTTACAAAAACCACCCCTCCGAGTCACCCGGACAAACCTTTCGGAGTTTACGATGCGCGAGACCGCCCTTCCTTCTCACTGATACACACACACACACACTGTGCAACTTGTTAGGGCTCTACCACGCAATCAGCAGCCTACACAGCCACCAAGGGAGAGCGTAGAGAACTCTTGGCTCTGGGGACATTCTGCCAACGAAAAACCAGCTCGGCCGCTTACCTATCACGCCTGTGTCTGTGTGTGAGGGGCTGGAAGGAAGTAGCTCTCCCCCAGACACCAGTGGTGACGGCAGGACGGCGGCGGGGCGATCGGAAATGGGGCCCTGGCTGGCTCGTGGATGGGTGGTGTGGGTGAGAAAAAGCGGCCGTCCTGGCTGGCTAGCAGCGATAACACCACACAACACCACTCCTCAACCTTATTAATCCCCCTCCCAAGCCCGCTACGGAGGCTGGCCGGCTGTTGCCAAGCTTGGGGTGACGAGTCCCGCATGGCACGGCACTTGTTCGTCCTTGTTCCCTTCTGCATTCAGTCCCTGTTGTGGCTTACAGAACTGTTCTGCAATCCCTCACCGCGCGCCGGTCGTTCTCCATCTCGCTCCACCGGTGATGAATGATGATGCCCAGCCAGGATGGCCGTAAATACGCACAAACTACGCGAGGTGCACAGCCAGGACCTCAATTCGCTCTATTCGGGGCAGTTCATGTTTCTTAAGTCCGGGTAAACGGCTTTGATAAGCAACTCTCTGTGTGTATGAACCCAAGAAGTACACTGCTCCTAACCAACCCCTCCTCCCCCGCCAGAAGATATCATGTTGATATTATAAAGCATCATCATATGTGAAGTGTCCAAGCCCCGTCATTCACTCCGGAATTCGCTCGTAAGACCCAAAAGACCTGTTCAGATCTGCCGCCGCAAGCTACCTGTAGGGAAAGTCTCGCCCACGAGCTCACTTCTTCCGGTCGCTGTGGACTATCGAGATGATCTTCTCAACCACCGACGGGTCCGAGAGGGTCGAGATGTCTCCCAGCTGGTCCTCCTCGCCCGCCAGGATCTTCCTCAGGATACGCCGCATGATCTTGCCCGACCGGGTCTTGGGCAGGTCCGGCACGATGTAGACGGCCTTGGGCGCCGCGAATGGCCCGATGCTCTTACGCACCTGCAGGATGAACTCCTTGCGGAGAGAGTCAGACGCCTCGTTGCCGTCCTTGATGGCCACAAAGGCATTGACGGCCTGGCCGGTCAGCTCGTCGTTGATACCCACGACCGCGGCCTCAGCAATAGAGTGGTGCTCGATCAGTGCGGCTTCAATCTCGGCGGTTGACAAACGGTGACCAGAGACGTTGACGACGTCATCAACACGGCCGCGGATCCAGTAGAATCCCTCGTGGTCTCGGCCGGCACCGTCACCAGTAAACTGCAAGTTGTTAGCAATTGCATTAGCAAGTGATGGGAAAATTGTACTCACGTAATAGCCCTTGTAAACATTCAGGTATGTATCCATATAACGCTTGTGCGCGCCGTATACTGTACGTGCCATGCTAGGCCATGCCTGCTTAAAGGCGAGGACGCCCTCCACGTCGTTACCGTGGATCTCCTCGCCAGATACAGGGTCGATAATGGCAGGCTCAATACCGAAGAAGGGGAGAGATGCGGATCCAGGCTTCGTTGGGGTCACGCCCGCGAGGGGAGTAATAACGTTGGAGCCCGTCTCGGTCTGCCAGTAAGTCTACTCAAAGAGTTAATATCCTGACACGGTAATTTGATAGGTTAATAACGTTGGGGCACAACTTACGTCGACGATTTGTGCCTCCTCCTTGCCGACAACCTCAAAGTACCACTTCCATACCTCAGCAGCGATGGGCTCGCCGACAGAGCCAAGCACTCTGAGATGGCTCATCTTGCTCTTCACGAAGTGGTCGCCAGCACGCTTGAGCAACCGCAGTGCGGTCGGTGCCACGTAGAATTGCGTCACCTGGTGTTTATCGATAATCTCCCAGTATCTTGAGAAGTTGGGGTATGCTGGTGTGCCCTCGAAGACGACTGTTGAAACACCGAGCAGGAGAGGTGCGTAGACAACATAGGTGTGTCCTGTGATCCAGCCGACGTCTCCGCCACAGAAGTAGCGATCTCCATCGTGGATGTCGAACACGTACTTGCCCGTCATGGCGGCACCGAGCAGGTAGCCACCAGTGGTGTGCAAGACGCCCTTGGGCTTCCCGGTCGACCCAGAAGTGTACAGCAGGAAGAGTGGGTCCTCTGAGTTCATAGGCTCAGGGGCAATGTATGCAGGCCACTTCTCGACCTCCTCGTGCCACCACCAATCCCTGCCGTGGGTGAATGGCACGTCAGCTCCGGTGCGCTTGTACACAAGCACGTGGCTGACGTCGGGGCACTGCTTCAGAGCATCGTCCACAATCTTCTTGGTGCCAATGAGCTTGCCACCACGCTTTCCCTCGTCGGTGGTGATGACCACCTTGGACTTGGCATCTATGACACGGTCGCGGAGGGAGTCTGAGGAGAAACCGGCGAACACGACAGAGTGGACGGCTCCGATACGGGTGATGGCCAGCAGGGCGATGAGAGCCTCCGGGATCATTGGCAGGTACACGGCGACTGTGTCACCCTTTTTGACGCCCATCTGCTTCAACACCCAGGCCGTCCTGCAGACCTCCCGGAGCAGCTCAGAGTACGTGAGATTCCGGCCCTCACTCGGCTCATCGGCCTCGTAGATGATGGCGACGCGGTCGGGGTCCTTGGCGGCATGACGGTCGACGCAGTTGTACGAGGCGTTCAGCTCACCCTCGAGGAACCAGGCGCTGTCGCCGTTGACGAGGCTTCCAGTGCGCACGGTCTGAAAGTCCTTGGACCAGGAGAGGAGCTCCCTGGCCTTGGTGCCCCAGAACTTCTCTGGCTCCGTGATAGACTGCTTGTAGAGTTGTTGGTAGTCCTCCAGGCCTGATCCACCTTGTCAGCGGTGATTCCAGCAGTGGGGTTTAATTTCCCAACACATTGCAGACTTACCAGACAGGTGAGGTTTGCTGGGATGCTCTGTAGGATTGCAGTTAGCACGGAATTGGTCCACAGTCACTCAAAAACTACAGTGCACGTACTGTCAAGCATCTTCTGGGGGGGATCTATTGGCAGCATCTGTTAGCGTCTATTCAACAGACTCCACGCTGTCTGAGGGCCCTGAGCCGGGGGTTCACCAGACAGCCTGTCTCTGGACATTCTGAGGCACGGAAGGACTCACGGAAGGTGTCGACCTCATGGGCCTCTGCGACCACTGGGGCCTTGGGCGCGCCTTCAGCCATGACGATCAATGGCGGGCGTGTATATATATATTGTGGTGGTGGTTGTGGTGATGGTGATGGCGGGGTAGCTGTTGGGTGAGCCGGGAATGTGAAGATGCGTGGTGAGAACGTCTGGTTTCAGTCGCGCAGGTCTCGGCTTCAAGAGCTGGAGAGGATGTTTGTCAGGCTTCTGGAGCTGGCCGAGAAAATACGTGAGAGAGGCTGAGACACCTTAAGTCTATAGATGTGAAGGAAATGGAGGAATTGGAAAATGGAAGAATCGAAAGACAGAGCAACAGCTCAGACACGGAGGGTGAGGCTAGGGGGGTAGCTTTGTATTAGTTTGCTGATGAGAAGCCAGACCACCAGTTACTGGTCACTAGTCGCCGGTCCCTGGTCAGCGACTCACTCACTCACCCACACGCTCACTCAATTCACTCTCTTGCTTTCTACCCACAGCATGCACGCAGGGCCCCTCGTCCCTTGTGTCCGAACACTGCCTGTTCGGGAATGAGTCCATACCCACCGGGACGGGGGTCCTCGAGCTAGTGCAGAGGGATTCCACCCGGCCGGGATTGACACCCCACTGCCATGAGGTGAGGAGCGAGGGTACTCAGCGACAACTTTTCCGTCTGTCCGGACTCCGTCGAACTCGTCCCTCGATCAGATGAGCCCCTACCCAGGCCCGCGAGGGACCGTGTTGGCCAGGGTCTGGCCGGCCAGCATGCAGCAACGGACTTCTCGAGACAAAGTCTCATTCTCACTCTCACTCTCACTCTTGTCTTGTCGTTTTGTTGCCCGAGGGCGGACCGCTCACTGCAATGCAATGCACAGTCGTTGCCTCTCCGGTTTTCCATCCGAGCTCTCTCTGTGCATCGCGCCTCAACGTCTGAGACCGAGAACCGAGAGCCCGAAAACCCCATCAACTCTGGCGATTATCTGGCCATGGGCTCCTAAGTCGGCCTCCCTTGTGACTGGGACCTGCCCTCTGCGGGAGGGACTGTTGAGTTGTCTGGTTGTATACGAAATTGGCAATCCAGCGAGCAAGGCCTTGGGATGCGTCACTCTGCCTGGGGAGCCTGGCTCATCGCCAGACTTTCGGCGCAAAAACGTTCGACACCGGCCAGGCTCAGCCCCCCTACCATGCTCTGGCCAGACCCCTACGTCCCTCCCCTCGGTCCCCGTCCCCATCCACCTCGTCAGAGCTGGCAGAGTCAGAGGTCTCCATCCTCGACAATGCACGATGCGATATCGCCCCAGCACAGTAAGGAGCTGCAGCTTGTAGAACCAAGCCGAACAGACGCTCGGTAAAGGCAAGGCGCCTAGCCGGCCACAGACCATCATGTCTAAAGAAGCTTTCGGGACAACGGTAGGAAGGCGGTTTGACGTCCAGCCCGGCAGATCCAGTACATCATCTTTCGCAGCCACATGCAACCCTTCCGTTAACCCCCCCCTCCTTTTCAGCCCCAAGGCCCGAGAGACAACGGGGTGTTCTTGATCCAGCCCATCCAGCCGCTAGGGACAGCCACGAACAAAGCCGGCACGCCAAGCTACTCCCAAGTGCTCCTAAGCTTCCCCGCATCAATCCTTCTGGCCTGGGGTAGCGCTGGCGCGGTAAGAGTGGCCGAGATGAATCGTGGAGGTGGGCACGGGGCCTTGGACTGGACCGTAGGCCCCCCTAATATATTGCCTGTTGCAGTAGGCAGCCGACAGTATGCATGAGCCTATTCAAATATCGACGAGCGTGTAGATCTTCGCTGTGGTCTATCGAGCCGGTCTCTAGGCTCTGGATTCTGGTTTGATGTCCAGATAACAGTGCCGGATGTAATTCAATGTACATAGGTACAGCCCGAGGAGATCGTCAACCAGCAAGGACCTGACGTGCTGGTGGGGACGGCAACTTTCCTGCGCTACCGTCAGCACAACTGCAGGTATTGTCGTTGGTTGCACCCGCTAAATGGCCCGTATATACTATACCTGTCTATTTGGGTATTGGCCCGATCATTAGCCGCTGGATGCACGGGAGTTCTCCCACACCCAGACGCAGGGACGGGTTCGAGGCTCAACAAATCACTCATACGTCTCCCCACTGGCAGTTCGCTGAAGTTCGCGACTTTGGAAGAGAGCGAGCCGGTGACTTCTGTGCTGCTTGGAGATGCGGTTATCTGGCGGCAAGTCCCGGATGTCACAAATGCTAATCCAGCGCGTGTCCGAGGTTAGGCAAACACAAAGATCCTGCCACCCGCGTGCCCGCCCCTCGAAGCTCCCCAGGCACCGTGGTGGCTCCCCCCAGGATCTCCCCCGCCGTCGCACGGCCCAGCCAGATGACTTCACACCCAAGCTGGCTGGCTGGGCGTGGTAGGACGGGGTCGAGGGCGGCCGTGGACACCACCTCCTGGCGAATGATCGTCTTGCGCCCAGACTCCCGGGTCTGGGTCGAGCTACGCAAGAGCTGACACTTTCGAGCCAATTCGGGGCGCAAGGATGCCACCTCTCATGGACCAACGGAAGCCAGTAGACTGATAAGTAACCCGATGCAGCCATACAGCCAGCGCTGCCCGGCGAGTGCGTGGTTTCACCCTTGTCCAACCTGTCACAGGGCTGGGCAGCCAAGCCGAACTGACGAACGACATTCCTCTTCGTGCGACGGCACAGCTGAACGATGGCCCCTCAAAGGCTCGCTCGCTCGGTTAACGCTGATGGCGCAGAGTCAGTCAGTACGGTGGGTGGGCCTAGCCGGTGGTTGTCATACCCGTCATACTGAAGTGAAAACGCATCTATTCGGTTCAAGTCATTCATTTGTTGGCAACCATCAAATTCAGGCCAGGGTCTAATCTGTGGGCTTCAAAACGCGCTTCGTCCTGCGTCGTCGTCCCGCTGTCTTCAGCCAATGTTACATGCAGCACGCGTCTGCACCACAGATCCACCGCAGCGTTTCTACTGCGCAATCGGACCTTACGGGGCTACGCCGAGCCGCCCAAGCAAGTGGACATGCGTCTGTAGGCAGCCTCTCGCGGTGCACTGCATATTCTCCGCAGCACACAAAATGCGCGCACATTGCGGCTTGGTGGCACGTCTCCCAACAAATGCGATGCTGCTTGACCGGTACAAGCTTCTCGCTTGTGCGTGATGTGTACCGTATCGAGACGCCTCTGGTTCATTCCGGCCGGAGGCTCGCCGGGTGCTAGTGAGCTTCAAGAAAACCATCCCTCCAGGTACTTTTACCCGTCCAAAAACGCCTTGGTCCCGAACGCCCTCGCGTGTGATCAAATTGGTCTTCTCTGCACGAAGCCATCTGCTTCCCGGTCCGCGCAACTCGTGGAGCCACCCTGCCCGGAGCGCCCGCCCCTCGATCCATGCAGCCGTACTTGTAGTAACCTCAAGAGCATGACAGCCGTTGTTACGAGAGTCCTTCTCCTACCATCCTGCTCTTTCTTCAAAAGTCCATGCTCATCAGGTACATCTCTAGTATCCGCATGAACTTCACCACGAATGCTTCCAGATGGAATATGACCTTGGTGCCTGTCTTGATCCGGTGCTCGTAGAAGGCTGACCATTTTATGACGTCGGCTTTCAGGGCGTCGTCGATCAAGGGCAGGAGCTTGAATGTGAGAGTCTTGAGGATGGTCGTAGCCGGGATGCAGTGCGAGAGGAGATCGTAGAGCTTCGCCCGAACCACCAGCACCCTGGCTGGTGTGTGCTCCTCCATGATTTCTCTGGCAATTTGGTGGATGAGAGCCTCCCAGTCCGGGGGCGGCAGTTGCGTCGAATCGGTGACCTTCTCACTGCAAGAAGACAACAACATTAGCATGTGTGCCCTCGGATACCTCAAGCGTCAAGATGCTGAAACAACGTACTTTTGCGCATGAACCGCTTCATACATCAGCAAAGCCCGCCGCAGATTCCGCCCACTCTCCTCCGCTATGCGCTGGTGCAGACCCTTGACCGCAGGCCAGCCCTCCTTCTTCGCCGACGATGCCAGAACCGCACATATCTCCTCGTGAGAAGGGGCTGCAACCCGCACCAACAGTGTCCGCGAGCGTATCGGCGCGATGATATTGGCCGTCGAGTTTGCCAGCAGGATCAAGCGCAGGTTGGGGCTGTACTTCTCCATCGTCCGCCTGAGGGCTGCCTGCGCATCGCGCGTCAGGTGGTCGGCCTCGTTGATGACGACGACCTTGAAGCGCTGCTTGGCGGCCTGGTCGACCTGCTGCGTCTGCGCGACCTCCTTGAGCAGGTCCTGCACCACCACGCGGTCGTAGTTGCCCACGTCGCTGGGCGTGATCTCGAGGTGGTAGACGGAGGCGACGATGTTGAACTCGAGCTTGCGGTTGGACGTCGTCTGGAACACACGCGCGTCGATCTTGATCTTCTCCACGCCCGGGCCGAAGAGCTCCTTGAGCGTCGCGACGATGCGGGTCTTCTTGCCGGCGCCCGATGGTCCGTACACGAGGAGGTGAGGGAAATCGCCACTTTGGGCCTGGTGTGAATGTGGTGTCAGTAGGGAACTGTAAAGTCAGCCATCACAACCTGCGCTACGTACAAGAGATCTGAGCCGCTCAGAGAGCTCTGGGTGGTATGAAAGTTGGTCCAGAGACCGTGGCCGATGCTTGTCGACAATCAACGCCATGTTGTAGTTTCTGACCGTCTCTGATACTTTGTGTCCCACTCAATTGCTGTTCTCAGCGTTTTCAACTGTAGAAGTGGCTCAAAGGTGCTGCCAAAAGACGGGTGGAGGGATGACGGGCCTCCGAAAGTTGAGTCGCGGTTTGCGCGACGCGTCTATACAGGCAGCGGGTTAATTGGACCCATACGTAGCTGACCAGGGTTCGTGTTCCTTGTACGCTTACAGCACAATAAGTGGGGCCCTTCCCAATACGGCACCAAGACACACTACAGCTTCTATTTACGCGAAAAGTCTCAGGCCAGCAGAATTTATTAAGCTCATGACAACTATTATTATAATTCTCAAAGTATTACCTGAAAAGTATCTGTGAAGCGAGGTTCATCCAGCCTAAATGGGGAAGATTTGGTATCGATGTACTACGTACTCAGCTCACCAACATGTTGAGATGCAGGCAATTCCCGCGCGCCTTTAAACTCCCCAGCGTACATTTCGCTCCTCCCTCCTGCCACGCCGCCTCCGCCTGCTAGATATGTGGCCTCGTGGGTTATTTGAGGCCAAGTTTCCTTCTGATGCCGCCTCAGCGCCTCCTGTTCCTCGCGTCGCAGCCGCCTCTCCTTGGAAAACTTCCGCCACACGAATACCAGTGATGCAAGTGTGATCAGAAGGATGGTCCCAAGCACAGCACCTACTGCGATAATGGCGTCTCTGACAGGGGTCGATAGCGAAGTCGTGTCACTGGCGGCAGAGGCAGTAGCGCTAGCAGATGTATCATTGGAGGAGCCGGCCTCAGAGCCCGTTGATGCTGTCGACGTCGGTGCCGTGACAGCTTTTTCATCCGCTGCAACATACGGGCCCAAGCGGTTCGTGCCGTCACCGTTGATGACTGCTTGTATATATCCCGGCGTGAAAGTAAACGAGTTGCTGGTGTCATTGCAACAGCTCGCACTAGGGGCATCCGTTACACAGCATGCCTTCTTGTCTTGCAGGCTGCAGGACTGGATCCAAACCCCGACTTCCAGTTGGTCTGCGAGCGGAAACAAGTAAAGTTAGTGACTGAGGTCAGGGATTGGAATTAAATCATGGATGCTACCGCACCTTTCTGAAGACAGTACTGCGGGCAACTCGGATCCTTCCAGTTCGGATCCGTACAGCTTTGCCTATACATGATTCCAGACCAATCCTGGAAACAACTACCGCTCTCATAGCAGGCGTCGTTGTGCAGGCAGCACGAAGTGTGTCCGCCTTGCGCCACAGCTGTTTGATTACATTCAAAAGCGGATGTATCTGTTCATGCGTGTTAATCACCTGCTACGGAGCCTAAAGTGGTGCAGTCTATGACATTCCACCACATGATAGACGGGGAGCCGTAAAAGGAGAAGAATGCGCTTACCGACAGACCCATTCGGCCAGTAACATATCCCAGCGGCTACTTGTGCAATCGCAAGTAGAGATATCAGCACGGAGAACATTTCGACGGTGTATTGCTTGGCTTGGCTTTGGGTGTTTTTAGAGCCACCTTGAAAAGTTATCCAGCAGGTCAGAGCAAGCCAAGTTTTGATGGTAGACGCAGACTTTTAATCAAGCACAAGCGCCCAGGACTTTGGGGCCAAGTCTGGACTCAGCCCCTTGTTATAGCTGATTTGCGGGAATACTGGTGAGGGTTTAGATAATGTGTCAGTTGTGTAAGAGAATTGACCCCAGCTGGCTGACATGCATGAGAACGAGCTTGGTGGAGGCCATATTGGGCGGCCATGTGGGGAGGCCCAGTTTGAGCGACTCTGCGCCAGTTCTGCGTCTGCCTGGGCTACAGAGATTCCCGAAACCTGAAATATTCAGTGTGAAATCCAACATACCACAGATCCGTGGTGCGGTTGCCTATCTGGAGTGTCAAAGGACGGTTCCAACCTCATTGTGTACCCAACATGTCACAACACAAGCCACGCCTGTTTCGACAGCGCTGGATTTCCACCTTCAAGCGAGGGAAATTACAACGCGGGAAACCGCATTTACAGGTGTAATGTGGCGAGCTCCGGAAATTCCTGGAGCCATTTCGATAAGTCCATTGTTAAGCAGTGAGTCTCACCCGCCCCTCACCACGATGAGCATTATGCCAGCGTGTGAGAGCTGGTCACAAGCCTGCGGTAGGTGCCAATGTCTCACAGTCGTAGAGAATGCATTTTGTGTTGCAAGACGAAGCAATAGGATCGAAAGCGTCAAGTTCTTGTTGAGCCACTGAACTTGGGAAGGGAAGTGAATGAGTTGGATAGCTGTATACACGCGGTCGTCTGTTCAGGAGTGTGGATGATCAACCAGTGGGAAGTAATGAGGATCTCACATGTGATCTACAAAATGCTGACGAGACTATGAGAATGATGAAGAAATGCGGCTATGGGTGACGGTCTTTTGCTATGTATCAAATGCGCCCCCGGTATCCCCGAGCATGGTCACCAGGCCCGGCTATTTTCGCATGATAGTCTCAAAGTTCTCTGTGACGTGTTCGACGATTCCGTTATTCCATACGATTTTAAACGCGTTACTCATAGGGAGGGACTTGGGAGAGTCATTTGTACACAGTTGTTGAGAACAATATTGTCTGCGTTGACTCACGAACGTATGCCTGTCACTCAAATGGCAACTTGCAACTCATTTGATGGCAGTTCAAAGAACCTCGCCATCTTCTGCCAAATCCTCAGGTATTTAAACCGTAAGATTAACCCCCCTTCAACAAAGTCCTTTCTCTCAACCATTGAGAAACGGAACAACATCTTGAGACTCGTCCATAAGCACAGCCAGGCGCCCAGTATTCGGGAACCTAAATATCATACTGAAGACCGGACAGTGTGATCAACCCGGAACCACAGCTCATTCAATTCAGAGACCAAGAAGATATCTGGGAAATGTCGACAAATGAGGACCAGCCAACCGTGTTCAAGAAGGTGATGTATATCCCTTATGAATTAGCTTGCTGCAAAGGCTACACCACCCGCAAGGAATTGGAAACCTGCTTGGAGAAGAAGTATGGCAAAGGACGCTTCGCCTTAGTGAAAGAGGAAAACAGATACATGATCACAGCGCCGGAAGATTTTGAGCTTGTAAGACAAATTTACTGTACCACGATAGCTAAGACTCAGCTCTTGGTAGAGTGCTTGGACTAACCTGAATCTTTTCGCCACTCCCACAGCCTGACAACCCAGACAAGCCAATTACCACCTGTGAGACCCGCATCCCCTGCGGAAAAATCTGGTGGAAAGGCTGGACTGATTCCAAGCAATTGAGAGACTGGTTGGAGGACAAGTATGGCATAGGAAATGCACATGTGGAGATACGTCACAATGAGTACGTCTTCACGGCACCAGTGAAGGTGCAACTTGTAAGATGCAACCATCATACCACCATTGCTCTCAAAGACTTTGGCCATAGGCGCAGTGCATGGACTAACCAAACTTTCTTCACCACACCTACAGCCTTGCAAACCACAGGAAAAGTTCACCAACCCAGGAGGATCGTGAAACGTATAAAGTGGTCTATTGAGTCTTCACTAGGTGATAGAATTTCTACCTATAGCGTAGATTGAAGGGAAGGAGACAGGTTGTTATGCCCAAATAGTATTCTTTGGTGAAATGGGAAATGATTTCTCGAGCTTATTGCTGCTCTAGTACTTTTGCTGTGCCTATTTCATCAGTGACCGTTTTCAAAGAAGCATGTGAATCATACATATCCAGCGCCCTTCAAGCTCTTCAAGCTCTTCAAGCTCTTCAAGCTCTTCAAGCTCTTCAAGCTCTTCAAGCTCTTCAAGCTCTTCAAGCTCTTCAAGCTCTTCAAGCTCTTCAAGGTGATGAGAGTCCTGTTGTGTATAACTTCTGTTATGTATAACTTCATTTCACTCATGGGAAACTCATTGTCACAGTTTCATACCCATCTTGTACCTTCCGTCATGCTTCTAAAGATGTAGCAAGGGCAGCGGATGGTATAGGGTTATCCAACATGTGTGAATGCTTTAATTGTGAAATCACACCCAACACCCACGCCTAATTCACACAGTCAACGTCTAATTCGTATACCCAAGTAGCACATATAGTTGGCCCTAGGTGTATAAATTAGCTGTGCGAATTAGGTGGGCGAATTGGGTGTGTAGGTGTTGGGTGTGTAGGTGTTGGGTGCGTAGGTGTTGGGTGCGTGAGTGTTGGGTGCGGGATTGCGAATTAGGTCCTATGCCACTATACCTAGGTAGGGACACATAGCAGACAGGGCTTCATTTTTTGATTGACTTGAGGGAATTGAAACAGCGATGCCCATGTAGACAGACAATGTAGAAAACGCGGCTCCTGTTGACAACAAGAATCAAAATGCCGAGATCGTGATTAACCAGGGACTACAATCAAATGAACTGCAGGAAGGCGAGACATCCAAAGCCCACACATATGCACATGTCCTTGCTTCATCTGAGGAAATGGGCAGATGGCTCAGCTCGTAGTAGCGAGTGGCCTTCCGGCATCGGGATTGTCATAAAAAGTGGCTTTAGCGGATGCCCTCAATACGTTTGACGCTCCTGCGTTGACTTGCAGCCCACACTTATTTTACCTTTGAGCTCTGTCTATCCATTGCCCTCTGCAAACCTACGCGGGCAAACGCTTGATTTGGGATTCAGCAGGCTGTCTGTGGACTGCGAATTGGTCGGCTATGTCCTCATTCCATCTTCCTTTTGCAGATTCGCAACAAACATATGGGCTTTCAATGCCATGGACTTCTATTCTACACTGTATAGAAGTGCCTTCCTCGTACGACGCAGTGCTTGGGCCAAGGGGTGCCTCCTCCTGTTCCCCGGTTGAGTTCGCCAGCTCACCAATAACGAGCACACATGGATCTTTGTCTGGCATGAGGAGCTCAGACCCTGTGTGCTCCATATTTTCCAGCGACAGCAGCCCCGGGTATATCCATTGTACAGCTAGATATGGTTATATTACATTCTAAACGATCCCCACGTCATGGCGCTGGAGGAGTCGGAGGAACAGTGGACGGAGTTGTCGCTACTG
The DNA here is from genome assembly GCA_014872995.1 of Diaporthe citrichinensis. Taxonomy (NCBI): domain Eukaryota; kingdom Fungi; phylum Ascomycota; class Sordariomycetes; order Diaporthales; family Diaporthaceae; genus Diaporthe; species Diaporthe citrichinensis. Next base: position 442,312 of record JADAZR010000009.1, on the reverse strand, counting down.
CTGGTGCCACATTGGGTGCCTCGACCGTTGGCACCTGTTTTCGTGGTCGCTTCAGATCCTCGAGAGTGACCCCGTCCAGTTTTGTTATGCCCACAACAGCTGGCTCACCCTTCTTGATGAACTCGTACTGGCCCGGAAGCTTGTTACCAGCCAGTCGGAAGGCGTCTCGGGCAACCTGCTCGTGCAATGCTCCCCTGATCTCGAAGATGACACGGTTTACCGCAACTCTCGCCGCCCAATGGTCAAATGAACCCTTTCCTTTACCCATACGAACCTGTCCGTTTGTTAGTCGCCTTGTGCTCGACAACCGCAGGAACAGACGGGGCAAGACTGACCTCGTTGCCGCTGATGTAGACGCCGATGTTGCAATTGACTCTTGTGTACAGCCGGTATCTTTGCCCACGAAGTCTTTGCTTGATGGTCGCCTCCGCGAGCTTCAGTTGTGCCGCGCTTATCCTCCTGTGGTGGTCGATCATGCGCAGCCCGTAGTCTCCAATCATAATCGTTGTGCCCTTTACAGAGCCTCCTGTCGCCACTCTCGGTCTTCCCTTCATCTTCTTCTTCGTTCGGTCGATGAATGGCTCCAGCCATGACCCTAATCGGGGGGCTGTGGATGTGAATGTCCTGGCAGCAACGGCGAGGCATGGGACCTTTGCGGCGTGGAAGGGCTGTAGAGGGGTCGCGGGGGACACCCTCAGCCCTTTCAGGGCATTGAGAAGTGTTGATGGGCCTTGCCGATTCATGATTGTCGATGCCCAGGTTTCCCAACCTGAGGTGCCGCTAGATGGGGGGCTGGTTGCTTGCGCCGTGCCTGCTTTCCTGATGTCAAAATCGGGAAAATGTAAGGCAGGCACGGAGCGCAAAGGAGCTCGGGCCATGTCTGCCTTGGCCGACCCACTCTTTTTAAGTGATTCGAGCAATCATCGCGTCACGCACGCGTCTCGAGCTTCCTCCTTTGACCTCTGCCTGTGCCTTCTTTTACAAACGGGAACTCGACTCCCAGGGTTCCCCGCCGACCTAATTGTGCTGGTGGAATCTGCCTCCCTAGGGATTCTTCCAAAGTATCTCGACCGCTGATCTCAAACATCAGACGCCCATACCGTCACAATGTCCGACATACGAAGCTTTTTCGCCCCTAAGGGAGGTGCTGCCCCGGCCAAACCTGCACCGAAGAAGGAGGAGTCTGTCAAGAAGGGCCGTGGCAGACCGCGTAAGGTCGTTGAAGACAGCGAAGAGGATGATGAACCCGTCGCACAACCGAGCAAGCCGGCAGCAAGGTCTACGCCAAGGAAGAAGAAAGCTACAGAGCCAGAGCCAGTCACAGGGAAGGAGATCTCTGCTGACGATTATTTCACATCGTCGAAATCGAACAACAAGAAATCCGAGTCCACCCCGAAGAAACCTAGCGTGCCCGTCCGCCAGAGCCCCCGGAAGGCCGCCTCTGCAGCAGCAGCAGCAACCAGCAAGGGCAAGCCTGCTGCTAAGCCCAAGGCTGTCAAGTCTCACGGGAAGGTCAAGTTGAACGACGACGAGGATGCGTACATGGAGGACGGCGATGAGGACGCGGATGACATATTCGCTGCCGATGCGCGAAGTGGAAACAAGAGGAAGAACGACGAGTACTTGGAAGAGGAGAGCGAGGAGGAAGTCCTGCCCAAGCCCAAGCGGGTTGCTTCCCGAGGGAAGCCCGTCAAGGCTGAGGAATCTGAGGATGACGACGAGGACTTCGCGCCAGCACCAAAGAAGGCTGTCAACAATGGAAGGAAACGTAAATCACCGGATTCCGACGATGAAGATCTCGAAGAGGCTCCACGGAAGAAAGCTGCCGCGTCGAAGCCTCGAGCCCCGAAGAAGAAGAAGGAGCCAGAGCAGGAGGATGCCAGTTATCAGGCATTCATTGATTCCGTGCCTACGGTCAGACCACCGACACCGCCTGCTAAGGATACCAGCGCGAAATTCGACTGGAGAAAGGCAGCTGCCGGCGGAGGCAACTCTGGGCCTGCGCCGATGGAGGGCACGGCCGAAATACCGGAAGGAGAGGAAAATTGCCTCACAGGAATGACATTCGTTTTCACGGGTCAGCTCAAGACTCTCGGCCGAGAGGACGGACAAGCACTGGTGAAACGCCTCGGTGGAAAAGTTACGGGTGCACCGAGCAGCAAGACCACCTTCGTGGTTCTAGGGGATGACGCAGGCCCCTCGAAGCTGCGGAAAATCCAAGAGGTCGGAATCAAGACAATCGACGAAAACGGTCTGTTCGAACTGATACGGAAAGCACCCGCAAATGGCGGATCGGCGAAGAACGCCGCGAAGGCCAAAGAGAAGCAAGAGGCCGATGAGAAGAAAGTCAGGCAGGCCGCTGCGGAGCTGGAGAAGGAAGAAAAAGCCCGTCAGATCGAGGCAGAGAAAGCGCGCAAGGCCGCTGCAGCACGTGGGGCGGCTGCTCCAGCCCAGGCCATCGCTGCCAACTCACAGCTATGGACGAGCAAATATGCGCCCTCTCAGCTGAACCACATATGTGGAAACAAGAGCCAAGTCGAAAAGATTCAGAACTGGCTGAAAGTCTGGCCCAAGAACCGCAAATACGACTTCAAGAAATTCGGAGCCGATGGCATGGGCGGCTATCGGGCAGTCATTCTGAGCGGTCCTCCTGGCATAGGCAAGACGACTTCGGCGCATCTTGCAGCAAAGCTGGCGGGGTTCGATGTAATCGAGAGCAACGCCAGCGACACCCGAAGCAAGAAAATGGTTGAGAACGGAGTCAGTGAGGTGATGAACAATACCTCTCTCCTAGGCTTCTTCGCCGGTGATGGAAAGAAGGTTGAGGATGCCAAGAAGAACATCGTTTTGATCATGGACGAAGTTGACGGCATGTCAGCTGGTGACCGAGGCGGTGTCGGAGCGTTGGCCAAGTTTTGCAAGAAAACAGAGATACCACTCATCTTGATATGCAACGAACGCAAACTGCCAAAGATGAAACCCTTCGATGGTGCAGCCTTCGACATCCCGTTCCGACGGCCAACAGTGGAGCAGGTCCGATCTCGCATCATGACCATCTGCCATCGAGAGGGCCTTAAGCTGCCGCTGCAGGTTGTTGATGCTCTCATTGAGGGAAGCAACAAGGACATCAGGCAGATCATCAACATGCTTTCAACGATCAAGCTTGACCAAACATCTATGGACTTTGACCAAACCAAATCGATGTCCAAGGCGTGGGAGAAGCATGTGGTTCTGAAGCCCTGGGATATCTGCCAGAAATTGTTGGGTGGCAATTTGTTCAACCCAGCAAGCAAGTCCACACTGAACGACAAGATTGAGTTGTACTTCAACGACCACGAGTTCAGCTATCTCATGATTCAGGAGAACTACCTCAAGGCGAAGCCAGCGGGTCTGAGCGGCAAGGGCTATAACAGCAGGGAGGCGAACATGAAATACCTTGAGATGGCGGATCAAGCGGCCGAGAGTATCAGCGATGGTGATCTTGTTGATCGCATGATACACGGTCCACAACAGCAATGGAGCCTTATGCCGACACACGCAGTTTTCAGCACAGTCCGTCCGGCGAGCTTTGTTGCTGGCCAAATGATTGGTAGCGAGTTCACAAAGTGGCTCGGAAACAACAGCAAGCTAGGCAAACTCGGCCGCTACGTCCGAGAGATTCAGGCACACATGCGGCTCAAGTCTTCTGGGGATGTGAGCGAGATCCGCCAGCAGTATCTGCCTGTGCTATGGCATCAGATTGTCAAGCGCCTTGCTCTGGAGGGCAAGGAGTGCGTCCAGGAGGTCATCGACCTGATGGACAGCTACTACCTTACGAGAGAGGACTTCGATGCCATGATTGAACTTGGTGTCGGTCCCCAAGATGAAAGCCTGGTGAAGATCGAGACCCAGACGAAGGCAACCTTCACGAGAACGTAAGTCCAGTCGCGAACCGACGTGAAAAGCTGGAAGCTAACACGAATAGATATAACTCGATGTCCCACTCTGTGCCTTTCATGAAAGCCAGTAATGTGACAGCACCGAAGAAGGCTGCAAAGGATGTGCCTGACATTGAAGATGCTATCGAGGCAGAGGATGACGGGGCGGAGGTCGCCGAGCCGGTGGAGGAAGACGATGACGAGATCGATCTCAAGAAGGACAAGTACATCAAGCAACCCAAGGCCAAGCCCAAGCGAGCTGCCAAGAAGAAGGCTGCCGATAACGATGAAGAAGACGATGGTGACGACAAGCCCGCGAAAGGCCGTGGAAAGGGCAAGGCAGGCACAAAAGGCAAGGGGAAAAAGTGATGCGGTGATGGGAGGTCACACTAGAGTCAAGGTATGATCGGAATCATTTTGCTGCTTCTTCTTGGAGCCCACAGAGGAATTAGAGCATGGCACTTTTGCTAGTTCATTTTTACCATTCTACTATCCTCAAAACCCTACGGCCTGCTTGTCGAGCATTTTTGATCTCATGAAATGACGAAGGAGCTATGCTTTGTGCACACAGGCAAGTCCTGAAGAAGGTCCCAGAGACTAGATAGAGTTTAGAGAATCACTGCTAAATCTGAGTCTCCAAGAAGAGCCCGAGTACGATAAATGGTCCGATGTGTGGTGCTGCCAGCAGTTGGTCTTCAGCTTGGTTTGCTTGCTGTGTTGTCACCCACCCTGCTTGCTCCATACATAATCTCCCCTGTTGTATTTCGCATGTCTCCATCACCGTTGCCATCGCGTCATAAGCGGTACTGTTTGAGCTTTCAAAACAAGCAGAATTCCAGCCCGTCCAAAGACATTGCCCACCCCCGCCCCAAATCTAACCCTCCCACCTCACCTTCCCTAGGACCTACGCACGAGGCAGTGATCATCCTCGCCGCTCAAGTCTTCGTTGTCCCAGATCCCACGCTGACCTTGACCTTCTCCCCGGCCTCGACCGCTTGAGGCGACATCCTCCATGAATTCCTCGAGCGAGGAGCCAGTTCAAGAGGGCGGCACCCCTGGTACGCCACACGAGCAGACGAAGGTATTCACACGTGAGCTAACATACGCAGCCAATGTGTCGTCACAGTCTATTCGCTCAGGATCCAGCGAGGGGCAAGACCGCAACGCGGTGTGGACCTTGTCGGGCACGACAATGAAGGTCTATGTCGCCATGAAAGGTCTTCCTGACATGGAGGATCCTTTGATGACATGGATCGCCAGCCTGGAAACAGACAAGCGAGCTGACGGGGAGGTCACGTATGTTTAGTTACCTGTCGGTCTCCACTTTGCTTCAAAAGGCTAATAACCGTGCTTGTGATTCAGTATGCTGGGTGACATCGAGAACTCGATCAAGGACCGCTTCGACTGGAAGGCCCGTGGCCCAGCGACGTACGATGATGAAGAGACGCAGCGCAAGTCTGTCTTCACCTTTGACCGCCCCATAACCGAGCATTTCGGACTTGTGGATCTGGAGCTTCCAGAGGACGTCGACACTGTCGAGTCAGACAGCATATACCTGAGCAGCGACTGTACTGCAGATGGATGGAGGAAGTACGCAGCCAGCGACGTCTCAGACGACGGCGAGGGTGATCCCGCGGAGGGTTGGATCTCTCCAGATACCTTTGCTCAATGGTCTCAAGGCACGAAGAGATGGGACCAGCATAGCGACGACAAGTACAGATCGACTTGGGAAGGACAAAAGACTTATGGGATCCCTGTGAGTGAGGATTGGGTCGGTCCGAATAACCACGTCAACGACTCATATGTAATCCATCACGGCCATTGATATGCTGAGAACAAGACACCAGGACGACCGTCAACGGCCTTGCTCTCCCAATACCGCCCTGCCACGACAGACAAAGCGCCGCGCGACGCAGAGCCTATACGATGTGGAGGACGGCAAACAGTTGAGTCCCGAATGCAGCGCTTACGCAAGGTCTGAGCCGTCCATTCTGTGGTCACCGCCTCGTGAGTCGTCGCTCCCATACTGCCATTCTCTGTTGTGTATCGAGAGTGTACTGAAAGACGATGACTGGACAGCTTTGAAACCTTCCGTGCCCCCGGCGTACTCTTCTCACCTTTTTGACCGCATGGATCCCGAGCTCATGCGCTGGGTCCGCATGAACAACACTTCCCCCGAGCCCTCCTGGGGCGTGAGGACGCCCTCTGAGCCAGAGCACTACGGACCCGCCGAGGTCGAAGGCGCGATTCAGAGGGTCTGGGGCCTCGATACCACGCGGAACATCATCGACAGCAAGCGCCACGAGGTCGCAAACCTGGTGCAGACCGAGGAGGAGGCGAACGCCGAGGCCGAGCGGCTGCGGCACGAGGCGAGGCGCCTCAAGCACGAGAACCGCAAGCTGGCCGACTGCGTCGCCGAGCACCGCAGCATTCGTGACCGGCGCATCATGAAGCAGGTGCACGGCCACATCCGCGAGCTCAGCTACATCGCCAAGGCCAAGATGGCCGAGATCAAGGTTCGCGTGCGCGAGCGCGACGAGCTGCGGCGCGAGCTCGACGTTCATCTCGAGGCTCAGAGGAGTATGCTCGAAATCATGGGCAAGGACACCCCCGAGGAGGTGTTTGCCATGTATCCCGACATCTGGGAGCCGGAGGAGATACGGAAGAACCGACGCAACTACTCCTGAGGGCTGTGGTCGAGGTCCACAGCAGGTCTGCAATAGCTTGTTGGGTTTCGTGCGGGTGGTCAAGACCAAAACTGGAATGGGCCGACGGCAGATGTCCAATAACGGCGGCGGGCACTTAAATCAGTGTCTGATGAGATCGAAAGCGAACTAACATGTGTGTATCCGGAAGAAGGGCGGCTCGCATAATATGTGGCTAGGTCTAGCCATGCTGTCTGCAAGCGACACTGCCCAAGGATGGACACGAGGTTCTGAAGGGTCGAATGGCGACGAACAGTGTATAACATCTATCTGTCAGCAAAGTGTCAAGATGCGACATTTGAGGAGCACAGAAAGCGAAGGACAACCAGCTTCAGCCCAAGAATCAAGAACTGGTTCTGCCTCAAGATCGGGCCCAGGAGGTTGCTTGGATCAGAGATCTCGACCCGGCGTACAGAAGGGTTCATTAGTGTAGCAAAATGAGTAACATGATACTGTAACTTTTCGACATAATATGTGTTGGCGAATTCCACTGACTGAATGCATTCTTGTTAGCTGAGAACACTTGGCCCAGTGCGCTGTGGTCAACTTGACCAGCTTGAGCTGAACACATCACTGCCCCCCAAATACTGGGTTGTCGAATTGGGGTGACTTGCCGCCCATTCCCGAGGGTTGACCAGTCGTCATCATTCAAAATAATTGTAGACATCAGGAATAGTTGAGATAGTCGCTTTCTGACCATGTGATTTGTTGTTTCCGAGTAGAATTCAGCATTCCAGCCTACTTCATATCAGCCGTCCTGCTTCTTCGGACCTTTATACTATCGTAGGCTCGGAGAGATCTTCCCGTATTAATGTGAGGTGGTAGTCTCTATATACAAGAATGGACTATGCAGATCCTTCGTCTAATTTCGTGAACGTGACCCTGCCATCATCCATAAAGCTTTTTATCCCAGTGATCGTGAGAGGAGCAGTCATCATACCTAGCCACCTGAACGCCAATGCCAGACTTTTGGTAGCACATGAGAGTGGTAGTAGTAATACAAGGGGAGATCAGGACGCGCACGTCCTGCCTGACCTGTGGTCATGGTCCAGCCTATTTGTTCTTGACGACGCCGACCTTGGCCGCGCGCAGCACCCGGCTGTTGAGCTTGAAGCCCTTCTGTTGGACAAAGAAGACGGTGTTATCGTCCTTGCCCTCCTGAGGGCTCATGAACATGGCCTCATGTTCGTTGGGGTTGAATTTCTCGCCGACGGGGTCGAAGCGCTCCAGGCCGTGCTTCTTGAGGGTGTTCATGAGGATGTTCTCGGTCATCTTGAGGCCTTCGTGCAGTTGGACGACGTCCTTGAGCTCGTCGTTCTCCTTGGCCGCCTTCAGCCTCTCCTCGGGAACCACGGAGAGCGCGCGGTCGAAGTTGTCCACGCTCTCGACCAGGTCCTTGGCGAAGCTCTGGATGGCGAACTCGCGGGCGTTCTTGACCTCGCGCTGGGTCCGGTCTTGGAGGTTGCGGAAGTCTGCGATGGAGCGCAGGCATTTGTCCTAGAAGTAATGTAAGCCTGGGAGATCATGAAGTCGATCGGTCGCGTGATGCGCCCCGTACCTTCCAGTCCAAGGCCTCCTTCTCCTTGGTGTCCAGCTTCTTCTTCAGCTCGGTCACAGCCGGGTCCTCAGCTGGTGCTGCCTCTCCCTCAGATGCTGGCTTGGCCTCCGATTCGTCCGCCTTCGCCTCGGCTTCTTGCGAAGCCTTGGGGGTATCGCTGTACCATCTCGAGACGGCGGGTTGTGCTCTCCGTATTGCCAGAGGAGCTATGATAGTCTGGGGTCGGGCCAGAGGCCTCTGGGCGATTGATCGGGCTGAAGAGCGGAGAGCTCTGGAAGGAGTGACGAGCGCTTGTCTGAGCATAGTGGGCTTGAGTATGAGGCCTCGGCGGTCTGTAGGATATGTGGTCTGAGAAGAAGGGAAAAGTTTTATGACGCAAGGGAAATTTTATTTTTGCCTTCTTAGCAGAGGAGAGCTGCTACCTAAGAAATCAAGGTTGTACTGCACCTCGGAAGCTCCGATAACCGCCGATAAGCCACCCCAAAAGCTCGTCCCGCCTGCCCGCCTGCCCGCTTAAAAGTACTTTGTGAAGAGGCGACTAGCGCCGCGTGCAGGTTCCGGCTTGGAAGTACCCTGTCCTGAGCTTTCAAAGCCGTGAGTTGAAGACCCGCCTCTTGTGCAGCCTGCGACTTTGGCATTCCCAAACCCAACGCGCCTCTTCACCAACAAACCTCTATCACTCTTTTCTAATATCACATATATCGGAGGCTCTCTTGGAACCAATCAGAAGCAGATCAAGCCAAATCACCTATCACCCAGCATTCTTCCTTGGAGCTGGGGACGGCGGTCAAGATGGAGTACGACCCCATGAACTTGGATGGAAATGGCGAGCTGGCGCCAAAGCAGATGGAGGTCAAGATCACAGAGGTGAGCAGAAGGCGCCGTCGCGTGGAAGGGAAGTGCGCCTGAGTGCAGTTGCAGTGTCCTAATCCTATGCGCGACTGATAGGCAGACAACCACCATGTCAACTTCAACCTTGCCAATGTCGATCTCTCCCTTGCAAACGCCCTCCGCCGAGTCATCCTCGCCGAGATACCGATCATGGCTATCGACCTGGTCGAGATAGAGGAGAACAGCAGCGTGCTGGCTGACGAGTTTATTGCGCACCGCCTCGGCCTGCTGCCGCTAAACTCCAAGAATGCCGACGATGTCCTCTATACCCGTGACTGCGAATGCGAACAGTACTGTGAAATGTGCAGCGTCAAGATCACCCTACATGCGAAGTGCACCACCGAGGGTGAGATCATGAAAATCTACGCCCGTGACCTCGTCGTCGACCCTATGCGCCCAAACGAATGGGTCGGCAACCCCGTCATCACAGACCCAGACGGCCAAGGACCGTTGATCGCGAAGCTGCGAGAGGGCCAGGAGCTGAAGTTGACATGCATTGCAAAGAAGGGTATCGCAAAGGAGCACGCAAAGTGGGCGCCTACTGCGGCTGTTGGATTCGAATACGATCCGCACAACAAACTTGGACACACGGACTTGTGGTTCGAGGGAAAGGGCGAGGGCGCAAGGGCTGAGCATGAGTGGTAGGTCTTCGCCAGCATACGAGGGTAGCCGCGCAATATTGACAGCAGGACAGGCCGGAGAGCAAGTACGCTGCGTTTGAGGAACCGCCCCAGCCCGGTGAGGTATTCAAGTTTGACGCTGTCCCCGAGAAATTCTACTTCGAGGTCGAGAGTGCCGGCAACCTGGAGCCGGACGCCATCATCCAGCAAGGCATCATGGTCATGCAGCAGAAGCTTGCTGGCTTGATACACGGTCTGAGTGAGGGCGACAACGCTGGTGACTACGGCGGCCCTCGCAGCCCCGATGGCATGAACGGCGGTGATCCCTGGCAAGATCAGGGCTACACCACGCCTTACGGCACCGGTGACTTCGGGGGAGCCACTTCTTACGGCACCACTACGCCCTACGGCAATCCAGGACAGAATGGCTACTAGACATTCGTCCAGGCGGAGGTTTATGTCAGGGTTGAAAATGACCCGTAATTTGACAGGCTTCTGGCGATGTGCCTGCGGTGCCGTCTCCGGGCGAGTCGCCGACCCCGGGATGCTGCTCAGACTGTCGTGTCCGTTGAGCAACCTCTGCGGCTTGGCTACGCTCCCAGGCACATGAATGCCTGGATATCGTAGGTCCTTGACTTGGGATATGAGGCAGCGTCCCACCGTTTCTGAGGGCAGCCACCACCGAGAAGAAAAGCAGAGGCAAGGTAGGGATGCCTTTCAAAATTCATGCGCCGGAGGGTGAGAAGCGACCGACACGTAATAATGGTCAGCCAAGAATTACACGCCAGCGGATGAAAATTCGAAAAATTAATTGCATTGGAAGGCGTTGGGCTCCCTGGGTTTCGGTCACGGTAGGGTATTATGCGCGGTCTGGAAAATGAAGCTTGCGAACTGGCCCAAGAGACGCCAGAAAGGTACTGAGGGTACAAATGCTTGAGCTTCGTGATGGACAGTAGAACAGTCAAACAATGCCGTCCCATCAGACTGAGAAGCCACTCTATGAGAACGCCCTGATAATGCTCTGTAACCGACGTGACCCCGCGCCCAATGCTGTCGCTGAACGCCACCAACTCTTGTATCCTATGTACTGTTGACCTGGTTGCGTTTCCCCCAAAGCTGGTGGACATGTTCACTGCGGCTCACCCAAGTCCTGCACCTTTCTATATGCCTTGCGGTGCATCTCTAAGAACACAAAAGTACAGATGGTTTGCCTGATCCGAGTTAGCTCGTCAATGAGCCTGGCGACAGAGGAGAGAAACTTACGGTCCAAGTCTAAGAAAACTGGGAACCCAACCCTTGAACATCCACCCCAATCCCTCGGCAGCCGTAATATCTTTCAGCAGCGTCCCAATGCCCACGCTCTTGCCACTCTGGGACATTATCCTAGTCTTGATGACATCGATGGGGCTGGTGACTGTTGCCGCCGCCACGCCCGCCAGGAAGGAGGCCGTGAAGTGGGTGCCAAGGTTGTCCGACATGGGCGTGTACCCTATCAACAGCCTCTTGAATGTGTCGTAGCTCGCCAGCTGGCTAGCTGTCATAGCAGCAGCGCGCATGCTGTTCGGCAGCACGCCGCGGAACCAGCTCATGAGCCCCTCCTCCCTGGCCATGCGCAGCATGCCGTCGAGAGCATGCTTGTAGTTTCTCCGCTGGTCGGGTGCAAGGGCCGTATCGTGCTGCATTCTGATATTGCAGATGTCGGCCGCGTTACCCGAGATGCCGCCTATGAATCCGGCGCCGGACGACAGTGCGACGAGGACGGGGAAGGAGGGCTGCTTCCCGCCGTTCTTCTGCGTCATTCGGTTCTTGAGCTCCTCGTATATGCCGAATCGGACGGTCGAGTAGGTGAGCTGGCGGAGAAGGGAGGCGGACAGGCCGTTGTACAGGCCGAGGATTCCATTACTGCGGATGATGTATCTGAAGGTGCCCAGCATGGACTTGGGCATGTCGCCGGAGCGCATCTGCAGCCGTACCTTTTGTCGCGTGTCAGACCATGGAGAGCAATGTTTTTAAAGGCGAGTACCTAGTCACGTAGGCAGCGTGGGTAGTGGTGTAGGTGTATGTACCTTTACTGTGGACAGAAGGCCGTCAGTCCCGTGGGCGACTCAGGGGCCAGACAGCCTTCGGTCAAGACTCACCTAGATCCAATGGATGCGTGACGCACGCCGCCATGGAACTCGCAGACCCTCCAAACCAGAAAGGATACCGGATCGAGGGGCCATGGCTCTGTTTGTTTTGCTTCGGAGCCAGAGCTTGCTTGGCCGGCCCTGACGCCGAAGCCGCTGCCTCTTTTTCCGGCTGCATTTCTCGAGGACAATATTATTGTGACATTACCTCGAGGTAGGAAACCGGGGAGCAAAGACTGAACAAACGCAAAACGATTGAAACAGAACGAAACGGGGCATCAAGGTAAGAAGAGGAAGTCCCGGGGGCCGTCGACGATGACGACAAGTTTTGTATAGCACGGCCACTCAACGGCTCTCTGCCCCGGCCGAGTCCCAAAGGAGGATCGAGTTTTCGACCGTCTCTCCCGCTCGGCCGTCCCGTCTAGGCCATCCTACTCACTGATCAGATGCAGGGTCGTGGTGGAGTGACGTCTGCGGTGCAGGGACAGGGGCTGCAGCGCTATCGGGAGAAAAGTGATAGCTGCATGCTGTGGAACTTCTTTCCGCGGCAGCTAGCAGTATTTGTCTGGACGCTGCGAGCCGTTTCTGCTCCTGACGTGATCGGCCTCACTCCCACCATCTCCCAAGCTCCATTCGAGCATCTCAGCGGGCTGGCTTTTGGATTAGGGGGCGGGTTCCATGGATATGGCATGACGCCATAGGACAACAGAAAGTCGAAGACACAATGGCTTCTCCTTGTCGAATTATACAACGCGTGGCCCCGTCCAAGCTGGTCGCGCCGTTCCGCGTCCCATTCTCTCGGTACCGTCCAACGGCCTTCAAGCCTACACAGGTGCCTCATCGTCCTTGGACGGCCTACTCGACAGGTGAACACATCTCGCAGAGCCTCAACGCTCTCCCTCGCGACGCAGCACCGCTGACATGACCAAGCTGCCGCACCCGCCGCCACGGACACCAACAACCCCTCGTCGATTGAGATCGATGGTCGGACCTACACCAAAGACAGCTGGTACAATGTTCCTACCAACGTGATCGGCGCAGCAACCCGCAAGCTGCACCTACAAAAAGATCATCCCGTGTCCATCACGCGGCAGATCATCGAGTCCGTGTTCCCAGCGCCGACGTACAGATACTACAACGACTTCCACCCCGTCGTCTCTGTCCAAGAGAACTTCGACTCCCTGGGCTTCCCGCCGGATCACCCAGGTCGCGCCCGCTCAGATACCTACTACGTGAACGAGTCGACCCTACTGCGAACCCACACGAGCGCACACGAGGCAGCCATCTTCAAGGCGAACGAGAGCGATGGCTATCTCATCAGCGCGGACGTCTACCGCCGCGACGAGGTGGACCGTAGCCACTACCCCGTCTTCCACCAGATGGAGGGCGCGCGGCTGTGGGACAGGTCCAAGGTCCCCGGCGGCGACGTGGCAGCAGCGGTGTGGGCCGACCTGGACAAGCTGCCAAAGCACAGCATCAAGGTGGAAGACCCCAACCCGCCCTTCCACGCGGAGCGCAACCCTTTGCAGGCCGGGCACCATTCAGCAGAGGAGGCGGAGGCCATCGCGGCGCACCTGAAACGGAGCCTAGAGCTGATGGTCGTGGAGATATTCACGCGCGCAAAGAAGGCTGCGGCGGCAGCGGACCCGGACTACAAGGACGAGCCGCTGCGGGTGCGGTGGGTCGAGGCGTACTTCCCCTTCACCAGCCCCAGCTGGGAGCTCGAGGTGTACTACGCGGGCGACTGGCTCGAGGTGCTCGGGTGCGGCGTCACGCAGCAGAGCATGTACATCAACGCCGGGCAGCCGCAGCAGCTGGGCTGGGCCTTCGGCATCGGCCTGGAGCGCATCGCGATGTTGCTCTTCAACATCCCGGACATCAGGCTGTTCTGGTCACGGGACCAGCGCTTCCTGGGCCAGTTCGCGGGTGTGTCCGACAACCTGGACCTGGTGCGGCGGTTCGTGCCCTTCTCCAGGCACCCGGAGTGCTACAAGGACGTCTCGTTCTGGCTGCGGTCGAGCTCCGCGGCCGGCGGGAACACGAGGGCCAACGCGCACGACTTCCACGAGAACGACCTCATGGAGGTGGTCCGCGGCGTGGGCGGCGACGTGGTCGAGGACGTCAAGCTCGTGGACGAGTTCACGCACCCCAGGACGGGGAGGAAGAGCATGTGCTACCGCATCAACTACCGCAGCCTCGAGAGGACCCTGACCAACGCTGAGACGAACAAGATGCACGACGAGGTCACCGAGGCGCTGGTGGAGAAGCTTGGTGTTGAGATCAGGTAGCGGGTCCGGCAATGTGGAGGGCGGCACGCGCAAGCGCCCGTGTGTAGATCCAAGGGCTTCCTTTGCTGCGCGCTTAGGGGAAAAGTGGGTGCGGATCACAGCTATCTTTCAGGTACAGACCAAGGTGATCTCCCCCACGCCCCACGATGCTGATAGCAGTGGATTCAGGCCAGGGAATGTTAGGGAAAAAAAGAGTCAAGTGATACCCAAGCAGTACTCTCGTTCCTCGGCCCTTTGCTGGCTACACGATGCATTGTGACGATCCGCGGTTACCGCGCTCTCGGCTTACGCATCCATGTCGGGCCATTTAGATTGGCCGTGAAGTCGAGTCAGACCCCGGCGGAAGGCATGGGGATTCTGATGTGGTTCCTTGCCGATCACTCGAAGGGCAGGAGCATGGTATCGTTCGCGAGACCGTCTCCCCGTAGGCCGGATGCCATGTTGTGTCTCCTGTGGTTTCTCCATGGACAAGCCAACTCGTTCCGAGCTCAATTCGGTCACGGGCGCCTCCTGTTACGAGGGAGGACGAGCCGTGGGGCTCAAGTACACTTTCGTGCAGGCCGGGTCCATGGTTGAGTCCGAGGTGACAAATCCTGTTCTAGTAGCACTTGAATTGAAAGCAGTCCAGAGCATGGACACAATTGCGATGTTGAAAGCCTGAGGATGATGCGTATTACTTTTCGAGATATGACCTGCCATGATATGACCAACTATAGGATAACCTACTACGGGATGACTTGACAATTGAATGACTCCCAGTCTGCTGTCGAGTGTTCGTAGCTCGGTGGGACATGACTACCACAAGTCATTGCAATAGGGAAAACTCCCCAAGAACATGTAGCCTCCGAGGCTAAGCATTGCCCACAAGATACAGAACGTAGGGATGCTTATGGCCTTGGGCAATGACCTTCGCCTCGTGTAGGATCGATCCCTTTGGTTCTGAGCGAAGACGCAAGTACTCGCCCCAAAAGACTTGTATGTCTTCGCTCATTCCGTCTACGTACTCCAAGGCGACGGCGCGCGGCTCCGGTGTTCATGCCGGCTGCACATGTTGTATTCAAGTGGCTCAGCTTGATTGTGAGGGTGCAATGTGATAGTTCTCGCATACCATCCGCCCCATCACCTGCACAAGTCACCAGAGTGGGATTGAGATGGTGGTTCGCCTTGGTGATGCTGATCCTTAACCTTAGGACGACAGGATCGGGGCACTGCCATCGCTGGAGCTTCCCGCCTCCTCCACGCGCGCAGGCTCGGCGAGGGTCGACATCCCTTAGACTCCGGTACCGACAGGTCAACGGATGGGTCTATCAGAATCAGGAGAGGGGGAAAGTGATCTCCAGAAGACGCCGCCGGCTTGATGATGCACGCATAGTGCTTCAGCACCGTCAGAGGGGCAGGCTGAGCCACTCTGACCCGGCCATCCGCAACTCAGGGCGGAGGCACGGCTCACGTTATCGTCGCACCCCAGCGGATATTAGACCGCATCTGCATCTGGCGGTTGCGTGAGTGCCAATCCATTGGGTTTTTTTTGTCCCCGCAGTTGGACAAAGTGCCGCAAGGGGACCTCGAGGTTGATCCGCGCTAGAGCAGCTCTGAGGGCATCTCCAGACGGGAGAAATCAACCCACACCGACATGCCTTGGTTGTGCAGTGCCTCGGAAACCCCTCAATCCAAGCCCATCTCGGTGCGGGCAGATGACAGAAATGCCGTCACGGCACTTGGCAAGCAGGGACGGGGACGAGTCAAACAAGCGAGGAGTTTGAGAGGACGGTTCCTAGGAAGAGACCGAGCAAGAGAGAAAAGGGAGCGAGAGTTGGGTGGCTGTGCAGTGTAAACATTTTTTTCTTCCCGGCATCTGACATCGAGCTTGGGGAGGGGTTGGGGAAGGGAAAGCCCTCGATCAAAGGCAAGCCAAGGAGTTTGAGAAATCTGGAGGTGGTTAGGAGTTCTGGACCGGAGCCAAGGCGTGGTAGGCCAATGACTGGGCACATTAGTCTGCCTACGACCAAGCCTGCTGGGTTTGATAATAACCTCAACTTTGGAAGATCTTTTTCAACACTGCCTGACTTGGCAGCCGTACCAGGAGTATATCCGATGCTTCCGCATTGTTGATGAATCTCACTTGAAATTAACGAGGTGGGCAACGAGAGAAGACGCGTCGGCGTGGGTTGTGGCTCATTGACCTGGCCACATGTGTCTGTCTGTAGGTAGTCTGTCTGTCTTTGCCGTCCAGACTATAGCATATTGCCCAGATTGGGCTTGGCTCAGCCTCGCTCGCGTTCGTCGCGGATGGAGAAGGTGACAAGGAGCTGCTTGGCCAGCGGACAGTCGTGTCATTCCACGCTCTCCAGACAGTCGAGGGGTTCCCTGGCGCATGGGTCTAGCAGCCGCCGCCATGCGGCGTCACGATGGGGTAAAGCCGACAATTGATGGTTGGGTGACTGGCTGAGCTAGAGCTCAAACGTCATCAGCCAGACAGACACCAGGCCGAGAGGGAAGGCTGAGCTTCGATATCGTCTGAAAGCAAATGATCCCCTGAGGCTTATACGTCGGAGCAAGGCAAGAGGCAAGGCGAGGCAGAGCAAAGCATATGTCGTGCGGACGGTCTGAGGGCCCACGGGCCTGAATCAGGGACGATTGCACGGGTACTGCTGGACTTCCTGGCGGAGGCGTAGTTTCCCTACCTAGTATCTAATAGACCAGGTAGTTTCTTAGTTGGTGACAATCGCGGTGGCAATGGTTGGTTGGTGGGCTTTGTCGACGGCCAAACCCACGTTCCTGCGCATTTCGTGCAGAGGCCGCCTTGGCGAAGGCCTTTCCGTGCCATACTCTCGGTACGGATCACACGGTGCTACAATGCACCGAGCGGCGGCGACGAGGCTGTGTAGTTTCGACCAAGCCAGACCACACCGGACCATCACACACAACCTTTGTTTGTGTTGCAATGTGTCCTGTCTTGGTCCTGTCTTGTCCTTTGTCTTGTGTTGAGGCAGGAGACGAGCCGTGCCAATCGGCCCAACGCTTCGCATTTAATGTTTCTGCCCGGATTGTCTTGGCGTTGGCAGCACCAGACAACCAGGCATGTGGTCTAGATGCATAGTACCAAGTAGTCAGATGCACAGTAGCTCGCTTTGGGCAGGTCACTGTCTCGTATGCCCCGTGGCTAGGGTGGAGGGTGGAGAGCTCGCAGCAGTGGAAGGAAGAGGGAGTCCTCCTGGAGGAGGATTTGGGAGGCAACTCGTTAGTTAGTCCGACTGGGGCTCGGTGGTTGGGTACGTAACAGCGCGCAGCACCCAGCCAGCCAGCACAGCACAGCAGATCACAGCGCAGCACCACCTCAGAGAGGCCACCAGATTAGTGTACATACCGATCGGTGGGGATCGCTCGTCAGCTGCAGCGTCCCCCAGCCAGCAATCCTTACGCCTGCATTGCCGCTTTGTTTTGCGGACCTGGTCGGCTGTCCCTGCGACCGTTTGCCCATCTGAATGTTTCATCCGGGCAAAGTCTCCAGGGAACAGCCGCCACCGGTTCCTGTTGGAACCCCCGCTCTATCTGCTCTATCCCACTTTCCGCGCTGGCTTGGTCTGCTCGCTTGGCGCCCGTTCCGGCAATCATTGAGGCAAATCACTGACTTTCTAAGCCACACTCCAAGCTAGCCATCCCTACAGGCTACAGGCCTGCCTGAGTCTCCATCGTCAACACGAACGGCAAACCCAGACTCCAGACTCCAGACGCCAAACGCCGGATGCCAGACACCATCCGTTTCCTGTCCTCCCACCCATAAGAACAACCACACCTCCACGCCGATTTTCCTCTTGTCCCCTCCATCAACACCTCAACACATCTCAAGTAACAACGCAACCACAACAACTACAACTACAACTACAACTAGCAGTCACCTCTTACAATTCACACGACTGTACTCGTTCACGACAACTGCAGAGTTGCGACTCTTACACCAACACCCACGCAAACACACACACAACACAACAACTACCACTTAACATGGCTTCGACATCACCAGAACAGAGGCCGCAGGAGTCGTCGCGAGCATCCAGCCGTGCCTCCAGGAAATCACTCACCCTCGACCTCTCCAACCTGCCAGCCCTGCAACAGCCAACACCGGCAACAAACACCCTGCTCATCACCAACCTCCAAGACCTCTCCGTCTTCCAGCCCGATAACCTGCAGACCATCAAGGGCCTCATCGCCAAGACCGCCATGATCCACACCTGGGTTCCCCTCAAGTCTTTCCGCCGCGTCCTCGTCTCCTTCTACACGATATCCGACGCCATTGCCGTCCGCTCCATCTGGGACGGCGAGGCTATCCTCGGCGAGCGGTGCCGCGTCTACTTCGGCCAGCACACTCCCGTCGACACCTCCCCTAAGGACAACCACCTCGCCCTCCCGGATGCCGGCAAGCTGTTCTTCATCTCCCCGCCGCCGTCCCCTCCCCACGACTGGGAGCAGATCGCCGAGGGCGCCCCCAACAAGCAGGTGCACGCCGAGGACCTGGCTGAGGCCCTGGCGAAGCTGCACCACCACAAGATCGCCGCCGACTCGCCCATCAGCCCTGTCGAGGGCCGGTCGCCGGGCGGCTTCAGCGCCGCGTCCGGAAGGCAGACGAGGAGCCGCAGCTCCACTCTCATCTTCCACCCCGAGGACCACGGTGGCAGCCCCAACCTGCCGTGTGTTATGGTCGACGACATGACGGACGCCCCTGTGGATGAGCTGAACATCAGCCCTATGGACGTGGACAAGCCAATCATGGCGCACACCTCGCGGCCGCCGGTCGAGTTGATGAGCGACGCATAGGAAGTGGGCGAGGAAAACTGAGACTGTCTTTACTGCTGCGAGGTGTTATGGTCATGGCGTTTAGCGGCGTGTTTGGGTCACTGCCTACTGCATCACATATCAGGGAGCATCTGTTTCGGTGCACGGTTTATGCGGGCCACTTTGTGTGGTCGCATCACAATAGAATTCGACGGACAGGAGGCAGCTTTGATTGGGCTTTCTGTTTAGAAGACAGGAGTCACTGTGGATATGATGACGACGGGTGGGAGGCATAGAATTTTGTACGATACCATTGAGTATACACAGAGGCTCGAGGCAGAATATGCCGAAGAGAATCATAAGCGATGCCACAAGAAACGCTCGTCCCAAAAGCCACTACTTGCTCAGTGAATAATGCACGATATCCACAAAACTGACCTCTGCTTTAGATTGCACAAGTGACAGCTCTCATTCAGGCATCCCACAAACTACGTCAATGAACTCCCAGCATCACGAAACCACATGAACAGCGGCCATGAGGCCGGAGGCGGCCCTGAACCCAGACCAAGCCACGGCCGCGACCAGCGCAGCTGCCAACATCAGGGTCGTCAACCCCTGGCGCTCAGGGGCACCGATCCGCAGCCTCGAGCCTTCGGGCTGACCCAACTCTGTGGTCCGGCCCAGCTGCGGCACGTACTTGAAGTCGAAGTTGGTCTCGCTCCCGAGGCCGATCTCTTTGTTGTGCACTGCTAGGTGGTAGAAAAACTTCCTAACTCGCTGCGATCGGGCGAAGAGAAACCGGCCCAGGTTAGTTTCTTTTTACACCATGAATTTACCCCAGGTTGGCCGTGTGGGAAGTTATGGATGTAAAGGGTAAAAGAAAAGTCACCAGCTGATTGGGGATATTAACGCACCTCGTTCTTGCGCTCATCCCACTCCGGTACCGACCGGTAAAGGTAGCAAGTGGCCATGAAGTAGAGGCACTGCCCTGCCACCAACGCCTGGTGATATAAGCTAGGCCGCTCGATCCCAAGGGCGCGCGAGAGCTCCCAGCCGTTCAGCCAGTACGCCTCAGCGCAGAGGAACTCGCGGCTCACAAACGTCGGCGGCTGGCAGCTCAGCCCCGTCAGGATGTTGTTGGCCAGCACGGCCGACATGTCGCTCGGGTCGATGTCCGCCTCGACCAGCGACTCGAACATGACCCTCGAGCTCCGGTGGTCCACGAGCCAGGGTTCCGTCGGCGTGCCGAGCAGGTACGCAACCCACCGCCACAGCGCCGTGTAGTCCGCGATCTCGCGCTCGCGCAGGTAGATGCCCTGCCGTGGGAGGCCGATCCAGACAAGCGCCGACGAGAAGGTCAGCACGGTGCCGATGCAGTCCAGGTCGTTGATGGGCACGCCCCAGGCGCTGACGTCGAAGTAGCCCGGCCTCTCGCGCGCCAGGGCGAGGATCCGCCGCCGCACGCTGGCGTGCAGCAGGCGCACCTTAACGCTGCTCGCGAAGCCCTCGCCACCAGGTTTGACGCTGTCCAGGTCCCGCGTTACCTGCAGGATGTGCTGGAACGTCTCGAGCAGGCGGCGCTTGGCCACCTTTGCGCCGAAGCCCCCCGTCCGCGCGAGCGTCTCGACGACGCGCCGCCCGCCCATGCCGCCCACCAGGGACTGGAAGGTCAGGCTGACGATACTGGGTCCGCCGTACCGGTAGAAGACGTCTTGGCCTCTTTTGATCTGGTCCCAGTCGACCCAAGAGGGGACCGTGTGGATCTGGGTCCATAATTCGTTGAGCTTCGGGTCCGAGGCGTGGTGTTGCTCTAGAAGGGCGTATAGGTCTCGGCGTGGACTGCCATCCTTGCTGCCGTCGCCCTGAGACGATGCCTTGGGTGTATTGTCGTCCACGGACGTCTGTGGGGCCGGTCTTGACGCCCGAGGCGGGCTAATAGCGTCCAGCCGGTCCAGACATTCGGCCCCGAGTACATCGTAGCTAAAGGTTAGTGGCCGCAGCTGCTCCTTGGTCTGATGCTCGGAAGTCCACTCATAAGTATAGCCCCAGTTGTTGCGTATATCACGCTTTTCTCTGGTGAAAAGCATTGTATATCAACTGCCGGAGCAACTTGGCCAACGCGGGGGAGGGGAGCCGCGGCAGATGATGGCTTGCAATGAGCAGCGCCTCGAAGGGTATCAGAGAGACATACAACAACAACAACGATCGAGATCAACACTTGTCAGGCAGACGATATTCAGATCAAAGGAAAGGGAAACTCATGAACGACCAGTCCTTAGATCGAAGAGAGGGTTTGCTTCACTTGAAGCTTCGGAACAGACATGTAGGGATTATGCGTGTCATTGAACTCCCGGCTCCCATCCCTGACATGTGCTAGTTGGGGTCGACCCACGATCCGGCATTATCGCCACTACCTTGAGCTCACCAGGTCTGGTGATCCAAGCATGACCAAACGTGTAGAGAGGTTTCCTTGCAGTGCCAAAGTGTGCTATACGCAATACTCGACTGCTGTCGCCGAGCCTGCGATTGAGAACAGTCAACGGCAGCAAATACACGACAGGAGTGTCATCTCTGAGAACTTTCCCTAAGTGAGTCTGCCTCAAGAGAATGATACGAGTGGTGAACGGTCCTCGCAAGCGCAACCTTTAAAATGTGATAGAAGTGATGTCTGGGATAAAGTTGTGCACCCATTGAACTGGACTACGTCCATGTATGATCTGGTAGACAAGTCGTCAGCCGCATGTAAACTGCCGGGGCTATTTAATAGACTTAGTCGCGTGGAACGGGGGCTCAAATAAGCGTTAGCGAGCCGCGTGCAGCGGTGCCGTCCCGCCGCAACGGACCCCTGCTAAAGTCTGTATACCTAGGTAGCTTATAGTGCAGCAGCCATCACCAGGGGTCCACGATGCTTGTGAAATTTTCCCCAATCGTCATTCTACTATCCCGTCTCAACGCTGCCGACAGCGCCACTTCGCCGGTCCTCTCCAGCACATCACAACTCTCGAGGCCGCGAACATGGCTTGTTCATGTCGCACATCTGCTCTGCAAATATTTGTCCGGAGCTTGGCCCAGGTCCACGCTCCCACGACGCAGCACGTGAGATCGGCATGGCTCGCGACCCCCCCGCGGCTCCCCAGCCGCAACATCTCTATTGCTTCCCACTACCGACGAGCGCACACTACCGCAGGGTCTTCCGACGTCGCTGCACAGGAAGAACAAGGGCAACAGGCGCTTCCAGAAGACCATCACAAAGCTCAGCCAGAGCGGGACCCGACCTCGTCTACTCTACAGTCTCGAGCAGCGGAGTCACCAGCAGAGGACGATAGGCTGTTTGCGATAAAGCCAAGCTCCAAGAACGCGATCCGAAAAGCGGCTAGATACCGAAAACAACCCACAGGGAGTCACGAGCAAGCAAAAGAGAGTTCAGAAACAGTCCAGAAGTCCAAGGACAGTGCAGACGACCGGACAAAGAAGGCGAAAAAGGGCAAGGAAGGCAAAAAGGACAAGAGACTACTGGAAAGGGCAGAAAAACGGAAGGAAGCAGAACGAATCGAAGGCCAGGCTGCCAAGGCCAGGAACCAAGAACCAAGGACGGATGAAAGACCAGTGTGGTTGAAACAGAAACAGGCGCTCAAGCAGAAATTCCCAGAGGGCTGGAGGCCGCCCAAGAGGCTGTCGCCGGACGCGCTCGAGGGCATCCGGGTCCTGCACCAGCAGTTCCCGGACATGTACACCACGGAGGCACTGGCCGAGAAGTTCGAGGTGTCGCCCGAGGCGATCCGGAGGATCCTCAGGGCCAAGTGGGAGCCGACGGCCGAGGAGGAGGAGGACCGCCAGAGGAGGTGGTTCAACCGCGGGGTCAGCGTGTGGCAGCGGTACGCGGAGCTGGGAAGGCAGCCGCCGCGCAGGTGGCGCGAGGCCGGGGTGGAGGCGAGTCCCTGGCAGGGGGCGATACCACGTGAGAAAGAGTATGGCGAAGAGGAGGGCGAGGCGGAAAAGGTCGACCCGGAAACGGCCACGCGGCTGCAGGCTCAGATGAAGCTGTCAAAGAGCTTGGTGTAAGATGAGGATGATCGCTGCTGAAGGATAGTGTTGATCCGAGCGATCCAATGACATCTTCTCTCTGCCTCTACGACGATATTGAAGTGAGAAAGATGCTTTGGTCTACTATAAATGTTAAACTGTGATTCTTGCCTGACACATCTCCCAGGGTATGAGGCAGAGTCTGGCACGGTCTTGGGACTATTCCTATAGGATGGCCGGTTTAGGGATAGTCTTTGCTCCGATAGGATGGTATCGTCTGTGCAAATTTCCTGTGAGGTGACAATGTGAAATAGACTCGGGTAGAGTACCATACGTTTGATGAGCTGTGATGTGATGTTGCCCCGAGTCAAATACAAATCGACACTGACATTGGGATCCCTGGGAGCTGTAATTAGAACCTTCCGAGAGTGGAATTTCAGCCATCGGCCAGAGCGACGATCAGTGTGACGGACTGTCTCTGCTTCATCATGGATGACATGAATTTTCTGCACGTGGCAGTATAACTGTGCACGGGAAGCTTCGATGGCGCTTCCATGAAAAAAGGCCCCTTTACCTCAATCTCCGTGCTCCGGGGCGGGACAGACCCAGCATGGGGCCCCCATGACAGCGCAAACACGCACTAGGCGGGAGGATCCCCCTGATGAATTGGCGAATAGTATTGTGTTGCCAGATGGAGCTGTGCTGACTTGGCAGCGGCATCCCGGCCAAGCAATGCACCTTCGTCTGGAGCTGCCTGAGCACTACACGGACCCTTCCTCGACCATGGTACTGTTTCTGCTACTGCTCCTCGGACAAGCGTGACGATGGAGAGGGGGGAATTTGCTCTGCTCTACCGTTAACGCTCTGATCACCGTCGGCTTTCTGCCTCTTTGGCTGTGGCTGCCCTCCTCAATCTTACTCGGGCTTGCTCCTCAGAAGGCTCTCCTGCCGTCTGAACTCTGGCCAGCAGCAGCTCCTCGGCGCGTCCTCCGTCGATGCCTTCAAACGCGCTTGCCGACTAATTCTGCCACCTCGTGGCATCTTGTGGGAGCTGTCGTCGAGGCTCCATCCGCTCTTTTACCCCATCGTACGTAAATAGTGTATCGACGTTTCGGTAAATTGGAGACTTGTACACATCAGCAGTCACGGCTCCTCGAGCAAACGGACCCTGTCCGCTGACCTGCTTCACAGGCTTGCTGACCTGCTCTTGCTGCGTTGTCTTTGAAGCTTGGCTCCCAGCTGCCCTTGCCCTGTTGCTACCGAGGGCTCAGAAATAAAGCAGGCACATCTTCCTTCTTGCCTCACTTAATCAACTTCGCGCCTAGTCAACTCCGAGCTCCGTGCGGTCCTACAATCCTGCAGAGGATGCCGTCTTCATGACCCGAAATAGGACAAGGAAGGACGGTCACCTCAACACTTCTCCAGTCATCATGGCATCCACTCCTTCGAATCGCCATCTCAAACTGGCGCCCTCCAACACTCCAGTCACCTCGCCCAACTCCAGATTCCCGGGCCGCGGAAAGGCCCAGGAGCCGAGCTTGTTCTTGAAACGGGTCATTGGTACGACTTGCACCTCGCCCACCGGCTTTGACTCGGTCGACCGCTGCTTTTGCTATATAGCAGGAGGGGCTGTCGTCGTGGCGGATGTAGATGGCAGAAACCAACGTTTTTACCGCGCGAGACCTACAGCAGTACCTGTCTTCAGCGTCGCCCCGGTCCAGCGCGGCTCCTCTGGACCTTACGCTACTCCTAAGGCCAACGACGCAAGGAACAGGGCAGCAGCCGCTCCGCGAGATCCTATTCATTCGTCACCGTCTGACAGGGGCGACTCCTCGGCGTCGAAAACATGGACCAGTCGCGAGCGAATCAAAGCCGCGACATGCGTATCCTTGAGTCGGGACGGAAGGTTCCTAGCGGTCGGCGAAACTGGCTATTCTCCAAGAGTCCTCATCTTTACCCTGAAGGAGGGCTCGTCTTCAGATCAACCTCTGGTTTCGATAAACGAACACGCCTTCGGTGTGCGAGCAGTCGCGTGGTCTCCAGACGGCAAATTCCTCGCCTCCCTCGGCGATCCTAATGACGGATTTCTATTTATCTGGAGAATCGATCCGAGGACTGGGTCTGCCAGATTGTTCCAACAAAATCGGTGTACTGCCCAAGTCAGTGGAATGATTTGGCTGGGCAGCACCCTAATCTCCTTCGGAACTCGACATGTCAAGGCTTGGAAGGTGGTCGATGAGGTGCAGCGGCCACCGTCGCCGCCGAAGAGGAGCTTGACGCCACAGGAAGCGCAAAAGACTTTGACTGGGAGAAATGTCTTACTTGGGTCTCTACTGGAGGCGAGCTTCACATCCGCCATACCTTATGATGAGACTCACGCACTCCTCTGCTCCGACGCTGGCGACATATGTATCCTGGACGACAGCACTGGACAAATAAAGCTCACACCTGCAGCTGAGACGGGATTCCCAGTCGCCTGCTGCACAACACGTGGCTCAGTCGCACTGCTAGGAGGCAGGGATGGCCAATTTGTCACCCTTGACGTCAACAAACTCAATACTGAAGCTGCAACCGCCTCTGCACCCAAGCTTGCCAAGGGAGAATCAGGGCTGAGCGGCTTCTCTGTTATGGGAGTCATCCAAGATCAACTCGTCACGATAGACTCAGAGCGGTCCATTGAGATTTGGGAGGAAGACCAATTGCCCAACAAGTCTGCCCAGCAGTCGACGCCAATCAGGCTAGCCGGGCAGAGTGACCCTGTGCTTGGTGTCCAACCGCTCACGATGTCTGATGAGACGGACCTTGCCTTCTTCACGTGGTCGAAGTCCGGAAAAGTCCTTCTTTGGGACTTAGATGGCATAGTCAAGCACAGCTTTGACATTCCTGTGGACGACTGTCATTTGGCCAATGAGACAGACCCACAGAATCAGCTGTGCGTGGTACGAGCCGACGACAGTGGGCGCTTCTTTGCCTCTGGGGATAAGGCGGGCGTATTTCGAATAATAGACCGCTCGACAGGACAGCAACTCCTGGAGACCAAGGCTCATTCATCCGAAATCACCCACGTCGCTTTCCAAAGCAATGCCTCAAGGACCATCATTGCAACATGTGGACGAGATCGCACTGTCCAATTATTTCAACGACTGTCTGATGGCTCCTTCGATCTCTTGCAAACGCTCGAGTTCCCTGCCAGGGTGACTCATCTGATATTGTCTTCAGATGACAGAGTGATCACTTGCTCTATGGATCGCAATATCCAAGTCTATGAGCTGGTCACTAAGCAAGGAGAGACAGACTCATTGGCTGCAATCTACTCCAGATCCATCTCGCTCAAGGCATCCCCGGTCTCTATGGTCCTGGATTCCGACTGCAGATCAATCTTTGTGTCCAGCCTGGACCGATCCATTTGTCGCTTCGACATTGAAAGTGGCCGACAAACAAACACATTCAAGTGCACAGATGAGAACGGCACCGAAAACGCTGTGGTCGATTCGCTCCATTTTGGCCCGTCCAAGCGCGACGAGATTCCTACCATCATCGGGATATCCAACACAGACAAATCTGTCAGGGTATACGATTCTCAGAGTGGGGCCTTCATGGATCGTGAATGGGGTCACACGGAATCGATCAATGGTGTCACATTGGTGGACAGCGGGGAAGCAACCCGCAAAGTCGTCAGTGTAGGATGTGATGGAACAATCATGATATGGGCCTTGGACTTGAGAGACCCTGAAACGAGGGCAGGGAGTAGGTCTCCCTCGCCTCCAGGTGGTTCGAGCCGGCCAGTATTGCGACGTGTTCTATCAAAGGCTGAGCTGGCTGAGTTCCCACGACCTTCTTCTTCCGGAGGACGGCGATCGCCGCCAACGAGGAGCCTTCGTCATCGCAAGTCTCGACAAAACATATCCTCATCCTCAGTCAAGACACCGACCACAGCACAGTTTCCTCATACCAGCCCATCCCGTTCTCGGACAGACGAACACCCATCCCGCCGAACTTCATCCAGTAGATCTGGCGAATGCCCTTCTCCAGAAAGTCCGGCAACAGCTCGCCTAACTCGAAGACCATCTCTTCCAGCTCTCAGCGCCAACCCGTCCTATCCCACAGCACGGAAGAAGTCCAGCGCAATCAGCCTGCGGTCGTCCTACGGGGTCGGATCGCTGCAGACGGCAACCGAGCAGACCTGCCGACAACTGCGCACATACCGAAGCAAGCTCTCATCCGCCGATCCCATCTCTTCCGAAACGATGGCGGAGCTAGAAAACGAGCTGCGCCTCACGACTGCCGCCCTGGGCGAGCGGATCAGCAGAGACAGCCAGGCTGTGAGTGAGTCCATGCTGAGCGGGCTCCTCGACCAGTACAGCGAGAGGCTGGTCAGTATGCTCGACGAGCGACTGAGGCTGAGGCTGTCCGAGGCCCAGTTCAACGGTAGCTGGGGTGGTAGGAGCGGGGAGAGCAGCCCAACTCTCTTGACACCTTCTAGCACCTTTGGAGTTGAGCGTGTGCGGCCGAGGACGGCTGGCGAGGGGACGAGAAAACCCTCTAATTGAGGAACCCACCAATTCTGGTAATGTTTCAATATGTATCTTTCCCTTTGTTTCGATAGTGCGTGGGTTTGGCGAAAAGTTTTGGCAAGGCGTCACGGTCTGGTCGGTCGAGCTTTACACACTTCAGGCTCCCGTTGTTCATTTTTGGGCGGAGTCTGCTCTATCTTTACTTGGTGAGAAGGGTGAAAGGTGTGACGGGGAACAGTTCAACCTCACTGCTACGGCGTGGGTCAGCATCGGTAGTATTCCTATGTAAGAGAACCATGGGGCAAAGGACAAACGGAGTTTTTATGCGCAAGAATTCTAAGGTATCCTGTGAACGCGCACGCAGGAGGTATTTGTGACGAGGGCAGGTTTGGTGCCGCCTTAGGCACACCTTTAACATCAATACCGAACATATTGGCTGTGAACGAAACGAACTGAACGCACAATCACAATAGGCTGAGGAGTCCCCTCTCCTGAAAAGTGATGAATATATAGCGGACAACCATCTTGCCATGGCAGACTTCTGTCCCGCAAGAGCTGTCCTTAAAGAATGTCCCGATCGAAGATGCTTGACTGAAAGGCATGGGATTTCATAGAGGAGTGGACTAGCAGTGGATGCTGCATCGTTCGTTGAGCGTCATCTAGTCAGCTTCCACTTTGGAAGTACAGTATTGTCTCGCCGCCAGCGCCATACCGTACTGCTTCTTCCATTTTAGATGCGCTAATACCTTGCACGATCTGGTGTATATCGTTCGTATTTTATCCCCTAGTCATAGAGACATAGGGAACCCTATTCTCGTACAGAACTTGATGTCTCTTCTGCCTGGGTATGTAGTGTAGTGATTTCAGTCAGCCCCATGATCATTGGTTTCCTGCGATCTATCTTTGGCGGCTCCGAAATATAGACCGGATATTCGCACTGGTAGAAACGGATGGTACACCGGTCCATTACTTGGGCCACAGCTGCAGCTACAACACTTACACGCTTAATTTATATTAGGTGTATAGGTGCTGGGTATGTAAATTCAGCGTGTATAAGATAGGCGTATGGGTGTTGGGCATATAGGTGTTAGGCATGTAGGTATTGGGCGTGTGGGTGTTGGGTGTGTAGGTGTTGGGTGTATTGGTATTAGGTATATGGATATTAGGCATGTGGGTATTGGGCGTGTGGGTGTTGGGTGTGTGGGTGTTGGGTGTATTGGTGTTGGGTGTGTGGGTGTTGGGTGTATTGGTATTGGGTGTATGGGTGTTAGGCGTGTGAATTAGGCGTGGGTGTTGATTTAGTGAGTGCTGGCGATGAACCAACCGGTGTACCATCCATATCTACCGGTGCGAATATCCGTTCTCCCGAAACAAGTGAGGCAGGTGGCTGAAGGTATTGGACCAGAACTTGACATGGAGCTGTAATATGCACAGATATTGACGTTGTAGATCCAAATCCCATCACACTTGTAGTCATTTTATAGATTGATTCTATCCCATAGTAAAACCGCCCATCAAGTTTTGTCATGCCGCCTGTGTCTATGCATCGTTCCCTCTCAATTCCTCGATTCCCCGTGCTATCATGTGCGCCATCAAATGCGGTACATCCGCTATACTACAAGTCCCTCCTCCAGTGCCTCATCCCTCTCCAGCCGCTCCAAGCCTTTGCACACGGCACCGTAGACCCTCAGCGGCACGGCTACCTCGAAGCTCTCGCAGGCGAGGTTCTCCGCCGCCACGAGGACGAGGCCGCCGCGGTCGTCGCGGGATATCTCCTCCAGGAGAGGGTGAGGGCCTTGGTGCTGAGATTTCGACTTCTCCGTAGGTATGAGTCGTCGTTCCTGCCCTTGCTCACCTTCCTGATCAGAGTCTTCTTGACCCTGGTCCTCTATCGGCTGCGGTTCCAAGTCCTGAGATGGTACGACGAATTCCAGCCTGATCTTCCATTCCAGGCTGATGCCGCTGGTCACAAACTCGGGTGTTGCCGTAATCGGTATGGCAGGGTTGAAGATCATGCGCCGGGAGAAGAGCGTGGCCTCGGAGGTGGACACATGCACCTTCCTCGAGGCGCGATGGATGCTTGCCTCAGAGCGCATGGCCAGACCGGGATCCACCCTTTCAGACGTCTCGAGCGCGGCGTGAACTGCATAGCAAGGTACCTCTGCGCCCGAAAAGTCGACTGCCATGGTTACTGCTTCACCCAGGCGGTATGCGGGCCTCGCAAGCATGACAACGCCGACTTTGCGCCCGTTACGAGCTATTTCAAAACGGTTGGTGCTTTGCTGACCTTCCGCTGTGAGGTTACTCCTTATGATGGCCAGGTCGATGGCATCCTTGGCGCTGTTCACCTCTTCCAGAAACGATGGCCGTCTGGATCCAGTAACAGCAGTCGGTGAAAGTAAACCTGCGCCCGAGCCATGACGAGAGCTGTTCACTAGCTCGTCGACGTAGGACAGGAACCCATTCAAGGTAGATTCCGGACCTGCCTCTTTGCTGCTTCTGTCTCGCGCCTCTGTTACGCTTGGCCTCCTGTCGATATACAGGCTATCTCCCATGCCAATGGTTCGTATTCGAGCCTGATCCCGCAACATAATATATGGGGACATGAGATCGTGCCCGAGGATCTCGCCGTGGTTGTTGACACTTCCTAGCACGCGAAACGGTATCTCGACCGACTTGACTTGTTGCTCTTTAGTGCCACCAGGGCGTTGTGTTCCTATGACGAGGCTGTACGATGTTTTCATAGCCTTTCCTTTGTGCGTTGGGGGCAGGCCTTTGGGTAATCTGAAGGTATACTCGAAAGCCTTGCTTTCCCCAGGGGCCAACTGCAAGTCCACAAACAGAATGGATTGTGGCGTAGAAAGTAGTGGCACAGATTTGGAGCTGGCAATCCCGCGCATCTCCTTGATGCTGCTCAGCTCGCCAGCGCCCAACAACTCTCCCAGAGAATTGGTGAAGCTGCCCCAGCCAAAGCCCCGCATGAACCCGTTCTCCCTTTTGGAAGTTTCTATGCCAACGACACCACCTCCCTGCCCTCCCACCACGGCCTTCCGCTTGACCTGCTCGAACGGTGCAAGATTGACCAGAGAACCGTCCAGTGTGAAGGAGCCCTGAATTTGAGCATACCCCATCATCAGAGCCTCGGGGCGCTTGGCCTTCTGAGGGGAAAAGGTTGACTTTTGACGTAGGTGCGGTGGCCTCCCATGGGTTCTCATGGGCTGGTGTATTACGTATTCGGAGGCCAAAGTCTCGGTGGAATTGTTGCTCATGGAATAAAACTCCCCGCTGCTCCTTGGCGTACCAGTTATGCTGCTTGTCGACAGGACTCTGGCAGCAGCTGGGGTGATCTGCTCGTTGATTATCGGTATTGGGTCTCGCGGGCGCATCGGTATGTTCGCAGGCTCTCCAAGAGGCGTGGCAGCTCCCTTCCAGGCAGTATCAGGTGCAGATTTAATAGGGCCGACGGTCATATCCGAGAGGGGCGAGGGGCCCATTGGGAACCTAAACTCTGACAAGGCGGCTGAGGGCGTTCTTGGAGAGCCCAGAGAGCCGATGCCAGGAGTGTTTGGTACGGTAGATGCCCCCGAGGGCCGGTGGAAGGGAGAGCCTCGGTCCGGTGGGTAGGACGCATTATACAGAGGTGAGGTCGGCGTGTTGAAGGGTCGCTGGGGGTGTGAAGCTACGGCAAGTCAGCGCTACGAGATCCCATGTCCCCATAGTGATTGTCACCAACCAGATCTTGGGCCGGGCACAACTGAGCCACGAGAGACTATCTGGAGACTCGCGGACCTGCCATGGCCGCGGCTTGGCCGCGAGGCAGTCGAGCCGGCGTTGCTCGTGGCATGGCTGTCGACTGAGTTGACGGACCCAATGGAGACGATTGACACCGATCTCCTGTGACTGTGACTGTGACCATGGTCATGGCCATTACCATTACTCGACTGTGGTTCTGGAGAATGGAATGGGGGCGTCCACGGAACGGAGCCTGCACGACTGCGTGAGGTCTTTGCAGGAGCGCTCATGGACGAGCTGGGGCGATGGCCTCGACGGGGCGCGGAGGTGGACGTCGACGGGGGCGGGGCCAGCCGGCTGGAGGCATGGTGTATTGCGGCGCGAGACTGAGGCGGAGGCCGCAATTGATTATGGTTCGAGCTGGTGGAGCCGGCGCTGCTGGGGGCAGCTTGGGCTACGTTCTTGAAGACGATGGTGCACTTCAATTCCTCGCCGGAGAAGAGGGTGGTCCCGTCATCGTCGAAGCGAACGAACACTCGAATGTTGCCCGAGTCCGGCGACATGATGGAGCTCCTTCAACATGAAGGAGTGGTTGGAGAATCCTCATGAACTCGGCCTGCACATCGCTGTGGTAGGTGGTTGGTTGTGGTGGCAGCTTGCAGATGGTTGGGAACGGCGAGCGGCTCTGTTGCAGGTCGTGTCTTATGGGTGAGGTAATAGCAGCTGCACATGGGCCTTGACGATTTGGTCGCTTTTGCTCTCACTTTGGGGCCAGGTGCCAAGAAGCTTACTTAAGTCACTTGGGTACCTCGGTACTCTCATTTGCAATCAATCGTATCGAAATGGCGCTAATGACCTGCACATGATCAACCTGCCCAAAATTTATATGCACTTTATTTTTTAACTATTTATACCTTTTATATAATAAATACCTTCTTAATTTAATAAAGACTTATATTAAAAGAAAGTTGCTTCTTTTTTAATTCTTTTAATACTTATTTAAGAAGGGTAAAGAGAATATTAAAGGTAAGGTATATTAATATATAATTTTAAAAAAGAATTTAAAATTTTAAAAAGGGTGTATTTTTAAGTAAAAATGGCTAAATTCACCTTAAATCCCTTAGTAACTTTAATATAACTCTTTAATTTCACCCTCTTTTTAAATTTAACTTTAACTTAAGTTATTTTTAACTTTAATTTAAATATAAATTCCTCCTTTTATATTTACTTAATTTAATAATAATAAAAAAAATTAAAAAAGAAGTAACTTTCTTTTTATATAAGTTATAAATAAATTAAAGCTAAATTAAGAGAGTTAAAAGAAGTGCATACGAATTTTGGGCATGTTGGTTATGTGCAGGTCATTAGCGCCATTTTGATACGATTGATTGCAAATGAGAGTACCAATCCTTACTTACACGAGCCGAAATGGGTAGGCTGATACCAAGGGCTACAGAATAGATGCGCACTGCATACCTAGGTAGGAACGGGGAGCCTAGATACGGTGTTTTATCACTGTTGTACAGTACAGAGTGGTCAGTTCAAGGTTTCATACATCGCTTGATACATCGCTCGCATATGCGGGACCCACCTGCAGACTGTCTCCCCCTTCCAACATTTGAGGAACTGTCAGCGATTCTCACTGCAGCCAGCGCCCAATGGTTAGAAATGAAGACGCACACAACCAGCTCTATAACTCCCACAATAATTCCTTGACCTGCATTGCCATCATGGTGTTGTGGCGTGGTGGACTCGTTTATGGGAGGTTGCTCTACAGGTGGCCATACCTAGGTATACGAGAGGTTGTCCCATAGAGGTCATCCTCTAGCTGATCAACCCGTGGAGAAAGTTGTCCCAAAGCATATCATATTACGGTATATACCACGAATAAGCTTATCTAGCTTGAGATTATTCTACAGGATAAAGTCTATGTACTGGCTCGTCAAACGGTCAAGATATCGATAAGAACTGCCTCCTTCCCCGGATAATCCAACAATGTTGACGTTTCGGAGGCAAGTCCCCAGGTAGGCAAACATAAGACAGGGGCCCTCTGCGCCTGCTCAAACTCGGCGAGTGCCTATTTGATATAACATTGCAGGCAACTCACATTGACTTTTGGTAAACGCGACCGCGTCTGCTTGACACATTGGCCCCCACCGGAAAACGTGGACTACTCTGCGAACAGCACCCACTTGCTTGCCCGTAAACTCTCCCGAGGTCGTTTTCTTGCCCACCTGCACCCAAAAAGATGGCCGTTATCGAGGAGCTCGGCCTTGAGGTCAAAGTCAACGTCAATGGCTCAGCGGCCGCCGAGTATCCAGACGAAGAGCCTGATGTCAACGACGACGCTCGCAGGCAGACCGCCAGCGTTTGTCACCACTATGTGGAGTCCGTTGACAACGCCGAGTTCGCCATCAATGTCGGGCTCATCCCGGGGACCAACACTGGGCAGGAGTGGGTTAGTCGATCACAAAACCACGGACTGTGTTTCACAGTGGCCTTCGATGGCGACCTCGCTGTCGCGTCAGTAGTGATCTACCAACGCCGGAACACAGAGCTCTTGGAAGGCATTCACGATCCGGAAAACCACACCCTACGCAAGTTTCTTTTTACCCCTGTGACTACCGGTAAGTCCCCAGCTCGATTCGAAGATTTGGAAGCGGCTAACCCCTATAGTCGAGGATGCCAACAAGAAACGTGTCGCTTCGGATATGAAGATCGCCCAGAATCTAGGACTCATTCGGGTCTCTGTCCGTCGCATCATTTTCAAAAACAAAGTCCAGAATCATACTTCTTCCCACCATGATCTGAGACTTGGAACACAAGGCATATCCCTCGCTGAGAAAGCTCTCAAGGGGCGAGCAGTGTCACATGGAGCAGCGTAAGGAACCAAAGAAAGACGGTCTGCTCTTTTCTCTGACTAGTTTCTAGACTGTCTGCCCCGGTTCAGTCCACCAACTGGAACACCTACTACTTTGACTGCGTGGATAGGCACTCCTCTCCGCTCGCTGTCTTCTACTTCAAGTATTGCTCGAAAGGTAGATTAAATCCATCATAGAGGTCTCTCCTTAAGTTGAGTGCTAACATGTCCCAGAGGCGCTCCAGCAGCAGCTTATCATCCCACGACCAAGAAGCCTTTCCATGGAGTCCGATCTGGAAAACATTTCACCTGATGAAATCCGCCGCCTGGCACGCGAGAGACTGTCGCAGATAAAGGTGAGCGTTGTCTCGTGTTGCCAAGGCGACGACTTACACGTCTCTAGGATGGCAAGAAGCGGGCTATACGTGTCAAGGACGAGGACGACGCGAATGTCATCAACTCTGACAGACCCTTCAAGTATGTGAAGATCGAGGGAGGCAAGAAGGCCATCGATTTGACCGAAGATGATTGAGGGTAGCTTGCATTTGTCTGTCTGCTCAGGTGTAGCCTCGCGGTGGCCGAGTATTTGCTTCATCGATACCCTTTTTGTTTTGTCTCCTTGTGCCTTGCACATTTACACCACGATTTTTCAGTTTTGAGCGAAGACTGAAAGATGGACCTGAGACCTTCGGATTAGGCAGCTGTCATCTATGCTACTGCACATTTTGCGCGATTGATAAGGCAGTAACCAAGTGGCAGACAGCTTCTTTCCTAGTAGCAAAGGTTGCAACTTCTTGGGTGGTGCTTTGCTTGCATTCTACCCCTGAGTCAACATTGACTCTAACTCAAGTGCTTCTCTTTCCGTTTCGGATACCCCTCAGCACTCATTAGTACCTTCCTTAAGCAAATCTTTATCTAAAGGCTGCCTGTGGCTTGGGGGACCAGGCACCATTCCCAGCACTTCATCAACAACCACTTGTTCGACCCGTCCGAGTTCTTTCGATGAACGCTGGTCGCACTTCAATCAAGGTTCCCTGGCTACAGCAGACGTATCGCGAACCGCTCTTTCCACGATCCTCTGCTTACCACTCCGAAATTCGCAAGACCAGCAGTCTGCCTTACCGTCTCACCACAAACAAATTGCACCATGGCCATTCTCGAAGATCTTGGTCTGGAGGTCAAGATTCTCGTCAACGAC
This sequence comes from Diaporthe citrichinensis, assembly GCA_014872995.1. Taxonomy (NCBI): domain Eukaryota; kingdom Fungi; phylum Ascomycota; class Sordariomycetes; order Diaporthales; family Diaporthaceae; genus Diaporthe; species Diaporthe citrichinensis. The sequence goes on along the minus strand of JADAZR010000009.1, from coordinate 407,107 downwards.
TCACCCTTGCAAGAGTACGAAGATAAGGAAGCGGATCTCTCAGATGATGGCTTCGGCGACGAGACCCGCCAATGTCGGCGCTATGTGCTAGTGGACGGTGATACAGAGTTTGGTGTACAATGTCATGTCACATCGAACAACGACTACCTCGACGGCAACGCACAGAAACGTCTTCGATTTTGCCTTGACCTAGATGGTCAAGAACAGCTCGAATCCCGCCTGATGAACTTGGTGCGTACCCCGGTTTTGCTGGACGGCAAACAGGAGTATGACGGTCAAACCGCAACATTACGCAGGTTCCGTTTCACTACCATATCCACGGGTATGTGTTCCCGAAGCCCTTGCGCTTGTAAGAAAGATTTTAACTCTCTAGTAGTCGAAGATGATGACAAAGAGCGAATTAGCAAGGACAAGGACATCGCGAGACTCCTTGGACTCATTCGTGTCCGCATCTGGCGGACCAGAATTATCGAGGCATGCGTACCGTGGAATCTACGTCAGACTACTAAGTTTGACGAGATAGAGAAGGAATTGGCTGAAAAAGCCGTGAAAGGCAAATCACTTTCTCACCGGGCCACGTAAGTGTTGTCAGATCATTGAAGTCAATTCCAGCCTCGATTAACCTTTGCCAGACTCTCTGCCGCTACAGTCGCTGACTATCCAACGATTTCGACCTGGTCCTTTGTTGACCCTTTGGATGCTCCGCTAGCCGTCTTCTACTTTAAATATCGGTCAAGAGGTATGGCGCTATCCATTGATATGTCTGAAAATCCCCTGATAGCTGATTACTAGCAGCCGTTCTTCAGGAAGAACTGGTCATCCCGCCCTCCCGAGAGGCCTCTCCGCAGCCAGTCGACCTTAACGCCCTGCCCCTCGGAGAGGTTCACCGCCTGGCAAGAGAGAGCGTGGAAACCCTTCCTCTTCATGAGATCCGCCGTCTGGCACAGCTGAGGTTGCTGAGCAGCAATGTAAGACCCTGATTGCTGTCAATGTTCCCACAAACTTGCTAACATTTCGCAGGAAGGGGGCAACCTCTCCTCGGAGGGGGCCGTCAAGCGAGACCCGGCCGAAAACCAGATATCCCAGCGACCGACGAAGCTTGTGAAGATGAGTGATGGCAGGGAAGCTGTTGATCTCACCGATGACGACTGAAGCCCGAGTTAATTTCGTTTGGATTCACAGAACTCTGTTGCCAGGTGTTTTTCTTCGGAACCATGACGACCCACGTATAAGGACAACGTGCACGCTCAGGTTGAACGAGCTGGGATTACATACCGCATAGAGCTCTTATTGGGGGCCAATGGAAGGTAGCAGCTTCTTGACTTTTTCGGGCTGGGGAGCAACACATTCATATCTGCGGACGTTCTGCCATGAAGCAATCTTGGCGTGAGTGTTTGGAATTGATCTGCCCTAAGGCAGATGCCTCTCGAGGGTCATAGCTCATGGAAATACAATTTTTGGGACTTTTGAGTCAACTCTGCTGTCACGAAATCTCATGGACATGTGTGGGGTTCCGAAAATGGAAAGTAGTCTCAGACCCTCCTGTCCCGGTTCCAAATCATCATGCCCAGGTTTGCAACCACTACGACCATGTTAAGCATCAAGCCTAAGCCTCTCGGGCGAAGCATGTCATCATGCTTAGACTGCTGATATGCAAGCATGACCCATCCAAGGACATGAAGCTGCGGGAATATTCTGTGACATATAACCTGATCGGAACGTGCCACGAAGGACAGCTTGTTCCTAAGGGAAACCAGACTAGAGTACTGCATATGATCATCGGCGGAACAAAATAGTATACTCATGCCTCTATCTTCAACTATGCCGTCGACAACATCGCTACAGCCTCCGTAGCGGCTCTGACTCTGGCTTCTTCTTTAAAGAGGGCACCGTCCACGTCCGCAATTTCACTCTGGCCCAGAAGCACCTTGCATCCAAAGCGCCCGCTTCCCATGTCCTCCCCTTCGGCCTCCCTGACCACATAGCTCACCGTTTCCGAGATGGCCAGCCGGCCCAGCTCCTCCTTCGGATGCAAAACATGCACCGGGGGGCTCCCCCGAAGCCTCTTCAGATACGACAACAGCCCCGACCTCTCGACGAAGGCCTTGCAGGCGTCAAAGCTACCTGAGTCCACCCATATGGCACCTACCAGCGCCTCATAAAGGTCCGAGAAGAACTTGGGCGCATGTAGCCGTGCCAAGAGCGCCCATGGGTAGTGCGTACCGGAATGTATGGCGTCGAGGATGGACTCACGCAGCTCGGCGTGGCGCCGGCGGGTGGCCTCCCGCTCGAGGGTCAGCTCGATCGACTGGTAGCGCATGTAGGACCACAGCGGGGTGGTGGTCTCGACGGGCTCGAGCTCTGGGCTGCGCTTCCCGCCCCTGTTGTCATCCTCGCTCCTGCTCCCGCTCTCGTCGTCGAGGACGACATTGTTGGTTGTCAGCTTTGGACCCCATTCCATAACCAGAAATCCGAGTATGTCGCCGTTGACAAGCGCGGTCCGGAGAAGGTGCATTTGCCAGTTCTCCAGTGCTTCAGGTTCCTCGATGAAGAGTTCTTTCGCATGTTAACTGCCAGTTTCAATGACTAAAGTGCGGTTTATGGAGGCTTCTATGTGAAAAGGATGACGGATTATAGAAATAGGCAAGCTCATACGTACCTTGAACCACAATGTGATCAAGTAATGCGTCACCTATGAATTCCAGGCGATCGTATGTGTATAACGCAGAGACGTAGCTTGGGTGGGTCATTGCCTCCACAAGGAGTGCCTTCTCGTGAAAGACATAACCTATCGACTCTTCCAAAGGCTCATATATTGCAGGAAGGACCATGTTCTTAGGCTCCGCTGCTCCAAATAGCACATCTCTGGTGATTTGGCAGTTCTGGAACTGACCTTCCCCAAGGAACAAGGACATACACTGTCGAGCCTTCTCCAGTCCTCCATCGATGTATGAGACGCCAATGATAGACTCTACGACATCGGCAAGAGTCTTGGACGACATCACCCGCTTTTGTACTCCCTGATCAGGGGCCTCGAGCAGGTCTGAGATATATGGAGGCCGCCATCGCTCACCACTGCCCTTGAGCGCAAGTTGTTTCGAGATGATGAACTGATCTAACCCTGATTCGCGGGCTGCTCTGCACAACCTTCCGTTGCTGACCATCCTGTCTTTGAGACGTGACAGTAATCCCTCAGGCATTCGGAGATCTGACAAGGGGGTTAGCATATTGCATGATATAGGCCTATCTTCCGAGCTGAGTAACGTGCGGGAAGTATGACGGTGACATTTACTGAAGCCCAGCTCAAGTAAAGGGGATGGGCAAGAGGTAATTGACTGTGGGATAATCGACTGTGGGACAATTGATCGTGGGATAATCGACTGTGGGACTTACTGGTCGACGCAACATTCAAAGTTGTTAAAAGCTTAAGAATTGAGTCCCCCAGAAACTCAAATCTTTCTAGGTTCGTCGGCGTTCGAGCACTTGACGTACAGATTGCAGTCACGACCATCGAAATATCTCCGAGGTTGAGTGGCGCAAGGAGCGTCTTTGAGAGCTCACTTGCTATCAAGTAGATCTCGATATAGTGTATAAGAGACGGTATCAGGAGACCGAGCTCGGTATACTCCATAGAAACATTGTCGATCGTTAGATCACTCATGGGTAGTACCCGAGAAAATGGCTTGGTGCTTGGCGTTTGCTGAGGAGGAAGTGGCTTGTGGAATAGACCTGGTCCTCTGGGACATTTGCTGACCGACACGTATTGGATGTCTTCGGGGGCTTCGTCGAAACCCTTGTAGGCTCTCTGCACAGATTCAACTGGGGGTTTCGATGGCAGCACAGATTCAAATAGGTAAGGACTGCCATAGGAGTCGCGGATGAGGCCACGAGCATCGGTGATGGAGTCTGCGTCAAACTTGGTGATTGAGCACTCTGATGGTAATGTACCCTTGCGTGAGGCTAGTTGTATGGCGAAATCCCCTTGTCTGATGTCTATGCGACGATGAGCATAAGCGGATGAGAGCAATGTCGACGTGACATCCATGAGATCGTCAGCTTTTTCTATAACCACTCCTTTGCCTATGTCGAGAACGAGACAGGATTTGTGGTCTAGATATACAGGAATCTGCGGCATCTCAGGAAGGGGGACCGGAAGAACAAGTTCGAGTTCGCACTTGACAGAACGGCCCTGATCGAGTAGTCTCAGGGGACGTCGATGGATACCAGCGTTGTCTTTCCAGGCCTGAGCAACTTGCAGCCAAGGAACAAATTGGGCTCTGGCTTCCTGTGTTATATATAAGTTAGTGCTCTGTGTCAATGTAATTACAAGTTCAGAAAAAGACTTTGGCAGAAAGTCCGCATTAAGCATAAAAGAAAATCCCATGGTCGGGGCGGAACCGACTGAGTAAATAAACAGAACCATTCTGGGGTGTTGCTTACAATCATTCCAGGACGACCCTCTATCTCAATACCAAAGCCTTCATCCTTGAGCGGCAAGAGATGCTCATCGATCAATTTCGCTTCATAAAGAGCTCGATAAGCCTGAAATGCGGCATCTTTGCAAGCATTGCTTTCGGAAGACCATGCCCTGCTGCTTGTAGCCTGGCGTACTTCCGGGGGGAGGGTCACTGGGAGGAGCACGGTAGCTTTGATCAAGTTCGGCGAGCCTGCCCGCGCATGCTCGTCCACAACCTTCTCAATGAGGTAGTCGGGGTTGAAGTCGACAAACTTCCTGGAAGACAATGTCGCACAGAAGTGGTCGAGATGAGACTTGGCGTCGTTGATGGTCAGGCGAGCCCCAGTGCTCTCGACCCGAAGTTCGGGATAGTCTGGGACTTCGGAGTCCTCGAGCTCTCTCAGGGTCTGCAGCTCTCGCAGGTCGTCCTCGTACCACTGCTTCATCTCGGCTTCGAGAAGCTCCCACTCTTTCTTCGAGCCGATATCTGTTGTTTCCTCGAAGAGGTAGAGGTGCGAGTCTCCCATTCGGGCACGTCCACGCCTTTGAATGAAAGACTTCAAGTTGGCTGGCTTATCGACACAAACCACCAGGTTACAGGCCGGAACATCGATACCTTCCTCGAGGACGCTGGTTGCCACGAGGAGGTTCAGGCGGCCGTCACGGAATGATTCCAGTGAGAGATTATTGCCCTTTTCAGGCAAGTCAAGAAAATCCTGCTTGACACCCGGCACGAATGAGGTCCCGACCATCTTACCGATCCGATACCGTTTGCTGATCTCCGGATGGCTCTTTAGCATTTGTGTGAGAATCACAGTGGTTGCCCGTTCCTTCACGAAGACGATTCCCCTAGCATCACCTTCGTACTTGATGAGTACATCAATCAGCTGCCTCACTTTTTCTGAGAGAGTTGACTCATCGTAGGTTTCCAACGGGTGGGCGATTTTGGCGTTCTGGAAAATTCGGGCCAGATAGACCACCTCGACATCTTTAAAGCTCTGGCTGATGGCATCTTGTCTTCGAACACCATCCAAGAAACGTCGAATGGTTTCGAAGATGTACCAGTCCGCTGCCCAGCTTCCCATATCACGACAAATTTCCACGCTCCTCCTGCAGAATTTTCTCATTGTCCCTTGGGTGTAGGTGTCTTTTTTCATGAAGGCGTCGGAAAGCTTTCTCTTGGACCGGTCGGTATTCTGCGTGCAGAGCCAGTGGACATACGGATCCTCCTTGATGTCCAGACCCGCATGAGCTTCATGAATTTTGAACATGGACTGCGTGTATTCGTTCCGGGGAACCTTCAACTTGGACATGTACTGGATGTTGAACATAGACGGGCGACGTGTGTTTGCCAACAACTCCTGTCTGTGCCTTGTGGGGCTCCGGCACGTTGCGTCGAGCGTATTTTCCAGGTCCTCCAGGCTCGATATGTCAGCCCTGACCACAGGGCTTGCGGTCAAGCCGAGGACATGTGGAACCGGCTTGCCATTATCCTTTGCTTCCCGGTAGAACTCTTTCATGATCCTGCTGCCAGGGTGCCTCCTGGTACAGTTGTGTGCTGAAAGGATTGTCAGTCATGTGAGAAATCTGCAGACTATGGAGGACGCGTTACCCTCGTCGAAGATTATCAGTGCCAGAGACGAGACCTGTACAAATCCGTGCAGGAGTGCGTCCAACAACACTTGATGAGTTGTAACAACCAACTTGACGTTGACAAGCACGCCCTCCCAGGTGGAACTGTTCCAGCTGTCTACTTTGTCGGATCCCGTGAGAATCTTCGGCAGCACCGACGGTATCTGGGTCTTGATGACTCCAAATTGTTGATCACATAGGGACACGGTTGGCGCCAGGAACCAAATGAGCTGGTGAGATACCTGGATTAGCATATCTCCAGAAGAAGTATTGTATAAACATGACTGGTGTTGATACCTTGTCAGACGGCATCCTCTCGAGTTCTGCTCTGATCCTCAAAACAGCGCTGGGCCGACGATAAATTAGCCTGAGTATTAGGAAACATTTCAATATGGGGAGGCTTACACTTGTGTTTTCCCACTGCCAGTATCCATGGCGACAATGACGTTCTCTTTGAGGGAGGCTTCAAGCATCTCCACCTGGTAGGCCCTTGCGGTAATACTGGTAGGGTCCTTCGGCTCTCCTGCGGCAGTTTCGTCTGGCTCGGATTCCACACTCCATGATAAACGTAACGGATCCTCTGCTGCCAAGGTTTCGTTGATAGCATCAGTGAGATCTTCAGAGGATCCGGAGAAATCGCTGTAGTGCGCCATGAGTGTCACTTGACGGCTCTGTTTGGGAGGCGGTGCGGCAGGACCTGAGGCTCAATGGCGAAGCTGGCGTTTAAAACCCTCGCTCGGCTAATGGGTAGCACCGATTATATAGAAGCGGCAGAAACTGTCAGTATTCCACGGATAAAATCCGCAGATAGAACAGAGAGAAGGAAGAGAGTCAAGTTGGCGCCCAGCGTTGGGGACAGCAAGGTGGTTGAAATATCGCACGCACACCCGAGGCCTACTGTGGTGGGTTCTGACATGCATGAGGCCCCCCGTAGCGGCCGCTGCACTCAGCCGCTTGACAGCACAGGAAGGACTGACCGGCTCAGACACGTCAGAACCCGTATGCTTGGTTTGTGGAAATACATCGCAGTGAAAGGACTCAGAACGGCGGCAGAAACTGCGTGTTGCGGTCAAGGTTTGGACGGAATACCACCGTAAAGCACCCAGGGGGTCTGGGGCAGTTCAGGCATTACACTGCAAAGCGAGCACGGCAAACGCCCGAGACGCCGGGTGCGAGGTTGGCAGAAGATCTCATTGAATTAACCCAAAGAACTCTACACTTGATTCAAATGGGACTATTGACTCGCGAGGATAGCAGATGGAAGTTGGCTATAAAAGAAAGGCTATCCTAGGCTCAACTCGAGCTGGTCTGGTCTGCCCGTCTGCTGGTGCTTCGGAGTCGGGTCGTCCCTGGTCAACAATCGAGCCGTTTGCAATCCTGACATGCAGAAAGAACGCGAAATTTGGGACACTTCATCTGCTAACCGGTAGCACAAAGTACGCTTCATCAACAGCTACGCAACTCCTCCGTGCAAATCACAGCACCGTATTAACCGCATAGACTCAGACTCCAAGTCGGCAAATGGAATTGTATGCATCGGGTTTCAACGCCTGGGGCCAACTCCAATTCCAAGACACCGAGAGCCATGCCGAGCTAGACGACTTACACGAATTCACCTGCGTGCTAACGGGCGATGCCATAGACCGCCCTCGACCATCGTTGTCATACACCACAGGTAGGCTGCTGGTCCTTCAGAACAACTACTTCTCTTCAACATACTGCCATTAGAGAGGTCTTGTTGCAAGCCCACCAGGTTGCGCTGAGCAAGGTTGGCAAAAAGTCAAACCGAGGGCAGTGTTGTGCAATGATTACTTACTAAGACGTGTCCAGTGGTCGTCAATGGTAAAGTGAGAACTGCAGGATATCTATCCACGGCTCACAGACAGCTATGGGACGAGGAATTCCTATCCAAATGTACGCTCGCCGAGGCATCAAACGGATCAGTCGTACGCAAAGCACTGGCCATGTAATTTTAGATGGGCCGTCAAAGCTCACATCAACGCACAGGCAGTTCTTGATCAGAGTGGCTCGGTCCGCCGATACCAGTCGCTCGACGGGTTCCTGAGCCAGGACAAGTGCCAGACCTTCCCACGGCTCCCGCCATGTCAACAGCTCGTGGCCTATGAGACCGGCTTCGCGGCTCTTACGCGTGCAGGAGATGTCTACACCCTGGGCGATGAACGGTACTCCGCGTGCCTCGGCCGTGAAATATCGCTAACTAGCTCGGCGGACGAGCCCGGCCTTGTCACTGCTCTCCAGGACTTGCCCACGGGTCCCATCTTCAAGATAGCTGCTGGTGGGTATATGCTCGCAGCGTTGACAACCGGAAACGATCTCTACATTTGGGGCGGCCACCCCGGGAGAAAACCCGTCCCAGCAGATATCAACGAGGAACCAACGCCAGTCGACATCGAAGAGAATGATATTGCGGATGTTGCTGTTGGTGAGACACACATCATTATCTTGACGACGAACGGTGATGTGTTCGTCATTGGTGAGAATGGGAATGGGCAACTAGGCCTACTTTGCAAAGCAGAAGAATCATGGGCCCGACTTTCGCTGGGATTAAAGGACGGGCGAAAAGTTGTCGGGGTGCAAGCCGGATCAAGGAACTCATTTCTCTTGGTTCACAAGGGATCAGTGTAGCCCAGGTCATGCATCATTTTCCGGTCCATTTGCCCTCTATGCATCTGTTCTATGGTACAATCGTAACGTCCGCGTGGCATCAGGCGGTATCAAATCATAGGTTCGTAAGGTAGTCTTCGATCTCCTGAGGACTCAGTTTTCGGAAACGAGGGCCCTTTGCGCCCTCAACACCCTCCACTCCAAGAAGATGGTCTGCTGGTGGCCCAACGATTCCTGCACGAAAATGTCAGCACATAGCCCGCAAAGTGACATATACGCTGGGTGATGTGACTTACCAATCTCAATTGTATCTCCGTTCATCTCACCCTCGATCGTCTCCTTGAGCGTCAGCAGCGCAATATGCACCGCATCCTCCAACTCCAGACCCTCCGTGTACCGCTTCTCGAGGAACGTCTTCGCTGAGGTCGCACTCTTGCCGATGGCTGTCGCCTTCCAGGGGAAGTAACTGCCTGATGGATCGACCTGGTACAGCATTGGGCCTCCCTTGAGGATACCTCCGGTCTTGCCAGAGATCTTCTTCTCTCCGCCCTCGCCCTCGATCGACTTGGCCGCCTTCTCCACCTCTTCCTCGGGCAGAACACCCTCATCCCATCCCGCAATCAGCAGGGACACACCGTACGGCCGCACACCTCCTGACTGGGTGGCCTCCTGCATGACCCGCGCGACATCCTGCACCAATATCCTTGTGGGAGGGTACTCGTTGTAGATGCGCTTGTAGTCGGTGTGTGAGACCTTCCGCGCCTTGTCGACGAGAACTCTGTAGTCGGGGCCCATGCCCGAGTAGACCATGCCGATGTTGGGGGTGACGAGGCTGATCTTGGACAGTGAGGAAGGGTCGGCGAGGGGCGAGGAGGACTTCTTCTCGGTGGCGAGGACGATGCCGTTCGTGGCTGCAATGCCATGTCAGTCCCAAAGCTGCCGCTTGGGTAGATGGAGGGGAGAGCACTGACCTTTGATGCCGAGCGCTGTAACGCCCTGGTTGACCGCGTTCAAGGCATACTCTGCTCGAGGGTATCAGTAATTGGGCTGCATTTGGCACCAGATGCGATTCCGGTGTGACTCGACGGTTGGCGATAACTGACCGATCTGCACCAGCTTGCCGCTATCCTCGGTGTCAGTACAAACGTTCATGCAGCCGCAGCTGGGGATTGCGACTGAGCTTACCTGGGCGAGAAGGTGGTGAGGGAAAAGGAGTATCTATCAGCCATGACTGCTAATTAAATACGGACGAGGTTCGGGTACGGTGGACAGGCTGGTCTGCGGTCCTTGGGAGGTTCTTGGGTGGAGGAGAGAGATGGACGGCCGCACAGCTGAAGCTTGGTGATGTTGAACTTGCAGCTGCAACCACCCAGGCAGGAGTTCCCACACGCGTCAAGCTCCCCCGGCCAAGCGCAGCCCTGGGGCCGACGGCAGGCGGGCCAGGCAAGGGCGCAGGGGTGGCAGCTTACCTAACGGCTGGCACCTACCCACCTCACTTGATGCTCGGTGTCAAGGCCAAAGCTCCCGAAAAGCTCACAGCCTGGATCCTTTATTTCACAAAACTTCGACTGCTACCAATACGGTACCACTCCGGCTCGTTCGTCCGTGCTGCGCAAACAACAATACTTGTAATACCGAGTCATCTCTTTTGATCGACTGCTCGACCGCTCCTTTACCCGCGTCGTCTTTATGAACCGCACAACCCTTGGGTCGACAGCCGGCTCACTCGGTTGAAGATGACCTCAGGCTGCTCACTCTGAATTCCTAGACGGCCCGCGCGCACTTCTTCCACACACTTTCTACGTTTACTCACAGTGTTCTTTCGTTTCCTTCTTCGCATTTAGTACCGCATTCGTCATGTCCGAACCAATCAACCCCACGGCTCCCGTGCCGACCTGGTCTTTCGACAACGCTACCACCTCTTCTTCTGGGGAGACTACCCCTCAACCGACACCGTCGGATCCAGCCTCGTCTTTCGGTGATGAGCCTGCGCACGGTGATAGTGCGCAACCCGCTCAGGAGCAATCTTCGCAGAACGCCAGACGTTACCCGCCTCGAACCTGCAGAATCTGCCTCGATGAGGTCGAGCCGACGTTTGAGGAGCCAAATCTGTCCACGCAGTACCTTGGAGGGAAGGCGCGTGTGAGATACGTCTCGGACGACCCGGACCTTGGAAGGCTCATGCGCCCTTGCAAGTGCAAAGGGTCGCAGCAGTATGTCCACGAGGGCTGTCTCCGTGCCTGGAGAGGAGCCTCGCCGTCAGATCGAAATCTATGGCAATGCCCGACCTGCAAGTACGAGTACAGGCTAAGCAGCTTAAAATGGTCCCGCTGGCTCAACAGCGGAATACTCCGAATGTTTCTGACTGCAACGATCATGGTCTTCGCCTTGTTCATCTTAGGCTTTGTCGCCGACCCTATCATCAACATCTGGATTGACCCCGCCGGTGCCGTTGTGGACGTCATGAAGGGAGGGCTTGATGGATTTGAAGAGATCCTCGAATACATACCCGACGACGAACCAAACACCTGGTTTGTGCACTTCTCGAAGGGCTTGCTCTCCCTGGGGATTGTAGGTCTCGTCAAGGTGTTTCTTGGCCTGGGCCCCTTGCACTGGTGGAATTTCAGAATTGGTGGCGGCAGGCGTGGAAGAGGCAGGGACAGGCTCGAGAACGTTAGTTGGGTACTGGTGGCCGTAGGAGTCGCCACGTTCATAGGGGTATGCCCACATGCCCTGTCTGCCCATATTTGTCCTTGCGCAGCGCACTGATCATCTACTGACTTCGCACAGGCTGTCTGGAAAGGCGTGAGTGCGGCTTGCGCGAGGTATCTTAGCCAAGTCAGCGATGACATTATCGACGTTCCCGAAGACAACAGCGAAGATGAGGATGAGGGTCAGGGACAGCCGACAGAATCCAAAAAGGACCAATGAGGCCATTCAGCGCTCTCGACCGCATATCTCAGCGAACCATTCCCCGCAAAGCTTTGCCAACACCCAACATGCACACTCTTAAGTTGCCTCGGACCTGCTCTTCCGCGCTGTGTCAACTAGTCTGTGTGCAGAGATCAACGCTTTGTTACTACCTAGGATTCTGGGCGTCTTGTTCATTTTCCAACATGGGACCAGTGCGAGCACGTCAACTTCAGTCTCTCGGGCCGGCCTTTGGGTCGCGCCTGAATCCACTCCTACCCTCCAGACCTCTCGGTTACCCTGATGGAGGTGTAGGATGACTACTGCTGATACAAATCTGCCGTGATGTTCTGGGACCTTGGGCAAAAAAAATCAATTTACCAAAGAAAAGCTCCAGGCTGCAGTTGGTGTCGTCTGGGGCAACGAGCGTGTGAATAGTTCTTAAGAAACAGCGGCGGTGGTTTCCTATAGGATACCTGGCCCATCATCCATTCTAATTGTAATGGTTAAGCCTGACCTCTTGTGCCTTCCAACAATTTGATTAATATTCCATGGTGATTTGACATACACATAATGACTGACGTCTCGAAGCCGCGCCTTATTAGTCTGACCGGGATCATGGTCTGCGGTAGACATGACAGGCCCCCACTAGGTGGGTATTGGCATGGGTGTGGAACTACTCTGAACCCCAGGGTCTGCTGCGCGAGGGCCTACTATGACGGTCCAAACCTGCAATGTGACAACAGCTCCGCGACAGCATCGTCGTTCGTCCCAGGCTTGCGGCTGAGGACGTATCGTGGCTAGGGGAGGGATCTTGCCAGCAAGTTGCCGAATGGCAGGAGCCTGGCATTGACACACGCAATTTGGGCGAGTTGCAATCTACCGTGTCGAGGCTCTCGGCAATTTTAGCCCTTGCGCCCGACTAGACTACTGGATTCATCATCCCGTGAGACCCAAACCCACCACTTGTCTTTCCCAAACCAGCAGTCCTCCCTCCAACCGATCGACCCGTCTTTTGAGAGAAGCTGCAACAACATACGCGTTGCACTGTCCCCTTGCCGAGTGCTCTTGCTTCGCCATCCGATCGAGTTGCTTTCCGTGCTGGCGCCAGCGCAAGGAACTGCCCTACGAGAATAGCGCGCGAGCAAGCTTGCGGCCTCCCTCCCATCTGCGCGGCTTACTCTTCCATCAGACCACAGCAACGAACACGAAGGCGCTTACCTCGATTGCCGTGTTGACTCACGACAGCACCGTTCAACCGTTGGCTGCATCGCCTCGCTAGCCATCGCCACTCGTTTATTAAACCCGTTGCTTTTGTTGCCCAACCATCAGGGGGTTGGCTGGCCCCTCTCCTCCTCGCGGCCGCCTTCGTTGACGGACTGCGTGCGCACCAAAGTCGCCTCACCACCCACCATATGATCCGAGTCAGACAAAGATAATAGATAATGCATCTCCCATATCCCAAGAGGAAATCCTCGAATGCCCCAGCCTTCCTCCCCCGCGGCAGCAACCCTTCCCGCTACGGGGTCGGCTTCTCGATACCACGGCGATACCGATCACAAGCCTTCGCTATAGCAGCACTCGTGCTCATCGGTCTGATATGGCTCCTCACGCGCGGTGGCAGCTCGCAAAGTAGCAGCAGGGGCGGCAGCGCAGGGATGGCCAATCACATTCCTTCTGGGAAACCGCCAGCGGTGGTAGTGACAGTTTTGGACGAAGGGAGGTTTGGCGCGAGGTATACGGAATTGGTCAAGGAGAATAGGAGACTGTATGCGGAAAAGCACGGTATGTTGACACTGGACGGCGCACGCTACAACGGTGGAGGGAGTCCTGTTTTGTCTCTCTGGAAGGATAGGCCTTGGTCTACAGAATAAGGCTGACTGACAGGATGTCCCCAGGCTACGCGACGTTCTTCCCCAAAGTTGGCGACTACAACCTGAAAAAGGCGCCCGTGTCCTGGACAAAGGTCGTCGCGATGCGCCACGCCCTCACCCAGTTCCCCGACGCCACCTACTTCTGGTACGTGGATATCGACACGTTCATCATGAACCCGGCCCTGGCGATCGAGCGCGACATCATGGCGGCCGCGAAGCTCGAGGAGAAGATGATCGTGGACCACCCCGTCGTGCCGCCCGACAGCATCATCCACACGTTCAGCCACCTCAAGGCCGAGGACGTCCACTTCGTGGTAACACAGGACAAGGATGGCCTGGCTACGAACAGCTGGCTGGTCCGCAACACGGAGTGGTCGCGGTTCTTCCTCGATACGTGGTTCGATCCCACGTACAGGAGCTACAACTTCCAAAAGGCGGAGACGCACGCTTTGGTGAGCATGCCCGCATTGAGATAGGGGAAAAGGAGCGCTTCTGACATACTGCTGTAGGAACATATTGTGCAATGGCACCCGACGATCCTGTCGAACTTGGCCCTCGTTCCTCAGCGCTTCATCAACTCCTACGACAAGTCGGAGAAGGGCCAGGAATACTCCACAGGCGACCTGTCCGTCCGCTTCGCGAAATGCGCCAAGTCGATTAAGAAACCGACCTGCGAGACTGAAGCGGAGCCGTACGCATCCGTCTGGAGATCGGCTTATAGGACCCAATAAGAGAGGGGAGCGAGGGCGGAAGTGTGTTCCGCGGCTTTCAGCGTAGCGAATTGCATACTCTGTCGCTGGCGTTCTAGGGAGATAGCCTGTGGCTCCTCACTCAAAGGCCTGAAGATGATTTGGCGTTTAGGGCGACTTTTATTTTCACAGTGGGACAATGGTCACGCAGCATTTGGAGACGGGCGTCTGGGAGCGACTGGCAGGGCGCTTGTGCCTGTGGAGGATGGTGTAGAATCCGGCTGCTGGATCGATCTATCAAGGGCTTGACGATGGCCAAGGAGACTCGGGGGCTTAGAGTTCATTTCCGCATGGTTGACATGTTTTGTATACGGCCAAGGAGTCAATCTTACTTCAATGATACCTCAGAACGGTCTTTCGGCCTTCTGGGCAAGTCTCTGTCAGACCGACCTCACCAACCCATCGCACCAGACAACTACTCGTGCGGGACATACTCACTTTCCATTCGTACTCTGTATTCCGTGGGTGACACTTTGCGCCGCCATAAGAACTAGGCTATCGTGTTGCTTGCATTGTGTCTGACCGATTCGAGGCTGCACCTTAGAAGAATATAATTCAGCCAGCATCTCTTATGAAAGTGAAGTAAGTATGCGGCCCTTGGGTACAGACGGCCACTATGTCTGCTTTATTCGTCCCTAGCAAAACAGAAAGCAATCCATGGGTATCGATTAATTTTCACGCCCTGAACAAATATGCAGTTCCTCCCTCTTCAAGAAATCCCTTCCCCATCACCGCCCCGTTGGGCTCGTCAAGCTCGAAAAGGTCCCCGACTCGTCGCCGCTCGCGAAAGAAGAGCCCCTCCTGGCGGCCCACTTGTCCCTGAGCTCCGCCCAGTCCCTCTTCCAGAAGCGGATGCTCTGCTCCAGCTCCGGGTCGGCACCTTTCGGCACTGCAGCAAAAGGAGTCAGCTAACAAAGAACTGAGGAAGAAGTTTCGTCTGGATATGGGGAGAACCAGGTCACAATATGGCCACGGCTTGTTTCAAAACCTGCAGCCTAAAAGTACCTTTGAGGTACAGGCTACAGATAGGAAATCGATTTTCCAGATAGGGTAAAAATTGTATCCGGAAGCTGCTTACCATAGCCGGCGCACTGGGCCTCGATGGCGCGCAGCTGGATCTTCAGGTACCGGAGCTCCGACTCGTCCTCTGCGACCGCCTCCTCGAGCTCGTGGATGCGGGCCTCCTGCTGCCGCAGTCGCTCATTTGCAGCTTCCTCTCGCTCGACAGATATTGCGTGTAGATGCTATTCGCGTAGAGACACTGGTCAGCACATGTTCACAGTGGTAGACTTCCAGGGTTTAGAGGGCTTCAGTGGAACGTGACGGGGCGGGAGGGGAAGGGTAGAAAGGGGGCGAGCATGAGTTCAAGGGAATCACTAGGGAAGGTTCACATCTGACTCTTCGCGCCGCTTCTGCAGGCTCTCAATAACGGTCGACATCTCGGCGCACAGGTTCTCAGCCTCCAACACGATGCTATCGGCCATCTCGGACGAGATCTTGGGCGAGCTGCTGCTCATAGTTGCCTCGCCGGGCTGAAGCTGATGCTCGCTGGCGGGCTGGTAGTGTCGCGCCGGCGGCGGGATCGGCATCGGCACAGGGCCGGCCTTGTGGAGCTCCGAGGTCTCGTCGGGCGTGTCGCCATGCATAGAAGAAGGGCGCCTTTGGAAGTGCGACCTCAGCCACGACGGGCTCATCGGCGCCATGATGCCCAGCGCGTCGCGGCCGTCGCCCCCGGCCGGCAGCACCAGCGACCTCGGGCGCGAGCTGCCGGGCTGCAGGGACGCGCTGCGCCGCGCGGAGGAGGACGGGGTGTGGTGGCGGCTGGGGCTCCTGTGCCGGCGCGACAGCACCTTCTCCATTGCGTCGACCTGGGCGTGGAGGGCCTCGATGTTCTCGGTGCGCACGTTGGCGCCACTGAGGCGCTGGGCGAGGTCGTTGAGGCGCTGCACGAGGACATCCCTACTGTCCTGTGTGATATCGTCCGCTGATAGGTCCGAGTCGCTGGCCATCTCGTCGTCGGCATCTACGCCGTCAATCTCGATCTTGGGCTGGCCGGTGAGGCCCACCGTGTCGTGGTTCGTGTCATCGGGCTCGGAGGGGCTACCGCGGCGGGCGGCGCTGGGGCTCGGGCTGAGAGAGCCGGTGAACTGCGGCCTCAGGGGCGACAGCGGTGATATGTGGAAGTTCATGGTTCCAGGCCGGGCGCATGGTCGTTATTGTCGCCGTGGAAGCCCTGGTGGTGAGTATGGGAGTGGGGCGACCTGCAGGAGCGCGTAGAGAGCTTGCAGGTGTGACGTCGCTGCTGCGCGAGTGAGGGCAGTTGCGAATGTGAAATCAGACCATGCACAAGCAAGAAGCACTGGCTAGCACCACCATGCGGCGAGATCTGGTCGGACATAGTCCGTGGGCCTTGTGCAAGTCGCGGCGAGAGGCATTGTCGCAATTCGTAATTGTAGATTGGCGACCCCTGAGTGCTGAGTGCGAGACGATATTATTACGGGTCAATTTTCCAGAAGGGCCCAAAGCGAGATGGACTGATGTGGTGTGAGGCAGGCGGCTCCGAGTCTGGACTGTCGCTGCCCTGAGCCGCCTGCAGCCGCATCCGCAGCCCTGCAGCTTCGCTGAATCTGCGAAAAAGGACGACTTCCGATCGCCCGACATCTGATATTTGAAAAAGTTTTCCTCACCCAGCCCGTAATGGGACCTCAAACTGGACAAGTCCTTGACGCTGTGTTACCTATCTGCCCAAGTGCCCGTGAGACTCACCCTGAAGAGTCAAGCTGTGAGGGTGGGCTGGACGGGCTTGGCCGGCTCACACACACATAGGGAGCTAGCTAGGGTGAGCTCTCTCTACCTAGGTACCTAGGCATGCTTTATTTTTGCCCAGCTCGGCCTTCCTGGTGCATGCAGATCACATCACCCCACCCGGATCCGAAGACAGAATGTTGCTGCATGCTTGTAGTGTTTACATGGTAGAGCTACTGTGTATGGTCATCAGATACTTTGTAGATGTTCCAGCAGGTCAACGCTGTGTGCAGAAGAATTCAATCCTCTCAGGAACGGGTGACCAGATCTGCAATCCATAATTTCCAGGTCGATGGTCTCAAAGGAGAACCGTCACAGCATAGTGCTGGGCTTCATACCGGGGGAGGGTAGCCCGGGAGTGCCATGCGACCCGGCTGAACGGCTTTCTGGCATGTGATGCAGAGGCTCGTTGATCTGTCCCCGTCTGGCCCGTTCCGGGGCGAGTCCCCCGTGCAGCACAAGTCTAAAAAGGCCTCATTTGCTGTCGTGGTGTTTGACATCAGTCAGCGGCTGTCGTCCACATAGAGCTTGAGAGCAGCAGTCCGAAGCTCACTTGAGTCAGTGGACAGTTACCTGGTGGTGTCGCCTGTCCTCATCACCGCTCTTGGCTGCAGCATGATTGCTGGTTGTGATACCCAGGCTAGGCACTCGCGGCGTAGTAATGGTCCTCCTGCGGCAGGCGGCCGGTAGTGTAATGCACTCATGTGGGGTCCGCTTGCCCCTGTGAGGTCGAGTCGGAAACATGGAGCTTCTTTCCCCTGTCCCCGTCGCATCGCCCTTGCACCCAGGCATTTTTGAGGTTGCCCGCCCTCCCTGCCCTTGTGGGGTGATTTGAAGCTACCCGGGCACCGGGGCGCCTGCTGTGCATATAGCTGTAGACGAGGCCTTGAGGTGATAGGTGCGAGGGGCTCTTCGGCGCACTCCCAGGCGTATCACCTGGGCTTCCAACATGTCTGTACTGTAATAGCCAGAGAGGTGACGTGACGTGACGTGAGCCGCGAGCGGGACTGTCCTGGTGCTTGTTCGGTTGCCGCTGCACTGCACGTCGAGCTCCGGTCTGTATGTGGTCTGCGAGCGAACCAGCCGAGCCGCTCTTAAGCTTTCTGGCCCTCTGCACCACAGCCATTACACCTCCCTTCTGGACAACGACAGGGCTTAGGAAATATCCCAATTCTCCCCTCAACGTGACCCCCTCAATCCTCAGACGGTCTGCCGAGAATTTCCATGAGACCGCGGGCCTTTAGGACCTCGAAGCTCAAAAGCTCCCAGCCCTCGTGACCCCCAGTCCGTCCACAAAATAGCGTTGCGTCATTCCCATACTTCTCCATATCGATTAATCCCGGCGTTGCCTCGGCTAAGGGCGCCTCTTCTGAACAGTCATTCTCGTTGCGCACTCTCGAACAGGACTCGAGATCCCTCACAACCCACCCTTCCTCCGTCAGCGTCCGCTTGAGACAGTATCGGACGTCGATGAGGCAATCATAGGCAACCAGACGTCCCTCAGGCAATCGTGGGCATCCACGCGTAACCCGTCAAGATGTCGTGGCGGAAGACCGAGAAGCTGATGGACACTATCCGTCATTATGCCTCCTTCCCAGCTACCGGCGTCAGCTTGCGCCAGATGGTCCAATTCGGCGAGAGACCCTCTGTCGGTGAGTTCTTGCAATGCCGCGGGCCTGCATCGCGTCCGCACGCCCGCGAGGACGAGCCAGCAGCCAATGCTCATACCCCTCTCCGCAGGTACCCTATTCCGCGCCTCCCAGTTCCTGTCCGAGGAGCTTCCCATAAGACTGGCACACAGGGTCCAGGAGCTCGAGACCCTCCCCGACGGTCTCAGTGAGATGCCGTCGGTGAAGAAAGTTCATGACTGGTATGCACAGTCATTCGAAGTATGTCGCACGTCCGGTCCCCTTCCCTCCTTCGGCCATTGTCTAAGTGCACCGTGACTCACATATACCCTGGCGGTGGAACAGGAGATCACCGACCTCCCACGGCCAAAGCTTCCCAATGACGTGCGAGACAGGCTCATGCGGCCGAGCAAATCTCTTGGAAAAGGCCAGATGCTACCGGAGGCGACACCGAACCCCAGCATCGAGGAGGGCCAGTATACCTCGATGCCGCAGACGAATGGCAATGGAAGAGAAAGCTGGGCCAAGAAGTACCAGGCTGCGCGGCGGTACTTCGCCATGGTCGACGACAGCGGTGATTGGCCTCCGGATCTGCATCTGTACAACCAGAAGTTTGCACAAACCCTGCACAAGATCAAGCGGCGTCACGACGGCGTCGTGACCACCATGGCGCAGGGCATCCTCGAATACAAGCGCAAGCGGCAACGCATGCAGATCGACGGCACGATCCAGTCGTTCCTCGATCGGTTTTATATGTCGCGCATCGGTATCCGCATGCTCATCGGCCAGCACATCGCTCTGACCGACCAGAGCCACTACACGGACCCAAACTATGTCGGCATCATCTGCACCAAGACCAACGTGCAGGATCTGGCGCAGGAGGCCATCGAAAATGCAAGGTTTGTTTGTGAGGACCACTATGGCCTGTTCGAAGCGCCCAAGATCCAGCTCGTGTGCAACCCCAACCTGAACTTCATGTACGTGCCCGGACATTTGAGCCACATGCTTTTCGAGACCCTGAAGAACTCGCTGCGCGCCGTGGTCGAGACGCACGGCCAGGACAAGCAGGAGTTCCCGGTGACCAAGGTGATCGTGGCCGAGGGCAAGGAGGACATCACCATCAAGATCTCAGATGAGGGCGGCGGCATCCCACGCAGCGCGATACCGCTGGTGTGGACGTACATGTACACGACCGTCGACAGGACGCCGAGCCTGGACCCCGACTTCGACAAGAGCGACTTCAAGGCGCCGATGGCGGGTTTCGGCTACGGACTGCCCATATCGAGGCTGTACGCGCGATACTTCGGAGGTGATCTGAAACTGATTAGCATGGAAGGGTAAGTTCAACCCAGGTTTGCCTCGGCCCGGAAGGAGGGTCAGAGGGGAAGAGAAAGAGCGACCCGTTTGCTGACAAAATACCTCTTTTTTCCCCTGGAGCAGGTACGGCACAGACGTGTACTTGCATCTGAACAGGCTGTCCAGCTCGTCGGAGCCTTTGCAGTAGCAATCAGTAGTCATGAGGGATTCGGAAGCGAGGTCTCGAGGATTGACGATGGGATTGAGATATATTTTGCACAAGCGGTTGAAGAGCCCGCACCAGCTCGAGATCTCGGAGAGGCGACAGGTAGGGGACGTGGAGGACGCGGTGAAGCAGAGTGACCCAGGCATGGGCCATTTCCGAGACCGTGGTGCTGACCTGTAGGACTGTTTGGTATTGTGCTTGAGGTTTGAAGAAGGTGAAGATTGTTGGTTGTGGGGTGATGCTGCTGTAAACGACTTTGAAGGAAAAGGCAGCAGTGTCATGTTTAGGCTTGGCCTGTGCCGGCAGGAGATGGGAAGGAGGGGTTTTCATGGACAGCAGGCACAGGGAAGGGGTGTCTGTTCGTCTGCCAGCCACCACACTGCCAACCTCGATTATAAGAGGAAAGAAGGACCAGCAACTAAGGGCAAGTCGCCAAAGGCGTGGCCCATATGACCCAGAGCAGGTCATCAGGGCACCTGCACCATGGAAAGGGAAAGAGTGTCCAAGCCGAAACGGTGGCACACGCATCGCTGCTTGATATCCCATGATTGGGATGCATCATGACCTCGAAAGTGAGGATTTTATGGAAAGAACAAAACAAGGGGTCGAACCAGAACAGAACGGAACACCACAAAACAACGACTGGACAGCTACAAAGTAATGGCTGGGACTGTATGGACGAGGCACATTGCCAGGGTGGTTGTCTACAGCATCTACAGGTGGTAGTCAGAAGGAACAGGCACAAGCCAACCCTCATTGAGCTGTGAGCAGAGAACAGGAAGAGCTAGACACAATCAATACAAGCTTCTTTGAAAGACACATCTCCCTGTTGAGCATGGGGGGGGGGGGGCGCCCTATTCTTGCTGTGTCAATGGTATTTGCAATTCCTGCGGTATTTGTTGGCTTCTTTCTCTCCTTATAAATGTCTGTTTGTGTGGTGTAGGTGTAGGTGGCTGCGGGCAAAACTGAGATATGCCCGCCCAACGCCGACCGTTTCGCCTCGCTCGGTTGTGTCTTCATGCGTATATGTATGTAAACACAGTTGTAACGACCTCAAGGGATACCCCTCTAAGAACGACAGTGTCCATCATGTGCCATGCAGATGCCCCAGCTTGAATAAAAGGCCCTCCCGGATGCTTGATAGCCGCAGTTCCGTTCCTTAAAGCTACACTAACAAATCTGCCTCCTCGCCCTGCTTCTATTCATCAATCAGGTCTCACCATCCGTCCCGTCCTCATACCTCATACGGTATTCTCATGCCTTGTACAGGGTGTCCAGGAAGCCGTTGGCCAGCTGCACCATGATGCTCTTGTTAGGCAGGCTGCCGGCAACACCGTAAAGGGCAGCCGAGTCGCCCATGGCCTTGCCCCTGGCGCCCTTGCCCTGCGCGATGCGCACGCGCTCCTTCTCGCGCTCCTCCTCGATGACGGCCTCGAGGTCGTCGGTCAGCTTCTCCCAGACCTTGGTGATGGGCAGTGTGACGGCGACGTGCATGGCGGGCGGGTCCTGCAGCGAGTTGAGGTGCCAGCCGCGCTGCGACATGGCGTCGGCGATGTCGTAGATGTTGAGGTTGCGCGCCGTGAAGGCCACCACCGACACCAGCGGGCGGCCCATGACCTCGAGCTCCGCCGCCAGCACAGGCGAGTCGCCGATGCGCTCCGCGATGCGCTTGGTTGTCCCGACGATGCGCACGCACGCGTCCAGGTAGCCCTCCTCGCCCACGCTCATCAGGCTTGTCCAGCACCCTGCGATCAGCGCCCCCGGCCGAGACCCCGCAAACCCGGGCGACGCGTACACGCCGCCCGACCAGTCCGGGATCACAAAGTACTGGTACGCCCGCAGCTCCGCCGTGCGGTACAGCGTCGTGCTGTTGCCCTTGGGCGCGAACCCGTACTTGTGCGTGTCGCAGCTGATGGACGTCACCCCGCGCAGCCGGAAGTCGAACGGCTGCGTCTCGAACCCGGCCTTGTCCAGGAACGGCACCAGAAACGACCCCAGGCAGCAGTCCACGTGCAGCGGGATCTTGCGCCGCAGCGCGATCTTGGACAGCGCCGCGATGTCATCCATGATCCCGTGCGGGAAGTTGGGCGCGCTGCCCACCAGCAGGATCGTGTTGGCGTTGATCAGCCGCGCCACCCGCCGCGTGTCCACCTGGTAGCTCGGCGCAGGGCATGCCACCAGCTGCATCTTGATCCCGAAGTACTCGCACGCCTTGCGGAACGCCGTGTGCGCCGTGTCAGGGAGGATCCTGCAGTCATGACGGTCAGTAAAACTGGCCTGGGGGAACCCCAATCCGGGGTGAGCTGAACACGCTATACTCACATCTCCGGCTCTGTCACGCCCCTCTCCACGTAGGCCTTCTGCCTGGCGCTCAGACACGCCATCAGGATACTCTCCGTACCCCCGGACGTCGACACACCCGCGGCCGAGGGCGGCGCGTTGAACAGCGACAGCACCATGGCCACCACCTCGGCCTCCATCTTCCTCACGGCGGGGAACACATCCGGGTGGATGGGGTTCGCGACCGTGAACTTGCCGTACGCCTCGGTCTGCAGCTTGAGCAGCTCGTCCTCGCCGTGGTACACGGCCCCGCTGACGAAGCCGTCCTCCCACCGCGTGTGGTCCAGGTCAGCCAGCCGGCCCAGCTCGGCGCGCAGGTCCTCATCGCTCCAGCCCTGCTTGGGCAGCGACAGGTACCGCGTCTCGTCGGCGCGCACCAGCTTCTTCTGCAGGTTCGCCTTGGCCTCGTCCACCTGTGCTTTCACCTTGGTGCGCACGCCGGGCGCCTGGAGGAACCAGCCGTACGCGATGCGCCGCGCGTCCGTGTACAGCTCGACCAGGGTGCCGACCAGCCCGCGGCCCTTGAGTTTCCAGAAGGACCGCCGTGTCCACCGCAGGAGGAAGTAGAAGAATATTATGTTCTTGAGTCTAGAGGCAAATAGCCGTGTCAGCCGGAGGTTTCACTCGGCGGAGATATACAGACGGGCGGAGCGCCGGGTGGCCCAGGGAGCTGAGGTGCGGTGCGACATGAAGGGTCATCGGGGAGATTGCGACAGCCCCGGACCGTACGGGCCATACGGGGAGGGGTTCCCGTAAGCTGATCCGGGCCAAAGACGCTCAGAACAGCTGAGGGCATGGAGCCGTAGGCCCCAAGCCAATCTGGGCTGCAGTGGGAGATTACGGCCTTGTCTTGGAAGTACCACTTACAGTTCAACATTGAGAAATTGTATGGGGTTGCCGTGGCGGGACTTCTTGACACTGTTGAGGCCGTCCCGCAGGCTGATGGGCATCCGCGACGAGCCCGGCATCTTGGATAGCTTGTTGACCGGCTCCCAGTGACGGTGGAGACTGATATGCGGGATCGTAGCAAGACTAGCACACAAGAACTAATTGGACTGCATCTGCAACGGTCGTCAAAAGCAGGAGCGAGCTGCGCCAGGCAAGAAGTGTCGTCGGCCAGCGGCAAGTTTTATGCGATGATGCAGCACGACGGACGGCCGTCCGAGGGCGCCGATCTGCTACAGGTAGCTGATAGTGCATTACCTCGGCTCGCGGCGGGCAGCTGGGCGCATGATGCATGCCGACGGGAGACTGGGCCGCGTATTTCACTAGCCTTCGGCGACCGCGGACACTCGTCGACTATTCGCTCCAGGCGATGAATATCACTTCTCAACGACGCATAAATGCTACACTCATCGGTGCTTACTTCGCCTCCTACCTTCCCGAACCGAATGCGATCGTTGGATACGCCTTCCGAGGTGGAAGGTAGCGAGGGCGGGCACCCGGGTGGTCTTGGGGTACTTGCATACTCAACCGCTTCTCAACGGCTGAGGATATCAGGGCAATTTGTGTTAACGCTCATCCTCGGAGGAGCCGTCCTATGATATTGCAGAGCATGAGGATGTATTTTCACCAAATTAAAATCCCACGGAGTGCACAGAGAGTGCCCGGTCCAAATCCCCAAACAAATAAATGTATCACCTCACTCCCAGCGTTACTCTGCGCTTGGAGGCTCGCTCGGTTCCGCGGCACCCATAGACGACGGTCCCTTCCCAGGGGTATCCCTTGATCAGGTTGCCAGTAAGCCGAGCCGCAACAAAGTATCCACTTATACACTAGCTCCATAACTTTAAGGATATCGTACAACTCCACCACTCTTACACACGCTTAGTTGGGTCATACTCAGCCTTCGGTGCAACTGATTTCTCCGAATGCTTCAAAATCTCCTGGCGAGGAACCGCGGGTGGGTCCACGTGGCGCCAAAAGATGTAACGGTGGATGAAATACTTGAATTGTTGGACTGGAAATCTGTTAGCTACTGAGGTCGCACGTCACCAACTGAGGAAGAGGTTCTAGGGCCAGGGGTACCCAAAGATCTCAACCGTCTGATTCCCTCCACAAATGATCACGTCTCTGGATCGCTCACCAAGGGAAATAATTGCATTGGAAGCCACTTACGTCCATATTTGGCGTGCACTCGAAGCGGCACGTTGAAGACGGCATCCAGCTCTTCGAGGGTCTTCTCCTTGGTTTCAGGCAGGAAGAATAGGACCTGTAGGATCCACACGTGTCAATAAAATAGGCCATTGAACTCAGCAGATACATGTCATGGAAGACTCACCAAGAAGAATCCTATGATATTCCACCCGGCGTACCAACCAAAGGCTCCTTGCGGCTTGAACGCCTGCAACAGCGACGGCCATGTGACACTAAGTATAAAGTTGAAGAACCAGGTCGTCGCCGTCGCGAGGGACATTCCGATGGGGCGAATGTAAAGAGGATACGCCTCGGCAGAGTACGTGAATGGTACAGGGCCTTCGCCAGGGGAGTATACCATACCAAACAGGTAGATACCAAGGGCGATACACTGCAATAACCTAGGTTAGATGCCGCCTTTCCAAGATGGAGAACAAAAGAAAAGAATATGGAGATTTGCACCTGCAAAAACAGGGGGTGCACCACTACATCGCCAGCACTAAACCACATGAGAAGTCACATACCCAATACCCACCCATAGCTAACAGCCATGCCGGTAGGCACTAGGTGTATAGGTGTTGGGTGTGTAGGTGTTGGGTGTGTAGGTGTTGGGTGTATAGGTATTGGGTGTTAGGGTGTGTTGGTGTTTGGTGTTTGGTGTTGGGTGCTGGGTGCTGGGTGTCTGGGTGTTTAGGTGTTTGGGTGTGTGGGTGTGTGGGTGTGTGGGTGTGTGGGTGTGTGGGTGTGTGGGTGTGTGGGTGTGTGGGTGTCTGGTATCTGGGTGTCTGGTATCTGGGTGTCTGGTATCTGGGTGTCTGGTATCTGGGTGTCTGGTATCTGGGTGTCTGGTATCTGGGTGTCTGGTATTTGGGTGTCTAGTATCTGGGTGTCTGGGTGTATGGGTGCTGGGTGCTGGGTGCTGGGTGTCTGGGTGTATGGGTGTGTAGGCGTGTGAATTGGGTGCAGGTGATGTGCTCTGATGGGCTGTAGGTATGGCGAGAGTTGGTATACCGGTGTACCCTCCGTTTTTGCAGGTGCGAAACTCCGTATTCAAAGGAAAATAAAAATCAAGTCGCTTGTCCCTGCCGGAACTCAGGCACCGGACACCGCAGGAAATGGCATCCCATAAAGGCAGACTGGTTTGGTCAATACTTACAGCAATCCGGGCAGTCGAATCTTCTGGGATATAGAAGCTGAAGCCCACAAAAAATACTGTTTTGGTGATTATCAGCACGCCGGTCGGTCTTCGCCTTCGCGCTCCCCCCCCCCCTCGGAGCCAATGGTTTACTCACAGCAGAGGGACATCAGCGGAAATGTCGTCAAGAGAAGATTGCGCCGTCCAAATGTGTCAATGGCTGCGAACGGTCAGCTCAAATACCCTGTGCCTCTCTGAAATGCCTAACTCACTATAGACAGCCGGGATTGCAAACAGCCAGTTGATTATACCAAATCCGAGAGAGGCTGCTAGGGCACTCGTCTCTCTGCAGCAAGAGGAGTCAGCTATCAAAGCACCGAAGAAGAAGTTTCATTCCGTTGTAGGGAGGACCACGCCACATTATGGCCATGGCTTGTTTCAAAACCTGCAGTCTGACAATACCTTTCAGGTACAGGCCATACTAGATAGAAAATTGTTTCTCCTAAGAGGTTAAAATTATATCTGGAAGCTACTTACGGAAGTTGCGCTTGGAGAAAGATCTCAGAAGAATAGTATGCGATCACGTTCACTCCGCAGAATTGTTGCATGAACATAACGATCTCTGACCCGATCATCGCATTTCGGTTACGTCGGATGGTCACCAACTCCTTGATTCGGTTTTGCTTGCCGATGGACATGGCCTCCCTCTCCGCTTTCAGACCAAAGTCCATGTAGAACAGGTCTCGGGCAGCCTGGATCTTACTCAGTCGTAGCTTGCATATAGCCTTGTAGGCGTCTCCGTGGCGGTCCTTGGTGAGATACCAACGGGGAGACTCCGGGAACATCCTATGATGTGTCAATAAACTAGTGCCGGGCCTCGACTTATGTTTCTCCTTCAAGTGAGGGTAGACAAAGCAGTGAGCAAGGAGATATGAACGTACGGGATGAGGCAGCACACAATGACAGCGGGAATCATTGCCGAGCTCATCATGAGCCTCCAATTCAAACCAAGCGGGATTCCGTGGTCGGGGACCTGCGATTTTAATTAGTCCTGAGTGTAAGGATTGCCGCAGGAACCACCTGTTGAGGGCAGTTTGAAAGTCGGGTATATTGACCCAGATCGAGTCTTGACCACCCAACAGGAGTATGCGTGTAAATCCGGAATTTGAATTGGCCTTGGGTATGCGAACTGAGTATGGGCGTGTTGGGTGTGGGTGAACTGGGTGTGGGTGAACTGGGTGTGGGTGAACTGGGTGTGGGTGAACTGGGTGTGGGTGTGTTGGGTGTGAGGGCATTAGGCGTGTAATGTATTTGTATACCATTCGTTTCTTTCTGTGCGAATATCCGTTCTCAACAGGAATACTTACAAAGTAAAAGGCGAGATCAGCAACGTATCCCACCATTATTCCAAACGCAGTCCACATCTGCCACTGCATCGTCAAGGCGCCGCGCAGCTTGGGCGGCGAGCACTCGGCAGCGAAGATGGGAGTCGTGGCCGACTTGGGGCCGATGCCGAACCCTAGGAAGAACCTCGCAATGAACATGTGCCACCAGGTATCTCAGACCCCAAAGTGTCAGCTTTTGAGTACCAGCGCATGAAACAAGAACAAGGAGACAGGCACTCACTCGTGAAGCCCTGCCAGAAACACGCCAGCGCAGAGATGAGACAGCTGATCCAAACCGTACCCCGGCGGCCGAATCTCTTGTTCATGGGCTCCGTGAGCCAGCAACCGATGACAGCACAGCAAAGGTACGGGGCACTGTTGACCAGCCCCACGAGCCAGGAATCCCGCATCGACTCTTCATCCCCGATCCCAAAGGATTTCTTGTAGAATGATTGAGCACCATTGACAACTGTCTCGTCCATTCCTTGTACAGCAGCGCAAAGTGCCTAAAGTGAATTAGTATAAGTAAATAGGTATAAATGCTGCACATTCTGTCTTGATATTAAAAGCACGGTAGCGTTATGAACTTCCGAAGTGAAAACAACGGTGGGCATGCATACACAAACAACTATAACGCCATATAGTGTCTTCGGATTAGCCCTCCACTTGTGATCGACTTCCGTCCGGAGGGCCTTCTTCTCATCGTCCCTCAGGCCGTCGATCGTGTCCCACTGGAAGTCATTCCCGGCGATGGCCGCGCCCAGCCGGAAGACGCGCAGGTCCTCGTCGTCGGTGAAGCCATGCCTGGCGCAGAACTCCTCCGCCAGGCGCGTCACCTGCTCGCGGCTGAAGCCGGCGAGCGGGTTCTCCATCCGGGCCGAGGCATCGTGGCGCTGGCGCAGGCCCTCATCCTCAGGACCGGCGGGCTGGTCGACGGAGGGGCCGCGGCTCTGGTGCTCGACCTCGGCCTTGGAAAAGGAGCCAGATGACTCCCTCCGGTTATGATCCTTCTCAGGTGGGCGAATATCGGCCATGCCGGAGATAAGAGCGACTCGCAGTTCGGGGGGGGGGGGGTAACGAATCCTACGGACAAGCAAGTCCAAGACCGCCCAGAGATGACCAAGACGGGCGCTTGGTGGTCAAGAAAGGCCTATAAGTCTTGGGCACAGGAACA
The DNA here is from genome assembly GCA_014872995.1 of Diaporthe citrichinensis. NCBI lineage: Eukaryota > Fungi > Ascomycota > Sordariomycetes > Diaporthales > Diaporthaceae > Diaporthe > Diaporthe citrichinensis. The sequence goes on along the minus strand of JADAZR010000009.1, from coordinate 378,736 downwards.
AGCTCAAAGCCACTGGGCTAGAATGTCTGCATGCAGAGCTGACGTTTGACAGAAAGGTTGAGGCGACAAGCAGGAAGAGACGGCTGTTTACTTATACGTTTCTCACCCTACCTACCACCACCTCGCCATGAGCATCACACTGTTGTCCACGCGAGCTTCACACCCGTCGAGCCAACAAGCTTGGCGTAGGCACCATGACATAGAGTCCGCCCCCGTGAGGGAGTCGCGGGTGCCGTTGAAAGTCGGGGATGATACCTCTGGCCCATATCTTTGGCACTGTGGGGAAGCCCCGCTAAAGCTGTCAGACGGTCCTAATTCTTTGGGCAGATACCCAAGGAACATGCTCGCCAGGAGTGCCATGTCAAGTATCCAGTGCCAGGAGGGAATATCTCGAGTCTGCCCGCTAATCAGAGGTAGCAGAGGTTACACCACCGCTGCCGAAGGATTCGTCCCGCGCAGTAATACGACGTCACTATGCGCTGCTTCGAATGTGAAGGGGGACGGCAGAGGGCTCTGAGTCGCTGGTCATGGGCGTCCTAGCTACACAAGGGACGACGGGCCTGGCGACGAGATCGATGATCGGCTGTTGTTAGTACCAGGTTGTCCGTGAAAAGAGGTAAGAAATGACGTTGCCCCATGTAGGAGAAATGGAAGGGAAGGAGGTGGGCTGCATGGCTCCGCGCTATAATCGGGGAAAGGTGACTGAGGCCTGCCAACAGCCGCGTGCGGATAGTCCGAGTTACCCCAGGGCTCTGGGAGAGCTAGACCCCGCAAAATGGCACCTCACTCCACAAGGCACGCACTGCGGTAGGGCGGCTGTTGCACTACTAGTAGCGTCAGATCTGCGAGATAGCCTCTAGTGCCACCTCGCTTGCATCTTCAGAGACCGTGGTGACAGGTGATATCATTAAAGTTCAAAAAACAATTGCTATGAGTTTCTAAAAAAATTTGGAAGACTGGTATTTCCAGAGCCTCTTCCGTTCTAACATCCACCACCGCGCGACCTTCTCGGCCTCGTCCGCCCATGTGGCAGCGTCCTGTCCGTACCTCTTACGTGCGTCCAGGATCAGGTGCACCATGTCCCAGCCCTTGACCGGCTCCACCTCCAGCGGGTCGACCCGCAGGTCCGACAGCTGGAATTCGATCGAGTTCTTCTCCTCCACGGGAAGTACCATCCTCCATGGCGCATCGGCCGACGTCACGGTCAGGACGCTGCCGCCCAGGTTGACCACGCCGAAGTTCCATGCCCGCCGGCCGTCATCGTGCGTCTTATATGGCCTGATGAGTGACTGGCCCTCGTAGTCATTGATAAGGTCAACCGCCGCCCTGCTATCCTCCTCGTTCAGCGACCCCGTGTTCGCGAGCAGGTCCAGGATCGTGGGTAGGATGCTGATGGACGTGGCGTTGGCCTCATACTGCACGCGCGGTAGATGCGGGTGCCGGAAGGTGATAGGCACGCGGAAATTGGACACGTGCGCGTTGTCCAGAGTACCCGTCACCGATGTGTCCTCGAGGAACGCCTGGCCGTGGTCTCCGACAAAGACTACCAGGGTCTCGTTGGCAATGCCCTTGTCCTCGATCATCTGCATCACTTGCCCAAGCCATGCGTCGTGGTAGGCGATGGCGTTCAGGTACTGGTTGAAGTCGAAGTGGCTGACTCCGCCGTGGCTCTTGCCCATATACCGGACTGTGGTCCAGTCAGGGGGCGTCCTCCAAGGGTGGTGGGTCGTGGAGGTGAAATGGCTCAAGAACATCCTCGTGTCGTTGGCCAGAGCCCGGTCGATGAAATCATCAAAGTGCGGTTTCAAGTATGGCTCCGCATAGCCGAAGTAGTTGAGCTCCATCATCCCAGGAGTGTTCTTGACATCCTTCGCCAATGTTTTCCTAGAGACAACGTCCTTAAAGCCCATCTTCTCGTTCATGACATTTTGTCGATCGTAATCGTCTGTTACAGCCTATTTGGTGAAGCGAGTTAGTAAATGCTAAACTAAGATGTACCTGAGAGTCAAGCGCCATGTTCGTCTCGATGTTCGTCTCTAGAGCCTACATCTGATCCAGATCCGGCCGCTCATTGCAAATATCTGGGGCAGAATTCAGATCCCATAGTCACTTACTTGGAAGTACTTATGATCCCACGGCCGGTTCCGCATGTCACTTTGGTCCAGTTCGGTGTTGTTGATCTTCTTGCTGGACAGCATGTCGAATAGATGTGGAAGACAGGGCTGGTAAACCTGGCTCTCCGATTCCTCAAGGCCATCGACAGCCATGGGCCAAACACCCTACATAGAAACTGTCAGTACTTTTGCTTGCTTCCATATACCTGGGTCGTCCAGGACGGGGTTTAATTCTTCTGGAGTACTTACACAATGGCTCCCGACGACTGATTTGGTGGAGACGGAGCTTCCGGTAAAAGCCCCAACGACGTTGAGACCGCCAAACCCTTCAGCTATGGAAGTGGCCCAGCTCGGCTCTTCCTCCTCTCGGACGTATGGATGACCGGTCGAGTTCGTGAACCCACCAGCTTTGCCCGTTATCCTCTCGGAATTGGGGGTGAGCTTCGACAAACGCGCGTTGATCTCATCGCGGTCCTCCTCTGGGTGCGATTCCAGGATCATCTTGTGCCACAGGGACCCTTGCTGCAGGGGAAAGAGTTCCTCGCGCATTGACTCCATCTGGATCATGACCACGTGCTTTATGGTCGCATTCTTGTTTTCGAGTGCAGCTCGAAGGGGCTCGACCGGGTCCAAATCAAGGTTCGTAATCCGAAGAGGGTCGTCAACAGGGTTATAGTCGGCTTGCCGGGTGAGAATTGGTCCACAAGCCAAGCTTGTTCCATTCCCATCGACCGTCGTTCCGTTGGGCGCGTCAAGTACCGACAAGGTCTCCTCTGCTGGCTCAGTCGAGTTCCACCGAGCAAACTCAGGAGGAATTGGCACCGGCAGCCAGTCAGGTATCCTCTCACGGTAGGCCCTGATCAGGGGATTGTTTCCTCCGGGAGCCCAGCCCTTGAAGTTGTCACGGGCTGGCTTCCAGCGTGCCTCGCTGATGAGCTCTGGCAATGGCCAGACATTTTCGATAACGCGCTCTCCTGGACCACACGAATTGAAGGGCTCGAATGAGAAACTGACGAGAGTCAAAAGCGGAAGCGGGAGTGTCGTCGATATGTGGTTGTACGGTTTGGTGGGCCTTGTCAGCAGCAAGACTGCCAGGGCGAATGCCGTAACGGGTAAGATCATCCATTGCGGAAATCGTTTTAATTTCCTCTTCAGTGAGGTGCGCAAACGCCCAAGGAAGCCCACGGGCTGCTCGTCCGACTTCCCCCGGCCGAAGATGCTGTCGCCTTCCGACCACACAATAGTCTCGTCCGAGTCTGAATAGCTGTCGTCTACGGAATGTTCAATGTCGGCGCCATCGATTCGTTCTTTCGACTGGATGGGACCGGCGTCTCGGTTGTAGGCTGTGACAGTGAGTTAGCGACATTTCCCTGCCCACGGCATACCAGTCTCGGTAACTCACTCGCACGCCAGAGCGCTCCCAGAGCCCTCAGGATGTTTCCAGAGACCTCGTAGAGCCAGGTATGGGAGAACCATGCCAAGGCAAATATTATGGCCGCCGGCACGAGCACGCTCGAGCTTTCGCTTAGGAGGACGGCGACTCCATCTTTGTCCTTTGCGACTGTGCGGGCGGCGGACCACTGGATGTCTGCGCCCGTTCTAGTGAAGAATCCCAGCTGACATGAGGCAGCAACGAAGGTGATACATCTGTTCCCAGTTTTAGCCTTGTTGCCCAGCAGCTGGCGAGAGAAAGCCCCTGGTGTGGTGACGCTCGTCTGACGTACGATATAAAAGCTCCCAAAAGCAGACCAACCAAAGAACCAACGCCTCGCTCCCGCCGTAGCAACAGTCGGGTAATGATCAAGAGGGCGACATCGGGTATGAAAAATGTAGGGAGGTATAGAAAGAAAGCCGCTAGGGGTATCGTGCCCAGGTGCAGTGCGAGGTGTAGCACCTTGGTAGACGTTACCGATATGAAGAACAGAGCAAACAAGAAAGATGTCGACTTCTGAAGAGACATCACGATCGATAACGCCTGAGAACCAGTATGGCCTCCATGCAGAAAAAAACGTAACACAGATCAAGGGGAGGAAGATGTTGATGCCATGGGGAAGTCGCTTGCAGATGAACAGGAGCAGGATGAGGACAGGACAAAGGTAGGGGTACCCACATAAGTCATGTCCAAATGCAGATCCGCCCCGAACATGTCAAAGAAATTGTTACTTCAGGAAATGTGTCGCGTGCGGTCCCAGACGTGGGCCAGGGCGTTTTGGGTGGGTGGAGGGCTGGGCTGTGGCCAACCTCGCCCAAACGAACCTCGTTTCTCGAACCTTGCCCAGCTGCTTGGCCCGTCTACTCACGTAAGAGCCGCTGTCTAGCACGCCCAGGTGCAGTAGCCTGCTGTTGGCCGTCCAGGGGGGGCAGGGGGGGGAGTCAATCGGCCGTTGACGTTGGACTGGGTACCTGGATCGAGACATGCATTCACTCATTCCTGAGCCGACACAACGGGCTGGTTTCCGCAGTTGGTGCCTGGTCGCGTGCCCCCGTCTTGCAAACTGCGCCACTAGGCCATCTGCTAGACTAGATGTGACAAGCAAGGCAAGCGGGACACGCCTAAAGTTAGTACGGTGAATCCACCCTTGCAAGGCGGTTGGCAATCCTGCATACGAGAAGGATTGCGAATGAGACGGTGAAGCCGGCCAACCGCTGCTGAGCCCCCCATTGGAGGTGTTCAGCTGGCGTCCAGCCATCGAAGGCGCTGAGCAGGCGAGGAGCAGCAGCGCCCATGAGCAGGAACAGTGCCGTGCACTGGCTGTACTGTATTTAGACGGGATTGACTCGCTGGGCCTCTGCTGCGACTCGAAACACGAAGCAGAGTGTATCGGCCCACAGCGATCGGCCAGTGCATAGTGCTGCCAGCGGGCTGTGGCCAACTGCCCAGCTGGCCCAGCCGTGCCGCCAGCCAGCCAGACGTCAGAAGTCAGAAGTACCACGGGGGCTGTCCCCCAAGTTGTGGATCCCAATCTGCTGGCTGGGTCCCCCCCTGAGAGACCCGTATTTGGTAAAGAACGAGAGACTCAGAGCCGAAAGCATCGTGGTGCAAACAAAGGGCGAGGCTGAGGCAAAGTCAGAGGCGCCCTCCTCTCGGCTCCTCGGAAAGTGTATTTGAGCAAAATACGAGCCCATGTTTCTAACTGGCCCCGAGGATGCGACAACGCCGCCGACACTGTGGGCGTGGTACTTCTAACCCAGAGGGGAGTTTTAAGCCGACTCGCCAGGCCAGATGCGCCTTGTTCTAGTGGGAAATAGCATGGCGTTGTAAGGAACAGGAAATATAAGCATTAGGTCATGCCCATGCACGTCCATCCTGAAGCCTAGACTAGACTTGTTTGTGCGCGAGAAGGATGGAGGCGAGGGCAGAGGATGGCGTTATAGGAGGAACCGCGGCATGCTTGAAACGAATAAGCTTATATCAAGCTAATTCGAAGGGTCTCCGGGGTGCCTCGGATGATCAGCCTAGGTAGTGGGACGCATGCTTTATTGGGATGCTTTAGGAGTGGAGTTGCGACCTGGTTTTCCGCGTATTGGTCGTGTTCGGCCAGGGCGGCAGGGCGGCCAGGTGAGAGCTTGCCCCAAATGGGCCAGATGGGGGCATTGCAGCATGCAGGAGCGGGAAAATAGCTGACACAGCGCCAGTTTTGGTCGCTGGAACAACGAACGTGGTAAATGCTCGGCAGGCTCGAGTCAGAGGCGCAGAGACAGTAAGCCAGCGTTCCTCACAGGCTTTGGTTATTACTTAACAAGAATGACTCCTTTTTTTGCGTGGACCTGCCTATTCGTCCCAAGCTGGAAGCCACAAGTGTTCTCCGTTTACCCGCCATGCCAAGGAAGTCGGAGATCAGTGTGACATCATCTTCTCCTGGCTGTTGGTAAAACGGAACCCACTGTTACTGTGGGCTTTTCGGAGCAGGGGGCCCAGCAGGTCCGCAGTCCGAGGCCAGGCCTGCAGGACTGCGAACAACTATGTACAGTAGCACACCAAACTCGTTGGTGCCGCATGGATGAGCCATCCCACGGTTCTGGGTATATGGACCAAGACTGGAGGGCTGCTGCCACAGTTCGGTTGGTCGTATGCTACCGCCGCAAAATAATGGTCGGATTTCCGTCCGATGGCAGGGGGCCGCGGGAGATGCCATCGCTTGAAGCCCTGCCAAGAGATCGGCTAGAAGCCTGTCATGTTTCTGGACTCCTGTCCCGATGGTGACCAACTGACAAGAGGCAAGGGCGCAATCTTCGACATTGAAACATGGCACGCGATCAATCATGCCATCAGCCAACAGGAAGCTGTCCGCTGCAGACCATCCGAGACAGTTGGACGGGAAATTTTGAACCCAAGCCCCTAGCGATCCTACAGGAGGCTATCCCGCAGGTTGGTATCCCACGGGAAATTATCCTAAAGGATTTCGTGCTTTGCTTCTGCGCTGTGCGACAAAGCCTCCAGATCTGGCATAAATTGGCAAACAAGCCCAGTGAGCTGTGCTCTAAGCCAGCCGCCGCAAGTTCGCACAGATCCCAGCTTCGCACTGGCTCGAGACAGGTACCGAAGTCTACTTTCGGCAAAGACGGATCAAAGACGGTAAGACCTAGGCGCAGGTGGGTTCATTTGTCTCACACATTTGGATCCTTGGCGATACGAGGTTGTCCTGCAGAACTTACGCCGGAGAGTTTCCCATTGGCGCTCCTTTTCCCCAAGAAACACAAACTAGTCCGAGCATCTGGGGATCCTGGTGAAGTAGACCTACGCAGAACAAGTCCATGGGACCCGATTTTGCAACGATGAAAACTTCGGCTTCCATTCAAAAATCAATCTCGGAATATGTCTGCCTTGGGGTATCCAGCTATTCAAAGCACCAAACGTAAAGAAGAACTCCGCCCCGCTTCCTTTCGTGACAGCCCCCAGCTTCGTGGTCACGAGCCGTGCCTGATGGACTCATGGCCAACATCCGAAGCATGAAGCAATGCTGCAAGCAGCCTCGCACACTCGCTCCTGCGAGCTAATTACCCGCTGCGCCTCCATCCAATCCCCAGTTCCTACTCAACCCGACGAGTGGTACCCGGGGTCCGCCCTCTTCATGAACGACGAGGTCGACGACTTGGGCGCAGAGCTCTTGAGGTAGTCGTCCCACGTCGGCCCCTTGAGGTCGGGGAGCACCATGCTCCGCCTCTTGGACTGCTTGCTGGAGCTGCTGTTGTCGAGACCGGCCTTGTCCCTCAGGTTGAACGCCGACGTCGGCGCCCGCGGCAGCGACTCGTCCAGGCTGGGCCGCTTGTCGCGGGAGTCGCCACCAGCCCGCGGGTCTCGCGCGCCCGTGTCCAGGGCAGGCGTCGACGACGACATGCCCTGGGAGGCCAGATGGGCCGCCGATATCGCCGCGCGCGACGAGGGCCTCAACACTGCCGCCGCTACGCTCGCTGCGGCCGCTGATATCGTGGACGACCGCCGGTCGGCCCCCGCATCGTCGCGGTTGAGGCCCGAGGGCACAGACTGGCTATACGAGTTCCTCTGAGGGCTGCGATTCTTTCTCGAGGATGATGAGGACCCGGTCGCTGACCTTCCCAGCCCCCCACCGGACGACGAGGCGTGGGCCGTCCTGCTGCTCTGGGAGTTTCGGCCGCCTGTGTCGAGCGAGTTCGTCCGTCCGAGGTGGCCGGGCCCTGCTGGTGGCGCCATCGATTTTCTGCGGCTGTCGTCGTGGTCGCGGCTGCCGCTCGCAGCTGTTGAGGTCGTTCGCCTGTCCCTTTCTTGGCCCGTACCTGCATCGTCCGCCCTATTCTCCTTGATAGCGGCGTCTGGTATATACCGTGAACTCTGCGCGCCGCTCGTAGTTATCGATGGTCGTTTCTCCTGAGTCACGACGATCGGTGTTGGTCTACCACCACTGCTGTTATTGCTGTCTGTATTTGACTGCGATGTTGACGAGTTGTTGATGTCTTGTGTGAAGTCTCTCATCGCCTCATCCACTATCTTCTGCACCTTTCGCACTGGTTTCTCCGGAAGAAGATATCGTGATATTTGCTTCGGAAGCCTCTCGGGTTTCCCGTCCAAGAGACTGTCCGCCTCAATAGGCAAAGCTGACACAACCTTGTCCAGGCGCTTGGCCTCCTCGTCGGGATACGCTTGAACGAACGAGACGAGCCAGTGCTTGAAACCCGCAGGCGTGAGGCCAGGCACACTTGGCCGTGATCTGCTATCGACGGGGGCAAGGAAGTACTGACATCCCAGATCCTCATATAGGCTTTCCAAAGCCTCGTTCAGGTGCTTCGAACGTGACTTAAACAGGACTGCAAAGGGGAAAACCTCCTTGTCCAAGCGGTGGTGCGAGTAGAACGCAGCCATCTTCTCGGGTGTGATCACGATGGAGCTCTGCGGCATGAACTCTTCGATGATGTAATTTGCGAGCCCCTTGACCACATGCTCCATCCGCTTGGTCGACTCGCCGTCTTTGTCGAACAGCATCCCCCACTTCTGGTCGATGGCTGTCAACTGCCTGGCATCTTTGGTGGACGAGCTCTTCCAGTTGTCGTCCTCGCCGCTTCGAGGGGGTACGGGCATGGCCGCTTTAGTCTCATTACTAAAGCGCACAGTCGAATGTCGTGGGGGATCCTTGTGTTGCGTGGTGGTCGGAGATGGTCCTCCTGCTGTCGTCGGACTGGATCTCTTCTCACCACCATCCTTTGGCAAGCTTGCAGCAGTGGCAGCAGCGGCGGCACTTGCGGCGGTGGGGAGGACATAGTCCTGGGTGTCCGTCCATGGACGGAGGGGGGATGTTGGCCTCGGGGCCCTTGATGGCTTATCAGCTGGCTCGGCTTGCTTCTCCCCCTTGTTTAGCTGTTCGACCTCTTCCCTGATGATCTTACGCAGTTCCGTCAGAAGCTCCGGGGATACTGAGCTCAAACTGGACGTAGACAGGTTGGGGTTTATCGGAGGCGGTACAGCAGGCTGAGTTGAAGACCGAGAAGGTACTGAAACATCAGAGACAGGTGGACTGGTCTTCGCTGCCCTCTCTTTGGCTTCCTCGATGCGTCTTCGGATCTCTTCTGTGTGCCTCTCGGTCAAAGGAATCTCGCCTTTGGACCGTGGCGACACATCTTCGGTATCACTCTGTGCCTTGACTTGTCCATGTGGCGTCTTCCAGTCGGTCGCTTTGAGAGTCGGCACCCTCTCCTTCTCCCTGGGTTGACCCTTATCGTCCTCGTATTTCGACATGGTCATGTATTATTTGGTCTGTGACAAGATGGCGGAAAGTATTTATCGATGCATGATGAACCCGAATAGAGCACGTTGGAGAGCTAGCTGAAAACACGCGATACAAGAAAAGGGCCGTCGAATCCAAAGGAACACACTACTATCAGAGATGAAAGTGTTGAGATGACTCGAGGAACGCAAAGCTGGAGCCGAAGAGGTGTTGAAGTAGGGCTTGTAGATATTCGACGTTGGGCGACGCGACGTCACGGGGGCCGGGGCGGCGATGCGTCAACCCCAGGGTGGTGCCGCTGGGCAGACATTTGATTCGCGCGATGAAACAGAAAGTGGAATGAAAGGGAACGAAAACACAACTCTACAGCCAAGGCCCCCGGTGTGCCACTCCTGCTGGTCTCTCTGCTTCTGCCGCCCGCCTCGTAGCAGTTGGGCGCCCTGCCAGCGAAGCCTCATGAAGAGGGGCCATCCCTGCTGATCAGGCCTCAATAAGGGGGAGGGCAGACGGCCTGGAAACAGTCAACATGGCTTGTCTGCCTGTCAAGAGACCGCTGCGTTGCACTGCACATGTAGCGGTAACTTTGGGGTGTGTGCAGTTCTGTCGATCTCCAAAAGTGCTGGAGAATATCTGCGGCTCTACTGCAGCATTTAACATATTTACATCCGCTTGTGGCAAAAGAACCCCCCGGGTTTGCCTCACTTGCTTGTCTTCCCACATCCAACTCCACCTCACTCCAATAGCATCTTCACCCGAGTGGCATACGCAGCAAGGACTGGTCGCGATCAGCCGCCACAATGGCGTCGGCAGGTATTGTCGCCGTGTGCTGGCACTCGCCGGGGTGTTGATCATCGAGGCCGAACTCAAGACACCGATGGCACTAAAAAGAAGGGTCCCGCAAGATCCGCCCTGCTTCCGCCCGAGTGGGTAGGATGGCTTTCATCACAATGAAGTTGCACATGCAGCCCAATATACGGTCATCCGGATCTTAAGGGGGTCAGAATACTATCTTTTCGTATTCATTGCCTTGCTGTGTCCATCGCAATCTACCGGGTTGGTTTCAATCTAAGCTGTGAATTGATCCGCGAAGCCATCTTCTTCCCTCAAAGTTCCAAAATGCTCGGCGAACTCCCAAAATGCTCAACCAAGTTCCAAAATTGCTCGACGTGCCAGGCCCCGACAGCAACCCCAATTCACGTTTCGTGTGACTGCCATTAGCCGCACTGACAATGTCGTGCGAGGCTAGAGCACGTTCCGGACCATCGTCCACCTAGCAGCCGTCTGAGCTGTCGTCGTCATCGTAGGCGTCGTGTCCGACGGTCTCGGGATTCTCGTACTCCATGTGTCGAGGCAATGCGGGAGGATACTTGCGGGTGGCCGGTCTGGCCCAGTCCTTGCTTCCGGTGGTGCTGCGGGAAGTGGCCGAGGTCACTGAAGAAGCAGTGCCGGCTTGGCGTCTCTGGAACTGGCCGTTGGGACCGTAGGCATTGAACTGGGGCGCGTCGCGGGGCCGGGCCGTATTATCAGTACCGGCGGTAGAAACCGAGTCGGTGGGCGCAGAGGACAGATGGTAGCTCCCACCACTGTGGCTGGAGGTGAAGCGTGAGTTGCCGGCATTGTTGATGTGCTGGAGGTTCTCGGTTGTAAGACCATCGCCAGTCTCGGCGCCCGTGGTCTCCAGGGATCGTCCCACCCACGAGTTGTCGCGAGGCTCAGTGACATAGTCGCCATCCTCGTCACAGTGGTAAGGCACAGCGTTCTTGGGATCGCCCTTGTACACCTTGATCTCTTTGTGATCACGAATGCTGTTGGGGGCTGGCAAAGGGACGTGGTCAGGCTCGTCACACTCAATCCACTCGACACAAGCGCGGCAGCGCTGGGCACCACTGGACTTCCGCTCATTCTTGCTGAAAAACTCGATGGGCTTCTGCTTGCGGCAGCTGCTGCAAAGCAACTCGGTAGCAGCGCTAGCGGTGTGCTTGCGACAAGTGATCTGGGCATTGGGATTGAAGGATCGTTTCTTGAGCATATTGTTCGAGAACATGCTGTTCTTCTCCAGCTTGCCGTCAGCCGCGCACTTGAGCCTGTAGGAGCACATGGTCAGTCTCAGCCTACCCTGACAGAGGACAAGGACTTCGTGTTCTTACATGGCTGGGAGGCTCTTGTTGTGCTTGTTGCTGTAGTAGTCCGACATCTTGGGGGCTGTATCGAGTGACTCCTGAGAGGTGGGTGGTCTAGTGTAAATCAAAATGGAAATGGATGACCCGAAACTGTATGGTGAGGTCTTCAGCAAGGGTACAAGCGGCAAACGATGGCATGTAAGAACTCACCGTGAGTTGTCAGGCAGGCGCTAGAGAGGATTTCGTCTCGTCTCTGCTGAAGGATTTGGTATCGAAGAGTGGCTGTTGCGAAGAGAGGGCAAACGGCAAAGCTGCTGCTTTGGGTACTTCAGTTTGAGTGGAAGGTGATGGGTTGGGGTGATAGCAACGTTGGGAGAGTGTGGGTGACCAGTGGCTCAGGCTTTTCGAAGATTCGTTGCCACCACTGTGGTGATGATGGATGGGGAGATCCAAATATTAAGGAAGCTCAATACGAAGGTCGAGAAGGGGACGTGTAAGGTGGAAGGTGCAAAGTGATGCTGGTGTGTGCCTCGAAAGAGGAGGTAGGTACCAAGCCACGTACCTTAAGTCATACGTACCGCGCCCTGAAGAGACTCTGCCTTCAAGAAAAGAAAGAGGAAAAGACCAAAGGAAGTCTCGAGGCTACCTAGGTAGAGACTAAGAGAAGCAAGGAGTGTATTCTCCTAAGGTAGGTGCAGGTACCCCTTGCGGTCGTTGTTGCCGCTCTTGTGCTGTAGGAAAATGTTCCTCACAAGCCTTTGTACAGAGTCCAGATTGAAGGGAGTAGCACAACCTTTGAGAAAAGGAAGGCACCTGTTTTCTAGGACTTTTGGTCAAGGCAATGGCTGCCTGGCTGTCTCCAGGGCAAGGCTTCGCCAGGCGGGACTTTGTGAAGGCTCTGGCTGTGGTCACCAGGGAAGGCAAGGCTTCAGATGAGTAGTTGTTCAGCAAGAGGTGTCGAAGAAGGCTGATGAAGTGCAGAGTTTACCAGCCAGCAAAAGTGCTAAAGAAGACGCTTTGAAGTCTCTTGTTCTCATTCAAACGCCCGTTTGCTTCTTTGGCCTTCAGGCGAAAACGCGTGAATCACCACAGCTCTTTCCCCAAATGTAACAAAGGAAGACCACTATCTTTCCACCGATGAGATAATATCGTCCTGAGTTGTATTTAGTATAGCTAGGCATAATTTGATGCCATACGTAGGCATGGACGAGTACACATGATACTGTCAGCCACATCAGGGGGGCCGGACGCACAGCTAGCCATAGCTGGCTACCAAAGGACGACCGACGGTCTCGACATATCTGGAGAATATGCCCTTCCAATTCGATGACTTTCTTTGTTCGGAGCGGAGGAATCCTTTACTGAATAGACAGACAAGATTTCGTCACGGATATCTGCCCTCGATCCTGTCACGAACAGCAAAGCGGCGCTTCCTCACGAAATTATCTTGACGGAGTCAGCCAAACCCGTCTACTCTATCAATAACATTAAGTGGCTAAACTTTACACTCACTACATTTCAAAGCCGCTGCCGAAGGCATTGCAGAGCGTCCAATAGTGTCTCGCTAGAACAACCTTCGCAGCTAGAACTCGTCAACACACACCGTCTGATGACAATGTCGGATTGCGATGTCTGCAGGGGTCTACAGGCGCAACGGCTTCACCAGACAGCAGACTGAGTGCCTGGACGGCTGATTCCAAGTATTAGGACAGGGCGCCACACTGCCAGAGACTGTTCTTCGAGACTAACTTCCAGCCATCACCTAGCCTCCTCGAGAATCGTTCCAGTCCCGAGTCCCGAGCGCGACACATCGAGTCCTCATTGCGTTCGTCCGAGATGAGACAAAGCAAAACCTCGAATGTCAAGGTACATACATTATCCTTCTAGCCGAGCACTCGCTCGCTGTCCTCCCCCCCTAGACAGAAAATCCATTCACCAATGCGAGAATAGTCCAAGAAAGAGCCTCGATAACACGACAAAGCTGCGAGAAAAGCGGAGAACAGTTCTTAAACCACGTGGGATCCAAGTCGGTGAGAGCGACGGACCCCTCGACCCGGGGGGCTGGGTGGCTCTGGGCCCCATCGTTCACGACGACTTGTCGTTGACCGCCGACAGCAGGACATAGCGGTCAGAGGAAAGCTCCGGCCCACGTTGCCGCGTCAACTGTGGTTCGGCGGTCCAAAATCCGGGGGAGAGGGAGGGGGCATTTGTCCATCCTTCGTCCACAGACCAGCCACCATCATTACGCACGCAGCAGGACATTCCCATATGCCAGCGCGCCGTCGTCTGCCGCGGGTGGGAAAGCGGCGCATATCGCGGCGCCCTTGGCGAACCCAACGGCGGTGGGGTTCCCGTCGACCGGCCCTGGTTAGGCGATGGAAGCTATCAGAAGGAGTGGATCTCCGATTGACGAAGACAGGCGAGAACCGAGCTTTCCGTGTTGGGATTCTTGTTGTTGACACGAGCCCACAGCAGCCGAAGCGAAACTGACGAACGGTGCGACCGAGATTCCCAGGAGAGTGGGTATGGCCCGAAACGACCAAGCGCGATGGGCCTCCCTAGGCTCGGAAGACGCTCCGGATCGTTGGTGCACCAAGGGCCGGCGAACCCCCTTTCGGGGCCAGGGCCGCTGGACGTTTTAGGTTCCAAGTTCACCACGAGTTACATTGTGGCCCAAGGTGCATGCGACCACCAGCTCTTTTGTGATTACGGGCAGTGCCTGACGGTCACGGGCTTCGGGAGAGGATGAACCGTCCCGACTCGGCTTGGGCTGGGTTTGCACCTGGCGGCGAGTCAGTGCTGATCCGTGACAACAGGAACAAAGGCTGAGGTTTCGCCCGCAGACGCAGATATCATGACCTTGCTTGGGACGGCATTGAGCAGACGCTGAGACGAGACAAATTTCACCTCACTTTGCAAATTTCAGCGCTGCCATCCGTGGCCGGCGGCGTCGTGCTCCCCAGGCAGCTTGAACCTTGAATTAGCCTCGGGACAAATTTCCTGATGGTATCGCCAACAGCTACACCCCTACCACTCATTTGGCCAAAGCTACTCTATTAGCCATAGATGTAGGGGTTACATGGACGCAGGCTGGCACGGCTTCTGGGGGCCTGGGGCAAACTAGAGGCCCAAGCTCCCGTGAGATGAAAGGCGAATCTCCGGCCAAGCATGTTCATCGAAGCGTTTGCTTGCTGGACTGCTCACGGTGTTGCTTTAAAATGAGTGCATGAACAAGTCGCCCCACGTTCACACCCGACCAAAACGTCGCATGAAAGTAGACACAGACGGCTCGAGAACCTCATTTGCCCCGGCCAGTCAGGTCAGTCTTAACACCAAAACAATGACTAGCAGCTCAGGGCGCGAATAAGGCAAGGGCTTCCCCAGGAACCTTGATCCCGAGAGTTCGTCGGCCGGTGGCGTGTACTCTTGCTGCCCCAAGCCTCACCGAACAGGCGACTCTTCCAGGCACTGTGTCGGGCGTGGCAAGTTTGATGAGATGGCCACCTGAAAGATGAAAGACGAGGACTCGAACTTCGGATATATGAAGCTGAACAGAATGGAACCCACCCTGAGGTAATGACGTCGAACTGCAAGTTGTTGGTGCCTTCACTGTACGGGCCTTCTTCAACAACTCGTTTCGTCTAAACATTCGGCGGCAGATTTCCGGGATCCTATCTTCGTACCACAGTACGACGCCGGTCCACTAATTCATTCCGGAACGAATCTTCCTCCCGTTCTTCTCTGCTTCTTTGGCAGCTTGCCGCTCCCCGTGCCTCGTTTCAACCGGGGAGCTTCGTCTCAACTTGAAGTGGCCGAATCTTAAACCCCGCAGACCCTGGGCATAAAGTATCGATACCTCCACGTGCACGGCCTGCTTGCTGGTGGGTGAGAAATCCTATTTGTGATTTTAATTGACCGGTGAACATACCGACATCTTGACCTTTGCGGCGGTATCCGTGGTGACAGAGCTAAGTGAGCTTGTTACTGCAGTCGCAGCTCGATCCTGACTGCTTGACCAAGGTCTCGTGGGAACCATCGTCTTGGGCAGCAGCCGATCGATCCCAAGAAGACCTTCTGTGGGGGGGAGCTCGGCACGGCCGGGACAAAATAACGCGCACTCACAAACTCTGCTGCACAACACGGCTTCTACGGTATAATTATTGAATTGGGTATATAAATCAGCTTACATCATTCAATTCGCAATCCTCTAGAATATTATCTGATGAAGTTTTGATGCTTTTAGAAATTCTTTCGGAAAGAAAATCAGTTTGAGAAGCGAGGGTGTTAGGCTGAAGTGTTAGTAGTGACGCAGTTTGTGAGTGCGCATTTTTTTGTCCTGGACGGGCTCGGAACTCTGGTGTGATTCCGCGGCCGGCTCTCGTATGGCAGCTGTGGTAGGGCAAGTCCACTGTTGATCCCCCCTTTTCTCCCAGCGGGTCCATGCTTGTCGTCTTTACCATTCCCATAATAGGACTAGATCGTCCAGATACGTTTGCCCAATGGCCCAAAGAGGACAAGGGTTGCAGTAGCCTGCAAGGCACGGTGAGCTGGCAGCGGACACCAGCAACGCGGTGTTGTCCCCAGGGAAGAGGCCATCGTCAACGACAGCATGACTGGACAACAGACGATGCCGAATGTTTTCCCCTCGTTTTCCTGCTTGGGCTTGATCCGCTTGACGCGCAAATGATGACGCCCTTGGCCCATGCTGGGCCCTGGTGAACACTGTCATTTTCTAACAGCACGGGGCACGCTTTGCTCATCAAAGCAAGCCGACAAAGGTAACTCTAAAGTGGCAATGGAATGGGGATAGACCCTTTTTGTGAGTATATTGGCGGGCTGCCAACAACTGGTCAATGCAGAAGGCGCGTCAAAAGTGATGCCGGTCAGCCTCCCTCGGCACCACACACGTGCAATTCTGAGTCTTCATCAGGAGCTTGCTTTTTGCTCCACCTCCAACGGTCGACCGAGATGGGCAAGAGCGGGCCTCGGATCAATGGCGATCTTTTGTGCAGCGTGCAGCGTGCAGTGTGCAGCGTGTGCGTGCACGACCGTCACCGTTGCCTTCACGAGTACGCACTGACGAGCTGCAACAGAATGGCGTCGACCAGCCTCCAGCTGCCCCCCAGGCCCCCCCTCACTTCCAGACTTTGAATGCAGGAGACCGACAACAAGCAGATGATCACCTGCGCCAGTTCCTGTTCCTGTCCATGTGCTGCATGCTGCGCTGTGGTAGCTCCTGTTCCGGCCCCCGTTTCCCCCTGGCGCTCGTGCCGCGCAGCGGAGGGATCAGACGCCAAAACGTCGTCGCGTAACCGCTAGGATGGTAAATTCTGCCGGAACGGATCGTGTTCTGGCCATCCCTGACATGCGTGGGCGTTGGTGTTGCGACCGTTAGCCCTGCACAAGTCTGAGCTCGCGTCTCCCACGAGAATCACGCGGGGCATTGACCGCTTGGATTGTAGACGCCTATCAGTTCCTGAGAGCGCTGCACCCAGGGGGCTGAGCTGCAGCCGGGAGCGCAGCTGGAGCAGGGGCCCTCCCAACCGTCTTTCCGACAAGACGAGGTCACTGTGTGCTCCGTACGTGCTCCGCATTGGAGCATAGAGTGCTGCGTAGGCGTGCGAAAGTATGTGCTGCCCGGGCCTCTGCACTGGTCCTGCACTGGTCCTGCACTGCACTTGCTCGTCAGGCCCTTCCGAGGAGCACCGGCAGTTGCCCAGACAGCCCAGAGAGAGCAGGAGATAATGCTGCTCGCTGCAAGGTTGCTGCGAGGAGACGACCAGAATAGAGCATTGCCACACGCTGTTTTGGGGGCGGGGTCTGTCAAGCAACCGCTTGTTTGTTATGCGCAGGTTCTGCATCGCTTCGACAACGACGTGTCAACAAGGCAAGCAAAGCAAGCCTTTGGGACGCTCCTGGCCTCTGGACGGGCAGACGGACGGACGGACTAACAGTAGCAGCAGCCATTCATTATTATGCTATCCTCTGCCGGGTATGCTAGCACTACCAAAGGCACTCAGACATCCCAGCCAGTCTGGTACCTTCGCCCTCGGTCTCGCGTGTGATGTACCTCGCGCCGTTGTACCTGCGCACCCAGTGCCGCGGTGCAGTGACTGACGGCGGCCCCTTCCTCGTTTGCAATGCATGAACCTCACCTGGGACCTGGGCCCTGGGCCCCGGGCGCCACCACCCTCCCATTGGCACCCACGGCACCAGTGCACTAGTACCTCCGTACACCACTGGCACATCAGCATCTGACAAGTTGCCGTACCTTGCCTAACAGGGCATTCCAAGGTTCCAAGGTTCCAAGGTTGCTTCGGCTCAGGCAACCAGTTGCAACGAGTCTGCAGCGCTGGTCAGGGCAAGGCCAGGGCAACCAGAGCTACCGTGTGTGTACCTCTCCCTCCCGGCCGTCCCTTGTCCCTTCCCTCCTCGAATGCCGCGAGACGACTCATCTCGACTGCTCGTTTTACAGCATGCAACCTCTTCACGCACCTTGACTTGACTTGATTTGACCCTGATTTGATTGACCCGGCCTGATCGTTACCTTCGTCAGCACTCTTGCTCTCGTCCTTCCTTTCTTCCCACTCTCGGTCTACTCATCATCTCGCCTTCCCTCTAGACCCCACCGTCACAACCACAGCCCACTCTCGCATTGTCATTCGAAATGCCATAGTCGCCCGCCGTCTCACCTGAGAGCACCCGTCCGCTAATCTCGTTGGGGTCGCGCTCAACCAGGTGGAGCAATCTTCCTGTCAAATTCAGCCGTCTCCTTTCTGCACATCATTTCGTACGCTTCTTCACCGTGCCGTGCGTGGGACGGGCCACAGCAACACGACGGAAGAAATACGGGGACTGGCTCGAGGAAACCCTGGTCGTGGGCGCAAATTGGGCCCTTCAAAGAGAACGCTGAGACCCGAATCGTTAGCGAGATTGTCTGCCCCTATCGATCCTCCTCGACCACCCCCAGCTTCTTTCGTTCATGCTAAGGACCGGGTCTGCCACTCGCACGAAGCCACCTGCTCGCCAGCTTCTCGAGACCCACGCCCAGTCCGCGCACGAGTCCCCAGTTCTACTCTCCTGCTCCCCTTCTGGTGTTCTGGAATTGTCGAACCCACCCGCTATTGGATCGATCTGCCCTTTCATCCACAAAGCTCCCCAAGCCAGGACTCACGGGCCCCATCGTCGTGCAGCCAGCAGTTCACGCCAGTTCCAGTAGCGACACCAGCAGACCAGCCATTGAAATCAGGTCAACCTTTCGTCATCTCAGGCGCAGACAAGCTGCAGTCTGGCGGCCCACAACACACGTCTTCTTTCGTCCAGCTGTCGCGGTTGTCTCCTCTGACTGGTAGTGTTTCTTGGCTCTCCCTCAGCCCGTCATTCCAATCCCGCTGCAAGACGCCTCTCAAACGCAGCGAACGGAGAGCAACAACCACGGCCCAGACCCCAGGGACGGCCCTGATCTTTGGCAACACTACAGCCGGTCCTTCTTTTCCTTTTAAATCATCCCCTTCAACCTAGTTTCAAGCGGTTCGACGCCCTTCAGGGCACCGACTCCGTGTGGGCAGCCAGGCTCATTTGATTACCGTTGGATCCACGTTTATTCTAATAATTGCATCTTCACGCTAATCCCGGAAGCCTCACGCGAAAGTCGAGGTACCTGCGTCAGAACTCCCGGAGCCGCCTAAGGGAAAGGACCCGCATCCCAATCTTTCTGGTCCCTCCCTGCACGCCCATCAATCTCTTCACTTTTCCTTTTAATAATTCCAGGCCCAATTCTCCAGGAGGCCCGTCCACTCTTTTTGATCTTTCCTATATCCAATCCCAACTCAAGTCAACCTGGTTTCCGGCCTACCCTCCTTCACGTATACATCCCAGCTATCCATTCCAAGTATCGATAACCGGATACAACCCCCTTGACCACGACGTGCACCGGATTCGACGCCTACAACACCCGCCGAAAGCCATCGATTGAACCGTCGACGCTCACTTCTGTTGAATCTGAATGCTCCAATTACAGCATTGAGCTCTTGCAAAAAGAGCTTCACCGAAGACTCGTCCCACAGCCCTCCATCCGACTGCAGGGTTTGGAGACAGCATTTACTCACCTTGAAACTGGTTTTCACCGCCACAAACAGTCATGACTGTCGCTCACGACCTGACCCATCGAGGGTCAGCCTTGACTGGTTCTAACGGGTATGCCCTGGAGGACAGGTTCGAAGTCCTCAAAGAGATCGGCGATGGAAGCTTCGGCAGCGTCGTCTTGGCGAGGGTCCGGACCGCTGGTGCCAACGTCGCCAGGAGAGGGACGGTGGTAAGTAGCAGAGCGAGCAACAGCCGCTGGAGCGGAGGGAGCTGACATGTGGATCAGGTCGCGATCAAAACCATGAAGAAGTCATTCGAGTCCTTCACGCCGTGCCTTGAGCTCAGAGAGGTCGTCTTCCTCAGGACACTACCACACCACCAACATCTGGTTCCAGCCCTGGACATTTTCTTGGATCCCTTCAGCAAGAAGCTTCACATCTGCATGGAGTACATGGAGGGAAACCTGTACCAGCTGATGAAGGCCAGAGATCACAAATGTCTCGACAACGCGAGCGTTAAGAGCATCCTCTTCCAAATCATGCAGGGACTGGAGCATATTCACGCCCACAACTTCTTCCACAGAGATATCAAGCCAGAGAACATCTTGGTGTCGACTTCATCTCACCAAGATACTTCTAACTCATTCAGACGGTACTCGGCTATGGTCACGCCACCCTCCACTCCTCCCACGTACACTGTGAAGATCGCCGACTTCGGACTGGCAAGGGAGACACACTCCAAGCTGCCATACACAACGTATGTTTCGACGCGGTGGTACCGAGCTCCCGAGGTGCTATTGCGGGCCGGCGAATACTCTGCTCCGGTTGACATTTGGGCCATTGGCGCAATGGCGGTGGAGATTGCCACGCTAAAGCCCCTCTTCCCTGGTGGAAACGAGGTAGACCAAGTTTGGAGGGTCTGTGAGATTATGGGAAGCCCAGGAAACTGGTACAACAAGGCCGGTCAGCGTGTAGGTGGCGGCGACTGGCGTGAGGGCACCAGACTGGCCGGAAAGCTGGGGTTCTCCTTTCCCAAAATGGCTCCCCACTCGATGGACACCATTCTACAAACACCACAATGGCCCGCGTCGCTAAGCCATTTCGTGACTTGGTGCCTGATGTGGGACCCTAAGAACAGGCCGACATCCACGCAAACTTTGCAGCATGAGTATTTCGCCGATGCAGTTGATCCTCTGCGACCCAAGTCCTCATCGAGAATGCTGGGCCGGAAGCCCTCGGAGATCGGCCGATCCAAGGACGCCGCGACACCGCCAACCTCATCCAAGCCATCGTGGTTCAGGAAGTCACTTATTGGCCGCACTGACTCCAATGAGGCAGTCCCACAACAGGTTGTGAAGGAGCCAACCGCTTCCCGCCCTCCACCCGTCCACATCGTGCCTGAGGTTGCACCCGTGGTACCCGCAAAGACTCGGCCAGCCGCACCCAAGAGGACAACATGGAGCAATGGTATTTCCAATGTGGCGCCCATGCCAATTCTTCCCACTATCCGCCCTATCTCACCTCTCTCAGATGCCGTGACGGCTCAAGCCAGCAGCCGAACGCCATCGTACAATGACGCCTACGCAAACGGTGCTCATAGGCAAGGGCCCCAAGAGGACAAATCATCCAAGAAGATTGGAAGACAGCTTTCCGTTCAATCGAATTCTAACCACTACTCCGAGCTCCATCGACAACAGGCCGAGCGCGCTCTGAACGGCGGGAGTGGATTGGCGTCACCACCGAGTGCCCACAAGGAGAGCTTCTTTTCCCACCTAAGGAAGAGGGCACGGAGGTTTTCCGGACGGCACCAAACCCCGGTTTCGCCCATTGAATCGGACATGGAGGCCCAAGCTGGATGCGGTCCATGGGGAAGCCAGAGATCATCCATGGTAATCGATCAACCACCGGCACCTGTGCCAAAGGACACTTACGAACCCCTCGACAGAGCCTTGAGAGACGTCCAACAAAATGCCGATAACCCGCATGCCCCGGCCCCTCCCGCACACCAGGCCAACTCCCAGAGCAACCTGAAGCGTCACCACTCCCTGCCGCAACACAAGCCCCGGTCCGTGGACAACCTCGCTGGTGCCGCGAGGAACGGCGGCCCGATTTCCAGCCGAACGCGAAGGGCACAAGCCACCCACGGAGTCCACCACTACGATGCCCCCGACGAGGCGGATGAGCTCCTGGACGAGGTCCTCTCCTCGACGCACAAGGCCATGAAACGGATCGAGCGAGACGGCAGGACTGACAACCACCGGCAAGCACCACCCAACGCCGGATTTGCCAACCCGTACCCGACCCCCTCCCCCTCGGCCAACGGGAACGCATGTCTCTTCGGGGATGGGCAGGAGGTGGTTGCGCCGAAGCCACTGGATCTGAACAGGAAGGTTTCGGAATACAAGTGGCCGACGCCTCCGTACGAGGAAAGCGAGTGGGCAGCGTCAGCTTCGGCAAGCATTTGGGCGGCCAGCCATCGATTCTAGGGCGGCGAAGTCGCGCGGACAAACATTTTTCTTTTGAACTTGGACACGCAAAGGACTCGATTTCGGATCCGGTCATTTTCACACGGAGTTATCTTTTTTTGGTGTTGAGGAGCACTACCGCGTCACTCTCTTGGGCCGGTTTCACGGCTGCGGCATATGTTGGGCGGCAGACATGGCATCAGTTTGCATTTGGATTCGTTGACTTCGAGCCCCCTGCCCGCGGCAGGGCGGGCTGCGTCTTTCTCGCGAGTTGAAGTTGCCGTACAGAATACCCCTTATAGATTGGACGGTTCGACCAAACGACCGGAGACTCTTCTTTTTTTTGTGTTAGAAACACAGGGTGGCATTTGCCACAGTTACTTGTCCGGGGATGCGGACAACCAGTCACACAATTTACATTGGTGCCACTGGATTGGGATCATCTGGGGCGATGGCTTGGGGCAGGGATTTTTGGGGGGCGAGGGTTTTGGAAACGGATTTATCCTGGGGAGAGTGGAAAAGAACAAAAAACGGATACTTTTTGTTGTACACAAGGGAGTTGGAGTCAGGACAAGTTCTGCGACCAAGCCCTCGACTCGTCCACTTTCGAGAAGAGGAATGATGCGAGAGGCCGTCGTTTAGAATCGTCTACTTTACATATCTGGGTCCAGACAGTGGACATTGTAATGCAAACCAACTATCTTTGCCATACTATACGTCGCCATATGGGGCTGTCTGAATATTTATGTGTGTGTGTGTGTGTGTGTGTGCGCGCGCGCGCGCGTGTGTGTTTGCTGGGTTTGATCTGGTGGATTGTATGGGATGGTTGTGAGGGGGAGAGAGTCTGAAGAGACGTCATCATAGTATATACCGAGTGGCCGGGAAGCAGGTAGACAGAATGTTTGGGACCTTGCGAACTGAACTGTTCTTCTGGACTAGGTAAGCTAGGTGTGTGGTACAGTAGCGCAGCGGTCGAATTGAGTTTAGGGAGGAAGGTGGGAGGGTTTCGAGTGAGTAGTGGCATGAGCAAGGAACGCGGCCGACATCAGGCAGCAGAATTGATTCCTGGAAGGATCAGAGATATATACGCGTGGCGTAAGCACGCACCTTCCTCTCGATGGAATCGGGCCCAGAAATGACTGGTTTGAAAGCAGATCGTGTCAATTCGCATCGACCCTTTCTCGTCCTTTTTTCCTCTCCAATCTGCTCCCCTCTCTTCTCACAGACCGTGCTGTGCAACTTGGACGGCTTTCAGGAGGGCGTATTGTGCGACCGCTTGACGAGGTAGTCTGTCTGCCCGCCTTACCTGGTAAGGAAGTTAACGAACGACTCGGGAGGAACCGACCACTCCTGCCCCACTCTCCGTCCATCAATTGGACCTGGGTCACCAAAGTTGAGTGTCAGCCACAAGGCAGTCAGCACTTACCGTCCGCCATCCATCAAACAGCACTCCCATTCCTCAGCAGCGCTCCAATACAGGAACAGACGAGTGCAGAGACCGCGAACAGAACCGGCACCTCAAATCTGCTCCGGTGGCAGACGCGCATTGTTGGTCTCGCAGCAGTGTCACTCTACCTGAGAGCGAACCTGTTGGCCCGCTTTTCACCAACCGGGCCAAGTTGATCTGAGGACTCACTTTCATCCGCATCTCCATCTTCACAGGACCCTCTCTCAACACCAGCGCTACAAAACACGCCATCCCTCGCCGCTCGCCTCTCCGTGTCTTCGTCTCAGACCCTGGCTTGAGCATGACGACACTGCCCGTGAGATAGAACTGAGTTGTCGCTCGACTCGAGCCGCGGCATCGGCCCCTCCCCTTTTCGCCTTCGCCGGCCACCATGAACAACCTCAACTTACCCATCCGTACTTCGCCCACGAGTGAGCGCAACCAGCAGAGCAGAAACTATTTCACCAGCTATGCCCTGCCCTCATCCACTGAGGCCATCAACGGGCCTGTCAGGGAGCCAATCAGAGACTTCGCCCCAATAGCCGACAGATTAATCGTTGGCGTCGACTTTGGGACAACCTTCTCCGGGTGAGTTGGGTGCTTGCCCAAGCCGTTTCTGCTTCGTCATGTCTGCTTGGCGGTCCCCCCCCCCTCCTCACCCCCTGGAGCCGGGCTGTGACCAGGCTGGCCAGAGGCGTTTTGGCAAGCGAAGAGTCATTCCAGACTGACATCCACTCCCAGTGTCGCTGCCGTCTATACGTCTAATCCGGACGATGTCGAGATCATCAAGACCTGGCCCGGGGGTAATGGCATAACCTCGGACAAAGTGCCCACAGAGATATCGTATGATCTCCCCCAAGATGCGCCTGCCGATACGAAGCCAACCGTGAAATGGGGCTTTCAGTTTAAGCCAGAGGAGTCGCGTCTGCGGTGTATCAAACTGTTCTTAGACCGGTCACAGAAGCTTCCGTTCTATGTGAGCCCTCTCGAGACGGCGGGCCAGCTTAAGAAATACAACAAAACAGTCGTCGATGCCGTGAGCGACTACCTGACCCAGATATACAACCACACCATGGACACGCTCACGCGACGGTACGGCGAGTCGTTTATGGCATCGACAAAAGTCGATTTCGTGCTTACATGTCCCGCGGTGTGGTCCGATTACGCGAAGAATACAACCCTCCAGGCAGCCGAGAGAGCAGGCATGGGCGCAAAATCGTCCATTCAGATGATCAGCGAGCCAGAGGCGGCTGCGGTCTATACGCTCAAGGCCATACAGCCGAACCACCTTAACGTCGGAGATAACTTTATAGTGTGCGATGGTGGTGGAGGTACGGTTGAGTAAGTGGTCGCCTGCAATCTCTGACTGCGTTTGCGACGCGTGCTGATTAAATCCCAGCCTGATCGCCTACAAGATAATTTCCCTAAAGCCACTTAAAGTGGAAGAGTCGGCCGTAGGGACAGGCGGGCTCTGCGGTAGCGCGTTTCTCAATTATCGATTCGAGGAACATGTCAAGACACGGCTTGGCAAGACCCGGTTCGACGAGATGAAGGCCAAGAAGGGCAAGACCTGGCAGATGGGATTGAGGTACTTCGAGGAGTTTGTCAAGCGGAATTTCAACGAGGACGAGCACCAGGAGATCAACATCCCCTTCCCCGGCCTTGCGGACGACGAAGAAATCGGCCTCGACTCGGGATTTCTCGTCATGACTGCCGCCCAAGCCAAGGACATCTTCGAGCCCGTCGTCAAGGAAGTCTGCGATCTCGTGCAGGGCCAGGTCGATGGCCTCCGCGCAAAAGGCGGCATTGTGTCCGGTATCATCCTGGTTGGTGGCTTCGGCCAGAGCGACTACTTATATCGACGCCTCAAATCGCATTTCACCAGCGCGGCACCCCCACCGTACAGCGAGAGGCCGACGCATGCGAGTGCTCTGAGCAGCGCCGGTGACAACTCTTCTATTGAGGTAATGCAGCCGGTGTATGCCTGGACTGCAGTTGTCCGTGGCGCAGTGCTCAGAGGGCTGGAGGGGAACATGGTTATCTCGAGAAAGGCGAGAATGCACTATGGCACAAGCTATGCGACCGTGTTTGACGAGGATAAGCACTCAGTCAGTGAGAGGTATTGGAGCCCACTGTGGGAGAGGTGGATGGTGAGCGATCGGATGCAGTGGCACATTGCAAAGGTAAGCTTCTACCCTGCTTGCGGACAGGCTATTTCCGGCGTGTTTACAAATGCTGACAGCGGAACAGGGTGAGGCCATATCGCCACTCACACCAATCGCATTCCACTACACGAGGAACTTTAGACCAGGGCAATCTCTGGTGGTCACGGATGATTTAATTGCTTGCGAGGCCGACGAGCCTCCAGCGGCATACACGCGGGATCTGGTACATGTGTGTAAGCTCACTACGGACTTGAATGCAGTGCCCCGAAGCCTGTTCACCCGCTTGACTACGACGAGGGGGGTCGAGTTTGACAATCTAGACTTCACTCTCGAGATGATTGTTGATAGTGCAGGCTTAGGTTTCGAACTCAAGGTCGACGGGGTCAGGTACGGTCGCGTGGACGCAGATTTCCAGTAATGGGCATGACCAGGAGGATCGGCGGTGGTCAGCGTGGATATCTCCTGAGAACGGAGTGCCTTGCAAGCGCGAATATGACCTGCGTGGTGCGTGAATTTAGATACAGCGATATATCACAGTATACGGAGACAAAGCTTCCAAGCCTTTGAAAAGATGCTCAGAAGCCATGTCAAAAGGCGCAACAATGCACAGCCCAGCGTAGCACAGGAGACCAGATCTGTCACGATTTGCTAAGTAAGGCCGTCGTGCCCCGAGAACCCAAGGCGATTGGCCACGCCAACCCTCGCGGTGAGTCGAGCGCTCGTCGCGAAACAAGCGAGCAGAAAGACACCGGGGTGTGTTGGAACTTACAGCCAGGCCGACCAGGCAATCCGGTTGCAGCTGCCTCCTTTTTCCTGCGCGCATTTGCGCGTAAGGCATCCAGATGGTTCGCAGTCTTCAATGAAAAGGCGGACGTTGACCCATGCAGGGTGCAAATGCAGGCGCATGACATGTTGCCTTGGTTGGGCCTCTTTCTTGCCTTCTCCCATACAAGCCGGGCGAAGGGGGCGTAATCAGCTGCATGAGAATGGCAACACACGACACTCAGCCACCACCCATAATCTTTTTCTTGCCGCCTTTCTCTTGTCCGATACGGGAATCAAATATGCACGCAATTGCGGAGGAGGGCACAGCTTTGTAACTCTTCCCTTCGTTTTCGAGGCGGTCTGGCGGCCTTGCCACTAGGGGGGGGGGCAGCACTGAGTGAATATAAGACCCCAGGGTGAGCCCCTTTTACCCCCGCTGAGGACACTCAGCGGACCCATGGGGGCCGTCTCACGGATTCCTAGAGAAGTCGCGATTCGATTCATTTGATTGGCTAGAAGCTTCCCATCGAATCAATTTCCAGAAATGAGAGAGGAAGCGAGAAAAATGCCCGTCTTGAGAGGCAAGCCTCCGAGCGCCCCTGTTCCTGTGTATCTCTCACACGGTTGATGCTCAGAAAAGCGAGGCTTCTCTCCTGTTCGCCAGATCCAAAACCTTTTCCTACAGAATCGAAGTCATGTCACTCATCAATTCATTCATCATCCACTCATTCTTAGCCCTGCCGGGCGGACAAGCCGACTTCCACCGGGTATAAAAGAAATCCCCCGTCGGACAGAACGGAAGCAGTACCACCTGATACAGAAACGCAAACCCAACCTGCCACGACAGATCCCACCTTCCGAAGGGGAACTGCTAAGAAGACATCACAGAAGTTGGCAAACATGCTCATCAGAAGGTCTGGCCGACGGCTCCTTGCGTCTCGTCTGCAATCGCCAAAACAACCGAGCACCCGCCACGACGGCCTGGGAAGCGATGTGAAAGGGAAAGGGTGAGGCCACAGGCTCAACGCCACGGGGAGCTTCGTGGCCTCGCAAGACCCAACAGGAACAGGTGGTCCTACCGGCCGCCTTCCTCCACCGAGTACGATCCAGGACGCGGTCCGCGGCCCGCGTGCTTGTGTCCCGGACACCTGCCGGCTACCTGCATCGACCGAGGACGACGGATGCAGGCGCGTGAGCCCCCCACGGTGACGCGGCATCTTTGCCTCGACAGATCAACTTCGACGCTTTTGCTTGTGTGATGAGCGGCTGTGCTCATGCTCCCTCCGGTGCTCTGAGGAGCGGTGGTGCCTACTACTGGGCCCGGCGACGACTTCCTCCTCAACCTGTGGGAGGCGGCGATGGCTGTGATGGCTGTGATGGCTGTGATGGGTGCTGCGGCTGCTGCGGCGGTCTTGGTTGCCTGGTATAGGCGGCACTGTCGTGGGATTTACGATGCTATCGTATGTGCGTCTGTCGATGAGGTTGCGGTCGAGGAGGTGTTGGACGAGGAGCCCGTCCTTGTGCGTCGGGTCAGGCCGGTAGCCTTCATACACAATGTGGTGCCGGATGTGCTGCATCCGCAAGTTGAAGTTGGAGCGGGCGTCTCCCTCGGATGTATCCCTTGCGTCGAAGTTGTGTTCGCTGCAGAACCCTGGAAGCCTATGGTATCAGCTACCGCTTCTGGCCCGACCTCTTTCCATCTGCAGAACGGGGCTGCTTACAGCATCTCAGCCTCATCGGGAATTTGCTCTCGAGGTGCCCCTCAACATGGTCCATCCAGTCTTGCACGTCATCGCCCGGGAACACTCTGGTGCAACCGGTGAGGTTATGGAACTCGCAGGGCAGCTGGTACCGCTCGTTGGGCGGGCGTTGGCGGTTGATGGTGTTGTTCACGTCGGTCCGGTTACTATGCGCCGAGGGAACAGATGATGCTGCAGTCCCATGGGAATACGTCTCGCTACTCCCGCTCACTGAGGCTCCCCTGTACGAGGAGGGCGCGGAGCTGCTAGTTACGGATGCGGTGTCGTATCCCGTGTATCCGCTATAGGCCGGAGTGGCAGAGGATTCGATTCGATACTGGTATCCTCCTGTCGAACTGGCGGCAGGGGTGGTCGAATAAGAGCCGCCATAACCCGGGGTACTGCCATAGCCCGCGGTACTGCCATAGCCCGCGGTACTGCCATAGCCCGCGGTACTGCCATAGCCCGCGGTACCGCCATACACCGCCGATGACGACTGGATGGGGGCAAGCGAACTCTGGGCCGTCCAGCTATAATTGTCGCCAGTGTATGGTTGCTCATAAGACGAGCCGTATACTTCTGCGTACGAGGATCCGTAGGAGTCGCTACGGGGTAGGTGGTCACCGTAATCACTCAAACTGAGCGATGCGAAAGACTGCGCATAGTCCTCGTCCTCGGCCCTTGCCTTGCCCTTGGAGGATCTGTGGGTGCTCTGCATGGTAGGCTTCTACTATGAAGATGATGACAGTGCTGGGAATGTGCAGTGATGGTTTGTGCATTGAGGTGCAGAGGATGCAGAGGAAAAGGCTGTTGCCGATGGGGGAAGAGTGGCAACCCAGCAGAGAACATCGACGGGGGTAAGATCACATATTATACACCACCGAGTTCGTGGGGGAGAAGACTGACCATGCGCAGATGTCTATCGACCATCTCGGGTACGTCTTCCTTTCCGATGGAATGGGGTACATAAGATGGCCAACCGATGATGTTGCAGCCCTCCTTCTCCACGACAGATGCCCGCGGCGGGCCACCCCTGCTTGGGCTGCTTGACGAGCTACCCACATACGCACCACCGAACACGGTGCAACAGGGACGTGAGCAACTCGCTCGCTTGAGCGCCGTTTGACAGCCCAGCGAAAAATGATGGAAGACTCCGGATCGCGGAACGGCCTCGCGAGTTTTCTCGCTTCGGGTCCTGCCATGTCTTGCGACGTGGACGGTCGGCGCTTGACATCTGGTCCCTTCCCCCGGCCCTTCTTTCGCCTGGCAAACACTTCAATGACGGAAGACAATCAACGGCCCGCCACTCGCTGACGACCATCTCGAACCGGTTCTGGCGCATTGGGTCCGATGGCGATTGGCAGCTGTGCATTCATCCAACCGGACCAGCCCTGGCCATGTGAATGCACACCATCAATGGCGTCTTGCTGCATATGCACTCGAAGCTCCACCAGTGCGGCACCTTGGCGCATCCTCTGCTCACTACCACATTGAGGGCCCGCTCCTCTGGCGATTGGCCGGCAGGGCATCACCTACAAAGGGACTGTTTTACCCTGTGAGTAGCCTTTGTCGTCGTTATATACTTTCGTAATATTGTTGATACCAGGACAGCAGGGTCGGACTAATTATCCAATGCCCGGGCAGCCTGGCCACAATTGCCGTGGGGCCCCTCGATCACGCTGGAGTTGGTGCGTCAAGCCAAGAACCGCCTCCGTACGATGTCGGCAGAAGCCACATCCTCAGGTGGGAGTGACCTCCGGCTGTGAACCGTCATGGCCGCATGCGTCCCAGCTCGATACGCGCCCTGGTGGCTTTTGTTCTTGCCTCACCGCAAGACGTCCCATGATCTGTATGGTCGTCGGCCTGATCGCTCCCACAATTCACCAATCGCACAGGGAACTCGTCAATATTGTGTCGAGCTCTGGCGGTCTGGCTATCATGCAGACAGCCACGTCCCAGGTTGCATCGACGTGCCGGCTCCGGCTTGGGTCAAAATCCCGGAGACATCCGCTGTCCGGCACATCGGGTGGCTTCAACACGGTGGACGAGCAGCTTCCCGAAGCCTGCAAGAAGTCACTAGTCCTCGAGTCCATGGGAGAGGACTTGAATCGAGTCACAACTTCTTTTACTCAATCTGAGATGGAAACGCACGATCGCGTTGGGCTGGCCTCCCGGAGATGGGCTGCCAGTTTGGGTGTAGTAGGTACTGCATGCACCATGCATGGCCTGCCAACCTTCCTCCCCAAGACCGCCGCACAATGAAACGAGGACGACGGGAGAGAGTCGATCTGCAGGTGGGCTCGTGCGGAAACCCCCAACGATTGAGGCTCTGCGTGAGTAAGCAGACGGTCGCGTCTCCGTTGTCCCCCCACCCACACCACCAAACACTGCTTCAAGCTGCTGCATCATGCAACCTCCACGCCGGCCAATCAATCAATTTGGGAGTGAGCGTTCGACGAGACCCCGTTGGCAATGCCAGATATCCTTTGGCCGAACTCCCCTCTTGAGAGTGACTCAGGATTGTCACCGGTGGCGACTAAAGTTGAGCCACATGATTGAATTTCTTCGCCGATTTGACGATCCCATTACACGTCAGGCCCGTGTCGTCCGGGAGCGTATCCCGCTCACCCGGACGGCCCCTCGCAGCATTCTTGTAAGCGGAGCGAGAGCATCAGTTGACGGAGTGTGAGCACTGGGTGGTAAGAGGGGTCCTCGGTGAGAGACTTGGGTAATTATTGGCGCGGTCGTCGTCAATGGCCAAGATCTTGGTGCCGGAGCCCGATTTCTGGGAGCAGCTGATCGCACAGGACCCGAAGAAACTTTAGACCCTCGTTCGTGTTATGTGGTACTCCCCGTGTTGTGAGATAGTAAAGGTGCTATGGGACCCTTTTCGAGTCTCACGGTGCACCTACGTACTAGGCGACCGAGGCGATATCAGCTCAACCCCTGACGCAGTGGACACGAATGAGTAGTACCGGAAGGAATTCCGGCGCCTGATATCCTGCCGGCCGAGCCTGATCTCATGGCATGATCTTGAAGATCATAGTGACGTTCGTCTATTCCGGGCTACAGAGCACCCTGGCTTTCGATATAATGTTTCTAAACTGTAGCTGCCCGCCATTCTCGTCGCCTTGTTTGATGAGGCCAGGAAAGGTGACACAGAATATTTCTCTTTGGACGAGGGAATCTTCGTCCTCGCCGCCGATGTCCTCCATCGTGGCATGATCAAACATGATCTGCTGATGTGGCACTATCTCGGGCATCCATACCTCGAAGACTGCCTTCTGCACGACGAGAAGACGCGACAGTTCGATGGCGCTGCTTACGAGGTGCCGTAACGCCTGGTCCCTTGCATCTGTGGAGACATTTGCTGGTGCACTGCTGCCGTCAGTGTTGGTGGCGCTGTCCGATGCAAGGAAGTCTACGACCCTGTTGACGTGGGCAACGACATCGTCAGCTGTTTGCATCGTCTGTACCTGCATCTTTTGTACCGCCTCCTTTTTCAGGGTCGCCAGGGTCACGGAGCGCCATTGGTTGACAGACTCGACAGATCCTGTACGCATGTAAGCCCTGAATGTCTCGGCCAATTTTACGGAAGAGTGCAGGGAAGTAACAATTGTGCCCACGTACCGAAAGATGCCATCATTCTCTCGGTCTCCTTCAACTGCTGTTCTTGGTCAGGTGACAAGCCCACGAAGTAAGCTCTGAATACTCTGTTCACCAGGACCCTGGACACGATTGACTGCAAGAGATGGATCTTCGCGGTTTGAGCCAGCTCCTCGTACATGGGCACGAGATCGGCGAGCTCCTGTAGTGCCGTCTCGCTTGCCCTGGACAGGTCGATCTTGACCCTGCGGAAATACGTGATGACCCAGTTCTGCAGGCTGTTGCCGAGGTTCGCCATCCCAGAGCCAAAGACCTCGTCGCTTGTTGTGCCGTCAGCCCTCGTGCTGGTGCTGACCCACTCCTTGAGGCCCCGAATCTGCGCCTGGAGACCCCTGATCTCGTCCTCCCGGCCCTTGAGCTCCGCCCTCAGTGCGTCTCTCCAGCCCCTAGTAAGATCTTCGGTCTCTGCCTCGCGCGCGCGCATCTCGTCCCGGAGTAGACGCAGCTCGGTGTCAGTCCGCAGGAACTGCTGGTTCAGCGCGCTGTGCTTGGCCTGCCAGAACGAGGCAGTCTCGCTCTCGTTGCGGGAGAGCTTGTCAAGCTCCCGCTGGAACTCAGTCTCCATGAGCTCCATCTCGCGTTCCAGGATGGATATCCGCGTGTCTTTCTCCTTCATCCCAGCTTCTGTCGAGGACAGGGCCGAGACTGCGAGTGAGCGCGTGCTTGGCGCATTGCTACTGCGCCGGGACATGGGTGTGGCAATGCCGTTGCTGCTGCCGTTGAGCGGAGGGCCGCTGCCGCTTGGCGTGCGAGATGGGCCTTCGGGACTCGGCGAGGAGCTGAGTTGGGCTCGGGGTGGAGCTGCAATGACATTGTTGGTGCGCACTGCGGACGAGGTCGACGAGGACGAGGATGCAGGCAATTCTTTGCGTGGGCTGCCGCCGCGAAAGACGTGGGTCGGCCCCTTAGAGCCACCAGCCCCTCCGCGTTTGTCCGGAGGGCTCATCGCAGTGTTGCTGTCTTGATCAAATGTGCGTGACGGTCCTGGGTCAGCCCGAAATGGCGGTGCCGCGAGTCGTCTCGACCCGGGTTCAGGGCAGGAAGGGTTTCGAGCAAGGGTAACCGTAGCGGATGCTGCTGCATCGACAAAATAGCTGCATCGTGTAGAAGACTCCGGACGAGGGCTGGGGCTCAAGGAGTTGTCGAAGGCGAAGGCTCCTAAGTTGGTGCCTGGACTCGCCTTACAATAACCGCCTCTTCGGGAAGGCTGAAGATGGCATAGCCTCCCTAGCTTCTGTCGGCGGTTAACGTCAGATGTAGTCATTTCGTTTACTAAGCGCTGCCAGCCGCTAGGAGCCGTCCGAACAGGGGCTCAATGGACCTATGTAGCCCTATTTGGGGTCCCTGCTACCTGGGTTCAGGGGTTAGGGAGCCCTGCCGAGCCTTAAACCAACCCAAGCTGAATGAGCACCGCGAGGTCACCGACGACCATCCAACCGAGCATGCGCCGCCAAAGAATTACTCCTGTCATTCGTTTCTTGAGATAGCCAATGATACATCATCACACAGCTAATGAGCCGGCTCCTCAAAGGCATCAAAATGGCCTCCTCCCATAAGACGAAAGCACCTCCGCTGACGCATTTCTTGTGCATCCCTCTGGTGACCGCGGCGTCCCGACCTCAGTTGTCTCAGAGCATCGCGTCCTTCCGAGATGATGTCACTCGGCCGAAAGCATTGGGAGGGTTTGAACTCCCGTCCGATGCCGTCCGGCCCGTAGGGACGCTGCATCTGACACTGGGGATGATGTCCTTCCCAAGGGACGAGGGCTTGGACAAGGCCGTCGAGCTGTTGAGGTCGCTCAAGCTGCGGGAGATCATGTCCACCGTCAAGGGGCCAGTGATGCCCGGGTCTTCGGGTGGGGAGGCAGGCACGGATCAGCCGCAGCTGTTGATCACGCTCAAGGGCCTGCACACCTTCCAGAAGGCCGACAAGGCCACGGTGCTCTTTGCGCCCCCGTCCGACCAGACCGGGGTGCTCCACGGCTTCTCGGAGAAGATCAAGGCGCTGTTCAAAGAAGCCGGTCTTCTGGCCCCAGACGACCGGCCATTGCTACTGCACGCGACTATCGTCAACACCATCTATGTCAAGGGAAACCGGAATAGCCACGGCAAGAGGAGGGGGGATCGGACCTTTGTCGCTGACGGCCAGGCTATTATGGATCGTTACGAAGACCAGGTCTGGCTGGAGAATGTGCCCTTGGACAAGGTTGCCATCTGCAGGATGAGCGCCAAACCTATCGAGGAGAACGGCACAGTAGTAGACGCCGCCTACGAAGTTGAAGCTGAAATTGAATTTTGAAGGAGAATTCCAATGGCGCTGTATTACCATCTGCGCAGCAAGCTGTCCTTGGGAGCTCGACTATGGGATAATCACCTCCGAAGGAACGCGTAGGGCGACCATTCCACTTGGAATAGCATTCCTCGGGTGGCTGGGATGATCTTCTTGCCGAGCAGACGGAATCTTCCCCGAATCTCGTTCACTTACACAACCAGGAAACCCATTTTCGAGCTAGGTCTTACCATCTGGCGGATGGACAGGAGATTGGGAAGCG
Source organism: Diaporthe citrichinensis (assembly GCA_014872995.1). Taxonomy (NCBI): domain Eukaryota; kingdom Fungi; phylum Ascomycota; class Sordariomycetes; order Diaporthales; family Diaporthaceae; genus Diaporthe; species Diaporthe citrichinensis. The sequence continues at coordinate 344,424 of JADAZR010000009.1, read as the reverse complement.
CTTCTGGAGGCTTTCCGCACTCCCAGAGTCGACCCGTGACGTCTACACATCAATTGTGGTGAATACCAGTGAATTCTGAGGCCTTTGGCTGTGTAGTTTACCAAGAAAATAATCCGCGAGAAATCGAAGCCTTTGGCCAGGTTTCACTTGGCAAAAGTCTCCTCGCGCACGAAGACTGCCAATGAGACGGCAGCAAACCCGGTTGGATGGTAGTCATGAGGACAACCTCATTCCTCTAGGGGTCAGACTCGGCATTCCTGACCATGCGACATCCAGGGCTGTTCATGTTGTTGGCGCCGGGGTCTCATCAGTACACAGTGAACCATACGATTTAATGGTTCTGTCGCTTCAAGCGCAAAGCTACGATGGGCTCCGCCAGTTAGACCATAGCTTAAAACAACTCCTCTTGAAACCTTTCTATATCAAAGGAAACTCCTGCCTTTCCGATCCCCTACATGTCTACTCTAGGTATCGGCTCTAATGTTTGGGATTCCCAGAAACTTTATGCTCGATATATGTAATCAGTGTTGCGAATGAGACTATAGTGCGCAGGCACAGCAATAAGAACAATAAATAAGGCAGCGACGAGTACACATAGAACGGCGCAGTGGCGATGTCCACAGTCCAGGTTTGGTAGGATTGATGCTTCTAATGGTCTTCTTATGGGAGCCACAGGACATGACAACCGTAGCGGCTGTCCCAGAACAATCCCTTCAGAGCTGGGTGGGAACTCCACCCCCACCCCTTCACCACCGTATTAATCTTTGAAAAGACTTGGGCCTTGGTCAGTGCCAGTAGTTTCATGACGTGGGGCCCGCCGTGGCTTCTTCTCAAAGTCGACTCTGAAATAAAAACATGGTATCCTGAAAAATGCAGTCCAGAGGGAATGGGTTCGGGCTTTGGGGCGACCCAAGCCGATGAGGTCAGCCTCCGGCCTCATGGGTATTCCAAGGCCGCGCACGCTGGGGACATGCCATGGTGAGGCAGGAGGCTTTCCACTATTGGAGGCGAGCATGCCAGATGGGAATTCGGTGAAGTATTGGCTAGTTCAAGGCATCAATCTTCATTGGTCTCGGAGTCGCCGCCGCTATTGAAGAAGATCTTGAGCTCCTTCTCGAGCTCGGCGAAATCGACCTTTACCGTCTTGAGAGCGTCGGTGATCTTGCTGAGGCACACCTTCTCATCGGGCTCTTCGGAACCGTCGAGAGTTTGCTTGTGGCCGTACTGTTGGATGACCTGGCAACTGTCTCGAACCTTGTTGAAGCCAAGAGTGGCCGAGGACCCTTTCAAAAAGTGGCCGAGGCTGGACAGTTCGTTCAGGTCCTTCTCGGCACTGGCAGAGCGGGCAGTTGTCAGTTCAGGTTCGAGGACTATTTTCCGTGCGGACAGCCTTGGTAAACTGGCCTTGGTGATGTTGAAGAGTCGATGATGCGAAACGGGCGGGGACAAATCACTCACAGGGCAGTGTCCATCTTCTCGAAGGTCTCCTCAACCTGCTCGAAGAAGTTGAGGACCAGAGGTTTGGAGAACTCGCGCTCGCTCTCGTCCTCATCCATCTCCAGGATCTGGGAGAAGGTGCCCATGTCGACATGGTCGCCAAAATCTGGCAGGGCCTCCTCGTTCTGCGCAAGGCGCCGGTTGTCAGCTGTCAGATCGCAGCAACAGCAACGTGACGTGTGGCCGCCGGGTGGATGACTCGGCGCGGATGGAAACCCAGGCTCTGACTACATACCTCGGGCATTTTGACAGACTCCCCAATGCGCAGCGTACCTGTTACTGCGTTCTTCTATGTGAAGGGAGGGGTTCCCTAGCTGATAGGGAAGAGCAGCAGGTGACAGTGTGGGAAGGCGAAACCTGGTCGGTTGCTACCAAAATATACGTGGTCAGCCGCAGCGCACAGAAAAAGAACATGTGGGTCCGACATTGCGGGCCATGAGCAGAAGCGGGCCGGTGTGATGCAAGAGGGGATGGCATAGAGGTGGGATGGGGCGGGCATCCAGAGCAAATCCAGGCAGAGAAGCAAAGCGCTCCTGTCTGTGGCCAGCCATGTCCCTGCCACGAGTGCTTAGCAGAGTGACCAGAATGGCTCGTCTCTAGTCACGTTGCTTACTCCAGTAGGATCAAAGGCGTAGCAGGCAGGCGGCAATGTGGTTACGTGATGGCATCTACAGCAGGCTTCGGGTGAGAGGGAAGCAAGGGCCATTGGTAAGAAGGCGAGGGCATGAGGGTGAGGATCTCTTGATGCTGGGCGGACATTTGCGTGACGTAGCAGCAGACTCACCTGACACAGGGAAGAGATATGTGTCGAGAGTTGACACGCGGCTCTGACAAGTCCCAAGGTCTCACCCAGGGCCGGCGAAATGAGGATATTCAGGACCGTGCTGGCGGGGTGGGCAGCAGGATTGGAGTGACTGTAAGGCCCGGTGGAATTAGCGCTGTAGGCGGGTGTGTGCGACGAGGTTGACGAGGCCTCGAGGCATGGGTGGCCAGGGTCTCGAGTCCGGGCAGCCTACCTGAGGTACGGTCGAGCCAGTGTCCAGAAGGCAGGAGAGGTGAACTGTGCAGGTGAACTATCCCAAATACTGCTTGCTGGCAACGGCACGGCAGTCTAACAGACAGCGGGTGACAAAAGACTGGGAGGAGAGCCGTGTACCTATAGATGTCTGTCACTGGTGGAGGGATCGGGGTGCCTGTCGCTCGGTCACAAGGTTAGCATCAACCGAGAAACGGAAGGGAAATAAGATGTGGGTACCCTGGCAGCCCAGATGTCCCACTCGGTTGAGAGTCTGTCGACCTGGCCTGGTCAATGTAGGTACCGTGCAGGCCGTTGTGCGGGCTGGTGTGGGCAGGTTTCTCGGAGGGGTAATTGCTGCGTAGAGAGGTCTGAGGTCTGCGAAGGGGAAAAGGTTGCAGGCCAGGGCCAGAGAGAGAGCCTCCGTCATGCGGCGCGAGCAAGAACAGACTAGACACCCAGTGGGCCGGCCGTTGGACAGGCTGAGGTGCACCAGGGGGAGTTTGCTGGGTGCAATTTTTTGCTCCCATGCTCCGTCCGCGTCCTCCTGCGGCTAGTGCGAGGGTGAGTGTGGGCGAGAGCACAGTAGTGTGCATTGCGGCATCAATTCTCAGATCCTCCGGGTACACTCTGCTGCCCAGGCCTGCGGACCTGCCAGGTGCGAGTGCTTGCAGTCCTGCGTACCGCACCAGCGCAGGCCGATGATGTGACGCTGCCCCACAAAGCGTGGCACAGGGTATCGGGGTCAAAGGCAGGCACGACGTCATTGCTGGGGCCCACCTTCCCGTCTGGTCTAGGCAGGGGCATCAAAAAGTATCGTCCCCATCCCACACCCAAACTCTTAGGCCTGCCCTTCGTTAAGAAGCCGGCAGTTCCCTCCTAATCCCAACTCGAGTGGTCTCGCACATCAACGGCAGGGCCACCGTCATGTTATAAATAAACTCAACATCACATCTCGCATTGCTCCCGGCGATACTGTTTCTCTCCCTCCACCGCCCCCGCAGCCGCTGCCCCGGGTCGACCAAGCCGGTACAGGCCGAGGCGGTGTCGAGTCGACTGGAGTCGAGGCAGGGAGAGACAAAGACAGAGAGACACTCGGCCCCCGACCCAGGTATCGGTACAACACCCAGCGTGAGAACACCACCCAGGGTCGCCCGTCCGTCACCCCCCCCCCCATCACAACAGCAGACCCTCGTTGATATCCTGCACAGTCTCTGCCCTCGCCCGAGATGGTGTGATCTGTCAGTAGATCAGCGAGGCCCGCCCCTCGCCATGTGCGAATGGAGTCCTGGTGACAGCGCAACCAAGCCTGCTGCCAGCCATCCTGCAACATGCTCCCCGGCTCTCCCTAGTGCGTGCGGCTCCAGGCCTGCAAGCTCCGCCCGAGCTCGACAACCGCGGCGATAGCCATGCAACTTTTGCCAGACCCAAGGCGCATTAATGGCCAGTGGCTTCTGCCGATTGTGGTCAAGATCTGCACCCTGGCCATTCTGGACTTCATCCGCCCCGACCTCCCTCTTGTTCAACCATCCGAAGCGCCCCGATCCAACCCACAGCAGAACAAGGCCGCCCGCCGCACCGAGGGCCCTACAGGCCCTACACACACCGGCCTGGCTGGCCTGGAGGGCACTTCCTAATCGGACAGCCGGCGACTCCACTGTTTTCAGCTTAATGGGCCCTGGTATTACAACGTCCCTGGTACACGGCAATCGACCGAGAACACCTGGTTACCCCAGTACGCTTCGTACCGCTACATTGGGCCGCATCACGAATTGCCAACCAGTCCAGTCGGTGAGGGGCAGACAGACGTGACGACGTCGGTCGGATCATTCTTGGTCTTGGGGTGCGGTGAGATGTGTCTCGCCCGCCGGCCACACCGACCTCGATCAACCGATTCGGCGCGCTGGGTGATCAATTAGACTCTGAGTTCTCAGACGGTATACGCCATTGTGCTTCAGCCACACCAATTCTCCGGGCCCCGGCAATACGGACGCTACTCGTACCTCAGGAAAATCACACTCCAACACTCCAGCCGACGGGTCTTGTCCTAGCGCAGCTGCCGAGGAATACCCAGTTACCCACCATTCGAACGGTCAGGACACGGCCGTCGTCGCTTCTCCACGCGTAGTAGACTAGACTTCGAGGCAGCGCCACACGTTTTCGACACTGCCCTTATTACCATCCGTGATAGAGTTCTTGGCGACGACGCCAGCTTGGACGGCGCCTCGAGCTTCTTTAAAGCATCGGCCGGGGCTGCCCACTGTTCAGACGTCATACAGCTCACGCGTCATACCTTTAGGGTTCCAAGGCTGCATGCAGATACACTAGACTGGCTTGGGTATCCCTGGACTGGGGATCCTGCAATGCGTTCCGGCATTTTGCAGGGGTTTAATAAAGCAGCTACCTACCGGCGAGACCCCTACTTGAGTAGGAAAAAGTCGTTAATCCAGTCCGCCGTGTTCCCGACAACTCCGCGCATTGGTTGAGCACATTTGGACAGCCGGCCAGGTTGTTCGCTCACCGTAATTGAGTCAATGCAGGATAGCCGTGAGGGGAGGGACCGGATGTATTCGCCAGGCTGTAGCACATTTTCAATGCCAACCCCACGATGCTGAAGATTTTCGGTGCTGGTGTTGGAGAACGTCACCATGGGCTGAATGTGCAGCAAATCCCGGAACGAGCGGCCCCTGACAGCCTAACCGTACTACTTGAAGTACAGCTACCAATTCAGGCGGCATGGCTTGTGGCTGACAAACACACCCAATCCGGTCATACTCTCCTCTCGTGAACGTCTCCTGCTATCGACTCAAGTAAGGCAACACGAATCGGATGCTTACAATAGTTGTGGGTCACGCGGTCGCTCTCCGCGCGGCTAATAGTGCCTTTTTTTCATGCTCCCACCCCTAGGACTTGTCTTGCGGGGTTAACAGATCCACAATGTGTGGGCAAGCCATTCTATTGCTCTTGCTTCCTGTGGCCTGGAGAAAGCCAAAAAATGAAATACAGGGATCAGACACAGCAGAGCATCTCAATCTTATTTGGTGCGAGGTCAGCCATGACAAATATTCGCGCGGGAGCAGTTGTCCGCTTCTATGCATTACATGGCTCGTAGATAGCCGTCAAGAAATCTCCTTCACCGTTTTTGACCAAGGGGTGTGTTGCGAGGGGAGAAGACCAGCCCAAAAGTAGAACCAACTCGCCCAGAAAAAGTCATGCACACAGAGTTGCCAGAGTTACACTTCTTCAACAAAAACAGGTTTTTGACAGTTTCCCTAGCCAGTAGCCTTCCCTCGACCCACGGTCTGGCCGAGTCCATATATGCAGGCTTTCCGTGAGACCGGCCCGCCTGCCTGCCGAATAGGTCGCTGTTATCGACGCCATCAGACCACAGTGCTCCGTATGGCACCGTCGGACAACCCTGCCCGAATAGATACAGTTGGTTGCCGGAGACAGAAAGTGGCTTCTCATAAAGCCACAGAGCCCAGGCGACGGGCTTGCGGTCGCTCTGCTTCCTCTGGAGCCGTGGCCGCGCGTGGCCGTGGCAGGGGCCTCGTCACGGCAAGTGCCTGAGTAGGTCCCCAAACGCCGGCACGGCGGGGTTGGGCCCCACGGGTGTGTGGGTAAGCCACGCCCCGTGCCGCATCGTGAAAGTGACCGATTGCGTCGTCCATCGCTGCCCGTCATCTTCCTCCATTTTCGGAAGCCGACGAGTGCGTGCTTGTACCTGCTCTTTCAGGACCAAGCCACTTTGGACGCAACACTCAGCAGCCAGGCAGCGTCTTGCCAGCCGCCATCCTCAGCCTTAGGGGCGGGCATCCGTTGTTCGGACAAGATGGTAGCCCCCTCGAATTGCCTCTCGTAAGGTGTCTCGGGAGTAGACATATCTGCCTCGCCATCTGAGCCCTCTCCGTCGGGATCGTCGTCCTCGTCGTTTTCTTCTACGGAGGCCAGGGTCCACCCAAAGATGTTCCCAAACCAGGTGCCCGGCCGGGACTGGCCATTCTTAACCAGCCTCCTCACGTCGGCTTCGTCATCCTGATCCGCCTCGCCGTCGAAGCCAATCGCCTCGAGCTTCTCGTCGAGGTTGACGAAGTCCGGACCGGGTGCATAGTCTCCGTGCGGGGCGTGCGGGGCGTGCGAGGCGAAGTAGCCCTCGATGCTGGCCCTCTCGCCGGGCGTGATCAGCTGGCTACGGCTACCTGTCCGGCTGGCGTGGAAGCTCCCAGTACGACTGACCAGCGGCGACTCGTCGCCCTCGAACAGGCCCAGGCTTCCCCTCCGGCTGGCGTGCTTGCTCGCGATGGCGTTCTCGCGGGCTATCCTCTCCCTCTCGAACATGTCCGGGTCATGGTCGTCCTCTTCCTCCTCTCGGTCGCCCTGCATGCCCGTCAGACTGGTCGAGCTCGCGCGGGACACCAGCCATGACTGGCCCTTGGACTCCCGCGTCTCGCTGCTTATCAGCACCCCGGCGCGGAGGAGCCAGTCGCTGTCGGTCCGGCCGCGGGCAGACACGGGCTCTTCCTTTCTTGACCCGCGCCGCTGCCCGCCAGGCGATGTCGTGCCGGACCTGGGCGTCTTGCCCTGAGGGCCCATGTGGACGGCGGACTTGCTCTTCGGCAGGGGCGCCGCGGAGCCCTGGCGGGAATGGTGCCGGGTCCTGGAGGTTCCTCGCCTGGGGGAGCGGCTCAGCAGGGAGGGAGTTGTGGGGGCGGACTTGCCCTGGATGTACGAGGTAGAATAGGTGTGGATGTTCAGTTCGGTAAACATGATCTCGGTGTCGTTGATGGGCAGCTTTGTGGTCAACGGAGCAAGGGAGAGGTGGTTGAGGTTCGTCGAGGAGCGGTTCTTTCGACGGCCCTGGCTCGAATGCTGGTTATAAGCAGATGCTGCGTCCATTTTGACGTGATTTGCGCCCTTGGCGGCAGGTCAGGCCAGGTGCTATTCCCGGGGGTCCTTGTGTGTGTACGTAGAGATGATAAACGAACAGCCAGCCAGGCCTTGCAGCAGCCAATTGACTCGGCTACTTGCTTGTGAGAGTGGCACAGGAGGTCGTGTGGGCGGCGGGTGTCGAGTAGGAAACGGCTGATGTGTGGTCTGATGGGCCCTGTGGATTGACTCTTGTGATGTGCCTGTCGTGGCTAGCCGTTGGGAGCAGCAGCAGCTTGTCGCACCTCCCCGGATTATGAGATGTTCTTGTTTCCGGTTGGGGCAACTCGAGGGCCAGAAGGGCGAGAAGGTGGGCAGAGGTGGGGTGGGCCACTGTAGGTGCAACCAGGAGCCTAGGTCATGCTGAGCCGAAGAGCTAACGAGTAGCCGAACGGGACCGGCCTGGGCCAGAGAGTGCTTCCTCCTCACCTCAGCCGTGGGCCGAGAGAAATGCCTGTGGTTTGACAATCCTTGACACCTGCTATCAAACAAGAAACAGTACCAGTAAAATCCATTTCCCAATTTGTGAGCTGGTGTGTTTAATGCCATTATACCCTGGCCCGGACCCGACATACCTAGATAGATTCGAACAAGACGGGCAGGGCAAGTAGAAGAAGCATGCCGTAGACAGTCTGTAAGTTGCACTGTGAGATGCATGTGTCTATGTGTGCGTTGCATGTGCGGACTGGTGTCCGTCAAAGTCGGAAAAAAAAATTGATGGTAGGTGACCATCTTGCAGCACAGTGTGCGTGCAGCCACACGGTACTATCACATCCAGACTCACTCTCACTCTCACTCTCGCAAACGGTCCTGGCAACGACTCTTCTTTTGACTGTTCTCTGGTGCCGACCAGCAAGAGAGCAGGTGTCAAAGCCATCAAGCCTTCGAAGGTTCTTTGCGGAACGGCAGTCGGTGCTGACAAGGGCCTGACCTCTCGTTGAGATCCAGTACAATGAGAAATCTTCGCAACATCTGCCACAAAGTCGGCAAGGCCCCGTCAGATATCTCGGCGACATGCTGGGACCCCAGCAAGGATGAGGTGCTCATCACCTGCGGCCCGAATGCCCCCGACCAGAAGATCGAGCTCCTAAGAGTGGTCGACGATGTCACCCGTCAGGACCCGGCACGCCCACTGTGAGCCCACGCAGTCACTTACCATGTCCACCACCGCTTAAACCATATACTGACTCCAATCTAGGCTGTGCGAACGGATAGCCTCGTGGGATGCGCCGAGCCCAAACCCAGACCTGCCTGTCGACCGAGTTGTGAGCCTCCACTACTTTAGTGACACGACGACGGCATGTCTTGTCCTCGAGGGAGGCGACCTCATTGTTGTGCAGGAGGGCTTGAGTCCTGGGGATGTCCACATTGAGATCATGGGCTCTATAGATGCCGGCATCACATCTGCACGGTGGTCGCCGGACGAGGAGCTGCTGCTCATCGCCACCAAGGACGGGAATGTGGTCTTCATGAGCCGCAGTTTCGATGGTATCGCCGAGGCAGCCATGACCTCCGCCGATCTGGAATCTTCCAAGCATGTCAGCGTCGGCTGGGGCAAGAAGGAGACCCAGTTCCAGGGCAGGGGCGCCAAGGCAAAGGCTCTTCGCGATCCCACGATACCCGACAAGATCGACCAGGGAACGCTCAGCCCCAACGACGACGGGCGCACGGTGGTCAGCTGGAGAGGAGACGGCGCCTATGTTGCCATCAACACCGTCGAGGCTGCGTCAAGAAGAGTCATACGCGTCTACAGCCGAGAGGGCGTTCTCGATAGCGTGAGCGAGCCGGTCGACGGCCTAGAAGGTGCTTTGAGCTGGAGACCTGCCGGGAATCTGCTGGCTGGCATCCAGCGCTTCGCTGACCACGTTGATGTTGTCTTCTTCGAGAGGAACGGACTGAGGCATGGCCAGTTCACAGTACGCTCGACCGAGCCTCTTGATGATCCCTCCTTGAACATCGGTCTGGAATGGAACGCAGACTCGACGGTGCTCGCAGTCTCGTTTGCCAGCACCGTGCAGCTGTGGACCACGGGCAACTACCATTGGTACTTGAAACAAGAGATCCTCCTGAAATCACCTTTTTCGCACACCTCATGGCACCCGGAGAAGGCTTTGCGCCTCGCGGTCGCCGACACAGGTTGGTATACCTACCCTAAGTCCTACCAGAAGCCACTGCTGACGGATATCCAGACAACATACTTCACACCGAGTTCACACTCGTTGTGACGCGAGGCTCGCTAATGCCACCCGACGATTTTGGAGCCGTTGCTGTCATCGACGGGAAGACGGTTAAAATAACACCGTTCCGGACTGCGACCGTGCCTCCACCCATGGCCATGTTCGAAGTTTCGGCCAGCCATACCGTGACCGACGTTGCTTTTGCCCCTAACAACGAGACGATGGCTGTATTGCACCACAATGGCGTCGACCTGTACGAGTGGCAGACCAAGAATGGTCGGTCACTGGTTCCAAGACTTCTCACCAAGTTTGATTCTGAAATGGACGGTTTGATGAGAACAGCCCTTCAGGTTTGCTTTGCATCAAGCTACGAGCCTCGCGTGCTCTACTTCAACGACGGGCTCAACATTTGCCGGCTGAGCTTCAAGTGTGACGCTGGCGATCTCATAATTGATGACTTGACTCCGCTTGAGGAGGAGGTTCTCTTCACCCAAACGGCCTCGTTCACGAACGCATCGGACAGTGGGTCCCTCGCCGAGGCCTGTGTTCAATCCAGGTCTGGGAAGCTGTTTCGCCTGTCGGAGAAGGACGATGCATTGGGGCCCATGGTTGTCCGCTTCCCCCTTCAGCTCCCATGGGTTGAAACCTTCGAGATCGGTGGTGAATTTATCGCTTTTGGTTTGTCAAGAAGTGGCCATCTCTACGCAAACTCTCAATTACTCGTCAAGAATTGTACCTCGTTCCTGGTCACATGCGACCATCTGATATTCACGACAAGTAACCACTTACTGAAGTTCGTCCATCTGGGCAGGCCAGAAGGTTTGTGCTGGATAACCCCTGAGCTGTAAGAGGCTTTATGCTGACCTGGACAGATCTCAGTCTGCCTGCTGATGACCCGGAGAACGACGAGAGATGCCGAAGCATCGAAAGGGGCGCCAGGCTCGTCACAGCCATACCCACAACCATGAGTGTCGTGCTCCAGATGCCTCGCGGTAACCTGGAAACCATCTACCCTCGGGCCATGGTCCTGGCTGGTATTCGGTCCTTGATCGACGCCAAGGAATATGGCCAGGCCTTCTCTCACTGCAGAACGCAACGAGTGGACATGAACATACTCTATGACCATAAGCCGGACCAATTTCTATCAAACGTTGGCCTTTTTCTAGACCAGCTTGGCGACGTGGCACATATCGATTTGTTCTTGGCCTCACTCGGCGAGGACGATGTTACGAAGACGATGTACAAGAACACGAAGACTTCCAAGGAGGCGGCAATGGAAGATTTGAACGCACCGCCTCAAGAGAACATCGCCACTGTTGGCAATGGGACGTCCTCCAAGGTGAACGGAATATGCGACTCTGTTTTGGAAACCCTCCAGGGCCGAAGGGACACAAACCTACAGAACATCATCACTGCCAACGTCTGCAAGAACCCACCAGCTCTCGAAGATGGCCTGATTGTAGTTGCGAAGTTGATGCAGGAGGATGAAAGAATGGCCGAGAAGGCGGTTGAGCACATATGCTTCTTGCAAGACGTCAATAGGCTTTATGACCATGCGCTGGGACTTTACAACCTGGACCTTGCTCTACTGGTTGCCCAACAGTCACAACGAGATCCGCGGGAGTACCTGCCATTTATCCAAGATCTACACCAACTGCCTGAGCTCAGACGAAAGTTTGCTATCGATGACCACCTGGACCGGCGGGAGAAAGCCTTACAACACTTACACGCGCTCAATGTCTTTGACGAAGTCCAGAACTATACGACGAAATACAAGCTGTACCAAACCGCACTACGGCTTTACCGCTACGAACCCGAGCGGCACAGGATTCTCACAGACTTGTACGCCAACTACCTTGAATCCCAGTCCAAGAACCGTGAAGCCGGCCTCGCTTACGAATCCCTCAACAACTTCGCCCGCGCCACAGCCTGCTACCGGGCTGCTGGCGCAACCTGCTGGCGCGAATGTCTTTTCACTGCCCAGCAGCAGGACCCGCCCATGTCAGGAGACTCATTTTCTGAGCTCGCCACGACCCTGGCAGAAGCACTCTGGGAGGCGAAGGACTACTCATCTGCGGCGACGATACACCTCGAATACCTCGACTCCCTGGAGCAGGCGATCAAGTGCCTGTGCAAGGGCTACCACTTCGCGGACGCGATGCGGCTGGCGGCGCGCCGCGGGCGGGCTGACCTCCTCGAGACCGCCGTGGACGCGGGCCTCGCGGACGCGCTGTCGGGCACGACCGAGTTCCTGGCGGACTGCAAGGCGCAACTCCGGGCGCAGGTGCCCCGGCTGGCGGAGCTCCGGCGCAAGGCGATCGAGGACCCGCTGGCCTTCTACGAGGGCGAGCGGCCGGGCGCCCTGGCGGACCTGCCGGACGACGTGTCCGTCGCGGCCTCGTCGCGCGTCAGCACCAGCGCGTCGCTGTTCACGCGGTACACGGGCAAGCAGGGCAGCGTCGGCACGCTGGGGTCCAACGTGTCGCGGGCGACGAGCAAGAACCGCCGGCGCGAGGAGAAGAAGCGTGCCCGGGGCCGCAAGGGCACCGTATACGAGGCTGAGTACCTCGTCAATAGCGTGCGCCGGCTGGTGGAGCGCGTCGAGGGGAGCAAGGGGGAGGCCGAGAGGCTCGTGTTCGGGCTCATGCGGCGGGGCATGGCGGAGCGCGCCAGGGCGGTCGAGGCGCTCATGGACGAGGTTGTCACCGCCTGCAGGGCTGCTGTGGTCGAGGTCTTTGGAGAGCCCGAGGACCAGCAGCAGGGGCAGCAGCAGGGGCAGGAGGATGAGCTGGGCGCGACGGGCGCGGAGGCGTACAGGCCGACCGGGCCGGATGCGGTGCTCCATGCCTCGTTGGACGCCGTGAATGGCCGGCAGCTTGCTCCTGTCATCACGGCGTTTTCAAAACTGACTCTTCTGGGCCAATGATTCTGGATCTTGATCGGGGCATGTGCACAAAGGGGGGACACACATAGCATAGCACGCATAGCTGGGTAGAACAAGCGTATTCTTACTCGGGACATCTTGGTGTATGTCCGTCTCCCTCAGCCCGTAATGCCGCCCATCCTATGTGGCATGGCAGTATTGTACATTTATTTCTAATTTTCGCATACATACCTATGGTGATGGGGATTCCCCGGTCCCCCTGGGCGCCGCCGTCACATCCACCGTGACTGCTGGACTCTCGATCTGCGCGATGCCAGCCCCAGCCAGCGTGCGATTCCTGTTCCTTGCCATGACCTCCCCGATCTTGGCCAGCATCTCCTCTGTCAGCTCCGGCTGGCCGCGGGCCTTCCTCTCGGCCCTGATCTTGGCGTTGAGCTCCTGGACCGGCGTGCGCATTGTCGTGATCGACTTCCTGCGCGCGGCCTTCTCGGCCTCCTCGGCCTCCTTCTTGGCGACATACTCGTCCTCGTGGCGCGTGCGGAACTTGGAGTAGCGGTTGCGCAGCTCGTCGATGATCTCGGTCGGCATGGGCGGGCGCAGCAGCGTGGGCACGAATGTCTTCTCCTCGACGTCGATGCGCAGGGTGTCGCACGCGTGGTCCTCGAAGGTGCCCTCCACGTTCTGCTTCTCCGCGTCCTCGAAGACCTTGGGCCACGGGATCTCGATGTTCAGCCCGGGGACGACGCGCGACCAGGTCTCGCGCCCCGTGACCTTGTCCTTATAGTAGTTCCGGGGCACGAGCTCGTTGATGACCACGTCGCGGATCTCGCCTGACACGGGGTCCTTGAGGGGGTGGACGAGGCGAATGGCGTGGATCGGGGCACGATACTCGGAGAGTTGGACATGGACGGGCTTTTCATCTCGCAACTTTGTCATATAGTCCGGGACGGTGAAGTTTTGCTACGCGGTTCAGAATGGTCAGCCCATGCATATGGATTTGCCGACCGCACTCCACAGGCCAAGGAATAAGCTCACCATCAAGTTTTGTGCGTCAAGCGCGACGAACGCGCCTTCCTCTTGGACATATTTCACGGTGCTGATCTTCCCCTTGTCTGGCCCATCCATGATGGCCACCCGGTCACCTGCCTTGATGCAGAGGGTCTTGCGGCCGCCCGCCCACCGGCAGGCGAGGTCCCTCTGCTTCTCCGGGAGGGTATCCGCCAGGTTACGCTGGAGGCTGACAGTGCCCCAGTAGGACTGGTTGGCATCCCGCAGGGGCGTGTCGCGCTGGGGAGCCAGGGCGCCCATCTCCCAGTCCTCTCGCCGCCTGCGCGCGGCGTCCTTTAGCGAGGCGTGTGTTTCCTGTGTGCCGAGCATGCGCTGCCTGAACTCTTGTCGCTGGCGCGCCATCTTCATCATCTTGCCCTGCTTCTTGCTCCGCCGTATGACCTGCCGCTCGGCCTGGGCCGTCCGCCGCAGGAGCTTCTGCATCGTGGGTTGGGTCGCGGCCGCACGCCAGCCGCTAGGTGGTGGGCTTTTCTTCTGCGACGCTGCTCTCCCGAATTGACCGGACTAGGACAGGACTGTCTGCTCGACAGAGTCCGGGACAGGAGGGGCAGGTGTTGTCGGGATCAAGCACTGTGGGCGTGGTCGAATTGGCTGGCCGTCGACGGGGTCTAATCCGCGATGTAGGTCGGTTTCGTAGGCATGGGAATTTTTGAGCTTGGGCCGTTTAGCGGCAGGCAGCTCCATTTGGCAGTCGTTGATCGGTGCAGCCTCCGGCCGGTACCCGAGGCCGATGCAACCTCTTCGTTGCTACTAAACAGCACAATACGCTACCAGAATCGAGAACACCTAGCATAAATCGACTACATATCTACCTAGTTGAATATCTGGAGAGTTTCCCGTCATGTTGTCAACCAACAGGTAGAGTTCCCTCATGGGTCGCATGGCACCCCAACTTCTGCGCCGGTGATCAATGGCATGCGGGAGGCAATAAAAAGACCTCGTCCGGATTCTCAAAGGTTATCCTACCAGGTGCAGGAGTAATTCCAGAAGGGGTAATTCCACGAGAGCTCACCTTACAAGAAGCGACCCTTAGAAACCTATAGGATTGAGCAGTATACACTACTGCTTGAGGCGCATTGGTCAGTCGTCTTAGGAAATGCAGCCATCCAGACGCAGTCTCGATTGCCCGTAGGCTCGGTGGCGGCCACGCCGTTTGAGCGACAGTCTAGCCAGGCTGGTGTGTCCTCCTACACCACGTTCCCGAAGACGACTCACCACGAATCTCAGACCATGGATGTGGTGTCTTCGCTAGAGATCAGCTCGGGTGAACTCTGAACCTGGCTCAGTCCTCGGCGACTGAGCAAAGTCATGCTCGAGCCTTGCTCGAAGCATGCCTCTCGAAGGACCCGCTGATCGGTGCATCCAGCTCTGTTCGGTGAACTGAGACAACGACCTCACTCGCATGCGCACAACTCGTGCGCCTCCGTTGCCTGCCAGTCTGAACGTCCAAACACCGACCGACACACATGATGTTCGTCAGGCCGCAATACATATATTGCAGCGGGACCTTGGGCTGTATCTGTGGCTCCTCATCCTGCCGGTGAACGACTCGCCCATCCGACATTGTCCCGCCGCTGCCGCAGTTTTCCCTTTCTACAGGCGGCCCGCGTGGAGTGGGCAGATAGCAGTGGGCGGTGGTGTTGAGTCGGAGGTGTGAAACCGGCTTCTTGCACGGTCTTGAGGTTGCTTGCCAGGAGATGCTTGCGAAGTGGGAAAACGCAGAGGTTGGACCGGACAGCGAGGCGGTTGGAGGGCGGGGGGCTGGAGCCGGCGTCGAGCCATAGCCGCCCGATTTCGATTCAACTTTGCAGCGCATAGACCTTCCACGGGTGGTCGGTCTGGTCTTGAACAGATCCCCCCGCGCCTCAAGCCACCCCGAAGCCATCTCATGACCGTGCCCTTCCCGCTGTCAAGGACGGCACATGGCCAAAACACATCCGGGGCTGAGATCGGGGTCTGCGTTGGCAGGGCTAGGATCAGCGCTACAGAACTCTACTGGTTTTTGAGGCCAATCCGCAGTCACAGTCAGCAATTCAAACTTCGACAGCGAGCAATGGCAGCAGACCTAGTGACCAGATGGCTAGAATTGCACCCAAGTCCGCGTGGGGGTCGGTCGACTGGCTGATGTTGTATAGTGCAGTGCGGTGTGGCATGGTGTGGTAACTTGGATAAGTGAGCATGGCCATGCGTGAACGAGCGAACGAACGAACGACGGCCTGGGTGGCGGTTCTTGTTAGTCGGCTAGGCAGGCTACCACAGGGCTGTGCTCGCCGAGAGCTCCGTTGGCGCGTGCGGATTTGGTAGAGCATTGACCGGCGCTGGCAAACGAGAGATGATTGTCAGGCACACAACGACGCACTTTGCACGCCTGCCCATAGCTAGTGCAGGTACTTGGCCGGCGGCCGAACAAGTGTACCACGCACGGCAGTACGGAGCACCGGTGACCGTCTCTTGGGCCACGTCGTTGTCACGGTTTGAGGCTTGTAAGGATGGGCAGGCCGTTTGTCCATATCTCACTGCCTCTATAGACTACTGTACCGGGTACATGCCTAGGACAGCTTCTATTGCCTCCTGCAGCTGCTGCTACCCACTGGGGCTCACCTGCATGCAGCTCGAACGTCCTACACCACAGCTGGCAGAAGTTCTCCTCACTGCCTCAGCGAATGGCTCACAAGGACAGACACTGGTTTCAGGCAAGCAGAGTCATGCCGGCCGTCCTCTCGGTAGAGCAATCATCTCCCTCGGCCTGATTTGGTGTGGGGTCCTGCATCGATTCTGGCGTTCGCAGGCCATCCATTCCATTCCGTTCCGTCGCGACTGGCTGATCCACCGTTGACTGCATCGCACTAATAAATAGTAGCCTGCTCAGCGAGGAGGACAAGAGTGCGTACGCACGCAGGCTGGCAGCATGATCTGATCTGCGATCCGAAAGGCAATTCAACCTCGCTGCGCTCTCGCTCCCAGCATCGATCTTCCCCGTTCGCAACCCCTACCCTTCGTCCCAACCTCCCGGTCCAAGACTCCAAACGCATGACTGTCAAAAATTGCCCTATCACACTTGAGACACAGGCCCCAGGGTTCGCCCGACTTGCCCTGCCTCCCGGCCTCACTCACTGCGGTCGCCAGCTCATCTGAACATTCCAACTTTATGACGTGCACCCGGCAATCCGAGCGCCCTCGCTGACACCTCATGCTTGTGCCTGTGCCCGTGCTTGCTTGTGATTTGTGCTTGTGCCTGCCCTGCCTTTCAGAGGCCTGTGTCGCTGAATTGAAACCACCCCGGCTCAGTAGCCGAGTCTAGTCGCTCCCATACATCACTCACAACCAGGCACATTCATGACTTTTCAACGGCGCATGAATACGGGGGCTCGACATCCAAGCTGTCGACATGAGTCGAGATAAGGACAGGAAGAAAGGCTTCTGGAGGACCCTTTTCCGCACAAAGTCAACAGCAGCCCGCAACGGCCACGGCGGCGGCGGCGGTGCCTTCTCGGTAAGCATGGCTGCTACCTCACTCCACCCCCACTCCGCCTCGACTTATGCGACAGCGCTCATCTCATGCCAAATGCCCGTCCGCCGTGCGACTCGCCTGCTGACACCGAATGCGAACAGGACACTGAGGATAATGGGGTTGTCCAGGGCGAGAGGCTGAAGCTGCGGCCGCGCAGGGCAAGTGAGGGCGACAACCTGCGCCAGAAGGCCAACCCGTCGAAGCACTTCGAGCCCACCAATGGCTCTCAACCTCATGCTCAGTCACGGAATCGGCTCAAGCGCCCCGTCTCAGACCCTCCTCCGCCAAAGGGCAAAGGACGGCAACTGCCTAATGGGAATGGGCCCTACAGCCCGCCCTATACTCTGACCGAATGGCCACCCTCTGGGTGCGCCAGCGACGAGGAGCTCAATCTCGGCCACGCCATGGAGCTTATATGTCGAGGCGTTCCTGCCCACAGAGGCGTCAAGAGGCCAATACCACATCTCGCAGATCAGTTTTTCTCAACCTACGCCACCACGGCCGGCAACAGAGGTGACGGTAGCGATGGCGTGAATCAGCACGACTCCATGACCCAGCTCATGACCATGAGGCTGCAAGGGCCAGGACCTGCCACCTATCCCTGGGAGACCATAGAACAGCCCAGTTTCTCTTTCCATTTTGGCGAACGGCCTGGCACGGTCACGTTGAATCAATGGGCGTCCACTGCGAGCGCGTACCCGCCGGCGCTCAACATACGCGATTCCGGTGTGCAGCCCCGCGACGTGGACCTGGTCCGCATATTCGGGAGGCTGAGAGATCTGGAGGGTGGCCTTGAGGACGACGACCTGGAGTACATGTACAAGAACCTCTACAGGAAGCTCCTGAAGGACCCCGACCGGATGCTCAGCCCGCACAAGACACTCGACAAACAAATCACCGATCTCATCCTCGTTCTCTCACGGCCCGACCACTGGATCGACTTCTCAAACCCCAAAAATCACATCATTACCAGATTCATCTTTGACACAGGACACGCGAACCATGACCAATACGTCAAGTTCTTCCACCAGCTTCTTCTTAGCATGGAGCTTGACCTGAGGATACATTCCAGGCAGCATACAGAGTGGGCCAAGGAGAAGCTCCTTGAGCAGCTCCCTCCTACTATCCGATGGAACCTGGCACTTTCACGGAGATGGCGGGAAAACGTGAGGATAGAGGCGTACGGGAACACGGCAGATCAAGGTATGGAAGAGTCCGTCCGGACGAGGAGATTGACATACTAACTCGCCCTTAGTCAAGCTGCGCTTCAAACTCAAGCGGCGGCAGGTGAAGATGATCAAGCGTTTCGCGCAGATGATGAAGTGGCCCAACCTTGCCGAGACCCTCGCAGCGTTGAGGCAAGGAGATCAGGCTGCAAGCCTCGATGCCGTCAGCTCCCATGCCATGGCCTTCTTCAGCGGCTTGGTGTTACCCGGGGTGAGAAATTGGTGTCCCTGCCTAGAATCTCGTCTGTATTCCAATGCTGACACTGAACAGCCCACCTTCCCCTTCATCATGATGAATGCTTTGATCGATATCGACCCGGACGAAGCCACAGACGACCTAGCTCTACTCATCCACCTCAACCCCAACTGCGGTTTCCAGTACCGCAACAGCTACACATACTGGACCTCAACGTCGATCGTCGGCAAAGTCCTTGCGCCAACGTGCCTCGAAGTCGCCGGCTGGGTTGGTCCTGCAAGGCCAACTCCCCACCTCAAGCGATCACAGATTGCGCGAATACGATCCCGGCGGCCTCGGCAGCGCCTCAAGGCTGAAGATGTGACCTCGATGTCCGAACGATCCGACCCGCTGGGCCCTCCTACCGAGGTCTTCCCCGTGAAGGAATACGAGCTGGTGCATCCCGAAGTCGACGACATCGTCGACACCGTGCGCATTGAGATGTTCACGCTCAAGCCCTGCGCAGACAGGGCAGGGGAGCCAGGGCCGAAGTGGTTCGACGCCGCGATCCAATTCGCCATCGACGGGGTGTCGTGGCCTCTCAGGCTGACGTACGACGTGAGCTTCATCCACGCCTGGCCGTGCACGGATGGGCCGCACCCCTTGTTCTTCGACTACGCGCACCAGACGGTTAAGGTGGACGAGATCATCGAGATCCGCGACTGGGCGGGGCTCTACGGGCCGAAGAGCAGGGCGAGGCTGGACGGTAACGGCTTTGACCATGGTTCGCGCAGCGAATCGGAGTCGCCGGCCGGAGAGGGCTCGTCGAAGGGCGTCCCCGCGGCGAACGGCCACGTCAATGGCAACGGCTATGACAGAGAGGACGACGACGAGAAGGTCTTGGTGATCGAGGCTTTTGGTGTGCCCGACAACGAGGTCCTCGCGAGGGCCTGGTGTGCTCACTGGGGCATGAGCGCGGTCGTTGCGGTGATTGGAAAGACCTGGTGAGTGAAAACCCCTCCCATGCACACAGATGATGAGATGATGGGCATCAGAACGGACTGCTAACAAACACGGTGTAGCATGGCATGTGCCATCCGGGAGGCCTATGCAGCGGCGTTAACAGTCCTCATCCTAGTGGACGACCAGAGCGCCGAGTACGACGACTGACAGCCAATGGCCTAGAAAATTGTGTGTGATATCTGGGCGTAAGAGTCTTGCGACCTCTACGTACCGAACCAGGTCAACGACTTAATGATGCATCTAACGGGGCAATCAAGGGAAAATGGTATATAGGGGGGAGGGCACTGTAAGCTTGGTTGGGCCTTTTTCTATCTATGCATGATCTCATGCATTCAGGAAGGTGGGAAAATTGGACACTGTATTGGATCTAGACGGCGCTGCCCAATACCCCATGAGGAACGGAAATGTTGATGGGTGGAGTTAATCGGCTTTGCTTTGGACTACACGATTATTGTGATCATTGTATATGATTTTGCGACAGGCAGGTACGGAGAGAAGGAGAGGGTGAGAGAAAATGCTGTGGCTCTCATGTGTATCTGGATATGTAGGTCCAAGGCGTTGGAATACCCAAGACATGCGCAGGCTCTCAGCAGCATAAAAAGGCACCAAGAGACGCCTGTTCTACCCAAACGGGAGTTCATCCTGCACTGTGTCACAAGTTTGCATGCAGCATAAAGGAAGTTGTCTATGTGGAAGTATTCTCGGTTCAGTTAATATACTGCGTCTGGTAATTTAAGTATGAATTCATTCAAGACTGCGTCTGTTGGTTCTCTGCTCTCAGTCTCTACGAGTCTGTGTGGTCTGCGGAGACAGAAAGAGGACCCTTGGGGGCTGCACCAAAAACCAAGGCTGCAACTCGGGTATGATGCAACACGTTGAAAAGCAAGCCCACTCCTCCATAGTTGCAGCACTAAGCAACCAGTCCGACTCTCCACAACCTCAAGGCCACGCTCGCACCTTTGGCAGCATGGTCCTGGAGACATTGACTTCCTTTCCATAGCTCTCCGACTCAACACTCCGCAACTCACAGTCGACGATGGCGTCCCTCCTCGTTGTCATCTTCGCGGTCGAGCTCGCCGTCGCCGTGGTGAACAGCATCGGCGCAGCGACCATCAACAACCTGGTGAGTAGCTGAGATTACACTCACGCTACCTCTACTCCCGGCCATGATGCCGACGTGGTGAGGCGGAGGAGTCCGTGATGTATAACCTGGCTGACCTGTTGCCTCCCCCGAAGCTGTGGAAGGCCTACATCGCGACCCCGCTGGGCACCTCGAAGCAGATCCGCGACCAGCGCGAGCTACAACAAAACTACATGAAGGTCCGGCGTGACTTGAACGCTACGAGCAGTCAGGACGAGTTCGCCAAGTGGGCGAAGCTGCAGCGGCAGCACGACAAGATGCTGGAGGAGCTGGAGAAGATGAGTGCGTCGTCCCCTCCCTCCCTCGAACACACCGGAGTCCCCGACAAACACCCACATACAGGATCTTCACCTGGGACCGGAACAGTGGTGGTGGTGAGGAGCAACACTTGGTGAAGAGAGAGAGGCTGACAGGACATTTCACACAACGCAGAGACCGGAATCGACGGCTCCAAGGCCGCCTTCGACAAGACAGTCACGACGGCCCGGTGGCTCTGCACCTCGGGCCTGCGCTACTTCCTCCCGTTCTGGTACTCCAAGTCGCCCATGTTCTGGCTGCCGCACGGCTGGTTCCCTTACTACGCCGAGTGGATCATCTCGTTCCCGCGGGCGCCGATGGGCAGCGTCAGCGTCGCGTCGTGGCAGCTCGCGTGCACGGGCGTCATCACGCTGGTGGCGGACGCGATCACGGCGGTCTTCGGTCTGGTGGCGGCCGCGATACAGGGCGGGAAGGGAAAGCAGGCGGAGGAACCTGTGAGGGCTTCTGCCGCCCCAGCGGGCTCGGAAAAGTCACAGGGAGAGGACAGCAGCAAGGAGTTATAATAATGAGCATGGCTATTTTGCATACTGCGGCGCCACAACCTCGGGACAACTAAAAGCTAGGTGTTCTAGATATGGAGATCACGTATGTCTCTCAGCAAATTTGACGCAGAGTTCTTCATAGCCGGAGCTGAAACTCAGCAACACGAAGTGAGATGACTCTTGGCAGAGTACTTGGGCTTGTTCTGGGCAACACTTTGACTCTGACAACCACTGAGGAAAAAGATTGCTAAAGCTTCGAAAGTGCCCATGTCCGGGAAATGTTTGGTTTTGTCGTAGTGCTGCTGGCTGA
The DNA here is from genome assembly GCA_014872995.1 of Diaporthe citrichinensis. Taxonomy (NCBI): domain Eukaryota; kingdom Fungi; phylum Ascomycota; class Sordariomycetes; order Diaporthales; family Diaporthaceae; genus Diaporthe; species Diaporthe citrichinensis. The sequence continues at coordinate 322,671 of JADAZR010000009.1, read as the reverse complement.
TGAGCCAGCCGCACGCTGAACCGTCAACCTACCGTGATGCTCGTTCGCCTTCAACATCAGAGTTTGAGGACTCAGAAGGCATCGAAAGGAACACAGCCAATTTTCACAGAGCACCCAGATCAGATTCAACGACACAGAGGTCGTGAAATGTTGGTTCTGGTGTGCCGAGTACGCGGTTGGTTTGTAAAGGACAGAGACGGCTGCTGGATGAATTTTTGCGCTTCTCGAATTTTGTAAGCTCTCGGGAAGCCCCACTATTAGAGCTACCTGGGTTAGCGCCACTTCATTCATCCCCTTGCTGTCAAGATCGGCAGTCGCACCCCGGCTGGTTAGCAAAGGGCCTTGTCCACTGAAATACGACTCCAATTCGGCCGTCACGAACACCTATACCAAGTCCGTCCTTTCCCCGAAACACAACTGTCGTCCAGCAAAGCAGCAGCAACGGCAGCAGCCATGGCGGTATCATGGGGGACGTGAGTAGCCACCTCCCCAGAAAACATCAGTCACGATTTTACCAGCGAGACCTACTAACGCACACCCTCCAGGATCAAGTCCCTCGTCATCTTCTTCGGGCCCATGCTCCTTCCTAAGGCAATAACCTGGTTCAACGCCGCGCGCGCCGCCCAGCGCAACCCAAAGCAGCCCATACGGCCTCTTCCCACCCGCACACTCGCCGCCGTCATCCTCCTCGCCGCGGCGGCGTCCCTCCTCGCGGCCAGCACGCTGCCCATCCTGGCGCCCGAGAACGTCTTCGCCGTGACGCGCTCGAACCCGACCTCGTCCAACAACCTGATCCTGTCGCGGCTGTCGTCGCTGCGCGCCCTGACGCCCAGGGACAACGTTCTGCACGACAAATTCGAGTCTCGCGCCTCCAAGCTGCTCTACTACAAGTACGGCCCGGACGCCCTCGTCGACTGCCCCTTCTGCAACTCCAACGAGCCCACAACCTACCTCCTGTACGCGGCTCCGGTCATCGCCGCCGTCCACCTGCTCAACGCCGCGCTCCTCGGCGCCGGCACGTCGGCCTGGCTGACGGGGAAGGAGGGTTCCCAGTGGCGATCGCTGGCAGCCTACGCGGCAGTCGGCGCCGCGGCGCTGGACGTCTACCTCCTTGCGACCTGGGACCACGTGGCGGGCAACGAGAAGGCCCGCGTGCTGGGCGAGGTGACCTTCTTCTACTGGCGGGCGCGCGCGCTGCGGCACCTGGGGCTGGCGGTGCTGGACGTGCTCGTCGCCGGCGCGCTGTGGCTGAGTGGCACGCGGCGCATGTATCCCGTGGCGCGGACCGTCTCGGAGCGCGTCGACGGCGTCACCGCCGGCCTGGCCAAGACGCGCAACCAGCTACACGCCGCGGGCGTCATCAAGAACACCACCGCTAGGGACGGTGAGCTGAGGGCCGCCGAGGCGAGATACTGGGCGCATGAGGCTATCATCATGTCTGAGGCCATGGAGAGCGAGGAGGTCGTGGGCAGCATGCGCGACGCTGTGGAGAACAGGCGTGTCGACCTGGACAATATCGGGCAGGTCGCCGAGACGTACGCTCGTGACGTGCTGCAGCAGGCCATGACATGACGGGTCTAGATAGAGTTTAGACAGAAACGCCACGATAGTCACCGCTCGATCGCATCTTTCAAGTTATCTTTCAACGTGATCATTCACATGGACTCCATCTAGCGGCCCTGGTGATATTCTCCCCCAAGGGTGCTTGTCTAAGTCCGTCCCGTACATGCTACTCTCTCCCTCTGCTGTGCCCCAACGCCAACAGAATGCCATTAAAATGTCTTGATTCTCGAAGTGTCTAAGCGGCCGTAATGCGCCGTCTATCCTTTCCCGCCATCTGGCTTGGTTACTGCTGTCCCCGTACTACTAGACACGCTCCCTTTCCTCGAGTCGGTGCCTAGAGTGTCGATTGGCCGGCCCTCCTCCACGCTGCGCTCGAGGAAGCCGGCCCAGAGGTCCGCCAGAGATTCCTTGCCCGACGTCGGCGCATTTTCGGAAAAGAACTCGGTGCTTAGGGATGGTGTGCTAGGTGTCCGGTGAAAGGGCGAGACTGGGAGCCGGAGGGTGCTGTTTGAGGCGCCGGGGCGGGCGAGGCCTGCTTGTTCCTTCTGCTCGTCCGTCCAGGCGAGGTAGCCCGCGATGACTTGTAGGATCTGGAACCTCTTGGGATCTGACCGATCGAGCGAGAGGAATTGCAGGAAGTAATTTGTGATAATTTGCCTTTGAAGTGTAAGCATAGGATCCTTGGGACGGTAGTAGTGTGGTATGTGAGCTTACCTGTCCACCTGCTCGTCCGGCTTCGTCTTCTTCAGATACCGCAGAGCCTTTGTGAGGTGGTCGTTGAGTATGATACCCTCGTGCCTCAGCTTGCCGATGAGCAGATTCTTCTCCCTGACCTCCTTCTCGAAGGGAGCTGTCCTTTCCAGCTCTTTCGTTAGCCTCTCTTTGGCCTCTTCGGCCTCTGCTACCCGACTGTCGGCTCCCTCCACCCGCTTCTTCATCTCTTGAAGTTGCTCCTCCGAAGACTCGACGAGATCTCTCAGCTCTTTCCTTCTTGCTTCTTGGATTTCTTGCAGAGCCCTTTGTAACCCATCGATGGTCTGCAGGGAGCTATCCCTCTCTTCCGCGGCTCTCTCGTACGCCTCCCTGACGGATGACAGCTGCTCCTCGAGATCTGCGACCTTTTCCGTGAGACTCTCCCTCACCTGCCGCTCTTCCATGGCAATGACTTCCCATTCGCCCATGGCGCTGCTCGTAGACTCCAGCTCACTCCGGAAGTGCTGCACCTGTCTCGCCATGTCGTCCTTCTCTTTCAGCCAGTTCTGCTGCGACAGGTTATTCCGGCTCCTCAGAGTCGCCAGCTCACGATTTGACTCTTGCAGCTCATCAGTAAGCCTGGCTATTTCCTCCTCGTGGGAAGAATCGCCCTTCTGTAGCTCCTCATTTTGCGCCTCGAGTTCCTCGATACGTTGATTCGCTTCTTCCAGCTCGGCCCTGTCTCTCTTTAGGCGGTCGCCGAGCGTTTGCTTGATCTTCTCGACCCTCCCGAGCAGTGTTTGGTATTGCTCCTCGGCTTGGTCCTTCGCAGACTCGCTCTCTTCGAGGTCCGTCTTCAGCTTGCTTACTTCCGACGTGTGGGATTCCTGTATCGTCTCGAGCTGCTTTCGGAGCTGTTCCACCTCCTTGCGGAGCGCTTCTCGCTCTTCCGACATGGCCTCTAGCTTTGCGCTTGTGTCGTTCGTTGTGATCGCTTGCGTTGGACGGGGGTCGGAGGAGACAGGATGACCGTTCCCGGATGGCGCTCGAACATGTCCGTTCCCTTGCGTGTCGGGGGGCGTCGCAGAGGTCGACGGTAACTTTTGGTTCTCCCTTCTGGTATCACTACTCTCTGTCTGTCATATATACATGTTAGAAACAGGGGTTGACGATGCAAATGAGCCACCGCAGCCTTGTGGGAGAGCGACCCTTGCTAACGATGCCGCGGTCCAGACCTATGAGCTATGTGTCCAGGAGCTCGGGTCCGCAGAGCGAGAGTGGGTCTGGGCCCTCTGGGTCGTGCTTCTCGACTTACCACCGGGGTGTCTGGCTCCTCGTCGGCTGACAGGTCTCTGTTGCTGTCGCGAGGACTGGGCTCAGCCGAGCCTGTGCCATCGTTGGCGTTGTTGGCGGTGCTGGTGTCGAGCGCCTTCTTGGGCTTGTTCTTCTTGTTCTTCTTCTTTTTCGAGCCGGCGGCTTGGCCCTGAGCTGCTGTAATCGCATCTTGTGGGGCCGCCGAAGACATGATATCAATTGGGACGCATGCGTCTCAAAACGAATGGCATTGGGTCGATTGCTTCGAGGCGTCGGTCGAGTTGCGGGTGCCGTGTTGCCAGGTTCGATATCCACCTGGGGGGCAGGCCTGGCCCCAGGGAGCGGAACCGGGAGCCTAGGCGGAAAATGTGGCTCCTTCTTGGGTGCCAGCGCTCATTGGCCAGGGACGGGGGTCAGGCTGGTGGGTGGCTCGCCGACTCTGGGTACATAGCTCTTCGTATCGGTGCAGGAATTTTTGCTGGTTTTCTTCCTTTCCCTCCTCACATATTTCCACCTTCGCCATCCCAGAGCTCGATGTTGTCTACACACATGAGCCCTGTCGCATTCACTGAATGTTGCGAAGCAGATTGATATTCGCACTTATATAATCCTGATGACTGTCCGAGACAATACGTCTCCAGTGGACTCTTCAGGTTCGCTGGCGCGAGATATGACAATTGAAATTTGCAGCATCTGCACCTCTAGACATGCAGTGATAATGTTAAGCGACTAGAAGTCGATGTTCTACGCCTTGGTCCTCCTCGTCTTCCTAGGCGTCTCTGCTGCTGCGGCGGCCTTCTGGGGCGTCTTCGCAGGTCTTCCCCTGCCTCTGGTGGCCTTCTTAGCCGGCGTTGCCTCCACCTCTGCCTTCGGCTCCTCGACAGTGCTCTCCTCAACAGCGTTCTCAACAGGAGCGGCCTGGGCCTCGGCCTCGGGCTCAGCTGCCGGTGGTGGCGCCTCGATCGCCTTTGGTGCCTCCTCTGCTTCCGCGATGGCTTTGGCCTCGGTGACGGACTTGACTTCCGGTGCGTTAAACTCGTAGCCCAATGCCTCGAGCTTCTTCGCTCTGGCAGCTCGCTTCTTGTTTTCGCGCTTGATGCTCCTCTCCCACTGCTTCTCAAGCTTTGGCCGCTCCATCTCTTTGCCCTGCATCTTGTTCCATGGTATCGACTAGGTACGGACGTCAGCTGAGCCGGCGATCGAGCACCGAGAGGTGTGGACTTACCTTAAATCTCTTGTTCGATCCCTTGAAGAGATCTTTGTGGACCTGTGCCTTCGGAATGACACTGCACTTGAGAATGTGCCCGAAAAGCAGATAGTTCTGAGAAAACGTTAGCACTTGACGCCAGCCAAAAGAATACGGGGCACAACTTACATCCATGGTCTTAGCCACAATCTCGGCAGTGCTGGCCTCTTCAAATTCCACGAAAGCAAAATGCTTCGCCCTGCCGGTCTTCTTGTTCCTGGAGACCCTCAGGTTGCGAATAGGGCCGAACTGGGAGAAATAGTTTTTCATCTCGTGCTCGTAGAAACCATGTGGCAGACGACCGATGTAAATCACTCCAGGCTCCTCCTTGGTTTTTGAAGAGGCTGCCTTGAGTGCCTTTTTTTCCTTCTTCTCCTTCTTGGAAAGCTCTTTGGAGATGTCAGGAATTGTGCCCACGTCTTGTCCTTGCTCGAAGGTGATCACCCCAGAAGTTTGCTCGTCTTCATCTCCACTGTCGACAGCGAGAACAAGGGCTTTGGTCTGCTCATCAACCTCCTCATCAGAGGAGGCTTCCTCTCCCTCCTCGGCGGCTGTTGCATCATTCTCAACCTCTTGGACCATCTTCTCCTGTTCCTCAACGACTTGCTCAGGCTCGGCCTTCTTCACGGCCTTCTTCGCGGATTTGGCCGGCGTTGCCTTGGCCGGCGTCTTCTTTGGGGTCTTCTCCTGCTTAGCATTGGGCTTGGGCGCGGGAGTCTCGTCGACCTCCTTGGTGGCAGACTTTGGCGTCGCCTTTCCGGCTGGCTTAGGGGTCTCTTTGGCGGCAGACTTTGCTCCAGACTTTGGGGCAGACTTCGGAGTAGCCTTGCCGGCGGGCTTGGGTGTCTCCTTGGGGGCGGACTCTGGGGCAGACTTTGGCGTCACCTTGCTGGCAGTCTTCGGGGTCTCCTTGGCGACGGACTTTGGAGTGGCCTTGCTGGCGGGCTTCGGGGTGTCCGCAACGGCAGGCTGGGGAGTCTCCTTGGGCTTTGCAGGCGTCTTGTCCTTCTTGGGCTTCGGGGTTGGCTTCTCAGCTTCCTCCGAGGCCCCTTCCTCCACGTCCTTCTTCTTCGCCGGAGTCTTCGCCGGAGTCTTCGCCTTCTTGGCGGACTTTGGCGCCGGTGTTGAAATCTCGGCACCTTCGGTCGGGGTGTCCGTGACGTCCTTGGTCTTGGCCGGGGTCTTCACAGACTTTTGCTTCTTGGTAGCAGTGGGAGAGCCATCCTCAGTCGCTGACAATCAGTTAGCACAGCTTCTGTGGTTTCAGAGGAAAATCCAGTTCTTACCCTTGCGCTTTGTGGACCTTGGGGTCTTCGCAGGCTTGGGCTTGGGCGTCTCCTCGACCGCGGCCGACTCTGCAGACGCGGTAGCTTTTCTCTGGTCAGCGTAGTTCAACCACATGAGGGTTTGATTTAATTGTTTGCGTACCCTTCGACCTTCTAGGTCGCAGTTCTACAGGCATGCTGGGCAAGATTCGAGGTTCAATGCCTTATTTGCAGTGGAAAATGGTATATTAGAGAGAAAGCCAGAGCTGCTGGGCCGTCTCTTTTTTCCTCTTCACCTAAAGTCAAGGTAACTTTTTCTGAATTCTGCCGCTGCCGGGCGGTGGACAGCTATAGCCCGCTAGTGGCAGACCCTTGGCGGCGCCTGGAGCAGCCGATACCCTGTCGATTGAGTTGCGCCGGCCGGAAGGCCAGCAATGCGATTTCAATTCAACCCGGATGAGGCGACGTGTTTAGCAGGCAATCAATTACCTTGGCCAACTCGCTCTCTCACCACACTTCTTCGCTCAACCTCTCCTTAATCACAAATCGACCTGCCCCGTCTACCCGCAGCTGCCCAGTCTCTCTTTCGGATTTCTCAACTCCACAATCATCTACAATGGCCGACCAAGTCTCTGAAGCTCTGGAGGTGCCCCGGGAATTCGTCAAGGATGGAGTCCAGTTCAGTAAGTGGCCTCCTATCGCGCTCCAGACGATCCCCACCTATCCAGGCTGCTGATGCTAACATTAATTGCTTCTTAGTGACAAGGTGCCAAAAGCCTGATCAGAAGGAGTTCCTCAAGGTATGCTTTCCTCGGTATTGCAAGCATCTGGCAGAAGGCTAACACAAGAGTTTGCAGATCTCGCAAGCAGTTGGCGTCGGCTGTGAGTAATCCTGTGAACCGCTCGATGTCGTCCCTAGAGTCGACTATTCCATGTCGCACAAGCACTGCAACTACACCGAAAGCTTCTCCCCTTCGAATCCTCACACCGAACTCGATCGCGCGACGTGCGACCCCAGATGCTGACTCCTTGGCATGCAGTCTTGATCATGGGCTTCGTCGGATACATTGTGAAGCTGATACACATTCCCCTCAAGTAAGAGATCTCCTCAGACTTCATTCTCCCTTCTTCGCTTCATCAGGGGTAGCTGGCGCTCGTGGTGATCGTGCTAGGCGAATCCCAGGAGAGTAAAGTCTCAGAGACCGGCCCGCCAAAGGAATCCCCTTTGCGATGACAATGATGAATGGAAGTAACTAACAGGGCATACTTGCAGCAACATCCTTGTTGGCGGCGCATAGATGTCGGAATCGAATCGGGGCTACTAGAGCGATGGACGAGAGGGCACACCGGTGCGGCAGCTGTTTGGCAGTTGTTTGGCAGTTGTCAGCACTGCGAATGACAGGAAGGAGCACAGGCGTCAATTTGCGACACTGGCAGATATCAGTGTGCGTAATGGAACGGCGAAAGCCTGACCAAGGAAACTTCATATACCATATCACCGTTGTTGTGCAAGAGGGCAGCATAACAAGTAATCGATTTATCCGTGCCCCACGAACGGGAGCCGTCTGCCCTGCTTGCGGCATTGGCAACCCAGCCTCAGAACACACCCGTTGCCGTTCAGTGTAAACTCCCAAATCCTGAGAACTCGTGGTTGATCTTCTCATTCATTGCGCGAGTGTCTTCTGAGCGCCCCTACGAGAGTCTTGAACTTGAGCCGCCTGTGTCTTACGTAAGGGCGTCACTTCAATTCGCTGGGCCCGAGGCAGGGGATCCGAGCTTGAGGCCACCCGATTCACATGGAATTCATCTCCAGTCAACCGCACCGATACTGACGACGAGTATATGTGCCAGCATTATGTCGTAATCGATGGAAATACCTCCTTAAGTGACAAGCGGCCATGACAGCAGAGATTTTCATTTAGTAGCCCCCCGCGTATCACCTGGAAAACCAGCCCCTGATTGCAAGGTGGTCTAGGATGTAAGATAAACATCCCCGAGCGTGTCGTCGCATTGCTGACTTTCCGAAGGCCACACCAGTCGTGAATTCAACATTTCAGCCCTATGGGAGAAGATGTCCAGGGCTGTCAACAAATCAGTCGCTGAAGCTCTGAGCAACAGCGACCCAGAGGCGGCCTACGAGGCGATTTCCAAAGCCTTGACCGAACACGAGGGCCAACATGGCGAACTATTAGAAGTCGAGATCCTAGGGAAGAGCCATCCGCTTGAACCAGGAATATTTCTCCTGCAGGATGGGAATGCCATCGCTTTTTCCAAATACGGTCTCGTGCAGGCCTTCTTCGTTGCCCGCAAAATCCTTCAGCGCCACATCAGCGATGAAAGCACTCTGTCGTCTGACGGACTCCTGGCCGTCACGAGCGTGGTGCTTCTGATGGACCCGGAGCACCTGACGGCCGCGAACGCTCGCAAGAAGCTGGCGGTCTCGGCCGGGGCCGCGTCTGAAGAACGCCTGCTCAAAATCATCGAGAGAGACATGTTCTTCGTGGACAGTCTGCTCACCAGCCGCCTTCACAGACATACCAAGTCCCCGACTCTATGGAGCCATCGCCGCTGGCTCGTCGAGAGGGCAGTACGCCATGACGCCCAGCACAACGTCGCTGAAAGCCTGGAGAAGGTGGTCATGGTAGCTGGCCAACGGCATCCCAGGAACTACTATGCGTGGTGCCATGCCCGCTGGCTGACCAACAATAGGCCGGAGGGCCAGGATGGTCAAGAGGACCACGTCCTCAGGGAGCTGCTGGAACCAACAAAACGTTGGTGCTTCCGAAATCATACCGACATATCCGGCTGGTCATACCTGCTTTTCCTGCTCGCGAAGCTCGACGTCGCCGAGGCCTCAGCTGTCTTTGAAGAGGCCGCCAAGCTCGCGGTCTCCTTGCATTGGACCAACGAGTCGACGTGGGTCTTCCTGAGAACGCTGGCAGCATCGGCGCCCATGGGAGAGAAGGAGGCCGCGCTCTTCCAGGACACCAGAGCGGCATTGCTGCAAAAGATTGGGGACTCTGAAGGGGCATCGCGCGCGCTCGTGATGGCCCAGACCTGGTTTGAGGCGAACCTGCACCGCGCTTGATCAGGAACTTGCGCGCGTATTTGCGGTAGTACACTGATACGCCACGGGTGTGTGAGATTATGAGACATCTCGCTTGCGGACAGCCTAATGTCACAGCACAAAGAGTAACGGTGCGGACAGTCTAGATGCGGCTGAGCGTGGTGGTCATGGCATGTTGGCTCACAAACCAGTGCTGATTTTACCCCTGATTATCAAAAGAAGAACGCTTTTTTGGTTCTGGCTCAGCCGGAGCCGCAACTCGTTGGTTCATGGACTCGCATCTCGGTTGGTACTAGGGTAGACGGGATGGGATGTGCTCATCTCGTGTAATGGGCACATGTCCCGGGCAGAGTCTACTCGCCCAGCAAACTATAGCATTCCTGTCAAGACCGATTTACACAAGGGCAGCCTACACTAACGCAAAAACACTTTGATCTGACGAACATGTGGTGTTGCGAGGTGGTAAGCTTACAACATTGAATCCGCCGAGACGGGCAGTCTCGTGATAGCAAGTTGTGCGATTGCTTGTGGAGCTTCTCAAATCGTCTTGACATCTGACATGACATGCCGACCCCTGACCCCGTCTGTGCCCTTTTTGGCTGCACACTTGGCTCTGGCGAGTCTGGGCCTGTGGATGGACGAGGGCTTGGCCCATCCATGATCGATTCTAGTCTAAGAATTATCGAAATTGGGGTGTCCCCCCGAGCCGCGCCCCGAAGCTGCCCGGCTGTCGCCCATCGGACAAGAGACTGCATGATTCACCGAGGGCGGTTGTGCAGGGAATATGACAAGGTCGCGAAAGCCCGAATTAGACTTCTCGTGTTTATTTTTTGTCGTGCAAAACCTGGAATGTGCTGCTGCTGCCGCGTAAAGCAACAGAAAAAAGAGACGGTGCTGCTTGGGGTGATCTTTCGAGGATCTGCAAGAGCCCACTCCGTGCATCTCTGTCCGGGTTAGCGCCAAGGTCCAATTAAACATGCAGTGACGAAGTTGCACCCAGGCACAGCAAGCCGCCAGCCCGCCAGGCCGTGAGCCATACGTGAGCCTCCAACGCTCACCCATTGTTTCGATCTGCGGCCGGGACCAAGAACACCACACGCACTATCAACGGCCTGGGCACGCGCCAGTACGGAAGAGGGCAAGCAGGCACCTCAGCGCTGATTGCCAGGGGAAGATCGAGCGTGGCCCCCATTGCTCAGGCCCAGCCAGAGCTTGCCCCTGGCTAGTCGATCCATTTGGGCCAGCTTGGACTCGGTGCTAAGCCGCGTTGGACTGAATGTGGACGGTGGTGGGTGGGTGGATCTGGGGTTGAAGTCAATCGTTGATAGCATGAAGTAACCTTGCTCGAGTCCGCTCCACCCGGCACATCGAGCTGGGCCGTACTGTACTACAGCAACAAGTGCAAGCTTGTGTTGCATCCAGCAGTGGTCTACTGTACTCCACGCCAGATCACTTTCCTTTTCTGTCCAGAGGCGCGTTCACCTCCTCTCCCGAACTCCTCTTGTCTTGTCTTGTCTATCTCTCCTCGGCCAAGTGCTTCTCTTGTCCTTTTTTCCTCTCCTCACTCGCTTGCCCCCTCGACTTCTCCCGAGGCCACCGTCGATTTCCCTCTCCCAGCACGTCGTATTTGTTCCTCACTTGGCGCGGCATCTTTACTGATTCTGCTTGCAATTTTTCGTGGTCTGCATCTCGTTTGCATTGTCCGGTAGCGCCCTTTGTCTCGGAGCTTTGCTACTTCATAAAGATCAGCCACTGCGTTCCAGTCACGATAGCTCTATCCATCTCAGCATTTGCGACGGGACAGCTTGTTTCCTTCACCTATCTCACCTGTGCACCCAGTGGAAGTCTTTCGGGGATGCTGGAGCTGCTTCCACCACCAACCTCTACTACGTAATATCTAATATCTAATCCGGTCGACGAAAAAGAAGCCAGAGTCTGGTACTCTCGACCAAGGACTTGCTGAGGCCTTCACTGTTCTCGGTCATCCAGCCAGCCATCGACGCTGCTCAGTCGCGTCGATTGTCGCCAATTCGCACATCCCCGCCAGCGCCACCTCCGGACTGACTTTTGTCTGAACTCGGATTTTGACCTGAGATGAGTTGATCAGACGGCAAACAATCAGATTGGTTCATTGAATCTCGAATTCGCTTTGGGGATTGTGAGGCCTTCCACTCCACTATCACCAAATCAACAGTTCGAGTTGAAGAGGCATCATGCGTTGTGCCGTTATCTTGACAACATGGGCCACCACTGCTTTGGCATTCTATCCATTTATTCCGTCATACAGAGAGGGTGATAAGCCAACGACATACAAGATCTCACAAAAGAGTTCTGCTAGAGATGGCGGACTGTCGGCAGACAACGCAGCTCGCGAGGCCCGACGCTTGATTCGCAAATTCAGCTCAAAGGCATCCCGCACTTCGCCCAGCCCGGAGGTTCTGGTCGGCAGAGACAACCAGTACACTGTTTCTACAGCGGCAACCCCATCCGGAACAAACAGTGCTGGGGTTGACCAAGATGGCACGGATTTCTCCTACTTTATCGAAGCAAAGCTGGGATCGAGTGACAAGCCCTTGTACATGCTCTGTGATACAGGAGCCGGAACAACATGGGTGATGGGATCGAACTGCAACTCAGATGCCTGTAAGATGCACACGACCTGGGGACCCTCAGACTCGACCACGTCCAAAGCCGTTGGCGACGAATTCTCCCTCAACTATGGCACCGGGGCTGTTAATGGGACGTTGACGGAAGACTCGATGACGATTGCATCTGTGAAAGTCACCATGGCCTTCGGCGTGGCCAACACAACCTCGGATGATTTCAAAAGCTTTGCTTTTGATGGGATATTGGGCTTGTCCATGAACAACGGGTCATCCGATAACTTCATGGGAAGCGTCAAGGAGGACAAGCTACTGAAGTCCAACGTGTTCAGTGTGGCTCTCGATAGAGCTGAGGACGGCCCGAACACGGGACAGATCACCTTTGGTGGCATCGACTCCAGCAAGTTCACGGGAGACATCACCTACACGCCCGTCAACGCCACAGCTAATGGGGACTGGGCAATTCCGATGGATGGTATCGGCTACGATAGCAACAAGGCCAATGTTACCGGGAGGCTGGCGTACATCGATACTGGAACAACCTATGCTTTTGGTCCGCCCGATGATGTCGCGGCCCTCCACAAGATCATTCCGGGTGCCAACAGCTCCGACGGGGTGACTTTCACTGCCCCATGCGATAGTGATAAGTCTATCACTGTCACGTTCTCCGGCGTTGGGCATAACATCTCGGTTAAGGACTGGCTGTCAGACCCATCCGATAGCGGTGTCTGCACGAGCAATATCTTTGGCCGCGAAGTTGTGACCGGTGCATGGTTTCTTGGGGCCGTTTACCTGAAGAATGTGTATACCGTCTTCGACATCGACGAGACGCGGATTGGTAAGTTTCTTGGATTTTCTTCTTCGAGTCACTCGCTATGATCGAGCACACAGGACTCGATACTGATTCATCACCAGGCTTTGCAACCAAGGTCGTGAAAAAGCCGAGCACAAGCACCAGCAGCGCAGGCTCGACGGCAAGCAGCACAACAGGAACTTCGTCGTCAGGAGCAAATGCCGCGGCGGAGACAGGCGGTGTCACGACATCTTCGGCATCATCAACGAGCAAGCAGTTGACGCTTGGAACATATACATCAGTATTGTTCGCTGTTGGCGTCATGGTCATACTGGCACAATAGCGAAGTAGTGGAAGGTTACATGCAAATAAAAAATCTCGAGACAAACGAGACCAAGGAAGTTGCGGCCAAGTCAAGGGGGGAACGTGCTGGCCAGGGCGGCCTGTACGGGTGAGAAGCAGAAACCTTCAGAAGAGAAGAAAAGGAGGAATCATGATATCCATCCCACAGCAAGATACCCGGGAACCCTCGGCCGGAAGGTTTTGAGGGTCCGCCAAAAATGAGCCCGGATGGGCCGGGCACTTTATACATACATGTATACATAGCACATTGTAATGTGTATATTACGAATATACGCACAGTAATATTTCGATTCACAATAACAGCCTCTGCTCCTATTCTCGTAACCTTGATGGTGTCTGACTCTTGCAGTGGAGGATCCTTACTGCTTTGCGACCCGGCGTGGGCGGGCCACGGGCCACAGGCCACAGGCCGGATCCGTAGTTCAATAGCAGACCCCTGAACCCCGAACGCATACATGTCCTACTTACATACACATTTCGCCTGACGAGCTGACACGACCTGAAGGAAAGACGACCCGTCCAGCACATTAATCCTGCCCGAGCCGGCAAGACACCGTATCCAGCTGCACCTTTGTCGACGCAGTCAGCAGGCTGAGAAGAACCCAGAGATTCGACGCCCGCTGCACAACAATGAGCTCGCGATAAGCTCCAACAAACGATGGCCGAGGCCAGATCGCAACACCACGCCGGCAGCGCCGAAGCCGCGAGCACACGCGACCCAGAAGCCGAGGCCCTGCTGTTCGACGACGACGCAGGGTCCTCAGACGGCGATGATGATCTCGGGAAGCAACAACACCAGCAGCAGCAACAACATGACCCGACAGCAGCCTTCGACGCGAACGGGGCAACGAGGCCGGCGCACGGCGCGATGAGGCCGCCCCAGTCCCCAGGGACGCCGACACCACCGGGCCAGCGAACGCCACGCACGCCACAGCGCGTCCGCTTCGACCCGAACCCCACGATCCTCCACGGCCGGACGCCCAATGGCACGGCGGACAGCTTCGACAGCCAGCGGCGCGGGTCGTCGTCGTCCTCGCAGCGCGACAGCTTCGACGACCTCGACTTCGACATCAGCGGCAGCGGGCCCGGCGGCGACGCGGACGGGCAGCACCGGCGGCCGCTGCTGACGGGCATCGAGGCGCCCAGCGTGGCGCTGGCCAACGGGCCCTGGGGCGGCGAGCACGAGGACGCCGAGGGCTGGGCCGAGAGCGAGCGGCAGCGGCCCAAGTCGGGCCTGCGGTCGGCCTTCATGAACATGGCCAACAGCATCATCGGCGCGGGCATCATCGGGCAGCCCTACGCCTTCAAGCAGGCCGGCCTGCTGTCGGGCGTCGTCCTGCTGGTCGGGCTCACCTTCATCGTCGACTGGACCATCTGCCTCATCGTCGTCAACAGCAAGCTCAGCGGCGCCAACAGCTTCCAGGGCACCGTCGAGCACTGCTTCGGCCGGAGCGGCCTCATCGCCATCAGCCTCGCCCAGTGGCTGTTCGCGTTCGGCGGCATGGTGGCGTTCGGGGTCATCGTGGGCGACACCATACCGCACGTGCTGCAGGCCGTCTGGCCCGGCCTCAGGGACACGCCGGTGCTCGGGATACTGGCGGATAGGAGGGCTGTGATTGTGATATTTATACTTGGGGTCAGCTACCCGTTGACATTATATAGAGACATCGCGAAGGTAAGTCCGTCCTCCCTGTGTCTAATTTCCCTTCCCCCCTCCACCTCAGGATCTCTGCTAGACGCATACTGACCCTCGAGAAGCTTGCCAAAGCTAGCACGCTTGCCTTGATCAGCATGGTGGTCATTCTAATTACTGTCGTAATCCAGGGCGTTTTGGTGCCCTCAGAAGATCGTGGATCCTTCAGCACGCCACTGCTCACGGTAAACTCAGGCATACTCTCGGCGATAGGGGTAATATCATTTGGTATGTCCATGACCACCCTCCTTTTTGCCAGGCTGTCGTCGCTGACCTGTCTACGAAGCCTTTGTATGCCACCACAACTCCCTCCTCATCTATGGCTCCCTCAAAACACCAACCATCGACCGCTTCAGCCGTGTCACGCATTTCTCCACGGGCGTGTCGATGCTGGCGTGCCTGCTGATGGCGCTTGCCGGCTTCGTCACCTTCGGCGACAAGACGCTGGGCAACATCCTCAACAACTTCCCCGCCGACAACACCATGGTCAACATCGCACGCCTCTGCCTCGGCCTGAACATGCTCACCACACTGCCCCTCGAGGCCTTCGTCTGCCGCGAGGTAATGCTCAACTACTACTTCCCCGGCGAGCCCTTTAACATGCACCTCCACCTCATCTTCAGCACCAGCCTCGTCATCAGCGCCACCGTGCTGAGCGTCATGACCTGCGACCTGGGCTCCGTGTTCGAGCTCGTCGGCGCCACGAGCGCCTCCGCGATGGCCTATATACTCCCGCCGCTCTGTTACATCAAGCTGTCGTCGAGGTCGTGGAAGACGTACGTCGCCGTCGCCGTCGCCATTTTCGGCTGCTGTGTCATGGTCATAAGTACGCTCCAAGCGGTGGGCAAAATAATCAGAGGTTCGTCCGCCCTGCCCTTCTCCGTGGCTCCCGTTTCCTTTACTCCTCTTAGTCGAGGCTGAACTAACATCTCTTACGAATAACCAGGCGAAGGAGGCGTGGCTCAATGTATGTAAAAGAGAGCGCCGCCCAGAAAGATACAGCACATCCGCTCGCCGCGGAACGGGCCATATAGATATTAGATGAAACTGGATAAGTACAAGTAGGTCATACCAAGCCACGGTACCAGGCCGGGCCAGACGGCGGAAAACCGTTGCTTCCAATAGAACGTGGAATTGCACCGGACTCACACCTACCTTCCAAAAGGGCTGAGTGACTACTATCAGCCTTCCGGGCGCCGAGCCGTGACAAACAACTGCTGCAGCTCGGCAGGTGATGTATGTACACCAACGGGTTACACGGGTGTGGGGTGATCTAGGCCTGACGGTTCACGAGTCACAGGTAGGTGATTACTCGAGAGTAAAACTATGAAGCGCGGGATATGGAGGGGGCTATCGCATGCGCCCCCAGTCAGCCCACGCCCGTCCGGAGCCTGCCTGCCTGGCGAATCAGCCGGGCGCGGAGGTGCGCGTTGTGCTCGCGGGTGTGACCTTGTTTGTCCCTGCCATCCATACTCCAACATGTCAGGTTCCCGGGGAATTCGTTGGTTGTCTTGATAGATAAGGCTGTACCTTTCCCCGTGGGAGCACGCACCCTTACTTCCGGTCCCTGCGTAGCTCCACGCGCCTCGGTCTCGCGCCGAGCGCGCACAAGGTGCCTGCCTGCCAGATAAATCGTAATCGTAAGCGTGGAGGGTGGTAAAGAAATGGAACCCGAGGCGTGCATGAAAAGTGTTATCACTAGCAAGTATAGCGTAACCTCGACTCTGTCCCCGGGTGCAGCGGGTATGTATGCAAATGCTCGACCCGGCTTACCATTTCCCACACCCTACTACCCACCTGCATGGCTCTAGGGCGACGGGGGCGGGGGGGGGATCACGGGTTCGGTCGCCTTGATTCAGATAACGGATCCCAAGACCAAGATCAGATCAGATCAGTCCAGTCCCTTCCTTGCTACCTGGCCCCAGGCCCTTAATGCCATCATATATATAAACCCCGCCTTTTACCGCTGCTTCGTTTTCCTGGGTACGGGTTTATTTGCAGCTCACCTTACTGGCCACCATATCCAAGATTCACGATAACGTCTGATACCACAACCCCAGCACACACGCACACACGCGCACACGCACATACACACGCGCACAACGAAAGAAAAGTCAACACCTGCCCAACATGCACGGAACTGCCTGCCCCAAGTGCGGAGCCTCGTCCGACGGCTCTAGCAAGACCTGCGGAAGCTGTGGCGCTGTCCGTCCCCCCCCCCTTCCCCTTCCCCCTGTCTCCCATGCCCATTTCTGTCCTGCCCGGCCTAGGTCGTGATGTACTGACCGGTTGAGCCCGCCTGCAGTCCTGCCCTCAGTAGTAGACGTCCGCATCATATTGTGGCGGTCATGTCTGGACTGGCTGAGATTGTTTCTGCTGGGGCGGTTCTGGTGGCGTGATGTTAGCTGTCGCGAGGAGAAACTGGGTCGTCGTCGAACACATACGCATCTATGGTGGACAAGACAGTCTAGTCCCTATTCTATCAACGTCTGCGCCATGTCTCAAAAAATCCCAGGGTCCTGCGCTCGTGACAGAACCACGTTCCGGCTTTGTGAGTCTCCCTTGATGTGTGCTGGGTGGTGTACTCGCATCAAGAGCCAATCAATTCTTTCGTGGGCAATGTATTGGTGAGCCGCCATCACCAGAATGATGAGGGTTCCAATCTTAGCATAGCTGTTGCTCAAGATCGGCTCCATTGACTGCTTTGCCTCCGTAATCTTGGGCTCATCGAGTCAGACGCAACCATGTCCATGATATATGCATTCACGTAGACATCGGGGTAGGACTTAGGCTTGACGTATCAGACCGTTGTCAATGAGCAGCAGGCCAAGCCGCCTGTCCACCCAAACGTGCAATACCACTCAATTATGACATGGCATGGCATGCTTACGAGTGCAAAGCTCGCGGATGGGCGGTTTGGAGACAAGTTAACTAGTATTGTACACAAGATGTATCCACTAATCGCAATGAGGATCTGTATCGCGAAAAGCAGGCTACCTAAAAGACCCGGGCAGCCATCTCCCCAGAAAATCGGAAAATAATGAGGCGACACGACAACGCAGGCAGCCCGTTAAATTATCAAAAGGGAAAAAAGAGTCGAAAAGAGATATAAGGAAACGACCACACAACCCAGGTGACCCGAGATCACTGTACGCAAGCAGGCTCGTCTCTCCTCCTGTCCCCTCCCCCTTCCGACCCATGCATTTCCTCCCAGTCCCGAGGGACATCGAAGTGTTTGGTTGAGGGGGAAAAGGGAAATGAAATAGCGCATGATGGAGAGATATTTACGAGAGCTCGGCCGTGGCGGATCCCCCGGTACGTCAATTCGTGCCCACCTTACACACAACACGCAGTTGTCCTTGTCTCTGATTTCTGTGATCCTTTCGCACGCACAAGACACCACTCGCAAATCCCCGTTGCCCCTTCCAGACCACGCCGTTGTCAGATGCGGGCTAAAAGACACCGCTGTTTCCTGTTCCGAAGTATACGAGCGATTAAACCCCCGCCGTGTGTATTTGCCCCGACCAGAGAGGACTCGCCGGTCCGATGAAGATAGGTATGCGGTGATATGAGGCGTGCACGACGACCACGGCCGATTGGTATTAACGCCAGCCGAAAAATAAAAGAGAGACGTCACCCCTGGGTACTCTTATGCCATCTTGACATGTTCCTGATCACCGTCTCTAGATCATGCCTTGGTGGCTCATGAATCAAGTCAAGGACAAGATTTGAGGGACTGTAGGCTAGTCGTGGCAATGCCAATGATGTTTTACATCACCGGAAGAGCCTGGTCGAAAGGAGCCTTAGAAGGCACAAAGTGCGGGTCCCTTACAGGACGAGGCACTTGTGCTTCTTGCTGCCGCCTTTCCGCTGCAGAAGTGCAGCACGTGTGGCATGCTCGAAAACCTCTCTGACACCCTCGTTGGTCTTGGCTGAGCACTCGAGATACTTGTAGGCACCGATCTTCTTGCGGACCTCCTCACCCTGTTTGATGGCATGCCCGTTAGCAATCTGCGTCGATCCCAGACAGGCACAAATGCAGGTGCCGGGCCTGGTGTGCCACAGGAGCGTTTTGTCTCAAGGCAGACACAGGGGGGCCACACTTACCTCCTCAGGGCTGACGGGCTTCTGGCTTGTCTTGCGGAGCTCCTCAATGGTCTTGTTGTCGTAACGCAGATCCTTCTTGCAACCGACGAGGATGATGGGAAGGCCTTGGCAGAAATGCAGGACCTCAGAAATCCACTGCAGGAAGCATCAGCATTAGTAGGTGACTCATAGGGTGACTCGCCTGGATGCGGCACATCTTCAGGGGAGGGGGCATCAAGGGCCTTACCTTCTCCTGAACGTTGTCCAAAGAGTCGGGGGAGTCGACGGCAAAGCAGATCAGGATAACGTGGGAGTCAGGGTATGACAGCGGTCGGAGACGGTCGTAATCTTCCTGGCCAGCAGTATCCCATAGTGCCAACTCGACGTGCTTGCCATCAACCTCGACATCGGCGACGTAGTTCTCGAAAACGGTGGGGACGTAGACCTAAGGATGAATTAGACACGCGCTTGTGAATGCGAGATGGCATTGTGTGTTTGTTGTGGACAGCGGGGTGGAGGACGGTGTTTGTGGGTGTGGGCGAGAACGGCCACGGGGATCAGATGGCCTGGTGGTGGTTTGGTGCTGCTGATGTTGTTGTTGTTGACTTTTGCTAGATAGGCGGCCTCGTGACAGGGGGTACGGTGAATGGGGGAGATGACGAATTCGGGATCGACGCGGCAAAACGGGCGTATCTCTTACCTCGGGGAAGGTACCCTTGGAGAAAACACTGGGATTGAGGTCAGCACGACGAGGACAACAGAGAACAACAGAGACGGGGCGGGCGTGGCAAGCTGTTGATGGGCAGATGGGCGATGGGCGGTGGCAGATGAAGCAGGCGATAGATAGGCAGATGATAGCAGGCGTAGTCGCAGCAGAGAAGGCAGCAGAAGCAGCTGGAGGAGGAGTGGCTACTCACATCAACAGACACGTTTTTCCGCAAGCACCATCGCCGACAATGACGAGCTTTCGGCGGAGTTCTGCCATTTTGGAGGATGTGGGTTGTGAGATAAAGGGCTGGCGGTTGTGGTGGAGGATTGCAGGCTGGTGAGAAGCAGGCGAGTCGATGGGTGGAAGTCAAAGATGGACGGGAGGAGGAAGAACGGGCGTGACGGTTGTTTCCCAATGGATGGAGGAAAGAGGCAGTGGAAGTAGAGGTCGGAGGTTCCAAGGTTTGGGTTGGGGTGGCAGGGGCCAAGCGACAGCGACGGAGTGGGGCACTCACAGGCTGTGAATAAAGGGGTTTTGGCAGTAAGAGATTACATTGCCTACCTACCTAACCTGACCTGACCTGACCTGACCCGGCCTGGACTGGACTGGCCAACCCGCCTGGGGAGGCGAGGCGTGGGGATGGGAGGGGGGTAGACGCCTAGGGCCTGCCTGCACTGCCTTCCAATTTGGCCTCGCCTTGCCTTGCTTTGCTTGCCCTTTGCTTTGCCTGGCCTGCTGCCTCTCTGCCTGGTCCTCTGCTGGACAGCCCCTGGTGTGCTCACATGCCTGGCTGTTCTGCACTGCTCTCCTCTCCTCTGTGCTGCTACCTAGGTAGGTATGCTCTGCCTCGAGTTTATTGCTGGAGGCAGCCCGGTTGCTGGCCCCAAATGACCCAAAATGACATGCCTGGGCAGACAATCAACTTAAACTCTGGGCTACCTTGGTTTCAGCTGGCATCGACATGCTCTCAACCTGAGCCTGATTCGCACACATTCGCAGAACCGGTCCTCCGTCTGTCTTCTAGGATCTTCTTTCACCACCCAGGTACCACTCACAATCCCCAAATCTCCCTCACTATCTTGCTTCTTTCAGCACCCTAGTCACAGTGACCAGCCACATACTCACTGGATCTGATGATTTGTGCAGTACATAGGTAGAGTACGGGTTGAGTTGAGGGCTAGCAGGCTTGTGAGGAGGCCGCCAAACAACAGAGTGCACAAAGAATGGCAGACCACAACTGTGCACAGTACATGCAAACCGTGGTCAGTCTCGCTCGTGCTATGAGGAATACAGGTAATGTTCCGCGACCCGTACCCTGTACCCATCATCATGTCAGCCCTACCTAGTCTACTGGGCTGGCATCGTCATTCACAACCTGCAAGCTGAGAAGAGTTTGCTTCTCTGGCCAGATCTCTAATAGTACTGCTGATGACTGTATGGAGATGGTGGCCTTGCTGGATTGTCCGCCACGAATGTGCTGCAGTATTTCAACCCTAATGCCGCATTCGGTGCTGTTGTGAGGGGGGTAGCCGGAAATCGTGTTTGCAGTCGTATACGAAGCAATGGGGATCTGGTACTGATAATAGATAACAGCCCGCCCGTCCTGCCGTCCTCTTTACCTCTTCCAAGGTCTGCCCTGTCAATCTTGCATCCAGCTACGGACTTCCTTGGTACCTAGTCGGGACGGGTATTGCCCAGCGCAACGTTGAGGACGGGGTAATAAGCACAGGCTGCATACAGGTCTGGACCTTCACATGCGTGGTGTGTCCAGTGGCGAGCCGGTGGGACGGACATGCGACACACACACCTCTCCCTCCATGTGCTACCATGAACGCGTTCTCTGCTGTTGCTGACAACTGACAACAGCGGAGTCCTCAGCCCGGGACTGGCTTTGTGTGGCCCGCTGCCGAGCCTCACTGCTCCAGCCAGGTACAGTAATGAAATGGTGGTTCGCAAGGGTTTGGTTTCCCTTTGTTGCTTCCGGCAACCAAAGTCCTACACAGGTACATGTCGTCACACGGACATGTAGGACTTCCAAGTTCCCCGGAATCCGGGACACGTGTATTGCTAGTCTTGGCTAACATCCGGGCATAGCTCGTCAGTTTGACGTGACCGGTTGTGGTATACACGCAAACTGTGTGTTCAACGAGTAATGTTGATCATTTAATGGTTGACGGGTAGATTAAATGTGGCTCACACAAACGTCTTGCATATCACTGCGTCACAGCCAGCTACAGTTTCATTAACCCCTGCTGTCTGCTGTTATTCTTAAGCCTCGTGCAGGAGTGAGCACGCATGTGCATGTAACACATCAAGTGTCACAGATACCGGCCTGATCGGCTAGGGATAAACAGCTTGTAGTAAACAAACCAAAATTGCAAAATCACTGTCCAAGGATGATTTCCGGGACACACTGCTCACAAACTCCTCTGATTCTACTACCAGTGTAAGGAAACACTGGAAAAAAGGGTGAAGATTATTAGAGATACCTATCATCTATGAAAGTCAGACTCAACTGAACAATCCAACTTTGGTCTTTTGCTCTAGCAGACTCTGTTTGATCTGTATCAACAGTCAAAGGATCACCTGGGGACCACTCACCCAGCCCTGCTCCATCACAGCACAACCGTAATGGGTTTCATCCTTTCCCTTTCCCAGAGCCCGCGTACCATGGCCGCGTTGACAAACAGGCATGACGCCTCCTTTGCCGAGCGGAATCTTCCTCGAATTACCTCAAAGACCAGTCTGCCAAAGCTCACAATCCTCCCAAAGCCCTCACTCATCACCAACCTCTCAAAGGCGCCCTGCGTTTCATCAAACCCAACCCATTCCTGCCCACGGGCTTCATGCACGTGCCCAAAGACATGCAGCCGCGGCCGGGTCCGCCAAACCTCCCGGAGCAGATGCGAACACCCCAGGCTCAACAGATCGAGATGGGCCCGTGGCGGGCAGTGGGTGACGAGGATGTCCACGCCGTCTGGCACCGTGCCCGCCCACACGTCCTCCGGCCTGGGGTACTGGAACGCCCAGTTGCCGTACCGGGGCGAGAGGGGGCTGCCGAAGACGAGTAATTTGCGCCCGTTGGAACACTGGACGGTTGTGGACTCGTTGCACAGGTAGGTGATATCCCCCCAGTCAAGCTGGACCCTCTCGTCTCCTGGGTCTTGCGCCGGGTCGAGGATGGTGTCGTGGTTGCCGGCGATGACGATCTTGTGCGCGTGTGGCTGCGCGTTGAGCCAGTCCAGCGCCGCCTGGATCTCCTTGAGCGTCCCGCTCTTCGTGAGGTCGCCCGCGTGGATGAGCACGTCGCCGTCGGGGAGTTCGGCCTCGCTGTTGTGGGTATCTGAGACACAGACGACGGTGACGGGATCCGATATGGGGCGACGTGGCACGATGTTATGGAAGCTGTATAGCTTCTGGGCGAGGTATAGGAGAGGCGAGCGGAGGAATTTCTCCCAGGCGCTGGGCCGCGGTCTTGCTAGAAGTGATTCCATTTTCAAGTGGCGCTCAAATGGGGTTGAGGCGGCTTCTAGCAGCCAACCCGTAAGCTCTTATATCCATGCCGGATCAGTTCTGTCTTACGGGAAGTGTTTGTCAACATGATAAGCCACTTGGCCTGTCCTTTGTGGCACAGCCCACGCAGCCTGTTCAACAACAAGCTGTTGCCTTGCGGGCGTGTCAATGGGGAAACAATGAAGTACACTAGGTCTACCGTATGGCCGTTGAACTTCCTACAGCCCCCCCACGAAAGGCTGATTCGAGGATCAATAAGTCCATTCCGAGGAGGCACATGACTTGTTCTGGGCGCGCCACTTTCCAAGCTGCATAGACTTGCGATACGCATTCGGTATCTGGGTGCTCTGAGGCCGTGGTGGTGCTTCGTCCAAAGATCAGTCTTGAAGCTTGTAGCGATTGGGAATATGGAGCCGTGGGATCTGGGTCTCCAGGGCATCACGACGACGGCTAAAGGATGGCTGCCAAGCTCAATGCCAGGATGCCAGCGGATCTCGAGGCCCTCAAGGATCATTACAAATGCCAACGGTCGAGCTGGTGCAGTAAGGCCACGTGCTACAGGTGGCTTCGTGGGAGGAGAAGCAGACTAGGCTGACTAGGCTGGGAGACAGCAGTGGCGGGCGGGCGACTAGTCGGGGCCCGACTGGCAAGGACCTCGTCCTCGGGAGGGAGGCCTACCGGGATTTCGGTCTAAGACCCCGTGCCACTGTGGTTTGCAGCAGTAAGCTTGGGGCTGTGCTGGGGACTGTTTCGCATCACCTACCGCCGGACTGCCACCATCGTCGTATGCCTGACTTTCCGGGGGCAACTGTTTGCTTCTAGGTCCCACCAGCTCATCGACCCAGTCACTCTCTCGAAGAGCTATAAAGCCCAGGTAAGCTACGAACGCGCCGAAGCCTGAGGGAGGACCGATGGCCTTTGCGATCGTCGAGCTGCATCGACTTCTCGAACACCTGCTGTGGCATCCCACTTCCGCCCCACCACAACTTACATCTCGCCAATTGATCATCACCACCACCACCACCATCATTATCGCCACCACCTTATAGCACCATCAACAATCCCTAGCAAGAAGCCATCATTACCTTGACTTAATCTTCTCCTAGCACCTCAATTCTAAACCACGTCCAACGCAGATTTCCACACCTCAACAATTGGGCCAACGACTATGGCAGACTTCGAGGCTCCTTCAGGGCCCCCACCTCCCAAGGTTCCCGAGGGATGGGTCGCCAGATGGAACGCACAATACTCAGAATGGTGAGCGTTTTCGCAACAACGAACGCATGTATCATCCCAGACAAAGTACTAATGTGCCCCAGGTTCTACGTGAACACCTTTACCAAAAAGTCCCAATGGGAGAAGCCCACCGAGCCAGCCCGGCCTCCCATGGGCGACGACGCCCCTCCGGGCCCTCCACCCGCCTACGGCGGCGGCAGCGGGCCCGCCCCCACCGACTCCAAGACGAACCCCTTCACCCCACAGTCCACCGGCCCCGGCGGTGCCTCCAGCTCGACCGATTCGGACGCCGAGTTCGCGCGTAAGCTACAACAGGAGGAGGACGCGCGCGCGCGCGGAAGCTTCGGAGGCGGCGGCGGCTCTGCCTCGAGCTACATGAACTCCAGCCCGGGTCCCGGCCAGAGCCAGAGTCAGTACCCCAGCCAGCTCCCACCCCGCGAGGGCGAGACGAAGAGCAAGGGCCTGCTGGGTAAGATCTTCGGCGCCGGAAAGAGCAAGCTCGGCAGCGGCGGCGGCGGTGGCTTCGGTGGCGGCGGCGGCGGCCATTATCCCCAGCAGGGCGGGTACTACCCCCAGCAGCAGCAGCAGTACGGTGGTTACCCCCAGCAGGGCTACGGAGGCTATCCCCAGCAGGGCGGGTACGGTGGTTATCCTCCGCAAGGAGGATACGGCGGCGGCGGCGGCTACGGTGGCTACGGGGGGAGGCCCCAGAAGAGCGGCGGTGGAGGCATGGGAATGGCCGGCGGAGCGGCGCTCGGTCTAGGAGCGGGCTTGGTCGGTGGCGCTCTCATCAACGAGGCATTCGACGATCATCAGGAGCAAGAAGCCTACCAGGATGGTTTCCAGGACGGAAATGATTATGGCGGCGACGACGGAGGTGGCGACTTCTGATCACCTCACCTGGTCATAAGCTCACGAAGTCTGAAGGTTGGCGTTCCGGGTCGGTTCTCTTTTGTTTCATGCTGTATTATGCTGAATAGGGGTGGACATATTGGGAATATGAAGTCGTGCTGTGCAGTTGGCCAGACTCTGCCGTTGTGTATTGCACCTGCCGTACTTATATGCATATCCAGTCTCGGTTGTTGAACAAAACCTTGAGAGAAGACAGAAGACCGAAGACAGGGACGTGAACTGTTGAGAAGATGACAGTAGACATCTTCTCTCACGCGGGCAGATAGCTAAGCCAGCGCCACTATGCCAAACCTACCCTTCACCCTCCACTGCATGTGCGGGCATTATCTCAGACTGCGAGACTCTGGTCGTGTTACAGTTTAGCCCAAACTGGAAACTGTGAGGCACCGCGAATGTGGAGAGGTCTCGCCAGTTCCCTTGGACATGGGCTTCATGCATGTGCCAAAATTTAGGGTAAGTGGAAAACGGCGGCTCTCGATCTGGGCTGTGCCATCCAAGACAGCCCATTCGCGATGCTCACTACTATGTAACTACACTGCATTTCATTGTTCACTATGAATCATACCTCGTCAGTAAGCCAACGGGCTTCTCATTCGTTGAAGCTGCATGTTTTAGCGGGGCTTCGGTCCAGTAGCGCTGCTCTTCCGCCCTGAAGGGCCTGAGAGACTCCTTTGAGTGGTACTGACTCACGGACCCCAAGTCCCCCAGCCGTGGTCTCAAGGATGCCACTCACTTACATCTCTCAGTAGGTAGTCTAGATACAACAGGGTCCAAGTATATATATAATGCAGATTAAGAATTACTTTGATCCATTCCCTAATACCATTCTGAGATAAATCCATCAACAACTCAGCACTTTCGAGATTTGAGTGTTTTTAAGTCTTGATTTACGACCAGTTCAACTTCATCATCGGCATGGTAGAGACAACCACAGCAACAACTTCAACCACAACTGCACAACTAAAAACCCTGCCAATGAGTCTGCCACTGAGTCCGCAAGCCAACACTACAACCACATCCCCTCAGGAGTCAAGCAACTCTCCTGAATCCACCATGCCACCATTCATCCTTGAGCAATGCCTACTCTGTCCCAAGCTTTCACCAAGCTTCACTGACAGTATGGTACACATGCGAAAATCACACGGCCTCTTTGTTCCTCACCAGCAACATCTAGCAGTCGACCTCGAAACTCTGTTCAGATACCTACATCTCATTATCTTTGGATACCGGGAATGTATAAGATGCGGAACAGAGAGGGCCACAGTACAAGCCGTACAGCAGCATATGACCGGCAAAGGCCACTGCAATTTTGACACATCGGAAGAAGACTCCGAGTTTGCTGAGTTCTACGACTTTTCTGAATCAGAAGATGTCCCAGAGAGTGAAGCTGAGGGCGATGGCGATGAGAGGGACCAGGAGGCAGCAAGCTCGAGTCAAAAGCCGCTACCGGCTGGTCAAGACTCTATGCGCTTACCATCAGGTAAAATCATATCGAGGCAGTCAACAGCACAAGCGGGGCCGACATTCACTCAGCTGCGCCGTCGAGCCCGTACCTATGCATCACGACTAGAACACACCCTGGTGGAAGCCGGCGACGACGAGGAGGATAAGGAGGAGCAGGGGTCTAGCAAAGTGGATCCCGACTCAGGTGCACACGATACGCGGCTGTTGTCAAAGAGGGAGAAACGGGAGAAGGAGACGGTGACATATCAGATGGCAAGCATGAGCGCCAGCGACCGAAACAGTCTGGTGCACCTGCCGGTGTCTCAGCAGCGCGCAATACTGGCGGCCCAATTCAGGCACACGGTGAAGGTGCAGAAGGAGGAGAGGCGGAGGCAGGGCAAAGTTGATCGGAAGGGGAACAAGAACCTGTATGCGTATTGGAATACGGAAACACCCGTCTACCAATGTGGCTAGGTATAATATCACCACTCAGGCACTGAATGGAATGCTCTCCGATCGACTCAATAAGTGATGATGTGGTTATCACAATTCCGGTGGATTCACACCTTCGGATGGAAATGCCATGTCTTGCATCTTGAACACAGCTGCAGTTCTTTCGTGCCTTCCGGTATCTTCTCGAAGCTTGCGTACTTCATCAACAGTCTGCCCTAGTCGTCGTAGCCGGTGCAGTTGTCCTTGAAGTTTTTATCTCCCGCCGCGCCATCTATCTCAACAAGCGATATATGTGTATTCTTGTAAAAATACAAGATAGGATAGAGAACTCTACTTGCAATCAAAACTGCCCGCCGAACTTGTCGTAGTAAGGCGGTCCAGTCCACATCTTCAACAATCTCAATTGTTCTCTGTTGCAATTTGGCGGATTTTCATGCCAACATACCTGCGTAGATTTCCAATAGTTTACAAGGACGGAGACAGGATTATTACTCGGGGAATCAAAAGCTAATGATTCATGCCTCACGACACGCATGTTGAATTTCCTTTCAATATACAATCTTTTTTGTCATTGAAGCAACACGTTCCCGTCTTTCGGATCATTTACGTTCATGTTGTCAGGTATTTGAAACCCAACATTTAAGTATCATGGCTCCGGTATTATTATATTTAATGTTCTTGTTGACTAGTCTTTTCGCACAGCCCCCCTGTATTGTTGGGACTAGGATATTGCGACTCTCCAGCTCGTCTACAATCCGACTCTGCTCTCAACTGGCTTCAGGCAGTGCGCCAACCATGCTGTACGGGCGGAACTCAATTCTGTACCAGCTTGCATCCTTGAATTAATGTGGATGAGGACGCTATCGATTGTTGACCTAGTTAATAAGTACTATTACTCCTGGGCAGCTGTGATGCACGTAGCAGCTTCAGGTTGAAAGTCAGCTTGGTTCTTCGCATCTTTCAGTAGGCCCACAGCCTTCAAGCCTGTCCAGTTTGGCATACTATATGTGCCAAGCCGACGGCGGCTTAGGACTAGACTTCACTGAATTCTGCTAGGGATGTCTTGCTCGTGATGATACATTGAGACAGGCTCTGAAGGTATACGGGAGAGAAAGATTGTCCAAGAGGGCAGCAAGTCCAACAGCGATCCGACGAGCTGGGATAAAAGGCGTGCAAGGCACAGGAGCAAAACCTATGTGTGGTACACAGGATTGCGGCAGTGAATAATGCAATGGAAGAGCTGCTATAGGTTGCAGCGGAGAGGCACGTCGACGATGACTCCCGAGTACGACTCCGGATCTCCAGTGGACAGTACTAAGCTCTGCTAGCGGCGCCGCTTTGATACTCAACAGTCACAACGCTTTTGTTGCGCAGGGCCCTAGAAGCTCGGTAGCTCAGGATATGACGTGTGCCCTGGGAAGCATTTGGGGCTGAAGGGCGACGCCGACTCGGCCTCCCAAGGCGGCCAGGCACTGCTGTGACGACATGCCCAGTGCTCCCAAGCTTCGTTCGATACATGTGAGCTTTGTCCTTCAAGGCTGGGTACAACTCTAGCACTAAAATGTATGATGGACCCACCAGCTCAGTATTTATAGTCGACGACCTCATCGTGGGGTCGAGGCTTTTGTTTGCTGAAAACACTGTACCGACCGATGAGCATACAACCTGCCCAAGCAACAGTCGACATCACTTCGAGCCTCTGAGCCCATCAGGACCCACAACACGATGAGGTTCTCTGCTCTTGGACCAGCATTGCTGGGCCTCGGAGCCCTCGCAATGACACTGTTGTGTCTATTCGCGGGCTCTACGACGTCGTTCTTGCCAGAGTTCTCACTCATCACGGTAAGATGGCGATGGATCCTACCACTGTCCCCCGAAATATCCGTGCTTGATCTAATTGAGACCCTCAGGTGAACACATCACAAGTCGGCCAGGGCATCCTCAACAGTAGCTACGTGGACAGCCATCCCGAACTGGCCGCCATTCTGGATGCAATCCCGCCCTTTCTACAAGATGACGCTGAGGACCTGCTGAACACCGTCCTCCAGCGACTTGGCATCCACGACTTCTACACGGCCAATCTCATGACTGTGAGTAACAGCCTACAAACAGCATGGCCTGTCACTTTCGCGGAGGACACCAGCGAGTCTTGAGTCCCACGCGGCCTCAGAAAAGACGGGGAGGTTGACACCAGCCATCACAGTACTGCCAGGGCTACTACGAGCCAACAGCGATCCCGAACGAGACCGTCTCCCGGAACGAGATCACACGCAACTTCACGTACTGCAGCCCTCGCAGTGGCAACTTTCAATTTGACCCCCGCGAGGCCCTACAGCGCGACCTGAACGCCTCCGGAAACGGTTGGCTAAACGTCTCGGACCTAAATTGGCCGGATGAGATCGACCGCGGCATCGACGCTATTCACATCGTGCAGCGCGTGGCCTTCATCATCTGTGCGTGAGAATCAGGGCCTGCCCACCCGTTACTGTTTCCTCCTCCACCCTTGGAATCCCCTAGGATGTCATCCACCGCGCCACCCTCTCTATCAGACTGCTAACAGAACAACCGCAGACTGCGTCTCGATCGGGCTGATCGGCCTCGCGACGCTCGCCTCCATCCTCGCGTTCGCCTTCTCGGGCCGCATGTCCGCCTGCGGCAACATCGTCCTCGCCCTGCTGGCCTTCCTGGTGGTCGCCATCTCGAGCGCCCTCGCGACGGCGATCGCGGTGATCGGCGCCCGTGCTGTCGACAGGTACGCCGAGCAGGTCGGCGTCACGGCGTCCCCCGGGAGGAGGTTCCTGGGCCTGACCTGGGGCGCGACGGCGGCCATGCTGGTCTGCCTGGTTTGGTGGTCCGTCGACTGCTGCGTCGGCCGCCGCGGGCGGAGGAAGAGGTTCTCGCGTGGCGAGAAGTACAGCTCGTGGGATAAGTGATCAGAGCCTCGTAGAGAGTTCGGAGTGTGTTCGACCATAGAGCCTGCTGTTCGGCACCCGTGCATCTCTGGGTACTGGCTCATCCCCGCAAGTTCAGATCCTGCCGTATATGGGCACGGGCTGATACTGGGGGACACTTTGGGTGGGAAGGCATGGGAAAACTTACCCGCCTTCCGCAATTTTGACCCGCTGAGGCCATTGCCTGTTGCTGGGCAAAGATAATGAAATGATGACTCACGCCGATTTGGACACAATCATGACTCTGCTGAAATTAAAGCAGAGCGGTGGAAGCGTGGTGATGTCCGGGAGTTCCTGATTCCTCCCGAGCAAGCCTGGGAAACCTGCCCCATGGGACAAATAAAACCGAATACAGTCCTTTATTCATTTTGATATCGAACACGGAGAGAGTGAAAGTGAGTGAGTGAGTGTGGGTTGTCGAGCGGATCGAAAGCTGGCACCTTTTCTTAGTTAATGACCATATTCGTCAAGCATGCCACTTCCGTAAAGTCGAGCAAGCCGCTCGAAGAACTGTAGTACGCAACTGCGAATTGTCCAGGACTTCGCATTGTTATAATTGACCTGCTGGCCAAAGTCTAAAATCCGCAGGAAACACAAGCCCAGGCCATATTGCGTCTTCCGTCAACAGGCACCAGCCTGTAATACCTAGTCGTCTCCTGGTCTGGATGTATTCAGCCAAGCTTACATGCTCCATCTCGTCATCTATTCATGTGAGCACCGGGTATACAAAATAGGAGGGCCCTGGATGTGTAGACAACATTATTTCTTGGCACCTTTCTGGTTCCGCGACCCTCCACCGCCGTTGTTGTCCTTTGAGGATCCAGCCAGGAAGGCGGCCATGTCAAAGTTGCCCATTGGGTTCTGTGCTCCTTGCTGGCCGCCCATAAGGCTGTTCATGGGGTTGCTCTTCTGGCTCTCTTCCCACTCCTTCTTCATTTCCGGGTCCACTGTTGGTCGTTGCGTTAGTGCTGTGAACATGACAGGCCCGTTATTCGGGAGAAGCCAGGCAGAGAGACTCACTGTTGTCAACTAGGTATGGCATGCCGAAGAATATACCCATGCTGACGAGACCCAGCAGGATCATAGGGTTCTTAAGAATGCTCAGAACATTGACTAGTAGAGTTGCGTGTTAGCACCCATAATTGTAAAATCCGACCCTCATGGCCACTTACATGAGCTCCTTTCCATGAAGAAGTTCTTAGGCCCCAGCACCTTGACCTCCAGGGCGCCCCCGTTCGTGACGGCGGCGGCCTCGCCCTTGTTGTTCCAGTCGTTTCCCCGATACGTCTCCCAGGCGGCGACCTTGAGCCTGGCCGTCCTCTCCTCCTTCTCGGTCTGGCCGGCGCCGGCCACGACGGGGAGGACGTCGACCCTCAGCGGCGCGAAGGCGTGGGTGGGGCTGTGCACGTCGAGCAGGTAGCTGCCCTCGGAGACGTTGTGGAAGGCGAAGGTGTTGGCGGGGGACAGGTAGGCGGAGGCGCCGGAGTGGAAGGAGGAGAGCGTCGCGTGCGTCTGGGGCGGGAGGGAGCGCGGGTTGGGGAGAATGTGCGTCGCGGGGATGACAAGGTTGATGGTCGTCGTGGCTGCCGCCGCCGCTACGGATAGGAACGAGAGGGCCAGCGGGGTGAACATATCGCTGCGCATCTTGACGGTGGTGTGGGAGCCTCTTTTGGGCGTCGTCGTCTTCTGGGCAGGTTGTCGGTAGTAATATCTCTTGATACGCAAGTTGGTTTGGCGGCTCAGCTGTGGACATTCCACGGTTGAGAGGACGTTGCCGAGCTGGGAGCTTGGATGCTGCAGGGTGGGTCGCAGCAAGCACCCTGGTTGGGTGCTGCATTTAAGCTTACCTAGGTACTGGGACCGAGCCTCCAGGTGCCCCAAATCTGGCATGTACAACTGCAGTGGCATTTAGTAGTTGTCTACATGCAGCACCTGCCATTCCGCATTGACAGACACAGGAAGCGGCTTGATGAGTGAATTGGCGCAGCCACCAACACGAGATTCTATCGGAAATTTTTCGATATCACAGTGAGTTGCTGAAGTTGAACGTGTGAAACCGGAGCAAGGTAGTAAGTATGGTGCATGGCTCCAAACCCTCTTCAGTCTCCAAGTCCCGCACGATACAGAAGGTTTCCGTCTACATCCGGAATGCACGTGCTGCTACGATGCGATCAGACCGAAAACACACGAGTTGATTTAATCCAGTATCGAGTTAGGACATTATAACTTGCTGCTGGCTAAAAGGAAACGCTAGGACGGAACTTTCTCCTCAATCAGACAACTGTCGGCGCGGCCTCCTGCTCCTTGTCCTGGGGCTTACCTTCCTTGCCTTCGGTAGTGGCGGCAGACGCGGCCTTGAACGACTGCTCGAAATCGGCAATGATATCGTCAATGTGTTCCGTACCCACCGAGATCCGGATGAGATCCTGCAGGAGATAAATGTCAGCGAATCTACTCCCCACGGTCTTGGACAACCACCGAAAGAACGAACCTCAGTTGTGCCCGAGGTAATCTTCTCCTCGTCCGAGAGCTGCTCATGTGTCGTGGTCCACGGGTGAATCGCGAGCGTCTTGGAGTCGCCCACATTGGCCAGGTTCGAGATGAGTTTGAAACCGTCCACGATCTGGCTGCCGGCCTTGCCGCCGCCCTTGACGCCGAAGCTGAGGACGCCACCCGCACCCCGCTTGAGGTACTTCTTGGCCAGCTCGTGGCTCGGGTGGTTCTCGAGGCCGGGGTACGACACCCAGCTGACGTAGGGGCTCTTCTCGAGGTACCTCGCCAGCGCCAGCGCATTCTGGGCGTGGCGCTCCGCACGGAGCGAGAGCGTCTCGATGCCTAGCAGCAGCTGCTGCGCGGCGAAGGGGTTCAGGCAGGCACCGAGGTCGCGTAGGACCTCGACCCTCACCCGGATGATGAAGGTGATGGCACCGAAGGTCTCCCAGAACTTCAGTCCGTGGTACCCGTCCGATGGCTCCACCATCTGCGGGAACCGCTTGCCGTGCTTGCCCCAGTCAAACTTGCCCGAGTCGACGATTATACCACCGATAGTGGTGCCGTGGCCACCAATCCACTTGGTCGCGGAGTGGACGACGACTGCGAACTCGCTTGTTAGCAATGGCGCTCATCTGGAACTGTGAGAACTCCCTTTTCGGGGGCTACCTGGGCCCAGGAAATAACATACTGTCCGCTCCGTGGTCAATGGGCCGAATGAAGTAGCCGCCCGCACCGAAAGTGTTGTCCACCACGACCGGAACGCCCTTCGCATGCGCCAGTTCCGCGATCTTCTCCAGGTCCGGGATGTTGTACCGCGGGTTGCCGATGCTCTCGACGTACACGGCCTTGGTCTTGTCGTCGATGGCAGCCGCCAGCTCCTCGGGGTTGTCGCCGTCGACAAACTTGGTGCTTATGCCCAGTCGTGGGAAAGCGACCTTGAACTGGTTGTAGGTGCCGCCGTACAGGTTGGACGTTGACACGATGTTGTCTCCCGACTGGGCCAGGGCGGCGATGGTCATGAACTGCGCCGCCTGGCCCGACGAGGCGGCGACGGCTGCTACACCTCCCTCGAGGGCGGCGATACGCTTCTCGAAGACGTCGACAGTGGGCTGGATGCGGGGTGCTCAATGAATTGTTCTTGACATGTCCGTGGGCAGCGTAAGCGTAGCCGCTTCGGTGCGACTTACGTTCATGATACGGCTGTATATGTTGCCGAACTCCTTGAGGCCGAACAGCCTTGCGCCATGGGCTGAGTCGTTGAAGACATAGCTCTATGAGAACCACTCAGTATCTCGTCCTGCGCACACACGCACACGCAATAATTATTTCAAGTCATACAGTTGTTGCGTAAATTGGTACAGCTCTTGCATTTGTGGCAGAGTCTGGTTCTTGTCTGTCATGGCGATCAGTTTGCTGGAACAGCTCTCATGAGGCAGAAAACTGACTCACCCGCCGTGGAGTTGGAGGGTCTCGAAGTGTTTGCTGAGTTCCGACATCGTGGGCCGAGATGTAAGCGAATTACAGTTTGTACCTGTTTACGCCGTTGAAGGTTTGGGGCAGAGAGTAGAATTGGATTCAGCAGCGCAGGCAGTAAGCGAGAGTCAATGGAAAGTCAATTGATCACCAGCGCGGCCCAGACTATCTATGTACTTTAAGCTCCAGCTCCCCAGCTCTCCAGCTCCTGTCCCATTGCCTGCGTGACCGTCAAGCCCATCGGCGTCAAGCGTGAACTCGCACCTCAGTTCCCTTTTGGGCCTCGAATTGCGCGCTTGGGAAGTGGGGGAGCCGAGCACGTCATTTCGACCGCCAACGTCGAGTGCTGGCCAAAAGGGTTGGCGCCGATGCTCTGCCGTTCCCCAAGCCGCGTGCCAGAGGGACTCTCGAGCCGGCCGACGGCCGATGGCCGCTGTTTGCTTCCTTTTGCCGCGTGCTGTGTGAGTAACGTGAGATGAGTGGTGTGCTGGAGATGGCAGTTCCTGCAGGTGGCACAGACCAGTTGGAGGCTTCTGGGCCACACCCCGCAGGCTGGCGACTGCATCTATGCATCTGTAAGCCTATGCACCTCCGCATGTCCTCTTGTACTGTATTGTACATGTGCGTGTCTCTCTACGAGCTGTACTTCATAAAGACAGCCTCGATATCAGAAACCATGATCTACCGATACAGGAGGTGCCATACAGTCTCGGTATGGCGTTGTCACGGCTAGCCTTGGATCTGCGGTGACTGGTGGGTCGACGGGTCACCACTCAACGGCAAGAGGAGCCGCATCGGCAAGCATGGACTCACGAGATTGTAGTCTGTCCGATTCTGTGGGCTGACTTGTTCCCAGGCCGACGCCGCTGGCCTGGCCGAGGAAGACGGTGACCCAAGTGAAAAGGCCACGGCGGGACTTCCCCACGGACGGTGCGGGCCTAGTCTTGCGGGCCAAGCCGTGAAAGACCACAAACACGCCAGTGACATGTCCTTCTCTGTCACATATCAAGACGTCGAGCATGGGCCGGCATGGAAATCCCCAAATAGCCGTTGTGTTCTACCTGTACTGCCTAGAAGGCAATTCTGGAAGAAAGGCAATTAAAAGCCCAGCACACACAATGAAATTATCCTTTACCTAAAGTGTTTATTTTCAAACTTGTGAACAGTATCCGCCTGCACACAGCAACGAGTGCCGAATGAGATAATACTATTCCTACTTGGCCCCCAGGGTTGAGTCTGGCTGGCTCCTCGCCCCAAAGACAAGTTTGATGGAAGAAAATTCGTAGCATTTGTTCATTGCATACTTTTTCCAGGGCTGGTTTTGGCTTTCGACAGAGAGAACCTTCAACTTTCGCGATGTGCATCTCCCGTCTGCTGACTGCCACGAGCAGTTGCAGTTCCTCTCTCGAGGCAGCAAGACTTCAAGTAGTCTTAGTGGTCACGTCGAACCCCCCTAAGTATCTGGCACGACGCTCTTTAATTCTTTGCACACCTGAGAAGGTGCTGTGCTGTGTGTGGGTGAACGCCCAATGACATGGGTGTTTCTCTCTTGACAGGAACTGAGTTCCAACAAACAGATGCACATATTGTCGGGCTGGCAACGGAACCGAGAGATTCACATGCTGTGGGCGTGCAAGATATACATGTAAGTCATGGATATGCAGAGATGTGGAAATGGAGGCACATACCAGCGATTCAGTGGCAGCGTATTTGGTGATACGGCTCAGCTGTCTTGAATACTCACGTTATGTGCCGCTTCGTGATGATAATTCCGTCAGGGCAAGCAATATTGTAGCCCCCGCATCGACCAAGGTCAATGTATCCATCACTCTTACAGGTGCGACAAAAATGAAGCCAATTAGCAGATGTCGCGGAGCGGACAAATCCACGTCCACCGCACCTGTAACAGATTCTGTACTTGAACTTGCTCATGCCCAGTTCGCACAAGAGCCTGTGGCAGCTCCTGCATCTCGCGTAGGGATCCTCCCCGGGCATTTTCGATGCGGCTGCTTCTCCCGAGACTGCTGCGTCCGTCGTCAAATCTTAACCTCTAGAAATATTAGCAAAGATGAGGTTCAGCTGTGCCTCATAGTAGGCTCTGTACCTGAGAGGACGTTACTCGGTTTCGCTCTTTGCGGTCGGGGTCTGAATTATCTGGTCGAGGAGTGCCGTTGCTCTGCGCCAACTTGGTCGATTTCCTCAAGAGATAATGTGGTGGAAATCTGGTTTGTCTTCAACTTTGCTCTTTTTTTTTTTGTCGATGCTGCTATCGAAGGAAACCCAAAGAGAAGGAGTAAAATATTCCACACTTTTGTAGACTATTTGCATCCTTTAAGTTCCTCTACTAAGCTGGAACGATACATGTAATGATTGTCCTAGTGGCACAAGAGACAAATTAGATTGTAGGCAATTACAATCGATTTCGCTATGCATGGCTTTAGACAGTGACTATTCATTTACTTCTGCAAATCAGTGTTGTGTCAGAAGCCACTAACTCTCACCAAAAGTCCTAGTGTCAGGCTGTGCCCATTCGTGATTCCACACTTTTACATTACATTTTTGCATGGCTCACTCGCTACACATTCGCCATCCTGCTCCTCGGTCACTCTGGTGTCGTTGAGTGTAATGCGTGCAAGTAGCTGAAACCCTCCAGGTAGTGGTTGTTCAGACCTAGAATTCAGCCATACAGCCTCAGTGTGTTCTATGATGCCTAGAGAAGTCTCTTGGTAGCTTCATTGCATGAGTTCCTTAAGAACAATAATATGTTGGATCAACTCACAGCAAGCGAAGCAAGAGATGTTGCCGATTCTGGCAAGATGAAGGACATAATTAGTCACATTGACATCGATGTCATGCAAAAGCTCTAACTGGGCCACATCTAGGCTGCATGTATCGTAAATCACTGGAGTTCACATAATTTCTTTGGTTTTACACACTCAGCATTTAATGTTATTAGGAGACTAGTTGTGTGAGAGTCTGGCACAGTATGGGTGGGCAATCCGCAGGATTTGTGTGCGGTGGCCTTGGCCGACCCGATAACACTATAGGTTGGCCAACTTCCGACTACGACCGCTCACCCAGCATGACGGCAACATGAAGGAAGCGATATTGAGAGTCATATACATAACTGTATACATATAGACATATTCATAGGCCTGTCATTGCAATACGTAAAGATGCTAATACGAGCCCGTCGCCCATTCCAACCATGGATCCTCAAAGTCATTAAATCGCTTCTATACCCCACAAAATCAAATGGTCCAACACAGCACAGCTGGCGCAACCCATCTAACAAATCACTTCACCAGGTATCACGACGCCCATATCCATTCCCCGCGACAACTTCTTCCTCGCTCCCCACAAAGGTAGCGATCTCCCAGTCCTCGCTGCTGGCGAGGGTGCTCCGCCTGTGGTCCCACGAGGACAGCTTCTTGACCGTCACCTCGAGGGACGCAGTCTTGTGAGGCGGTGTGGCCGGGACGTATC
This sequence comes from Diaporthe citrichinensis, assembly GCA_014872995.1. NCBI lineage: Eukaryota > Fungi > Ascomycota > Sordariomycetes > Diaporthales > Diaporthaceae > Diaporthe > Diaporthe citrichinensis. The sequence continues at coordinate 285,316 of JADAZR010000009.1, read as the reverse complement.
CGAAGAACGACCCTCGGCCGTCAGAGCCGTAGTAGGCGTTTATGCGGCCATAGCGGCCTCCTTCATCTGGGCGTTTTGCTGCATCGGCATGCCCTGCCCCGCACCACCACGGCCGTTGCGGAGGCCCGCGAACCCCCCCTTCAGCGCATCCTTGATGGTGAGCGCGGCGGTGGCGGTCCACAGCAGGAAGTTGAACGAGGAGAAGACGGTGGCCGCACGGGCGGAGCCGCAGACGGCGCCACGGCAGAAGAGCAGGTGCGTCAGGAAGACGGCGAGGGCGACGAAGCCGGCGAAGTAGAAGAGGACGTTGGTGACCTCAAGGGCGAGAACGGCCCATGGGTGGGAGACTGGAGACAATGTCAGCTTGGAACCCTGGTCTGTGGACCGACAGTACTCACACTTGGGCATGAACTTGGGAACGGCCTCAAGGTATGCGATGGAGATCAGGGAGAAGAGCGGTACAAAGACCAGGAAGTTGACCTGAGAAGGCGACGAAGTCAGGGTGTCGACATTGTACCAGTTGGCAACTGTTGCGTGCCGTTAGCGAGATGGTCTCCGGTGGCCCAGTCCCACGACTGTGTTTATTCCAAGGAGCCTTACCATATGCCGACAGGCCCAGAATAACCACGGCGAAGACGCCTTGCACGGCGCGGAGAGCGAGCATCAGAGGGAAACCCATTTTGAAAGTCGTGAAGTCGTCGGTTGGAATATTAGGTGGGTATTGGTGATGTTGGTGGAGTTCGAAGTCTGCGGGTCGAGCAACTAAAGAGAATGTATGGTATAACGGGCAGCCTGTGCACTGGTTTAAAGAAGGAGAAATAGGGAGGTGGCCCAGAAAGTGAGAAAGTAACCCAGGAAGACTTAATGAAGGGGGAAGACACAGCGCGCATGCAGGGCATTAAAAGCATCGAGCCAGTATATATCGGAATGAAGCCTACTGTGGCATGGACGCGCATGTGTCCAGGGTCAACCTCGCCTGCACGGGAGACAAGTGCGCTACGATGTACCAACCTGAAGCCTATGTGAAACACGGCACGACAGGGGCATACCCACGATCTGGTGCAGGAGGGTGCGACGAAGCCGTCCAATGTCATGCTCGGTTTGGGGCGCACCCTGGGCCCTTGATACTATACTTTTAGATTGACCTCAATGCCCCCGGGCGGAGATAAATCTGCACCTGCAGCGGCAGTGGGCACGCGCTGGTGGACGAGGTATTTCTGTAACCGCCGGCAGTACGTGACGGCGGTTAGGACGGAGCCAATGGGTTGGGATCGCGCGAATGGGACGAGCGACCTAGTGACTCGACTCATCTTCTCGCGTTTGATTGAATTTGCTCGGAACCATGTGCAGTCTGCTAAGCTTAAAGTAAGCCTCGCCGACAGGTGATCATTGTGCCGCAGGCGTCCCGGACGGAGTACGGATACGGGTCAGCCTTGCTGAAGCTGCACTGGCAAGCGCGCACACTAGGCGGTGGTTCTCGAGGCCTGCCTGTTCATGAACACCGTGACTATACACTCCTGCACTGCTGTAGGAGCACGGTCGCACTTGATATTGACGTGCCATGCGGAGGAGGGGCGTGACTGAGGGCCACCTGGCCTCGCACCCTCGGTAGTGTAATACAAGCTCAAGAAGACTGCACAGAAATAGACCCCCAGCCGGCTAGGGAGATCAGCACCATGGGATTGAAACAGGGAAAGATGGAATCGGAAGGAGAAGCGCAGGGCAAGTGGCAAGGAAACATGTTTTGCTGGGGCATCGTGTTTCTGAGGACAAGGCTCCTCGACGCCTTGGCAGTCTCCGGACGGTCAGAGTCCAGCGACAGCGGGCTTGGCTCTCAAGGAAAGGCGCTGGCCTCTGTTTCCAGATATTTCGGGTGTGCTCGAGGCCATCCGTGCCAAGGCGTTAACGACAAACTGGTCCGGGAAGATGGAGTCGTCCTGCCTGGCCTGTGTCTGAGAGATCTCGAGCGCCAAGTGGACCAAGGCGACTGAATCGGTTCGCTTCGAGGCCAAGTGCTCGAGAGCGGCCGGTGCATGGCGACGTTGAGACCTTGCTCTGGGGTCGGCCCTGGGGTGTATGACTTGTCGTCCTGCAGCTGGGGTAGGTCTGTGTGTCTGTGTGTTGGAGTTTGGACCGCTGAGGGCCCAACAAGGGAGGAAAACTCTGGCGAGACTCAAGCAACTGCATTCAAGCCAGCAGGGCCAAGGAGCTGTCGTCTGGTCCAGTGGCATTTTCCACTGGCTCGGGTCGAGTCATGGTGGGGCCTGCAAATGCTTGTGTTCTGGACTCTAAATCTGAGGCTGAGAATTGTGTCTTGGTCTAGATGGTGCGAGAAGTTACCACGCTCTAGACCGGCCTCTTGTCAATAATAAATAGCATGGAGCAAGAATGGTGAGACGCAGGTGAAGAAGTGTCGTGCCCAGGTGTTGAGTGTCAAGCCGCCGTGCACCTCGGCGCAATGCGACGGCCAGCTGAAGGAATCGAGACATTATGTGCGCCCGTTCAGCCGGTGCACGGCTTGAGAGGATTGCCTGGGCACCCGGCCGTCGACGGAGCGGCAGGAGTGATATGTACTGAAGTCTCGTCAGTGATCCACACTCCATATAGACTATATAGGAGTCCGGAGGAGTCCGGAGGCACGGTTCAACGATTGAATAGTTGAGCGGTTGCGCCGATGAACTCGTGAATGTAGATAATCGAGATGACGATCAGCAAACGAGACATCTGGTGAATGATTAGTAGCTCAATGGAGACGATCCTCTGAGCCTGATCGACTCCTAGAAGCCGGTGAGGAAAAAAGGGTGTAACCATGTAAAGTATGAAGCCATTCGAGGTTCGCAGGTAAGAAAAGCATGTGATCGCTGCATTATCTGAGATGCACCACAGACCTCAGCAGCTCATGTTAGTGATCAAGCTTCGCTGCACTCAATCTGCACATCCTTATTCGTGTCGGGAGACTAGGAGGGAGGGTGGGTCGGTGGCCGGGCCGAGAAGAATGACGTTGCGACCTGGATGAGGGACGTTGTCTACACGTAGCTCTCTCCAAACTCTAGGTAGTTATCACCACCTGTGATGCTCGTTCAGGCTGTAGTCTCGCAGTCAACGAGCAAGGTATTTCTCCGTCTCAGACTGGTCTCCGTCCACAACAATTGGCATCAAGCACCAATGCACTGGAGATAAAATGTAGACAGCCGTCTCCAGTACCTAACAGGTCGATAATGCGATGCTGACCGTACGATACGGTGTTATCTTTGCCGAGGTTCTCGGGAAGCCCACTAAACTAAGTCTGGTCATCTGCCACCCCTTGGCTACCACCAACACATCCGCCCGGGCAGTGCAGTGCAGCAAGCAGACAGAATATGATAGAGTAAACACTTCTCAAATACTATTCTTCTCTTCTCTTGTAGAGCAACCGACCCGTCTTGACAACCGAAGTGGCCACCTTCCTCCGTACCGCACTCCAGCTCCAGTCTCCCCGTGCCTTCCTAACCCAAGTCGTGGTCGGTCCCTGTGGCGCACCCCATCTCAATTCTCAACTCTCGACGCGACACCTGCAACTGGTACTGACAGCCCGTATCCTCCGGTCAGTAATTCGGTCCATGCCCATGACCTGCTATAGACCTGTTAGAGGCCAGCACGTTGACCGCTTTGTATTCACAGGAACAGAAACCCCCAGCACGCCACCCAAGATGCGCTACGAACCTGACGTCAAGGCGCTCATAGCCAAGTGCTCCACGCCTCCTCCCCCAGGCTCTCCCTATGGCCTGCCCATCCCCGGCTCCGAGCGCGAGAACCGAACTCCTGTCTATCGCAATTGGGCCTTTCGCGACGGCCCTCTGCTCGAGAGGCTCGAACCACACTGCCTGACATTCCATGACCTCTTCGAGGAGGCATGGCAGGCTCGTCCCAACAAGCGCATGTTGGGCCACCGGCCCTGGAACCCAGCCACCAAGACCTGGGAGCCCAAGTACGAGTGGCAAACGTATGCTGAGGTCGCTGAGAGGAGGAAGAACCTCGGTGCTGGTATCGCGGAGCTGCATCACCGCATCGGCATCACCGCTCAGAGCTATGGCGTTGGAATTTGGTCCCAGAACCGGCCCGAGTGGCAGATCACAGGTCAGTCCAGTCGCAAAACCTCCTATACGTTGCAGATATCCCGTTTTCAGGCCCGACATTGACCATCTGTACAGAGCTTGCCCTGGTTTCGCAGTCCTTGTATCCCGTGACGCTGTATGAGACGCTGGGCCCCCAGACAACCGAGTTCATCATTAACCACGGCGAGTTGGTATGCGTGGTCACCTCACTGCCGCATATACCCACCCTTCTGAAGATAGCGCCCAAGGTGCCCTCGCTCAAGCTGATCATTTCTCTCGACTCGTTGGACGACGGTGAGATGAGCGGACACTCTAAGCAAGAGCTGCTGAACAAAGTGGCCGCCGATAGCGGGATACAGATCTTCTCAATTGGTGAGGTGGAGGCCATTGGCCGAAACTCTGGACGTCAAATGCGGCCCCCCCGGAAGGAAGACATCTTCACCATCAACTACACCTCGGGGACGACGGGCGACCCCAAGGGTGTTGTCCTCACCCACGCAAACTCCGTTGCTGGAATCTCTGCCGCGCGGTCTTCTGGCACTGTCGGTGAACATGACGTCCACATGTCGTATCTTCCGTTGGCACACATATACGGTCGCATGGCCGATCAGGCTGCATTCCTCGCCGGTGCTCCTGTTGGGTATTTCCACGGCGATGTCGCCACCCTGGTCGAGGATATGAAGATCCTGCGGCCGACGGGTTTCATGTCGGTGCCCAGGCTTTTCAACCGTTTCCAGGCTGCCCTGACTACGGCGACCGTGCAAGCAGAGGGAGTGAAGGGAGCTCTTTCCAGGCACGTCATCAACTCGAAGAAGGCATCCATGAAGCTCCCGCCAGGCAAGGCAACAAACAAGCACATCCTATACGACAGGATATGGACACCAAAGGTGCGGGCAGCTGTCGGCCTGGACCGTGTGCATTCGATGGTCAGCGGTAGTGCCCAGCTGGATCCCGATGTACACCAGTTCCTGCGAGCTGCTTTCGCCAACGACTTCTGCCAGGGCTTCGGCATGACAGAGACATACGCCGTGGGCATAGTACAGTACAAGGACGACTACACGACCGGCAACATCGGCGCCCCGATGGCATTCATAGAAGTCTGCCTCGAGTCCGCTCCCGACTTGGAATATACCGTTGAAGATAAGCCCAACCCACGCGGCGAACTGCTGCTGCGGGGCCCCATCGTCTTCCAGGGCTACTACAAGAACGAGGAAGAGACGAAGAAGACCATCGACCCTGACGGGTGGTTCCACACCGGCGACATCTGTGAGATTGACAACATGGGCCGGCTGAAGATTATCGACCGCAAGAAGAACGTGCTCAAGCTCGCGCAGGGCGAGTACATCTCGCCCGAGCGCATCGAGAACGTCTACATGGGCAGCACGCCCATCATCCAGACGGCGTACGTGCACGGCGATCCCAAGGAAAGCGCGCTGGTCGCCGTCTTCGGCATCGACCCTGACCAATTCGCCCCGTACGCGAGCAAGATCCTGAAGAGGACGGTACCGGCCACCGACCGCGCGGAGCTGAAGGCCGCGGCCAACGACCCCAAGGTCCGCAAGGCGTTCGTCAAACAGCTGGATGAGTATGGGAAGAGGCACAAGTTCAACAGCTACGAGAAGGTGCGGAACTGTTACATGGACATCGAGCCTTTCACAATCGACAACGAGCTTTTGACGCCGACGTAAGTCCATCCCCACGGCCGCTGACCATCAACCCGGCCCTTTCCTTGTCTATTGTTGGCTTGACAAACCAGTGCTAACAGACCGTTAGGCTCAAAATCAAACGTGTCCAGACGGCCAGGGCCTTCAGGAAACAAATCGACGAGATGTACGAGGAGCTGCACCGCCAGGGCGAGCTGACCAAGGCCAAGCTGTAGATCCCGGCCGCATCAATTCACAGTATATTCCCACTTGTGCGGTTTCGTTTCCCTGGACTGTCGTAAAAATTGTACGGTTGGGAGCAAAATATTATGGGAAGAAAAGATTATGGCTTTGTGCAGGAATGTGTGATTACCAAACATTGTTGACAATTCCTGCCTATTCTTTCTGACCTTCCTCGGCCCCTCCTGGTTCACCCAGCTGCAGCCGCCATATAGCATCACGCGATGTACTGACTGTGTTTCTCACAGTCCACTTAGACATCTGTAACCATCTGTAATATGATTTAGAAGTCTGGGGGATACATCGCTGTAGCCTCCAAGCTTGTGAACAGACTGGTACCTCGGTTCCTGCGCTAGGTGGAGGTGCCACACCACGGGTGGACTCTGTCGTTCCGATAGTGCGATATTTACCTGGTCGTTGCAATGCAGCAAAGCGAGTAATGCTAGTTAATTGGCCACTAAATGCTTGACTGTCCAGAGCTTGTGGTCCCACCTGTCACACATGGCAATCCTGGGGCTCTGCATGTTATCAAGAGGGTATTATTTCTGCAAAATAATGCATGCTATCCCTTTCTTGCTGCTAAAATTGTGCATTTGCTCTTTATGAGGTAACTTTCATGCTAGAATTGCAACCTGAAGAAGGGGGGTTTAGCAGCTCTTCCCTGCCTGTCCAAGTTAGCAGCGCCTTCCATGAAAGCTCTCACCATGGAATGATTCCAGCTTTTAATAGACTGCTAGCAATATCAAATGTCAATGTCATCTTTGCAAGAATTTAGAACATGTTCATTCTGTCATGTTCTCAATTGAACAAGGCTTATGCTAAAAAAGAGTTTTTAAATACATTTAATCTAGGGTTAAAAACTTATAAGTTATTTTAACAAGCTAAGTAATACATTTTATTATTAAAAACTATTTAAATTTAAGTTTTTATTTAATACCCTTTTTTATTACCTTATTTAATATGTAATTATTTTTTTACATCTTAAAAGTAGTGTCTTTAATTTTAGTCCCTTTTAGCACTTTTAGTGGAGAATATTTAGTTAAGCGTAAAATCCCAGCAGCTTTCATGACGCGCCACCTGCAATGGCGACGCCTACTTAAATAATCTCGCGTCGCTCGAGCCAAGGACTCACGATGGCGCCTCCTCGGCAAACGGCGCCTAGAGAGGTCATCGACCTCATCTCGGACGATGATGACGACGCCTTGCAGCATGTCCAACCACGGCTACCGGCTCCTCCGCCTGCGCTTGCAAATGGCACCACCAACCGCGTCGCCAACGGCTTCGTGGACTTCGTGCCGCCGAGCGGTACCCCGTCCTACGGAAGCGCGCATGCGCATCCACCTGTTCCTGCGCAAGAACAACCATTCTACCGGCGTCACGCCCCCAGTACTCCTGCCTACGCCCCCTCGCCACCGGCAAAGCGGCAGAAGCTTTCAGAACCACCGCGGGGGATAGTGGACGACGAGCAAGTGATCAGGAAATCTGTCGGCATACACCTTTCTTCCTATGCGAGGGATGCCGTTGAAGCGCTCAACAACAAAAACGTAGATGAGGATAAGCTCAGAGGAGAAGTAAGTGGGCACCCACAAGATACTGGGAGAGTTCTGTCCCACTGAAGATGACTCTGACAATCTCGTCGCAAACAGATCCAAAAAGCCCTTACAGACCAATTCGAAACCGTAATTCGAAAGAATGGGCGCCTTCCTGATGGACTGGTCATCCTTGCCACTCAACGTGCGAGAACGTTAGCTAAGAACTTCGCTGGTCTGCCGGTAAGACGACGCGTGGCTACTGATGGGAAGATTCGAAGACTGACATATATGGGCTAGGGCTTTCGACGGACGCAATTTGCTCACTCTCCCCCAAGCAAACCCCTACCAGCCCAACAGCACACGTTGCCTCCTCCTCGAGCTTCTGGACTTGTGAACGGCCACCCTGTTGCTGCTCGACCGCCCGCTGCTTCCACCTCTTCACCGCTTCCCAATGGGTTGCCCTCTGTTACCGCGCCCACGCCCACTCGAAGTCCAGCGCAGAACATCTCTAGCCTCCCGACTACCCTCAACAAGCCGCAGAAGAACCTGGCCAGGGAGCCGATCGCACAGCATGTCGTCACGTCAAACACACAGTCCGAGGATGTGCTTCCACGGACCTCTCAACCTCCAACTGCACCCCGTGCCGTGCGGCCACGTACACCTCCCTCGTCGAAAAGAGCGAGATCCGCTGCGAAATCGGCCCCGACATCCCCGGCAAACTTCCGTTCCCGTGCTAAGGTCGCGGCTTGGAAGTCCAACAAAGATAGTCACGATGTGAAGGAGCGATCCACTTCAGTCTACTTCTCTGTCGAGCAACGTCCATATCTTCAAGCGGAGGTACGGCAAGAGATCTTGAAGGGTAGTGGCCGGCTGAGTAAGATGCGGCCAGGTGAACTGGACAAGCCACATATTTTTCACGTGGATTTCACTCTCGAGGAAGCTTGTAAGCTCCAGATGGTGGCGCTCCAGGTTGCGGCTCAACGGGTGACAGGGTCCATTAAGAAGTACGACGACCCGGTTAAGGGCCTGACGAAGCTGCTGAGAAAGCTGGAAAGTCCTGAAAACATCGAGTTCCTGATCCGCCAGCTCGAACCCAAGATCGAGACTAGAACCCAATCAGACATTGCTCACTTCCTGTCCGATGTATTGCAAAAGAAAGCTAGGACTCAGGACCCACGCGTACTGTCAATAGAGAAAGACGTCTTTGACAAGCGCGGCGAAGCCCTGCGCGACAGCCGCCTTTCGTCGCTTCTCATGGCACGGGAGGTCACCGGAAACCGCTTCAGAACAACTCGAATGAGAGACCTCACAAACGAGTTCCGGAAAAGTCTTGAGGACGGTCTCGAGCTCCGGTCAGAGTTCACCAACTGCGCGGGGGATATTTCTGCAGTCAGCTGGGTATCCAACTCTGCGTATGTTGCTGGTACCACGGCGCATATGGACTCGCACAACCAGCAGTACAATAAGCCTGGAAACCTTCTGCTAGGCTCGGTTGCTCCGGCGCCCACCGAGTTGAAGTCTTATCCCAACCACCGCATTCCTCGTCCGATTGTTGAGAAAGGCGAGAACTCAACAGATGAGATGCGCGAGTCTCAAGATCCATGGCTCTACACCTCTGTTGTCTCGTCAGACTATGATCCAATACACGACCGGACGTACACGTCTGGTTTCGATCGGAGCGCTAAGATCTGGCGAGTCGACAAGTCAGGCTCCTCGATGCAATGTGTTGGCACCTGGATGCACAATGGCTTCGTCAACTTCGTACAAACCTCTCAGCTGGCACATCCGACAGGTTTGGTAGCCACTGCTGCCGACGTGCCGACTGAGGCTGTCAGAATCTACACTATCAACCCGGAGGATTTTTCAAACAGTCCATATGCATCATTTTCGGCTACTAGGGTACCCGACGCAGATGGAAGTTTCTCAACGAAGTGGACTTACTTCCCATCAACGATGAAGTGGGGCGTCGAGGAGAGCGTCCGTCATCTCTTGCTGGTTGGCTTTTCTCCGCGTAGTCTTACGGACGACGAGAACGATATCCCCGAAGATCGGCTGAATACCGGCGAGCTGTGTCTGTGGGATAGCATTACGGGACAGGCGGTTCGCATCCCAGGCGCCAACTCCCAAAATATCTTTGAGGTGCAGTGGCATCCGTATCGGCCCGAGTTCATTGCGGCGTCTTCACCGGCAGGCGAATTCGATGCCGATATTCGAACACAAGTCAGGATCTTTGTTAGAGACAAGACTTCTGAATACGATGTTCAATTCAAGTTCTTAAAGTCCTTCGACTGCACAGCTCATGACATCAACGAGCTCACAATCATGCCGAATAGCCCGGCGTTCTTCTACATCACGGCCGGTTGTACGGATGGCAAGACCTACGTGTGGGATTCAGCGCAACCCGAGAGTCTACTAAGGAGACCTATTCATGTGCTCGCTCACGGACCGCCTTTAGAGGGCATTACTGTAGGTGACAACGAAGACGATACCGGCGTGAAATTCACGGCTTGGGCGGCGTCGATGGATCGATTTTACACGGGGTCTTCGGATGGAGTAGTCAAGGTTTGGAACATCCGAGGAAAAGAAGCCAAAGGTAGAGTCATCCTCGAGGCACCAGCCCAAATCTCACACGGCGCATTCTCGCCCGACTACTCAAAACTCGTGATCGGCGATGCAAGCGGGCGCATCTTCATCTTGTCTGTCGGCGAAGACGAGGAGAAACCTGCGTCGTTTGTCAGCCTGCCTGGCCCTCCGGGGCTGGGTGCGACGACCCGGCGCAGACCAACGCCCATCGCACCGCACGCGGAGCCACCACCTCCGCCGCAGCTCCTCCAAAGACGGGAGACTAGCTACGATCCGGGCCGCGCCTATGTCACCGCGCGGCAGCTGAAGTTCAGCGGAGATCCCACCGTGGGAATGGTACAGGACGTCAACTACGCAGAGACGGGGCTGTTTCACCGTGAGGCACACGCCGAGTACGACCCGACGAGAGAACTCATGGCGTACGTTGAGAGCAAGCAGCAGATCAATTCCAAGATGTTCGCCAAGGCTCCTATCCGCACCAGGCGCGTGAAGAGAATTGGCCTCTCCGGCGAGGACGCCGATCACATGGATGTTGATGGAGAAGAGCTACAGGCGGACGAGGTGGCGAGGCGGCACGAGGAGAACCGCAAGCTCGACCTGGACTTCGAAGGGCTGAGCCTCGAGACCCGGGAGGCCCTCGAAAGAGACCGCGTCCCGTTGCAGGAGCTTCGCGATGGCGTGGAGTACTGTGGGCTCGAGTACATCGATGAGGTCGAGGAGAACCTCAAGAAGGGTGTCGTCGACCGGAAGAAGGAGGACGATGACGGCATGGGCTTCTGAAAAGGAACTATTGCGGTTGTGTCTTCAGCTAATCTGTTGCGACCGCGCACGACGTAACGGTATGGCGACGCGAGGCGAGACAAAGCACTTACTTGCTTGATTGTAGTCTGCATTGGAGCGAGGCGCTCCGGAATGGGATCTTTTCCTGCCCCATGTGTCGGCGTCACGGTATTGTAAAGAGGCCCTTCTTCGGTTAGATTGTGTGCTCCGTTGTCAATAAGCCTAAGTAGCTCTAATCAAAGATGTGGATCTATGGAATACCTTGTCCCCAGAGGCAGTAGCGACGCACACGGTTGACCAACCGTTGAAGGACAGAGGCATGCAAAGTCGCCAAGGGGATGGTGGTACCGAGGTTGTCGGGATAGACAGCTGAGCTGTACGCGTATGTGGTCGCGGAAATCATATACACCGTCACCTTTGGGTCTGGGACAACATATACTTAGTGGGTGTGCCCCAAAAGCATACAGGCGAGGATCCACACGATGGGAGACACAGTCTATCCAGCACATCAGCTTGGCTCAGACCAGACCACACCACCACAACATAAAATGGGATCAATCACTGGGGGACCCGTGCATGCTGCATCGACATATCTCTTTATATGCATGCAACTGTAGCTAAAGCTCGGAACGCCCGCCCTGTCTATCTCATGATACTGAATGCTGACGCGGTACAGACCAAAGATTAAAAAGAAACCATCTCAATACTCGGAAACCAAGAAAATGTCAGCCACAAAAAGCACACACAATCCTCTTATCTTCCCTTTTTATCTCTCTTCATACCATCGTCTCGAGAAGCGTAAAGTTGTTTCGTGAACCAGCCCAGAATGTTCACCCTGGTAACGCCTGCCGCTCTAATGCTTTGCCGTGACCGCCTCACCGGTCACCCGCTCGACAGCCTGCTTTGCCCTGTAGTTGGAGGAATGAGTGTTAGTCGGCGATTCTAAGAGCGTACGTTGGGGAGAGATTAGCAAGGGGGGAGGGGCGGTGTCGTTTTCCGCTTAGACTTACATATCACCGAGCGCGACCATGCAGATGGTCTGCCACATGCCCAGGCCGATACGGGGCGCGACACCGCGGTACAGACCCTTAAGACCGTTGGTGTTGTAGATGTACCGGAAGGTGTTGCCGACCGTCATCTTCTTGGGGCGGTTGGGGTCCTCCGTCTTGCTCTGCATCTCGACGCGGATGACCTCGATGGGCTGGTTCCACGCGGAGAGGCCACCGCCCAGGCCGGAGGCGACGATCTTCTCCCAGGGGCTCAGCTTCTGGCCCTCCGCCTTGCCGGTGACGTTGCGGATGCCGGTCTCGGCCAGGCGGGACAGGCCGAAGCGGGAGCCCCAGTTGGTCATCTGGCGGATGGCGACGGCGTTGACACCCTTGTTGATGCCCCGGATGCCCTCGCGGCGGTAGATGTCGGCGAAGGTGGCCCAGGTGGAGGGGGGCTTGCCGCCGCCCTCGACAACCTTGTGCTTGGTGATCTCGACTGTCTTCATGCATGTGCAGAAGCCCATGGTGGCGTAGGCCTGAGCCACACCGCCCGTCACGCCGCCCGTGATGCCGCCGACGAACTCGGAGGCGCCAGCCGCGCGGGCGTAGTACTCGGCCTCGGAGGCGACGAAGAGGAGCACGGCGCCCTTGGTGGAAGCCTCGATCCAGGCCCAGGGGATGAGACCCTGGTAGAAGCCGAGGACACCACCACGGGACCAGACGCGTCCCAGGGCGCTCGTGAAGCCGTCACTACGGTGAGCGGCCATGGTGGTCTTGACGACCTCGAGGGGCTGGCCGAGGGTGGTGACCTCGAACATGTTCAGACCGGCTCCGAGGAGCAGGTTGGAGAACTTGATGGGCTTCTTCTCCAGGGTCTTCCCCGAGGCCGGGGTCGGCACGGCGGTGGCGGCGGTGGACATGACGATGGCGGGTGTTTAACGGGAAGGGGCCCTGACCAAGGGAGACAGTGTGCTTCTTCGCGGGCTGGTGTGCTTGCGTCGAGGGTCAGGCGGACTCGGCTATGCTGTTCGGAGGTCGCACAGGTTAGAATGTCGCGCACTAACTAGAGAGGTCTGGGGTATTGGAAGGCATGTGCGCGCTGAGGCAGTCGGGGCTGAAGAAGCATACCAGAGATTAATGATGATTTGCCGTGTAGACGAGAAACAGACTTCAGATTCCGAATTTGACTTCTCGTTGCACTGCAGGGAATGAATGAAGGGTTTCTGGAGGAATTTGGGGAAGTGTTCTCTTGGATCAGATCTGCATACCCGCACATGTCAGTCGAGGTTCTGTCGGCTACTCTTCGGTGTGTGGGTGCTATTCGCCGGAGTGCGCCAGCTTGGGGGAGCTTCCCCCACGTCCGCCGCTGATGGTCTGGGGGGAGAGCTCCGTTCCCCAGGGCAAGGCAGGCGGGAGCAGAGCTGCACTTACATTTGTGGAGTACTCTGGACTTTTCAACGTCTTGAGGCTGTTCTTGCTGTTGCTATCGTTGTTTGACGATGGACTGGATTGACAGTATACTTATTCGACGATGCAGTGAGATGGAAGGATGAATAGGAGATCTGGCTGGTTTGGAATCTCAGCTGCGGACGGCGGACAGACAAAGAAACGGCAGGCAGGGCGGGCAGGTTGGCATCTCTCTCTCTCTCTCTCGGGCATTCAACTCCCTCAATCAGCTCCAAACAATTGGCGATCAGCGGGCGTGAGCTGCTCGGGTACCTGGGTACCCTGCGCATTACGGGACCCAGCACGGCACACCACACACAAGCGCAGGGCTCTGAACGTGCTTCCTGCTCGGGTTTCTGCAGAGCAGCTCCGACGGCTGGTCAGCAGAAGGTACCTCGGACTAACACACGGCCAGCGCGCAGGGACCGGGTATCTTTTGGTAGCGCCGCCTCGGAGCTTCCCACACTCAACGCCCTCAACAATGGGGACCCACGTTTCCCAACGGGCCAACGCTCAAATTTCGACGGCCAGTTGAGCCTTCGGCTGTCAGGGGTCGGTTCGATTGACTTTTTGTCCCGGTCCGCGAAACGTGCTGTTCCTTTTTCGACTCTCGTCTACCTCTTCGTCTCCTTCTCGGCAGCTCGGCAGGGAGGCTTGGCACGGGCGGTTTCGGGCTTCCACAGGTGCATCAGAGATACGAGCCCCCAAAGCCACGGGCTGGAAGCCCGAGTAATACCCACCTGAAGTCAGCTTGTCAGCGCCAATGCTTGGTCAAGGTAGTAGCAACTGTCGTCGCACACGGTGCATGTTGCCGGGTGCAGCTTGTACAACTTGGAATAATCCTGACCAATGGCCGTCCAAGGGGAAACATCGCAGAACATCAGATGCTTATAACACCAGGCTCGCTGGATCCAAATGCTCGTTCACATCGTACAGAATTTTGGGATACATAATGTAGTATACAAGCGCCAGGCATGGGGTATCGCTCCTTGCTTCTACCTCCCCAGTCGTCATAGCACTCGCAAACGCATCCCTTTTGGTCTATCGTCTTGTTTCCTCGTGCCCTGTATATAACACGCCCAGTCTGTGAAATTGCTCTTTAATCATCCTGGTCTTCCAAAAATGCCGGTATCAATCCACACAAGTAAATGCCTCTGAACTCATTACAGCTTCTTCGTGATCTCGATCCACTTCTCGGTGGAGAAGGACTTAGGCCTGCGGCGTGCGTGCGTCAGCAATCAGGTACAGGCCAGCCACGCGGGCTTATTTTTTTATTTTAAAAAAACACTAGGACGAGCTTACCTCTCGATGGGGGCGCCAACGGCACGGTCGATGATCAACTGGGGCAGGACACCAATGGCACGCGAGACACCGAACAGCACGGTGTAGTAGTTGGCCTCGGTCAGGCCGTAGTACTGCAGGAGGACGCCAGAGTGGGCATCAACGTTGGGGTAGGGGTTCTTGGTCTTTCCGTGCTCGGTCAGGACGCCGGGGGCGATCTTGTAGACCTGGCTGACCAGCTGGAACATGGGGTCGTTGGGCATCTTCTCCTGGGCGAACTTGCGCTGGGCCATGTAACGGGGGTCAGTCTTGCGCAGCACGGCGTGGCCGTAGCCGGGAACGACACGGCCCGAGTTCAGGGTGGACCACAGGTAGTCGGTGATGGCCTTGTCAGACAGGTCGTTGCCAACGGCCTTCTTCATCTCAACGAGCCAGTTCAGCACCTCCTGGTTGGCAAGGCCGTGCAGGGGGCCGGCAAGACCCTGGAGACCGGCGGAGACGGACAGGAACGGCGAGCTGAGGGCAGATCCGACCAGGTGGGTGGTGTGGGCGGAGACGTTACCACCCTCGTGGTCGGTGTGGATGGTCAGGTAGAGACGCAGCAGCTCGATGAAGTCCTTGTTCTCGCCGAATCCGAGCTGGTTGGCGAAGTTGAAGGAGTAGTCCTTGTCCTTCTGGACAGGGGCGACCTTGCCTCCCTTGAAGACGTTCTGGTAGATGCGGGCGGCAATGGTGGGCAGCTTGGCGATCAGGTCCATGGAGTCCTCGAAGGTGTGTCCCCAGTACTCCTTCTTGTTGATGCCCTTGGCGTAGGCCTTGGCGAACGAGGAGGTGTGCTCGAGGGCAGTGACGGCGAGGGACAGCTGGGCCATGGGGTGCAGGTCGGAGGGGCAGCGGTCGATGAGCTCCTCGATGAACTTGGGCACATCGGATCGCGCGGCCCACTCGGCGGACAGGTCGCGGACCTGCTGCTCGGTGGGGACCTCGCCGGTCAGGAGCAGCCAGAAGAGACCTGAGATGTTAGGGTGCACTCGTAGACAACGCGCGCGGACGTGAGGGATCGAACTCACCTTCAGGCAGGGGCTCGTTACCGCCGGGGGCCTTGGGGAGAAGCTCCTGGCACTCGGGGATGGTCTTGCCACGGAAGCGGATACCCTCCTCGGAGTCGAGAACGGAACCCTCCCAGACGAGGGACTTGATGCCACGAGCACCACCGTAGACCTGGTCGAGGGTGACCTTGTCGACGACCTTGGAGCCATGTTCCCTAGATGTGTGTGCCCGTGTCAGCAGCCATGGGTCCTCCTAGTTGCGCGCGAAATGGGTCCGGACAGGCGGATTTGTGGTGACTGACTTTCGGAGGGTCTTGATCTCCTCGATCTTCTCGGGCAGGAGCTCGGCGAAGCGCTCCTTGAGGGTCTGGCAGGAGGGCGATATGTTAGCAAGACAGGCCAAGCATGTGTCGCCCGAGACCGGACTGCTCGCCACAGCGGACGCGAGGGTTTGGAGCTGCTCGGTAGCTCCCAATGACGGCGACGTACCTGGGTCTTAGCGGAGTAGCATCGGATAGCTTGGAAGGAGGTGGTTCCGGCCGAAAAAGCAGGAGCCCTGAGAGAAGTTCTCAGGGCGGAAGAACCGAGGCGCATGGCGGCAGACATTGTGGATGCAGATGCACAGGCGGAGGCACAGGCAGAGGGAGGCTGATAGATGGACTGGAGGAAGAAAGCAGAAGAAAGTTGTCGGGATTAGAAAAGGCCAGAGAAAAGAACGCAAGGGCGGCGCAAAATTCGGCAGAGCGGATGGATGGTGGACTCCAGAGATAACCGATGCGAATTGGTTGGGGGTGCAGCTCGACGCAGCGCTGCCCATGTACAGGTACGGCTGAGAGGTGCTGTGGCGTATCAAAGCGGCGGGCCACCTGGTAGGCCCGGTACGGCAAGTAGCTACGTGCACGGAGGAGGCTCACAGCCCAGTTTCAAAGCTCGCACCTCGGCCTTGCGCTGTTCAACGTGTCGTCTTTGACGGTGACTGACACGCGGGCATGACGAACATGGACAAGACTACTTAGGCATCTCGATTGCCTCATTTTCAGGTCCGCTTGAACCTCTCTTCTCAGTGATGCCCCTACGTGCTTGGGACGGGAGCTGCAGGCGGTGCATCGTCTCTCTCTACCAGCAAGGCTAGCTCCCCTATGTACAGTACCTGCATCGGCCTCCCCAGGAAAGTGACAACGGGGAAAATATTCTGGGCCCAGCGCGTTTTCGCAGATTGACGTCAGCTCCGAAGCTTGTCCCTTTTTTCTCCCTCCGGACTCCGGGGCGCATTCTGTGAACTTGTTTGACTCGATTTTCCACCGACGGCGTTCCTTCTCACATCAGCATAAGGATTATCGGGAACTCGACCAGACCTGCACTGGCAGCGCAAGGTACTGTGTAGGCAATGAGAGCTGGCAGGCTGAGAAAAAAAAAGGCTCACTCGACACGGGCCCTGGTCGTCTCGTCAACGGCGATTACGTTTCGAGATCGAAGGTCCCAGCTAGGCCCGATTGCCCAGGTGGCAGGTGGCATTCGCGATTCCGAGGTCGCCCGCTGCTGCTGCTGCTGCCGCCGCTGCCACCGCGCAGCTGAGGCTCACAGCAACTGCTTGCTGTCACCAATTTGACCTAACAATTATGAGAAACCTGTGGCTTTCTTTGCTCATTTGTCAGGGTTGTCCTCCTGCAAGCGACTGGAGACAACCAACTTTGGAGGACTCTATCCCACTTGATGCGCTACTGCTCAGGTCGCGCATCGATATGGGTGATCTCTGTATGCTCTGTATATAGACAGTGAATAGCGAGTAATACCGTAATAATGACGGATCACTGTCCAGGTGTTCAGCTCTGGGCCAAGGTCCTGGAAACCAATGTGAAATACTACGTATTTCAGAACGAGCAGCACTGGTTATGAGACTGAATTCAATGTTGGCGTCGCTATTAAAACTACCTGCTATGTATGACTGACAGGTCACCCGCGGTCCCATTCAATTGATAGTAACTTTTGAGGGCAAGATTACTAAACGTCAACAATCCAACTGAGCAGTCTCCAATCAGCACTCCCATTCGCCATCCGACCGGCCCCAGACAGCCAGAAGCGAAGCCTGCATCCATTGCAGCGTAGCGTGGCATGGCATGGGCGTGGCAGTCACAGGTTCCTACTTGTGTGCCACTGCTTCGGCGCTAATCAGAACTGGCCCCACCCCCTCTTTTATTAGACCAAGATCCCACCAGACATTGGCACCACGCACCTGCCTGACGCTTGAAATCTCTTTCTCCCAAACATCATCGCCAACACCACGACGAGAACCAACAGCCACACCAAACAACACCATCACTCTTGTCGTCGGCATCCATCTCTTCATCAACCAATCTTCCACTGCCCTGGGGCACTTCATCGTATCTGCAGTAATCTCGACATCTTCGTCGCCACTCCTGGACCCCTTACGTAAAGCTTCGGCGCCGACTTTGACTTCGGTCCTGCCCTCGTCCGCCACACGTCGGCCTCGCTAGATTTTGTGGCCTGCCTGCGCAGTGGAAAGCTTGTAGGCTTTGGCGTCTGTCTGTCTGGCTGTCTTGAGTGACTGACGGGCCCCTTTTGACCGCTCTGACCGCCGTACACTGCTGTGCTTCCTGGTAACTTGTGGCTGCCAATCAATTCGGACCAGACAAGTCAAGAAAGCACGCATCGTACGCAAAACATCTACAGATCATTCCACCCAGGTTCAGGTGGCCTTGCCTATCTGTGCCTGCGTAGCCTTCGCTCTGGTTTGCGAGCCGTCGGGGAGATCGGGGTCGATTCACTTTGACCGTTGCCTGAGGAAGACACATACCGTATCTCTCGATTGTGTCGTCGCTACTCCAAACTATCGTGTCGTCGCCCGCAAGCGATCGAGGCACTGGTGAACATCGTATTCAGAGTGACGCCATCGGACGGGCCAGAGAGGTCTGTTGTTGAGTTCCGATCGTATTACATTATTTGGGTGGCCATCTGTCTCTCAGCTGAGCACCTCCGAAATCAAGCACCATGTCGTCCGCCGTAGCAGACCTGGAGAACAGTCTCCAGGCCATGCTTGGCCTCAAGCCTCCCGGCGTCTCTGGATCCAAGATCAGCCATTTGACCAGTCTCTGCATCGCCAACGTTCAGGTACGAATGCTGCCTCCCATAGTGACCCAGCACCACTTCAGCCCGAGCTCCAACACAAGCACAAGCACAAAGCTCGAGCTCGAGCACATGCAGTTATCCTGCACGCGTTATGGCATACTAACAAGAGCGCGCATAGTCCGAGTCAGTTCTCGTTCAGAAGATCTACACCCACTTCAAGAAAGCCCCCAGTACACATAAGCTTGGTGTCCTCTACGTTGTAGACTCTGTAACCCGCAAATGGTTGGAACAGGCCAAACAGCAGGGCCAGCCCGTCGGCAGCTCCGCCCCAGATGGCAGCTTCGCCGCCGGCGTCAACAGGGTGACGGAACTCATGCCAGTCCTGATGAACGATATTATTTCCTCCGCCCCACAGGATCAGAGGGTAAGTCATGTATCCATCGCGAGCATTCCCGCTCGAGGCAACCTGGAGAAGCTGCATGGTTGTAGTGAGGCATCACGACCCGTAAACCTCAAGCCTCATGGGCACTTCTCAACGCTCCCTTCTGGTGTATAGAGACTTACTAGTGTTTTTTGCGCGCGTAGGAGAAGATCAGAAAGCTGGTCGACATCTGGGAGAAGGGACAGACCTTCCCTGGCAAGATGATCGAGGGCTTCAAAGACAAGCTGAACAGTAGGTCACCCACCCACCATGTCTGGCCTTCCGGCCCTCCTGTCCCTGCATATGCCTCCTGGAGGCTTCGCGTATCATGGTCCGCGCCACAGAATGTCTAACCTGTTGTTCCAACGTAGACCAGTCTACAACTCCGCCAGGCAGCCCACCAGCCAACACGCTACCCTCGCTCAGCAACCGGCCAACCCCAGCCCCACCAGCAGTTCCAGCCAACATCATGGAAACTCTGGCAAACATCGCCCGCCAGAATGCCAACAACCCTCAGAAGACTCCGGCCACCTCTGCTCCGGCACCTGCTCCGGTTTCTACCGCGTTTCCCGGCGCCGGACCCCCCAGTAACCCTGCAGCTCTCCCGTCCTTCATGAACTCTCTGCAGCAGGGCATGCCCTTCCTGCCAACATCACAACCTGCCGCTCCGCCTGTAAATCCGCCTGCACTGCCGTTCATGGCACCTCAGCCTCCGGCTCAGCCTCAGCCTGCGCAGGTGCCCAACTATGGCGCTCAGAATGGTATGGCGGGCATCTTGAATGGAATGCAAGCCGCCGCCCCTGCGCCGCAGCCGGGCGCCACTGACCCGACCGCATTGCAGGTGGCCCTCATCCAGCAATTAATCCAAAAGGGAGTGCCCGCAGACCAAATTGCTGCTGTCGTGAAGGCCCTCGGGTCGAACACTCCCGCCGCTGCCCCTCAAGTATCTCAGCCGAATCAAGGCTCCTACCCGCTGCCCCCCAATGGCGCAAACGGCTGGGCACCTCCGAGGCCTGATGACGCTCGTGCTCCTAGATCTCCCACGAATAGAACCCATGGAAGGTCTCGTTCGCGGTCTCCGGGAAGACACTGGGAGCATCGTGATTCTCCTCGTGGTCGTGATGATCGGCGCTTTGGGGACTATGGGCGTAATTCTCCACCGCGTGATCGCTACGATGATCGTGACCGCAGTCGTCAGTACCGGCAACGGTCTCCTCCAGGACGTCAAGGCCACAACAGCCCTCGGCGGGATGAAATGCCTGCCTTCCAGCAGCAAAAGTGGATAGAGCACGATCCAAGCCTGCCCAGCGGGTCCATCAAGGTGCTAAGCCGCACTCTCTTTGTCGGCGGCGTGAACTGCTCTGAAAACGAGCTGCGGAACATCTTCAATGGCTTTGGTACCGTCCAGACGTGCATCGTAAACAAGGAGAAGCGCCATGCCTTCGTCAAGATGTATAGTCGTAAAGACGCTGTCAGCGCCAAGGAGGCGATGGACCAAGGTCGCAGCCCGGATGCACAATTGCGCACTCGTTGGGGCGTCGGCTTTGGACCTCGTGACTGCAGCGACTACCAGACTGGGATCAGTGTTATCCCTATCCACAAGCTCACCGAGGCGGATCGCAAGTGGATGCTCACAGCGCCTTATGGCGGAAGTGGTGGTCAGCCAATCGCCCAGGGCATGGTCGTCGAGGAGCCAGATATCGAGATAGGCGCCGGCGTGTCATCCAAGGCCATCAGCAGACGCATGCAGACGGACAAGGGCGGCAGTCACGGCCCTAAATCCTCTCATCGCGACAGTGACGACCGCCCCGAGCGTGGCGGTCGCCATGGCAGACGCGGGGGTGGAAGAGGCGACCATCGTCACCGCGATGAAGACCGCCCAGCCAACAGTCACAACGTAACCCCCACCGAGCCAGTTGTCCCCGGGTTTCCATATGGCATTTCCACCGACTCGAACGGCTTTCCCGTCTTCCCACCCGGCTTTGCGTTCCCGGCCCCCGATGCGACCACCAATCCTCCTTACTAGAACCAAGGAGAATCACAGTCGACAGGACCTGGTCCATCCTCAGGTGGAGCATTGGCGACAAGAGATTTCTATTCATCTCTAAGGCGCTCTGTGTGAACGTCATGCGTCGCGCTACACTGGGCTGCCTCAACCGAGAGGAGAAGAGCGTGGACAGATCATACCGATATTCAGGACGCTTTGTGATTATTATGGTGAGGCCTTCACCAGGCAAATATCCTGCAGGCTCATCGGCTGAATAATCCGCAGAGATGCTTCAACCAGAGACGGCGGTGAATGGTTTACAAGGGGGGGGGGATGTCTGCTTTGCCCAGGTCAGCACCCGCATCAATTGACATTGTGCATACTGCATCGGAGACGGTCTCCAATAATGGCGTTTGGGATGGACACGGTTTGTGACAAACTTGTGGGGCGCCTGGTCACGTTGTGTTGTTGATTGCGAAGGGGAACAATCGACCCGAGTTTGGTTCTCAGAAGTAATGCTCGGTTCATGTTGCCAGGGGAGACAACGAGCTGCGGTTACAGGATTACTAGTAACGAGAATATGAAAGTCGTTTTCGATCAATTGATACTCCCCATAATTTCACTTCTCGGTGCCTTTCTCCCGTTCCCGTTCGACTCGACTGGTTGCCATGGTTTCCCGGATGAACTGTCTAGGAGCCTTCCACTCAGCCATGGCAAAGCCTCTCGACATGGTGATGTATGTAGAGTGTCCTGCACTTGATGATAAATCAGAAGTAGCCACAAGTTTTAATTCGTCTTCTAGCCCGTTGTGCAATAAGAAATCCCCTCAGCATGCTCGAAGAGGTGTCCATTTCCCCCTCAACATGCCCTTCTAGCAGAAATTACAGAATTGCAACGAGCATGGACAGTATCGGCCTGACCCTAGCTAGCACAGATGCTTACATCCCGCGGGACCTCTGATTTGATGATGGCCTGGAAGACCTGCATTTGCCCGGGTATGAAGCTCAACGTCCCGACGAGTGAGGTCTCTCAAATTTATGTGAGGATGATCGTAAAAGCAGTGGGAGAATATCATGGTGGGTAAACAGTTCACGTACTTTGCTGGCACGACGAGATTGGGTGTCAAGGCGGTAGAATGATTGTTTGCTTTCAAGTTTCTAGCTTAGCTTACGGACGTGGACAGCCACAATACCTGGATCAAAGCCCATGTGTACCATATATGATCACGCTGTTCAGTTGTTCTGAATCTCCTAGAGCAAACCAGGCAACCATCCAACGTATGAGACGGCATCCGGCCATTCATTGCCCCCCCCCCCCCCGTTGGTCTGGTGGCTGTTGGAGGGAACCCTCTCCTGTGAGGCCTTCCGATCGTGTCCATCGTGATCACGAGCGCCTCCCTCTCCTTCTCCCTCGCGGGTGCTTCCTCGGAAGCAATGGAGAAACCTGTCCCAACAACGAGTTGTTGTAGGTTGCTGAGGTACATCTTTGGCCTCCGTCTCCTGTGGACCGCTTTCCTTGTCGTCTTTCGTTTTGCTTTGTTTGGAAGGAGTGATGAATTTCGCTATTTGTTTGGGAATATACTTCGAGTCTCTAAGTTGCAGAAGAGCAGTCTACTTTCAAGACTTTGATCGCGACAGCCCGTCTACTTTATCCTCGTGTCCGATGCTGATTCATCGCCTGGGGTGATCCAATGCTCAAGTAATGTCAGGATGAGGAGGCAGGCGTGACTGCTCTCGGAGTGTGGTCACATTGTTTACAATTACCTCACGATGTCTCCCAGTAGGTGTAGCTGGTCTGTCACGAACACGTCCTAATACGTGACCATTCCATGTCACTGGCCGGAGACTTTGGGTAGCCATCAGAGTCTACACGAATGCAAGCCACCAGTTCAGGGAATCGTGTACGGACATACAAAAAGATATTGTGTGAAGGTAAACGAAACGTGGGTTTTAACGCTCCTGCCCTCGACTGCAAAGCTCGAGGCCAAGTGACATGCTCAACGACATGAAAATGCGGAGGTTTTTGCGATGTATTTAAGTGCTGCTCAGACGCCACACAGATTAAGAGTAACTTGGCACGGGGCACAGAGAGCCCCACGTGGGCGCTGGCTCAGCCTCCAATACATGTGATCCGATATGGACGGTGATGGCTCATCTAGGTCCCATCCGAATCTCCATGCTCAACAATATGACATTGACCAATTCCTGTGGGAACAAGATGGGAAACTCCAGAGTTGTATAGAACGTCAAGTATCAGACTGAGTCAAGATGGGGCATCTCGCGCGTTGTATAGGGATTCTAGATCCTCACCACCAGCAATCATGATCGGTCTCACAGAAGTTGAAATACCTTGAACAATATATATCATAATAAGTATAGCAGAGCCGGTGCTATGGGAGAAATCCTCGGTGATTTGTTCATCAGCCCTAGGAAAGGTGCCCGAGCGCCTTTGGATGTCGGCATGTCCGGAGAATAGGAGAGGCCGCAGAGGGGTCTTCGCCTTTACTACAGAGCCGAGCGCGAGTCCCTCAAGGAGTCCTGTAACTGCAGTATGATTTGTGTACCCGCCTGTCCCATTCTCACAGTTGCCAGGTGATATCCTTAGCTTCATCTATGGATGCCTCTGGAACCGTCATAGACCGATGTTGCAAGAGCCGTTCTGCGGTTGTAATTAATCGATCCACGAATGCCCACCCAAAAACCATACCATGACACCTGGTTATCTGGTGATAGATGGTCAATAAGCTCCATTATAACATTCCTCATCGTGACGATCATGTTCGCAGGAATAAGCTGCAATCCAAACCCAGCCACCAAGAAAAAGCACACCGTTCAAGAAAAGCAAACAACACTGAATGACACAACAAGCCGTAACACGGGGCAACTCCCGGCGAGGGCCACAACGACTGGACCAGAAGTTTCCAGTCCTAAGACACGGCCGGCGAGCGATCAACACCCGCACGTGGCATTCATATCTCATGCATTCCATCATGCAATCGACACTCACACTGTGAGGAACGTGACAAAGGAAACGCGGCCGCTAGCCTTGTACCAGGTCGACGGCGGCCTGCGGTAGACAGGACCCGGCGCACTGGAATCCACACGATCGCGAGCCGTATCGGCGTTCTGGTGACGGGGCTAGCGACGTGCTACCTGAGGCCGCACGATCAAGCCACACTGGTGACAGACCAAATTGGCGGTCCACATCGCCCCATGGATGGATGGTCTGGGCGCTCGTAAGGCTGGAATAAGAAAACTTCGACCCGGACCGCCTGGCGTCTCGAGAGCCGGCTTCTCGTCACGTAGCGGCCCCCCCGCGTCGCCATCAAAGAAGCGGATGCTCTCGTGGGCACCCTCTGTGCACGCGCCAAAGTGCGCCAGGAGTTCTTGCACCAGCCCATCACGAACTCAGCCACTTGGCCGGTCGCTGCTGTCTTCCGACCGGGTTCCGGTCCAGACCCATATACTCCCGTTCGTACGGTTGATAGGTATGAGTGGGATGTAGAGGATTGCGTTCAGACCGTAGGCGTGCGCACCAGCGACCTGCACGCGAGGACTAGCTCAGAAAGGTTTTCCGCCGGCGAGCTCGAGAAGCAATGAAGAATACTGGTTCATGTCGTCAAAACAAGCCCGCCGAGCTGACCTAAGCGGCACTTTATCCATCGTTGCAGGAAGGCGACGTCCTGAAACAGCCGCTGTCATGGGGACAGGCCAAGATCGTCCAAAGTCCTAAGAGGCTGCGAGGATGGGACGCACCGCCCCGTTTCCTGCCGTGCATGGTAAACACGGGGGACGGTGTTCGTCTCAGGCAGAGAGAAACATTTATGCGCGCATGAAAGTAGCCGGCTTAGGTCGAGAACGGCCCACGGACTGAGCCCAAATCCGACCTCACAAGATATGCAAGGCTGAGACTTGGCTTTTTTCCGCAGCCATGAGACTTTGGTTTGGTTGTGAATTCGGGGGCGGCAACGCGTTTTTCGAAATTGCTCCAAAGGCCAAGTAAAGACGGGAAAACGTGCCAGCGGGAAACCTTAATGGCGAAATGGCCCATTTGCCACGGTCGACAAGACTGACACGAGCAAAACTCAATGTTCAGCCGCTCTCCAGGATGCAGTTGCCCCCACCGCGCGAAATATCGGCGAGCAATCCTGTAGGCCTAGAAGTGTGACCACTCGGTCTTGTGTTCCTGGCCCAGCCGTCGTCCTGCGTCTAATGTCGTATTGGTATCGAAGGGGAAACAAGGTGGCTGGCGTAGCGAGGCGGCACCCAGTCCAGTTGAGGATTTTGACTTTTCCGGTGATGATTGACTGTTGAGGATCCAACAGGCGTCAAGTATACCGCGGGCTAAGCTTTCGTTTCAAGGCCAGTGGCTGTTTCAGCCCCGGCCCGTCACCTGCGCACGGCAGGTAGGGTTGCAATCTCAATAAAGGTAAGAGTCCAGCCCATCTTGATTCAGGGAATTGGTGTTTCGTAATAACAGAAAGACGTAACGGGTAGCGTGGGCGTCGCCGGGAGTCATGGACAAGCGAACCACGAAGTCATGGACCACGGTGCTTTCCCATTTTGAGTCGTTCAATACCGGCGCTTTGTCGGGGCAACAGCTGTTTTGTTTTGGTCATGGCGATGACATCAAACTCAGCATCGCGAGCTGGGGCCGCAAATTTCCCCAGGCAGGTTTTCCTTGGAACCCACAGGAGCAGCTCGCGCCTCCGGAAATGAGCACAGCATAACACGCGACACATGCCCATAAGCTTCCTTCAAGCGCCCTGGGGCAGGAATCGAGACTCATTAAGGTACCAGCCGCGTTGATCCAGTGCTGCACTAGCAAGCCTGCAAAACAAGCACAGTGAATAACAATTCCTTCCGCCTGCAATGGTCCGTGTGGATCACAGGAATAATACCCGAGGAAGCAAGAGTCAAGCCCACAGTCAGCCTCACCCAGCAAATGGCAGGGCAGGGTGACCTGCGATAAGTGGTGACCATCATTTGCTAATGCAGGTCCAATCGGGGCAGCCCCCAAGCCAGCCTAGGGCGCAAGGGGTCCTGCGGCTCCATCGAGACCCGTTTTCACGAACAGGGCCCGTTGTGATTGATCCGATTGCATCGAAGTCACCTCCCGCGGAGGCGAGTCAAGAGGCTGCAACCGGTGCAACAAGCGGCGACAGGCCTGGCAGGGTGGTTTTGTATGCTGCGACATTTTAATCGCTGCATGGGAAATTGCGCCAGCGTAGGACTCGCAGCAGACTGGCGGAATATGCCAAATAACAGAGCGTAATATAATACACAGTAAGCGGCCAACGCTCGGGATGCTTGTTCGGGATTCAGGATCCGCGAACCAACAAAACCAATGCTGGCACGGTCAATGTCCGATCAGGACAAGACAGCGTTGGTCTTGAAGCGGCAATTCTAACCTGAGGATCGCCATACCGAGGCTGGCGAGGCGAACGCGGCGAGTAATTGAGAGGCCAAGAAGTGCGGCTGCAACTGCGACAAGACAGGCCGCGGCAGCTGTTGGCCCTGCCAGCCAGCCCAGCCAGCCTGCCAGCCTGCCTGCCTCGCTGCCTAGGCGGAGAATCTCGCGGTCGCTGCAAGTCGAGTGCCGTCAGTGCCGCCGTTGGACCCCAAGCGATGGCACGGCAGGGTGCACTGGCCCAGAACGGCCTAGCACCAGTCGCTCGAACCGATAGCACCGACGCGACCCCATATATTCCAATGCCCACTCGTTCTTCCGTCGCTTCTCTGATTGACGGGGATCGTCCAGGACTCAGGAGGTAGGACGGGGGCCCTGGAGACGGCCCTTTTGCGGTGCCTCTGTGCCTTTGACATCTGGCGCCAGGTGTGTACACTCTGTGTGTTGGAGCGTCGGGACCGTTGGGCGGCATTGGTCTGTGAGGCGTTGACCACTTTTGCTGCAACCCGTCAAAAGGCTGTGTCCATCCGGCAGGGCAGGGCACGCAGCCGCTGCCCCGGTTGGCGTGTGCGCGAGCCAGCAGACCGACCTGCCTATGGAGAATTCTCGGATGTTTTGGCTGGGGCGTCGCCGCTGGGTCGTTGCCCGGTGCCCACGCGACCACGCTGGCACAAGGAACTCCCGTCGGTGAGTCCTGTTAGGCCACCTGTGCCTTTGTTTTAGCAGCATAGGTGGCGCTAGTAACGGCCACTGTCCTATCTGCCTGCTTGTGCGGCTATGGGTAAATGGCGATCATGCGAAGCGAATAGGGTAGCATGGAGAGCCGAGGGCGAGAGGTTTCCTCTGGAGACGCTCGGCCCGTTCAGCGTTTGGAGGTTACTCTGTTAAAGTTTGGGTGGCAGGTGCTGATCTGGTGCTGCATTGACTGCGACGGGAAGTGGTAATTCGATAATGTTAGATAGCACGTCCATGATTTCCATGGTCAGGTCTGGATCACAGCCAAGTCGGCGGCACTTTTAATTGACAATTATCGGCCGACTTTGACATCATGCGCGATGCCCGCCCTGGTTGTTGACTAAAACCCAAGGAGGACTGCCTCGCGTTCATTATAGTGGTGGAGGTGAGGGTACTGCTTGCTACGGAAGCGTACGTGACAGTCCCAATTGAAGGGCTGTTTGTTTTAGGCTGGAATCGCGACAGGGCACCCTGTCTGAAACGCCATGTGCTGAGCTGGCAATCCGCTTGTGATCGATGCCAATTTTTGCTCCCCCTCTCCTTCAGATGCGGCAATCGTGGGGAAAACGAGGCCGACGCATGAGAGGTTAGACAGAATCAGGCGCCGTAGCGTTAATTCTCGCCGCTAGATTCTCACGACGTGGCGAGAGGTGGTGAAGCACGGTGATGCCGACGCCGACCAGTCCGATAGCGGGAATGCCAAATCGGTGAGCGACAATTCGCGACCCTACATGGCCCGGTCTCACTGTGGCTAGTGACTACGTGCAGTTGGTCGGGTCAGCGCATATCCTGGAAGCAGTTCACTGCCACGGGACGCATATGGGTTTTAACCTCTGGCGCTAGGGCCCCCAACAAAGTTCCCCAGACACACCGCGCAGCCCGGCTCGATCGGCACCGCGCGCGCAAAACCATGGCAGGCTACCCTACGGTGGACGTTTGGGAATAAGCGAGTTGAGGATTCATGATCCCGAGGCTGGGAGAGGCTTTCTTCGTGTCAGCCAGCCCGCAGGACAGGATCCAATTGACACCCTGCCTATCGGCGGAGCAGATGACGTATTGAGCCAGATGAAGAGGCATGGATCATCGGCACTTCCACACCAGCCTTCGGTGGTGCTGACTCTGTCGTTGTCATTCAGCTGCATGAGCAGCATCAACGTGCATAGAATGACACACGCGACTCGATCCTCGGGACGTACAGGAAGGCGGCCGGCGGCGCTTTCGAATGTCAAATCGCGCATGCAGGCGAAGGTTTCCCTGGCCGTTTTGGGGACTGCAGCTGGTCGAGAAAGGCGTAGTTTCAGCGGAAGACGGTCCTCGAGGCTAGCGGGACGTCGTGCAGCTCTGCAGCTCCCTAGTGCCAAGTCGTGATCAACGGCAGCAGCTCCACACACGCCCACAGTCAATCGCTGGGGAATGGGGTGGGACGTGGGATGCGGCTGGGTCTGCTGGACTCGAGGGCCCTCTTCCCCTTCTTCCACCCCACGCTGCCCACGACGGCAGGGATTCCAGAAAACGGCTGCTGGCAGTCTGCAGGTGCTGCTCCAGGCGGAGAAGCGGACTTGTGCCGTTGTACGGTGCGGCTGTGGCTTTGCTCGCACTTTCGCCTCTTACCACGGGCACTATCAATGCGTGGAAGGAAGGGTGGGCGGGTGGATGTTGGTGTTGTGTAGACGATGTGACGAGGTGCTGCCGATGCCAGTCTGTCGTAAGGAGACGACGCCTATTGGCCCGTTGCCGTCAATGTGTCAAAGTCCGCCCGGACGAGATGAGCGGGATGAACGAGATGAAACCTGCGGGTGCGGACGGGATGAGGATGAAAAAAAAAATTCGACAGCAACAACAAGGTCAAGGCCCGGCCGTGGTGGCTGCACGCGATAAGGTCCAAAGGCGCGGGAGCTACGAGGATCCTTGTGGTGAGCTCCATGCCCAAGACAAGAGCCGACCTGGACAGCAAGGGCGACCCCAGCCCGTTCGCGCGATGAGGTGAAAAACGGCGGAAAAAAGCTTGGTGACCTTTTCAATCTGCCTTTTCCTGTAGGACCAAGCACCTGCATTTGCGCTTCTCAGTCACACTGGCCCGGCAGGCTGATAGGCAGACCAGCGAGGGTCGTCGGCGGCTTGTTCTGCTGCATCTTTAGGTGCATAGTCTAGAGTAGGGCCCGATATGGTATGGGACCGTATGGTACAGTCTTGTCCTATACTGTCAGACTGTACGTGCACGCGTATGTGCGGATGTGCGCATGTATGGGCCTTAATGTCCAAAGTTTGCCATCGCTGCCGCCGAGGTGGCAAGAGTTGGAGAACCCCAAACCTGGAGAAGAGGAGTGAGGGTCTGGGGAAGAAGCTGGCTGCTGGCTGCTGGCTTCCCTGGCAGCATAGTATGTTGATGACTGTGCAGCGTCGCGATCAGCAGGAGCCAGCAGGAGCCAGCAGCGCCGACAGGAAGGTCCGTGACGGCTCGCGGGCTCGCGGGCTGGCAGGGCCGGCAGCCTGACAGACCTGACAGAGAGTTGTCGTACTGTTCTGTAAGGCCATCATCACAGTGTCCCGGGTGCCTTGGCGATGGGGCATCATGGCCCGTGGCTGGCTGGCTCATTTCGCCTCCAGACTTCGGAGGAAAGACTAAATGTCGATATTGACTCTTAATCGAAAGCACGGTTCCTAATCATGTTGATGCTGCGTCTGCGTGGGGTTGCATCTTGCTTGGCCTCGGGCGCGTCTCCGTGCCCACGGCTACGGACCTGGCCTTGGGCGGGCAGATGTCAGTGGTCAGTGCCAATGTCAGCAGTCGTGCTGCCGACTCAAGGCGAAACCATATCGAAGTTGTACTATCAACGTACAGTAACAGCATGGGACATGCACTACAGAAGCCGGGGGTGCCACAAGGTTGGGGCACCGGGAAAGGGATGGGATGGGATGGGATGTGCAGGAGAGACCAATTGGTGTCACCGCAATGCAAAAGAGTGTGGAAATAGCCTCACCTCACCCGACCCGGGATTGATTCGATTGACAATGGCAATTGACCGCCAGTCTGGGCGAGTTGTTTTCTTACCCGCAGGTTCCCTGTGTCGTCATCTCGCGAAATGATGCCGAGGGCGAGACGCAGCGACGAGGTACCTAGGTAGGGAGGGGACGGAGTACGAGCGAGAAAAAATCCCTCATCAATCCATCCAGACCGTCCATAGATAGCACCAGGCGGGAGAGAGAGCGAGCGAGCGACCAGACTGGACCTAGGCTGGGCTGGAATGGGATTGGGGATGGGGATGCCATGGCAGGGCAGAAACAGCAGAACTGGTGGAATCTGGCAGCAACCACATGGGACAGGAACCGGTCGGGGTACCTCAGGTGGAGCTGCTGCCCATGTACCTCGAGCTCCGGGCTGGGAGCGAGATTGGGTCGTCTGGGGGTGGCCCTGAGCAGGGTGGGAGGGTGGAAGGCGTGCTGGTGGCCCAGCCTGGTGATGGGCAGGGGTCAAGCAGGTTGCGGCTGCGGGGCCGGGATACCTCGCTCTGATCTGATTCGGAAGTACTTCAATTGGGAGCTGCGTCCGACTCGTCATTGGCCAAAGCTCCCCCAGACGGCCGCGTGATTGGCCGGGGGCGATGGGACGGAGTGGAGACGAGATTTTGTTCTGTTCTGTTCTGTTTGGACGGACCTGCCTTCTCGCACGGTATGGGACGGTCCAGAGGAGCGTGGAGCAGGGACTAGGCGGCCAGGAGCAAGGGCGCCCCATGCCCATGCCCACGCCGGGGTCGAGCTTGCGGTGGGAATAAGCCGAGAGAGAAGGGAGCTCTCTCTCTCTTTTCGCGCATCGCTGGAGATAGCCGACCGTGGTAAGCCGGACGGCCCAGCCTAGTGTCAACACTGCAGGGTGCACAGTTCAGATTTGCGCGGTTTGTTTTTTTCTGGCACCCTGCTGCTGCCCACCGCACATGCTGCACCCAGACTGTACAGTACGGGCAAACAGACCAAGTCCCAGTAGCCTGCAAAAGCAGCTACACACATGCATGCGACGGTACCTGGGTACGCTCCTAGTGCCGGCCGTCCACTGCACTAGGCGAGGGAACGCCAGGGTACCACAGTACCTGTCTTCACCAGGGAACCCACACCCGCTTCCTCCTCCTTCCCATGTACATACTACCGCGTACCACACCTTCCCTGGGCTTCGCTCGCACCTCGAGGGCAGGAGCGCAAAGCTAATAAAGAGTGCCTCGTCCCCGACTCGATCTCTTCTTCCTTCCTTCCCCTTCCCTCCCTAACACCACTTGAAGGCTTCGAACCTAGTATACCTGAAAAGGTGCGACCTTCACGGTGCTTCTCCCTCCCCCCCCAAACACCCTCACCCTCTGTCGTGCGACTTTCTCAATCTCCCTCGCGCCATCAACCGCGACGGAGCTTCCGAGCACAACTTAGGTCAGCAACGGAAAAACAACATTACTACACCTCTGTTTTTTCCTGCCTGATCGCCCCCCGGTCTCCAGACAGAAGACCTTTGACGACGACACGAGATATATCTCGCAATCTTTTTCTCTACCCTTACCCAGCACTTTATTGTGTCTTAGTGACTTAATACCCATTCAATTGGCGCTGAGAGTCGACATTTCACCATGGCCGACCACGCCAACTCTCCTGCGTTGAACACGCAGATTGAGTCCGGCAACTTCGACGAGAAGCACGCCGCCCCAGCCGAGTCCGCCCCGCCTAAGCAGCCCAAGGTTGAGGACGAGGAGGACGAAGATGAGGACATCGACGCCCTGATCGAGGACCTCGAGTCCCAAGATGGACACGGCGAGGACGCCGAGGAGGAGGAGCGTGACGAGCACGGTGGCCGTCTCATTCCCGAGGAGCTTCTGCAAACTGTAAGCCAAAACAAACCCACCCCACACTCTCCATCACGAACAAGTGCTAACCGCCCCTCCCCCGCAGGACACCCGCACTGGTCTGACCGAGGCCGAGGTCGTGTCTCGCCGCAAGAAGTATGGTCTCAACCAGATGAAGGAGGAGAAGGAGAACATGATCCTCAAGTTCTTCATGTACTTCGTTGGTCCTATCCAGTTCGTCATGGAGGCTGCCGCCGTCCTGGCCGCCGGTCTTGAGGACTGGGTCGACTTCGGTGTCATTTGCGCTCTGCTCCTGCTCAACGCCTGTGTCGGTTTCATTCAAGAATTCCAGGCCGGCTCCATTGTCGATGAACTCAAGAAGACCCTCGCTCTCAAGGCTGTCGTCCTGCGTGACGGCACCCTGAAGGAGCTTGAGGCCCCCGAGGTTGTTCCCGGCGATATTCTTCAGGTTGAGGAGGGTACTATCATTCCCGCCGACGGTCGCATCGTCACCGAGGATGCCTTCCTGCAGGTCGACCAGTCTGCCATCACTGGTGAATCTCTCGCTGTCGACAAGCACAAGGGTGACCAGTGCTTCGCTTCCTCCTCCGTGAAGCGTGGCGAGGCCTTCGTCATTGTTACCGCCACTGGTGACAACACCTTCGTCGGTCGTGCCGCCGCTCTCGTTAACGCCGCCAACGCCGGATCTGGTCACTTCACTGAGGTCCTGAACGGTATCGGAACGGTGCTGCTGATTCTCGTCGTCTTTACCCTGCTCGTTGTCTGGGTGTCCAGCTTCTACCGCTCCAACCCCATTGTCGACATCCTGCGCTTCACTCTGGCCATCACCATTATTGGTGTGCCCGTCGGTCTTCCTGCCGTCGTTACTACCACCATGGCCGTCGGCGCTGCTTACCTCGCCAAGAAGAAGGCCATTGTCCAGAAGCTGTCCGCCATTGAGTCCCTTGCTGGTGTCGAGATTCTCTGCTCTGACAAGACCGGTACTTTGACCAAGAACAAGCTGTCTCTGGCTGAGCCCTACTGTGTCGCCGGTGTTGACCCTGAGGACCTCATGCTCACTGCTTGCCTGGCTGCTTCCCGCAAGAAGAAGGGTATCGATGCCATCGACAAGGCCTTCCTGAAGTCCCTCAAGTACTACCCCCGCGCCAAGTCTGTCCTCTCCAAGTACAAGGTCATCAACTTCTTCCCCTTCGACCCCGTCTCCAAGAAGGTCACTGCTCTCGTCGAGTCGCCCCAGGGTGAGCGCATCACCTGTGTCAAGGGCGCCCCTCTCTTCGTTCTCAAGACTGTCGAGGAGGACCACCCCATCCCCGAGGAGGTCGACCAGGCCTACAAGAACAAGGTTGCTGAGTTCGCTACCCGTGGCTTCCGTTCCCTCGGTGTTGCCCGCAAGCGTGGCGAGGGCTCCTGGGAGATCCTCGGAATCATGCCTTGCTCTGACCCCCCTCGTCACGACACTGCTAAGACCATCAACGAGGCGAAGACTCTGGGTCTGTCCATCAAGATGTTGACTGGTGACGCCGTCGGTATCGCTCGTGAGACCTCCCGTCAGCTTGGTCTTGGCACCAACGTTTACAACGCTGAGCGTCTCGGTCTCGGCGGTGGCGGTGACATGCCCGGTTCTGAGGTGTACGATTTCGTCGAGGCTGCCGATGGTTTCGCTGAGGTCTTCCCCCAGCACAAGTACAACGTCGTCGAGATTCTCCAGCAGCGTGGCTACCTGGTTGCCATGACTGGTGACGGTGTCAACGACGCTCCCTCCCTGAAGAAGGCTGACACCGGTATTGCTGTCGAGGGTGCCTCTGACGCCGCCCGCTCCGCCGCCGACATTGTCTTCCTTGCCCCCGGTCTTGGTGCTATCATCGACGCTCTGAAGACTTCTCGCCAGATTTTCCACCGCATGTACGCCTACGTCGTCTACCGTATCGCTCTGTCCATCCACCTCGAGATCTACCTCGGCCTCTGGATTGCCATCCTCAACCGATCGCTGAACATTGAGCTGGTTGTCTTCATTGCCATCTTTGCTGATATCGCCACTCTTGCTATTGCCTACGACAACGCTCCTTTCAGCAGGACGCCCGTCAAGTGGAACCTGCCCAAGCTCTGGGGAATGTCTGTCCTTCTCGGTGTCGTCCTGGCTGTCGGTACCTGGATCACTGTTACCACCATGTACGCTGGTGGTGTCGACGGTGGTATCGTGCAGAACTTCGGTAACCTGGACGAGGTCGTCTTCCTCGAGATCTCGCTGACCGAGAACTGGCTGATCTTCATCACTCGTGCCAACGGTCCCTTCTGGTCTTCCATTCCCTCTTGGCAACTTAGCGGCGCTATCATTGTCGTCGATATCATTGCCTCCCTCTTCTGTATCTTCGGATGGTTCGTTGGTGGTGACCAGACCTCCATTGTGGCCGTCGTCCGTATCTGGATCTACTCCTTCGGTATCTTCTGTGTCATGGGTGGTGTCTACTACCTCCTCCAGGACAGCGTTGGATTTGACAACCTTATGCACGGCAAGTCGCCCAAGGGCAACCAGAAGCAACGATCCCTCGAGGATTTCGGTAAGTCACTCACTACTACTCCAGCCAAAGCAACCATCATGTGCCAGGTGCTAACATCCGTCTTCAGTTGTTTCCCTCCAACGTGTGTCTACGCAACACGAGAAGACCCAGTAGGAGAGGGTCGGGAATGGAGAAGATATACCCGAGGCCGACCTTTCATTGTCTGCAAACATGCGGCCAAAGGCTTTCAATTTTAGTTAATTAGCATGTGCATTAAAGACGATGGAGCTGGAAGCCCGTCAGTTCATTAGAGGAACTTAATACAAATCAGTTAATGCCCACACCCCATGGACTTGATTCCCCAGTGTTGTTGGTTGACATGTGGCTTTCTTTGGAAAGCAAACTCTGTTTCAGGCTGGCTTGGGACAACTTCCAAAACGTCCCAAACACGTGACCCGTACTCAAGGCCCGAGAGCTGAAGGCGACCCAAAAAGCATCAAATACTGTCTTTAATAAACAGTCACGTCTACTGAACCACGTCGATTCTGAAGCAAGTGTAGCTCGCAGCAACTTTGTTGTGTCTTGCCAATTACGCAGTATGTAACAACATTTCTTAATTTACTTGTCTTCATGGTATTCAACCATTTGTAACACCACTTTCTGGTTGACTGATATTCATGACATTCAATTGTATCATTGGTCATACATATATTTGATATACGTTTGTACGCGTGTGTACGCGTGGTATCTAAGCCGGCACGACGACGTCCTTGCTGGTGTCGAGCTCCTCGGCGCGTCGCAGGTCCATGGGCCGGTCGAGGAGGGGGATGACGTAGGGGTCAAAAGTCTTCCAGTATGGGTTCTCGAGGTGATACTTCTGGCTCTGTAGGGCGGTTGAGAAAAGCGTGTCTGTCAATTACCTGTTTTGTCTTTGATCGCTCGTTCATGGGGTGTTTGTGGCTCTTTCTGATGCCCCCCCCCCAACCCCAGCTCTTCTCTGGCAAACATGATTTCTCTTAGAGGGATAAGGGCTTGTTTGACTTACGCTCTCCTTCTCGTAGCGCTCGACGATGGTGAAGTCCCTGGGGTCCGAGGTGGACTGCATGACGAACCAGCTGAGCGTCTCCTTGTCCTTGGAGTAGACGCGCGACGCCTCGATCAGCTTGGCCTTGATCTTGTCGACGCTGTCCGGGTGGTCGTTGGCGTGCAGGTGGACGGTGATTACGTAGACCATCTTGTCGGTTTTCTCGGGTAGGCTTTGATCTGGGTTGTTGGCGTGTGCGTAGGTGTGCTGGTTTGTTTGGAGGAAGCTACTGTAGGACGGAGAGGCCGAAGGTGGTGTAGAGGGGTCGGGTCAGGTCAGGTAGAAAAGTCTTGATGGGGAGAGGAGGGGTGTGGAGGGGCAGTCACGCAGGGCAGGCAGAGCAAATGGAGGGGCTCGATCAGCCACACCACC
Source organism: Diaporthe citrichinensis (assembly GCA_014872995.1). Lineage (NCBI taxonomy): Eukaryota > Fungi > Ascomycota > Sordariomycetes > Diaporthales > Diaporthaceae > Diaporthe > Diaporthe citrichinensis. Next base: position 249,245 of record JADAZR010000009.1, on the reverse strand, counting down.
ACCACCACCAACTGCTCCTCGCCGTTTTGCTCGCGCCGCCAGGGCTTGCCAGGCTCGTCGTACAACTATGATGGTACCTGGCGTGGGCAGGCCCGTGGGTACGTAAGAGGACTTGCTAAGGAGATCCGCTCGCTGTAAAGTTGGCTAAAGTGGCTGCATCTGCGCAGCGGCATCAGCAGGTACAGGGTGGAGAATTTTCACATGAATCGGACCAAGTTCTTGCTTCCCACTCTTGTCGTCGCCGTCGTGGCTGATCCGTTGCCACATACTGTTTACTTTCTACTGTATCGTACTGTACGCACAAAAGCCAAGGGACCAGGCCTACATATGCGGGATGGCGCTGCACACTGTTCCCGGGACTGTGTGAGGGAATTCAAACTCGGCCGGGGCGAGCACAAGGGGACCTCACCCCCAGAAGGATCCAAAATGCCTCATCCGCCCGCGCTGCCACGGCAATGACCCGAGATGCGTCCGCATCATGCAGCGCGGTGGAGCCCTGCGACCGCCGCCCCGGCCTAAGGGCCCTCTTCCGCAGCGCAGGCACAAGTGTGCGGTACATAGTGGGTGTGCTACTGTGCGGTCCCGGGGCCCCGTAATGGGCTGCATTGCATGTGCAGGCGTGCAGCAAGCCCACCCGGATAAGTCCCCAAGGGGAGTCCCAAGGGGGCCCAATACCACATACAGCAGGCTTCTAGAAGGACGGTGTGTTGCTGTCGAGTCGGTCAGATCGGTGAGGCTTCAATACACGAGCGGTGCCCCGGTGCCCCGGTGTCCGGTGGAGATGGAGATGGATGTGCGCGCCGGATAGGGGGCTCTGCTCAAGCGAGGTGTTCGGAACCGGAGCAAGAGGTTCGGTCGGTCTGTAGGTACTGAAATGATGTTCCTGCTGTCAGAATACGCTGCTTACGTTATACTATTTTCCTGCAGAGTGTCATGGGGTGGTGCTGGGTGAAGGAAGCTATGCCGCACCTTCCTTTTCTACCAATCAATTGCCCCTCTAGTAGTCGTCCGCCGGAAGGGACAAGGCTGTGAGCAATGATCGTAGCTACCTACGTACTACCAAGGTAGCTAGCCATGCACAAGACACTGGTTTTCTTCGTGCCGGCAAAGTTTTGGCATCACTTTGATACTGCAATTTGATCAAGACCTCAGGCTCCAAGTTTTAGCAGCAACATGATCGCTCTGGTGCCTCTCTGGCACGTGACCAAAAATGTGGTGGCCATGACCTCCATTTTCAAGCAACCTTCGCGACTGCACCTCAATGAAAAGGCAGTGAGGTGAATTTCTGGGACTCATTCGGTCACTGAGACGCACTCGTCCACGTTTCGTCACGAGAAACATGCCCATTTGGAAATCGGAACTTTGGAACGATTCGGTGGTCGAACTTAACCTCATTCTGCAGCAGTAAACTGAGCCGACTCTGGCTTGCAAATGGGCATCAAAATGGCCCACCGCGAGATCCCGGGGTTCTATTATGGTCAGTCACCTTAACAGGCCCTCATCATCATCCCACTTACTAACATCAGCCCATAGATGAGGAGAAGAATCGCTACTTCAAGATCGAATCGCATCCCACTGCGCCAGCAGACGCAGCATGGGCCGCTGGAAACGTCAAGAAGCGGAAGGCCAAGAAGGTCCAAGCCCAGGAGAAACGCAAGCGGCAGGAGAGACTGAAAGGATGCATCAAGCGATCCAGTCTTCTCGCCCATCCCCTGGTCGGAGGGAGGCTGTTGCGTGAGTTTGGGGTCGTCGACCCCGAGATGCCCGTCGAGAGCTGGACCGCTGGCCTGCGACAGAAGGGAGAGGTGTCGTTCTTGCCCGGCCAGGAGCAGGACCCGGATGCACCCAGCATATCGTGTCTCCTCGTCGAGGGAGGTGACGGGGCGGCTGGTCTAGGCATGGCATACGCAGGCATGTTTCTCGTTGCTGATGTTTCCCACCCGGCACAACTAACGCTACGACAGGCATTGATCGTCGGCAGCTCCAATGCTCCTATCTACCAACCGACGCGGATGAAAAAATCAACTTTGGCATCACGGAGAGGATGCGCTACTCAGGACTGTCTACACTACGCTCCGAGGACATCCAAGGCGACATATCCTCCATCGCGTACCACGAGGCCTCCCACAAGATGATAATCGCATCAAACAACCTCACTTTTTTGGACCCGACCTCGCCCTCGCAAGGCAGGATCACCCTCTTCCAGCCCCTCCGGCCGGGCGACGACTTCGAATACGGCGTCCAGCAGTACGGCGGCCGGAGGCCAACTTGGTTGCTGGGCGACACGGCCTCCTACTTGTCCTACAACCTGCAGGGGAGCCACGTAACGATGCACGCGGTCCGCGCATGCCCCGCCTCCACCTCGGGCTCCGGCCTTGACGCCCTCATCGCCACCAGCCAGGGCATCATGTCCATCGGCGGCTCGAGGGCCGGCGGCGAGGTCTCCTGGGTGACCCCCAAGCCCACGGTTACCGCACGTCCCCGCTCGGGCCGTAACAACCACCAAGACGGCAGCGTAGGCGACGTCTTCAGCGTCGACTACCACCCGTCGAATCCGCGCGTCTGCTACGCCGGCTGCCGCAGTGCCAAGGTCCTCCGCGTCGACATCCGCGCCCCGAACTCCTCGGGCTCCGGCCTGGAGTCTGCGTTCCGCCACCGCAGTAGCGCCGCACACCTGCGCTGCCTGGACGACCACCGCGTCCTAGTCGCGGGACCCCGATCTATCATGGCTATCTATGACACCCGCTGGACGAAGCCGAGGAGGTCCGCCGGCGGCGGCGAAGGCAGCGGTGGCAACTACCAGCGTCACAACAGCAAGATCCCGCAGCCGGTTGTCGAGTTCCCCGGGTACAAAAATGAGGTTCACTTCAAGATCGGGCTGGACGTGACGAACGACGCGGGCGGCATCGCGGGCGGTGACGGCGGCGGAGGGGTCGTGGCCGCGGCGCTGGGCGACGGCACCGTGGGCGTCTTCTCGCTGCGCACGGGGCGGAGGCTGCGGGCCGGGGACGTCGACGACCCGCGGGTGCTGAGGGCCCCCGGCGAAGGAGGGATTGTCAAGGCGCTGCAGTTTCATAAGCTGCCGTGGGAGAAGGAGGCGAGCCTCTTCGCGGGTGTGGGCCCCGTGGTGAGGAAGTTTACTTTTGGTGTTGACGACGGCGAGGATGAGTGGTAAAAGGGTAGCTATTTGCAGGTTGCGTTGGACAGGTGACTCCAGCCGCTGGAGCAAGGAGAGCTATGATGGGGCCCTCTAGACTCAAGGCGAAGCGTACAGCGACGTGGGAGGAAGGAAGGAAGGAAGGAAGGATTTGTTCTCACGTTAAGATACCCCAATATGCATGTCTATAAATCAGAATCCTGATTTCTGTCAAGCCCTTTCTTGCCATACTGGGAACACCATGCCTGCTATCATCGCTGGCAAGTCATGCTATTGATTGATTTGCTATATGCATATGCAGAACTACCTTGCGGCCTTGGGACAGATCGCCACCCAGGAAATAAAAACACCCTCACACATGCAAGCACACCATTCTATGCAAGAAAAAGCAAACGCACCTCTAGTCTCTTTAGACAACGTCCTCGCACGCCACGAACCTGGTTAAGCACAAACACACGCGCAGACGATAAAATTCGGCCCCAAACACCTGTAAACCCGGGCCAGACAAAGATGCAGGAAAAACAACGCACCACGCATATCACACATGTCACATGCAGAAAGAACTTTTGAACCGCACCGGCGCCACACCTCATACCAACGAAACCCGCCACCGATGACGATGACCCTCACGCGCGGAATCTCGACGACAACCGCTCAACACACCCTACCTCCCTTCTGAGCTGTTCCGCCCGCCACGGGGACGCCCGCCGCCGGGACCGTCGACCTTGAGATTGTATGTGCCCTCGAGCATAGGAAATGCGCGGGCAAATGCATCGCCGAGGGTCCAGTTCTCGAGACGGCGGAGGTGCCTCTCGAAGACAGGGTTGATCATGAGCTCGTCGCTCTCTGGGCTCTGCAGGAGAGTATCGGTGTCCTCGTAGGGCCAGTTGAGGCTCAGCGTGGTGGTGAAGGGGATAAAAAAGTGCTCAAAGGGGAACGTCTCTGGCGGCGCATAGTCGGTGATGAGCCGCTCCCGCATGGCCGGGAACGGCAGCGAGTCAAGCCAGGCTGGGTGAGGCGTGTACAGCTGGCCGGGGAGCGGCCGCACGAAATCGGGCAGTCGCTCGTAATTCTCTTGCGACGGGTGGATTTGCCACCGCATCAGCAGGAACATAACGTACAGCACCGCCACGCGCTCCGGGAGCTGCGAGATGTCCGGGAACGTCTGTAGAATGTCGATGAAGACTTTGGAGAGCGGGTGGGAATCCTTCAAGGGGTTGAGCAGCGACGAGACGCTGGGGTAACGCGGGCCGATGATCTCCTGGGTGGGCAGACCCTCAGCGGCGCGTTGACGGCGCTCGTGGAGGAAGTCCAGGAGGAGACTGTCCAGAGGGCAGGTCGGCGGGCAGTTCTTGATCGGCGTGGAGTAGTTGGACAGGGCCGGGTCGATGGCGCCCTGCAAGGCCGGATCGATATTGCTGTCCATGCCGCCACTTCTTGGGGCGCTGACATAGTCTGCGGCGCGGCCGCCAGAGTGCGCGTAGGGTGAGTTAGGATGAGATGAGTTTGTGGCTGGGGCATGCTGACGGAACGCAGGGGACTCATGTGCCGTCCCGTTTGTCACGTTGTGAATGCCTCTTGCGCGCTGCGACTGGTCGAGCAGAAAGTCCAGACCCAGACGTTCCGTGCCAAACTCCAAGTTGTGTGCCAGGTCATGACGCTGCTGGTTGAGCTGGGTCTTGTACGCCTGGGCCTGTGCTGTCACGGGCCCGCTACCGGTGGAGGCCCCGGAGTTCCACTGTGCTGCGTAGGGGTCCTGGCTTGGCGACGCAGCGCTCGACGGCGTCGACGCATTGTTGTGGCCGGCGCTGTGCGCTGGATCTGTCGTTGCGGAAACATTGAGGTAGGAATGGCCGGGAGAAGGTAGGACTGGTTGCTGCTCGGTTTGAGACGAGTTGATCAAGGGCTGAAGCATGGAAATGACAGAGGCCAGACGCCTCTTGATATCTGCATTTTCCGCCTCGACAGCCTCCTTGGCCCTCAAGGCGGCCTGAAGCTCCTGATAGGGTTGCTGGCTAGTCAACTCCCTGATGCGGTTCTCCAGGTTCTCTATTGTCATCTTAGTCCGCTCCCTTATAGCGCGCTGCGCTTCACGGTCTATGATTCGACGTTAGTCAACGTGAGCTCCACCTCAGGGCACGCTTATCCACTGCAACGCAGAGCAAAACGAAAATAGAAAGAAGGAAAAACAAAAGCGGAGCGGAGCAAAACACGCCAAGAGCTCTCATGCAGCTCCCGAAAGGCATGTTGAGAGACCTGGACGGATGGATTCAGACTCATGACAGGGCTTAAACGTACCGTTCGCACGCTTCTTGGCGAGCTGCTCGGGCGTCAGGTTCGCAACACCCCGGGAGCCCGGAGCCGCCGACTTGCGCTTTTTGGACTCAGGTCCATGGCCGTGGCCGTAGGACGGGGCAGGAGTCGACTGCTGCGAGGCGCTCGGCGACTGGGCGGGCGAGGTAGTAGCACCATCAGCGGCCCTCTCCCTTTTCACGCCCGGGGCGAGGGACTCGCCTTGTGTGCTGTTGGCACGGGCATGGCTACCACGGGTTCCTCCCGCCGGAGATGCAGCCGTGATTGACGAGTTGTTGGACATTCCCTGGTGTCGACGACGACGGTGAAATTGATGGTGACGATGATGGTGATAGTAGTATCAATGAGAAGAGTGTAGGCCCGGCGTTGGCGGTTTCTGTTTCAATTCCAACTCCAATTCCAGTCCCAGTTCCAGTTCCAGACCCAATCCCGATCCCGAGCCCCAGTCCGACGTCACTGGGACCCTGCAACATCCACGTGCCCCGTGAGGGTGGTGGTGGTGTTGGTGGTGGTGATGTCGCCGTGGCGGGCCGTCCTGATAAGATCTAGATCCAGATCCAGGCTCAGGCCCAGGCTTCGGAGTCAATTGAGAGTCAGGTCCAAAGTCAAAGCAGAGTCAGGAATGCTGCCCGGTTTAGAAACAGGTAGGCGGGCCGACGCGTCTGTCGTGAAGGTCCTGAGTCGCGTCGTTGTTGGCGATCCGGGGAAGAGGGTCGTCCCAGAGTGAGCCGAGTCGGGTCGAGCCAAATCGAGCCGAGTCGTTGGGTCGACTTGAGCCTCAAGACGACGAGTCGAGTCGGGTCGAGCAAGCGAGACGGGACAGGTTCGCGGCGATGAACACACGGCTGACTAGCAGGGCTGGGGTGTTTCCGTTTCTGGATGATGGATGAGCTGCGCAGTCCTTTCTAGGGAATGCAGTTTTTTTCTTCTTCCTGTTCAATTTTTTCTCCCCTTCTTTTTTTGCTCCTCGCCTACCCGAGTCCTGGTTATCAGATCAGATCAGATCGGATCGAGGCTGGGCGCGTCAGTGTCATGTGGCACAGCAGCCAACGGCAGAGTGAGTGGCAGGATCGGTCAGAGCTAGACGCGGTTGCAGGTACCAGTGCCGATGCAAATGCAGGTCCCAGACGGGCAGATTATTCCCGTTCCGTACTGCTTGCTGTGTGGTGTGCTGTGCTTACTGGCAGGACGGTATCAAAAGTATGGCGAGGGCGGGAATGAATCAGAGCGTGTTTGGTGAACGATGAGGAGAGCGTCCAGTCCGAGTCAGTCCAGGAGCGAGGAGAGCTTTTTCTTCTCTCTCGGTCTTCTGCGTGTCCGTCCAGTCCAGTTTCTCGCTCTTTCCCACCGCACCTTTTGTCTCGCTCTTTCCTCCCTCGGCAAAGCACAGTCCAGGTCCAGGTCCAGGGCAGGGGCGCTTTGTCTGGCTTCGAGTCTCCCCTTCCTGGTTTTTTTTTTTTTGGTCGCCATCGTTACTGCTGCCATCCCTGCTGCTCGAGCTCATCGGCGCTGCTGTCCGCCGCGTGGTGTGTGCCCTCGGCGTTTGCCCTGATAGCGGCAGTGATAAGCGGCGGGACCCATAGTGCAACCCAGGTGTGCAATGCTACCAATTACCTGCTACGGCACGACGGCTCGGCAGAGCTGGGTATGACCCCTGTCCAAGCTGTCCCTTGATGGTAGTCTACAGGTAGCCCAGACTGGGCATAGTACAGTAGATAGATATTTGCCTACCTGAATACATAGAACTTCCGTGGTTCGTCGTGATCATGCAGCACACCCGTCCGATCGTTCATCTTGGTGCGCATGGGTAGTCATCTACACCAGGTGATTCGCCTGCCCATCTCAAGTCCACACCTCGTCATGGAATGGCCAGGCCAAGTGTCTTGTTCATCAGTTTGTGACCGTTGTTGTACACATTATGTCCTCCTCCGCGCCGCCATCTCTGCTAAATCTATCATTTGCTCATGCCAGTGCTCATCAATTCAATCCAACTGCAGCGCATACACCCTTGGCCCTCCCTCAGTCCGCCGACGCCCGAGCCAGCGCCTCGAGCAGGTGGGATGGGAATCTGTACCGCAGCTGGCTGGTGTACGCCGTCAGGTCGATGCTCATCTGCTTCAGCTGCACTTGCAGGTCCTTGGACGTGCTCTCATTGCCGCTGAACTGCCCGCTGCCGAGCCTCTCCCGCTGCCGCGTGCAGCACATCACCGTCCACATCAGCAGGTTGGCCACGTTGGCCGCCACCACCTGCGGCAGGCTTGCGAACTTGGCCGCGTATGCCCGGATCGTCGACGGGTCGCCATTCGCCGTCAGGGGCAGGATCTCAAGTGTTTTGATTTGCTGTTGTTTTGTTGTCACATCGTCAGCTCTCTCTTTCCTATCATCACTTCTCCCCTCGAGGGAAGTGTCAACTTACATCCAGGGCCTGCACCCACTGGCCAGCCCCTACGAGGCTCTTGATGTCCGACATCTGCAGCAGCACACTACACGCCATGCGGTTGATTTCCTGGATACTTTCCCGGAAGAACCGCTCACCCTCGTACATGTGCATCATCGTCTTTGCCAGCTCCACAGGGTCGTCGATGGACGCCAGACTGAGGCTGCTGTTCAGCTGTGCCCCAGGCCGTCCACCCTCGACACGTGGCTTGACTGGCTGCAGCCGCAGCGGCTCCCCTCCCACCTCCAACGAGATGGCCTCGCTCAGGGCTCGCCCGACAATCGCCACCACCGTATCGTAGTCCTCGGCCAGGTGGTACAGCAGCACGGCATCCGTCGTTCGCCCGTTGTCGTTCGCGAAGCGGCCGGCTTGCAGCGTGATGCTTCTGACAAATTCCCGCTCATCTGGGAGGCCGATCAGAGAGCCACGGGTCTCTATTATGCCAGGGATGCGTCGCCCATCCGGTCGGATGTCGCCAATGAGCTTGCTGAATTCCCTCGTCTCCAGAACAAGCTCGCGAAGCGCCTCGTGGCACAGCTCCGCGTGCTGTCTGCCGGCTTGCTGGTTGGGGTCGTCGAGGTTCAGGCAGATGAGGATGATGTAGTCCACCGCCGCCGCCACGTTGCCTGCCCGGAAGTCGCGCGTGTAGAAGCCCAACATGCGCCCGAAGCTGATCTGCGGTTGTTCGCGTGTGTTGTGTGTCAGGAGGTCGTTGTTGGACGTCATCGAATCCGAGGCCCGCAGCAGCCCGTAGTACTCTAGCGCAATCGCAAAGTGAACCGCATCCACATAGGAGAATGAGTACAGGTATGCGATAGCCTGCTCAAACATCCCGGACATGATCTGCATAAAGAAGAACATGCCGAAGTTGCCATTAGCATCGTCAACATTATTCTTGGGGAAGTACTTCAGGCCGACCTCCTTGATGGTGTTTTGCACCTCGGCCAGCCCGAACGTCTCCCCCCAGATCTCCACCGAGCGGTCTCCCTCACGCGCGAGGTTGAACTGCAGCCACATCCAGTCGTAAACGTCTGCGGTGAACCCCTCAAAGCTGCGGTTGCTCAGATCGCAGCGACCAATGATCTTGTAACATGCCGCACGGTATGGGTCGACCGAGTTGTCAGGAGCATTGCGGATGCGCTGGCTGAACTCAGTGTTGCATCTGTCCTGAAGCTGCCTCTTAAGACGCCGCTCCTCACTCGTGGCGTAGTCGCTCATGAAGGCGGGGAACGATCGGTCGATGCTCTTGAAGTGGTTCTGGTTCTCGATGACATACCGCGCGGCTTCGTTCACATGTCCCGATCGGAGCAGGTAGAAGATAACTGCCCAGACATACTCGTCCTGGCCTTCGCGCCTGATCGACTGAAGATCTGTGTTGTCGGGAGCAAGATGCTTGCCCTGGGCCAAGAGGCGCACATATGCCTTGGTTTTGCTGACAACGTCCGGCCTTCCACCAAGCTGGGCATTCAGCGGGTTCTTGGCGATCTGCTGCTCTATCTGATCCATGAACTTCTTCTCAAGAAACCTGTTGGCGCCAGCCAGAATTCGCTTGCGTAGGGAAATCGTTCCTGGCGAATTCGACTCGAGACTGAGATGAACACTGGAGAATTGCCTCTCGCTAGCCGTAGCATCTGCGCCGGGGGAGTCTGCGTCAGGGATCTCGCCGACAATCAACACCATAGCGCGGTAAGCGTCCACAAGATGCTCGCCATGCCGGTCGCCTGCTTTCGACTCGACCTCTGCGAGCTCGTTGAGAATCGGGTATGCCACAGCTTGCGCCTGCTGGCGGGCGTCGTTGAGTTGGTGAATCTTCTCCGCCAGCTTGAGCTGCTTCTCTCGCAAGTGGCGATCATCAATGCCGCCAGACCCGTTCGCGCCGCTGCCAGTTCCAGCGCCGCCCACGTCTGAGAACTCGGAAGAATGGGCGCCAATCCTGCTAGGCGTTCCGATTATAGACCTTCCGAGACCAGACCGTCCAAACGCGCTCTCCTTTGCCGTTGACTTGTCCGGGCCAGATGACAGCACGCCCTTCCGTCGTGATTTGCCGAAGCCACCCCGGGACTCCCTCCCAGGTGACCCCGGACCACCAGCTGATGACTGCTTCGACTTGATGCCGAAGTGCTCGTAAATCCGTCTCCGTTGCGCCTCCCACTCCATGGTGACGTTGTCCTCTAAAAAGGCATCAAAGTCCTTGACAGACCTCTCCAGCCCGTCCGCAATCATGCTCAGTGTAGTCTTGTTCTGTAGGTTCGAGAGATATGTCTCGACGTCAACCTCGCCCTGCGCCGCGCCGTAGGCGGACCGATCGAATCTCGAGGTCTGGAAGCCCAGGGAGCCGAGATCGCGCACCGCGGTGCCAGGGTCGACGCCGGAGGCGGCAAGCAGGTAGTGTGCGCGGCCGTCAAGCTGGCGGTCGCCCGGGGCCGCCTTGGGGCCGAGCTTGCGCAGGCGCTGCCGCAGGTCGCCCAGACCGAGATGCAAGCTGGGAAGGTCTTCCATGGGCGTAGCCCCATCGAACTGGACCCTCTTGTTCTTTGCTAGCAGGCTGTCGAAGAAGGCACCGGTCGGGGCGGCTTGCTGCGATTTGCCCTCCGCATTGGCTGCCTGGGTGTTGATGGTGTTGCCGAACAGGCTCTTGCCAAGGTTATTCGACGCATCGGGTTGGGAGGTTGCGAAGAGGTTGTTGGTCTGGGGTGCCGTGGTCGTCGTGTTTCCGAAGAGACCTTGGCCGGAGGTCGTAGCCGCTTGACCCTGGGGCGCAAACAGGCTGTTCGTGGCCGGAGCTTGGCTGGCCGGCTGGGGAGGGAACAGGCTCGATCCAGGCCCAAAGACACTGGGTCGAGCAGCAGTCTGGTTGGTGTTCGTGTTGTTGTTCAACCCGCTGAACAGGCCTCCTCCACCAGTTGAGGCCGGCTGGCTGGTCGCCCCGGTGTTGAGGTTGGAGAAAAGAGACATGGTAGCTGCAGTGACATGTGCAGGGACGGTCGACAAAGTGACAGGAGCAAGACAGGACGAGAAGACACGTCGACTGCACGCGTTGCGAGGAGTCAGGTTCGCGGCCGTCTCAGCAACTTTTTTTGTTTACCATGCTCTGGGGTTGCTCCAGGGCCTGGGAAGATGCGGCCTGTGGCAGCTGCCCACCCCGGCCGGCAAGCGCTGAGGCCCTCAAAATTTACTTGGCCCAGCTGGAGCAAGAGCCAGCAGCCAGATCCACAATGAACAAGGTACGTCCAGCTCACATGCCTAAGAAGGTCAGAGTTGTATTATATATCTGAATCGAGAACACTCAAGGTTGCCTGTGTCGAGCACACTTTGATGGGCACTCATTCTTCGTCAATTTCCCACGCCCTCCCCAACGCCAGCCTTATCCTCCCTTTTCTCCCTGTCGCGATTTTCCCCATAACTTGCATTGCCCTTCTATCTAGCCTTTTGGGCCGGTTTAAGCTAGCGAGCGAGTCTTAATCATACAGACCCAGAAAACACACTTCAGACCGCCTAGTCTACTTCTACTTCCCGTTCGCGCCGCCGTTCACGATGTCCTTGAGGGCTGCGTCAACTTGCTGCCTGTACTCCCGCTGAGTCCGGCACTGCTCCAGGAACACCTTGTACTTGGCCTCCAGCAGCCTCTTCTTGGCCGGGTTCTTGTCCGCTCGGACCGTCTTGCCCGGCTTGCTCATGCGGTCCATGATGTCCCACAGCGGCTCCGTCTTGCCGTCCTCGTCGGCGCTGGCAGCCTTGGCCCCCAGCATCGCCGCCCCGTGCACGACCGCTGCGTTCACGTACTTGGGCACCAGCACCGGCATGTCGCACGCTGTGGCGATGAGGTCCATCAGGATGTCGTTCTGGCACTGGCTGCCCGACATGAAGATGCTGAGGATCGTGTGTCCGGACTCGTTCATCTTCTCGATGATCTGCCGCGTCTGCAGCGCGATGAACTCCATCACCGAGTAGTACAGCAGCCCCAGCCCGTCCTGCGTCTTGTCGCTGCTCATGCCGATCACCGCGCCTCTCATGTTGGGGTCGGCGATGGGCGACCGGTTGCCCCAGAGGTCGCCGTAGAAGAAGTAGTGCCGGGTGAGGTAGCCCATGAACGGGGCTTCCATCCTCTCGTGCAGCTCGTGCAGGCTGTCGTTGAGGAACTCGTATATGTTCTTGCCGAGAGCCTTCGCACTGGCCAGTGTTTCGGTATACGCTGGGTGCGTCTCGAGCATGTACTTCAGCAACTCGCCCGTCGCCGACTGCCCGCCCTCCGCCATCCAGTGGCCTGGTATCAACACGTCTCGGTACGGGCCCCAAACACCAGGGACGAAGACGGCGTCCTTGGACATGGCGAGGTGGCAGGTCGACGTCCCCGCCACGGCGGCGAGCCGGGTGAAGGCCTGGCTCACGTCGTTCTTGGCGTGATCCTCATCAAGGTGGTCCGGACCGAGCTTGACCTTAGCGCCCACGGTTCCGATCCATCCGGCATACGCATCGATGACGCCACTCCCTACGGCGATGCCAGCGGGCAGGCCTAGCTGCGAAGCAGCCTTCTCGGACAGTGGCCCGACGAGCTCTCCCGCGCTTGTGTACGTGCCATTCTGTGGTTGCTGGTCAGCGCCGCGGTCTTTCTACATCGTGCAGTGACGTGAAGAGTGAAAAGAAAGGGCTCACCACCCCGTCAACACCTCCCATGCGCTTGAAGTCGTCCTTCACCAGGTCGCCCAGGCCGATAGAGTGATAAAAATCCTCTTGCCAGCCCTTGACACTGCCGTCGACTCCCACGGGTACGAACCCTTGCTTGCAGACGGTGCTGCAGTAGCTCCTGGTGTCGTTTCCGGTCGCCAGGTGCGTCAGTGCGTCCGCGAGGTCGTAGAACTTGGAGCGGTCGAAGAGCTCGGGTGGCATGTGGTTCTTGAGCCAGAGCACCTTTGGGATCTCCATCTCCACGCTCATGGTGCCGCCGACATAGCGGAGAAGATTGTGGCCGGTCGCGTTGATCTTCTCCGTCTCCTCGATCGGCCGATGGTCGAGCCAGAGGATGACGTTGCGGTCATTGCCATCGTTGGTGAAGTCCGGCCCGGTAACGGGGACTGGCTCATCTGTGTCGTGGGTGAAGACTGCTAGGGAGCAAGTCGCATCGAACCCGATACCCTTGATACTGCCTGGCTTGACTGAAGAGTCTGCGACGACTTTCTTCACACAGTAGCAAATGGCATTCCATATATCTGTGGTTGATTGCTCCTACATGACAATGGTTGTCAATAGCTGCTCCAGTAAACAACGGCTAAGTGTTGTTTTCACCCACATAATGCGAAGCCTCATACCCGCTCACGGGCTGCCACAGCTTGATTTCCTGAGCGGCCAGCCCCTTGATCTCTCCTGACGAATCGATGATGCAAGCTCGAGCAGAGCCTGTACCGACATCGATGCCGATGTAGTGTGCTTGGTGTCTGTCCATTTTGTTTCTCGTGTTAGCTGCTGCTTCGCCGTAAAAGTTTATCTAACACAAGCTTGTGCGATATAGTAGCAAGCTTCGAGGGTCAAGGCTGACTACTAACTCCTCAGTTGTGGGCAGATTCGTGTCTGACAAGGGCGCCATGGTGAATCAGATGCGGGCTTATAAGCCACTTGCGATGCTTCCGGGCTTGGTTTGCAGATCGGGTGGAAGGATTCCAGACGGCAACAAATGTTGAAGCTGCAGTCAGCTTGTCTTGTGTTCTGCTGTGCAACGCGAGCTCCGAAGGTCCAGGTAGGCCGGTGTAAAGGACTCTGGTGTAGATATCGGGCACCAACACGCAAGCTCTCAAGGATGTGGCTTGGGGATCAACAATACCAAGGAGCTATGTGATTCACTGAGGCACTCATGAGGAGGCAAAGGGAGAATCTGATTGCTTTTTGCAGGCTGCTCCTCAACAAGCTGACGAGCCTCCTAAATCCTATTTGGCAAAGCTTCCCCGTCCAGCTGCTACCACGCAGTACTGCCGCCCTCACCTGTCCGATGGCGCAGGCGATGCGATGGGATGACGTTGGGGCTTGGGAGATCTTGGGGGACTCTCAGGAGGCAAGGTTTTCGGGGAAGCTTCCCCACATCCCCCAGCTTAGATGGAGCTACCCGGACATTCTAGAAGGACCAACCGGTAGAGTGCCTGCATCTGGGCCCCTCTTGCCACCCCACTTGTACGCATCGCCGCCATGGCCATTGGTGTTCGGGTCCTGTCAGTCGGGAACAAAGATGGTTCTCGGCCCTGCGTGGCCCAAGGCCAATCTGTATATGGAAATATCACGAGCCTCGTCTCTTGCTTCTCCCGCCACTTCTTCTCAGGCGATGAATCGCATGCTCTCCTGCTCCCGACGATTCTATCGTGTATACGGACGGACGGACTGGACGCGTGCCCAAGCGTCGAGGCCGCATCCTTCCAAAGCGAGCGATGGCGGAGAGGCAATGCCGATCGAGGCGTCTCGGCCGCTGCGGCTCGAGAGCTGGGGACATCACCCCATGGGACCCCCAAAGACCGGTCTTCTGTCCGCCCCCCTAGATTCGTATACGATCCGCACCTCCTGGGATGCACTTGAGCACACCCCGCGTTGAGGCACGGCGGGGTGACTGTCGTCCGGACGGTCGTCGGGTGGTGACTGGACTGATGGACTGGAAAAGCATCGTAGCACAGCTTGCAGGGATACGAAAGCTGCACGCAGGCTTTCGAGAGCATGCAGACCTACTTGTAGAGATACGGGACTTATCTCGTGGTATCTCGTAAATTATCAGGTGAGACAATGGATGTGTTGGCGTAGGAGACTATCCTATCCTCAATGCCGACATCTGGAGATACCTACGCGGTGCAGCACTACTGCCGCAGGCGATGATATCGATGATGGTAGTATTGGTTGAGAGAAGTGCTCTGCCCGGGAGAGTTCACGGGATGGCTCACCGAGGGTTCTGACTCCGCAGTTCCTGGCTAGGACCTGGGAGTCCGTCCTCCCCGGCCGCTTTGAGTTTCGATAGACTCCAGCCCTGAACTGTGATTGCACTACATTTCGGCGTCTGAAGGCCCAGATGTTTCCATTGTCGATGCCCAATGCCGTTGACAGTCGTACGAGCCTTGTGAACCGGGTTTCCGTATCCGACTGGAGCGAAGTTGTCGGTCAGCCCAATTGGTACAGCTCAAACTTCCACATTGTTCTCAGAGTTGGGGAGACGTGGTAGGTTCGAGATGGGTCGAAGTCGGTGCAGATAATTAAACAACGGACAGTGACAGATTCTACTCATTCTGATAACCACAGCATGGCTGTTCTGAGTGTCGTGGTACTGCCAAGGCGTCAACTGCAAAATGAGCACTCAAGTCTAAAATCCAATGCACATTGAAATTCTGAGCAATACCCACAAAAAGACATAGACCTGATGATGCCAGGTACTGACTGACTGACTGTCGAATTGACGAATGAAGTGCGATGAGGTTGACCAGTTTTGACCCGGCTCGAAGGTGGCTGCTGCTTCCATGAAACCGCAGCGGCAGTTGCCTGAAAAAGCTCAGACGCCTCCTAAATTTCAATCGACAGCCCGGCAACAGGCCGTCCATCCGTCCGTCCACCCACAACATCAGCAACGACCGTGCTGGACACCCGCGAGATGGAAAGGCCGAGAAATGAGATGGCACATGATGATGTTTGGGACGACTCCGCCCTGATCAGGTCCTGGGATGAGGCTTTGGACGAGTACAAGGTATGTGCCACGAACGCGCGTGCGTGTGCAGACCGATATCAGACAGCTCTGCGGAAAGCCACTCCCGAAGACCACCCTCCTGCGAACTGAGATTGATTGGCAAGCGCAGAAATACCACAGCATTCATGCCAGCGGAGGAAAGCTAGAGGACCTTCCCGAGTACGTGCGACGCCAGCAGCCCAGGGCAGGAGGGGTGACCTTCAGACCGGTCCGAACTCTCTCCTCGTAGGCCGAACAGTTCAGCTCACGCGTCGTCGCAGGTATTCACAGGATGCCAAGCCTGAAACGAGTGACACACACCACCAGTCTGAGCCCGTCTGGTCGTCTGCGGCACTGACATCGGACCAAAATACACCCTCGAACCAGCCGGCGCAGGACCACCGCGAGGAGATCACCGCGGGAAGCACAGATGATGCTACCAATGTAAGTCCCATCGCATTGATGGACGGCTGCAGAGACACACGCCAGTCCTCTTCCCGCCTGGTTGATTGCCCTTACCCTAGAGGCAATCCCAGCAGATCACAAAAGCTTGGCATCTGAAGCCTTCCGTGTCCCACCTGGCGATCCAGATTACTGACGGTTGACCTATCATGGTCGGTGGAAGATAGGATGGCATGAACGATGGCGTGGCCACCAGCGTTGGCGACGGCAGACACGCCGGCGAGAGTCATGGCGTGGGCGCCCGAGGAAACAACATGGCCCCCCCTCAGGCTCTGCTGGGCTCTGGTACGTTATAGGACATGCGGACAGACGAACCCATCTAGCCTCGTTTTCCTTGCCTGTTTCGCGAGACCCGGCTCCGAGATTGCCAGGACTGACTTATTGGGATCAACCAGTGCAAGACGAAGGCTTGAAGAGGCTCCTCATGTCTTGGTATTACGCGGGATACTATACGGGCTTGTACGAGGGCAAGCAGACCCACCAGAACCAGCAATAGCCAGGCCAGGCATAGCCAGCCCCGGCCGTGATCGCCATACCAAGCCGTTCATCGCGCATCACGGCATGGTATTGCCGCCTGGGAGCCTGCGCGGAAGCATATCACAACGGGAGGCTGAGCATCGGATGCAAGCCGGCAAAGAGGGCGCGGCGGGGCACGACCAAGCCGTGGCATGGCATCGTCAGTGAAGGGAAACAAATTTTCCTGGCCGGGAGTTCGGAATTCTTCAGAAGGGCCCTTGGGTATAATACTCTTGAGTAAGGCGGCGCAATGCTAGGGGGGGCCTTAATCCAAACCTCCCCTGATCGACCTTCAGGACGGGGTTTCTGTAACAGCTCGCGTAGCAGCAACAAGGGGGTCG
Source organism: Diaporthe citrichinensis (assembly GCA_014872995.1). Taxonomy (NCBI): domain Eukaryota; kingdom Fungi; phylum Ascomycota; class Sordariomycetes; order Diaporthales; family Diaporthaceae; genus Diaporthe; species Diaporthe citrichinensis. The sequence continues at coordinate 232,338 of JADAZR010000009.1, read as the reverse complement.
TGCTGTGCCGCTAGCCCGGCAGTATGAGCTAGCTGTTCATGGACCATGCAACCACGGAGGAAAAAAAGAGTCTATGGTTTTTGCCATGCAAAAGATTGGGCAAACTACGAACAGATGTTCACCTCAATTTCTCGGCAAGGGACATGAGGCTTGAACGATTCAGACGGTGGCGCCGACCTCCCTATTCAGGGTGTACTCGGCCGTGACAGGATACGAAACCAACCACACTCTAGGCCGCTTGACACTGGGTTTCTCACCGGGCCTGAATACATCACGAGGGGCTTGGGACTGTGTGATCAGGACGATCTAATCTAACGGTCCTAGATAGATATTCTAGTGCCCTTGCCCGATAATGATCTCAAGCAGGCATACTAGTGTGCCCCCGAAATCTGGTGATTATGACTTCACGTAAACGTCCCATGTTTCCCCCACGGCCGGATCGGCGCCCCATCCGTTTCCGACCGGGGGGCCGACGGGCTCGAATATTTGGAAGAGATGGAAAAAAAAATTAATCGAAAACGATTTGACCTGTCAGGCCCGTCTCCGAGAGCGACCTCTCTACTGTAAGAGTATCAGCCTGTCAGCGTGGGCAGGCAGGCATGTATCCACATGGGGCCCAATGCAGATAGATACTGTAAGCGTGCAGCATGACGGCAGTTTGGACCAAACGTCCCCAAGGTGGGTCTGTCGAAGAAATTCTCCGTGACTGTTGCGTTGCGCACAGTGGGGCCCTCGACGTCGACCGGCAACCCGCATCGTTACAGAGTTGTGGGCAGGGCTGCAGTCTGCCCGTTCCCAATCCCACCTCGCCTCCCCCTCCCTCAGCAACACCTTATCTCGTCGTCAGAGCCTTTGGACCAAGTCTGGACGGGGAGCATGTACACGGCCCGCTAGCAAGGTGATGCCCAGGCTTGAGAGGCAGTCTTGTTAGGGCGCGGCGTAGAGGAGTTGCTCCACAGTTGAGACCAGACGAAGTCTGCCCGTTGTCGTCTGGTCCATGGCCGCCCACCCCTGGGCTTCGGACGTTTGAGGATGCCTCGGCACGTGCGGTGACTGGCCAGCCTTCGAAGGCCTCCCAGGGCACACACACTCACACACCAGCACAAGAGACAAACTCAAGAAACAAGAGACGATTACAGTTGTGTAGGGCAGGGAGAGGAGTGGCTCAGCCTCCACGGGGCCAAGAGATGCCGAGATAAAGTTCCTACTGCCCAGCTGGTCAAGCCGTGGGTGCGAAGCACGCGGAAGACGAAGATCCCCTGGCTAAAGATAGACCCACCAAACACCAACGGCCTGCCCTGCTGCAGAGGAACTCACTCTGCACGTTGCAGGCGCCGGCCAGTAAGATAAGCCTGAGTAGGTGCAGCAGCTGAGCTGAGGGGATGGCCTGAGCCTGTCATGCCCGCGGTTTGATTAAGTGGGCGAGGCTAGTGCTATGTGGTGCGGGAACTCTAAACGTTATTTGGAGGAGCCGCAAGCGTAATAGAGTGCTTGCTGCTGGTCTGAACCCTTTGGCCCGAATTCAATCTTTGATTTTATTTAGGGTCCCGAAAAAAAAACCTCGGACGAGGGCTACTTTCATGATGATGTGCAATGATTGTGGCCAATCTTTTTCCTGCTGATTTCTTTGTGCTGATCTATAACCATTAGCTGCTCTTGCAAGCCACCAGGGGGGGGTGGAGGGGAAGAAAAGTCTTGGGGGTCGTGATGAGCAGCAGGTGAGCGAAACGAGCTTGGGCTACCTAGGTAGTAGATGCCTGGTTCGGCTGTGACGAGAGCAGCAAGCCCACCGAAATCCGTCGTGGATTAGCGCCCGGGCGATTGGCGTTCCTCGCGTGCGTGGTGGCGGCGAAATGCCAAACACGATGCGAGACGGATCTGTCACAGCCCGACTCCTGCACGCAGTCCCAAGACGGGGGTTGGTACCAAGCCTAGCCAGCCAGCGCGGGGCCAGCCACACGGGGAACCCCTGCTTGGCCCTGCCAGTGGGCGCTGCGAGGCACCGCGAGCACCAAGCCCACCTGGCCGGCCCCGGCTCCATCATGGCTTGTCTGGCCTGTCTGGCTTGTCTCATCATCACCCACAAAACTGGGTGCTGCATGCTGCACATGCTGGGACTGGCTGAATAGTGCTCTGGTACCGGTCCTTGCCCAGCCTCTGGTCCCGAGGCAGGGGCCGCAACTTAAGCGTATCTTGCTTTAGGTTGGGATGGCAACTGCGTGCCGCGTCTCAACCAGGCCCTGGCTGCTTGCCGTTGTAGCAGAACGGTACCTGTTCCCGCACCAGCCAACACCGCTGCATACATGTACCTGCACGCACTCTCACACACCTAGTTGCTCAGTATCTATCTCGTCTGTGCCTTCCTGCAACCTACAGACGAGGCTTCCGCCTAGCCTCGCAGCCGCCTCCCTGGCCTGCTTCTGGTCGGACCCAGTCGTGCCCGGCGGCTGATCCATGTACGGATGATTTGCTGGTCCTGTTTCGAGATGGTCTCCTGTGCCTAGGGGTGCCCAGAGACATCATCCTGTCCTCCTCCCAGCATGGATAGCTGCGTCGTCGTAACCGGCCGCATGACGGAGTGCTATTCCTGATCCACCATGCTTTGATATAAGCTCTTTCCCTCACGCCCCAAACCTTCGTCTTGTTTGTTTCTTCCTTTCTTCCCCCATCTCTATACCCGTCGTACTTTTGCTGCTGGCTCGTGTAGATTTCGAGTACACGCTCATTTTCCATTTCTCTATACCCGGTCATTCTTTCTCACGAGCAGGAACTCGCTACCTTATTGTACCACGCAACAGTTTCCTTCACATCGATCATACGCATCAAGCCAACTCCGGAAGTTAACATAGATACCATTCGCCTGGTATCGTCAACGTCCTCACTCATAATCAACAGCCCAACAACTCGAAAATGAAGTTCTCCGCAACTCTGGCGGCGCTCGCCGCCCCGCTCGCCCTGGCCAAGGCCGTCCACAATGTCTACCCGGTGAAGAGGGATACCGATCTGTTCCCCCGGAAGTCAGACGAGAAGTCGCAGGAGAAGAGCCAAGGAGGTGAGGGTCAGGCACAGGCAGGGGGTCAGGCGCTCGCCAGCATGGCCGGCCCAGGCGCACAGATCTCGGCTTCGCAGGAGCAGCTCATCACGCTGGGTCTGTCCGGCGCCGGCATCACCACCAACGCCGCCACCGAGGTCATTATCATCTGGGTCAACCAGGGCGCCGGTGCCCCGACCATGAACGTCAACCCTCCCCCGATGGCCGCGCCCGCAGCCGCCCAGACGCACGAGGTCATGGTCGGTGGAGCCGCGGGTCTGCAGTTCACGCCCGCCGAGATCAAGGCCGCCGTCGGTGACATGGTCGTCTTCACCTTCATGAGCGCCAACCACACCGCCACCCAATCCGCCTTCGACACGCCCTGCGCAGCCCTCGCCGGTGGTATGGACTCGGGCTTCCAGTCTAACCCCAACAACTCCGTCAACCCCCCACCGCAGGTCGCCATGCAAGTTATGGTTGACACTCCCCTGTGTAAGTCACCAATGGCACATACTCGCCTCGAGCACATGCTAATCCACATGAATAGGGTTCTACTGCAAGCAGAAGGGCCACTGTGGCAAGGGCATGACCTTCTCCATCAACCCCACCGCTGCTAAGACCCAGGCCATGTTCCAGTCGATGGCCATCGCCCAGAACGGCACCGGCGCCGGCACTGGCATCACTGGCGGCCAGGCTCCCCCTCCCGCTGCCGGTGCCGCCCCACCGAACGCTACTGGTGGTGGTGCCGCTGCTGCCCCACCTGCCGAGGGCGGTGCTGCCGCTGGTGGTGCTGCTGGAGGTGCTGCTGCCGCCGCTCCTACCATGGGCCAAGGCACGATCCAGAACGGTGCCTGCGTCTGCGCTGTGTCCTGCTCCGTCGGCTCCTTCCCTGCGGCCCAGGCCCAGGGTGTCGGTGCTTTCGGTGGTCTTCCTGGTAAGCTATAAGAACCCAAGTATCTAAAGTGTTTCTAAGGCGCAGCTTGGCTAACATTCCTTTCTCTCAGGTGCCCTGCCAGCAAACATGTCAGAGGTCATGATGAACGGAGCCGCCTAAAGGGGGTTTCTCTCGTCGGGCGAGATTATGGGGTGATTGGGACGACCCGGTTGTCGACTTTTTTCTTATGATGATTTGAATGAAACTGTAGAACCCCTTTTTAGCAGCAACCCGCCGGAGACAGGAGGCTAGATTTCCTCCCACTTTTTACTCTTTATAAACGGGGGCGGCGGGGGAAGGTTGTATATGACTGGCTCGTATCCTGGATGGATATCTTAATAGTACAACCTTTTTTCACTTTTACTCTCGCGCGGTGTTCTGATTTACAGTGTGGCTTGTTTGAATGAGAAGGCGTAAGTCCCCGACTAACCTACGGGCACACGAACACCATCACGAAGCATGCGTCATTCTATTCACACCGTCCGGTTCCCAGCATCAGTAACCTTAGAGAAGAACTTGGACGAACCTGGACCTAGCACTCGATATGGCCCTTGTTTTCATGACCTTTTCCCTTCGAGTGTGTTCTTCCGGATTATCTGTCCTTAACCCCTCTCGTCCCGTGGTTCCCCCCTCGTCCGTGATTCATCCGTGGTGGCCGCCAAGCCCACCTGCGGGAACGGGAGTCTGCCCATCCGGCCAGAAACATTTTGAAACGGGGGACTCCCACTTTGGGTACTCCCGGGCACGCCCAATGCCGAGACATTCGCACACAGAAAAGAGAGAAAAGAACAGAAAGATCCCGCGCTTCCGCTCCCGAAGAGCTCCCCAAAATGAGGTCTGTATGCGAGAGGTTACCCGCATTGCATATGCGCGTGCGGGGCGGATGCGCTTGGAGACATCCGGTGCCTAATAAATGGCATTGTGGTAGAAAAAGTTCTGATGATTCTCAGCGTCATTATCCACCGCGATGGTCAGGGTGATCGGCCAGGTGCCGTGCCGGTGTCGGCTCTCTCTCTGTGTGTCTTTCATAGAACGACGATGGGTTGAGATGGCCATTGGCACGTCAGGCAGCCTTGTGCAACGCCGTGCGCCCGAATTGTCTCCTTCGCTTGCGGGGTGGCCATCACCCGGCTCGCTCTGTCCACCACAACAACACGGCGACAGCGTGTCCTTTGACTGACCTGGAGTATCTGGAGGACCGCGACATCCTCTCAGCACCGACAAGGCCCAAGCGGAAGGGGTTCGCCCACCCGCGCTTCTTCGTTTGCCATCTGCTCGTGATGTGCTCGCAACGCTCGCACGTATGCACAGATCGTAGACCAGCCGAGCCAACCCGCCGCTGAAGAAGGACCACGGGTGGTTCTGGGGGAGACGCAAGTGTATTGCCAAAAGAGGACTGACTAAAAACGCTACAGCAGCCCTCTTCTCCTTGTCCTTCGCGGCAGCCCCCAGGTTGAGCCCAGCCAACAACCGCCTCTGCGCCCGTGGGCGCAGGGGGTCTCGGCGTCACCAGTGTTGATTGTAGTCCTTCCCAATTCCATTTCCGTTGCTCCATGCTGAAAAGCAGAATCCGACCCCCTGAGGGGTTCCCTCGCCTTTCTTCCCTCCCTCAAAGTTGTCGTCAATTTTTCCCGCCCCGGGGGCCGGGAGATAATGACGATTGTCGAGATATCGAGCATTCGTCTATTTCTTGCCGGCTGCTTCGGCGGCCCTGCGCTCGTCGGCTGTACGAGGTGAAACCCATGATCGTTAGACCGTATGTTATACCACACCACCACAACGGACTGTCGCTCCTTGGGACAGGTCCGGGTGGACGGGGCCCCTTACCAGCTTTCTGCTTCTCGCGCATCATGGCGGCGACTTGGTCCTTGTCGCGCTGCATCTCGCTGCCGGTCTTGTTGTTCTTGGACTTCTGCGTGTGGGGACAACGAAGGTACGACGTCAGCTAGGCTGCACAGGGGGCTGTCTTGTTTTCTCTCCGGCGGCAAATGCGGTGGCAGCCGCCCGGGAGGCAGAGCTGAGGCCCCTTAGAGACCGGCCCGCTGGGCGGTTAAGAGTTTGGGGGCCGGCCCAGGCAAGTGAGGCCGCAAAGGAACTGGGTAGATTGGGTAGATTGGGTTGGGATTACGGGACGCGGTGTGGGCTTACTTGGGCGGCCATCTTCTTCTGGTTGGCCTCGCGGGCCTTGTCACGCTGGTTTCCACGGGCCATGACTGGTGCTTGGTGAGGAGGAGGAGCTGTCTTTCGATCTCGAGGATGCCGTGTGTGTGTGATGTATGTTGTTGAGCGGAAGAGGCGCGTGGTCGTGGATAGGAGTCGTTGGGCACGGGCGAAAAAGGGCTTCTCGTCAGTTCTTACAACGGGCACCCCGGGTCAGCTGTCGGGAGGAGGCCTAGAACAAAACGGATGGCGAGGCTGTGTCCCCACCGCATGGACGCCCGCGCTAGGCCGCATTGGAACAGCTTGGGCGGCCGCTTTCTGTTTTCGACTTGTGTGTCACTGCACCCACGGGTCCATGAGCGCTGTGCATTCCAGTCGGCATCCTTCACATGTTATTAATCTGGTCCTAGGTCGACTGAGAGCAAAGCAGGAAGAATGGCAGTCTATCTGGGGGTGGCTGTGGGTACTGTCAACTGGCCTCTGCCGTCTGGGGTAAATATGGAACTGGTGCGAACCAAAACCAGCATGATCTTCACTGCAAGCAATCAACCATCAGGACTCAACCACGTTGCCCTATAGTACAGTTGATGTAGTCAATATCTCGTCGGGGCAGCATAGACCACTTGTCGAAGGTGCTGGTGGGATTGAGCATTGCGGTAATATATGCAGTCAATATGAAGGATTTTTATCAAGGCTCAGCGCACACGTATCACATGGTCTGCTCATTCCCGGTATTGCGACGGCTCTTGGAGGACCAGTGCGCTCAATGAATTCTGCTTGTTTGGAATACAGGACTGGGTGTCACGGGATAGTAAGCTGTGCCCGCGTGTATGCGTCTGCACCGAAGCGCAAGCGCCGAGGAGCCTGTTCGGGGTCAAGAAGCAACGTCGAGCAAGGGCCTGCGCGGCAAGTCATACAAGCGCCCGGGTTGGGCGAGTTCCTGGCCCCGGAGATTGTCTCAGACCAGCCCCAGAGCAGGATTCCACTTCGATCATTTTCGATCTGGCTGTCAAGATCGGTTGCGCCGGTCGCACAGGCCCAAGACCGCTGCTCGAGCGACCGTGGCTGTGAATTAAGGGAGTGAGGTTGGGTTGCAGCAGGGCATATTGGACGGGAAACAGGAAATGTTGAAACTGTGCCTGTGATGTGCTCAAGGCTTCTTTCTTTATAAGCCTGGCGGGGGCATTGAGTTATATGACTATTGACACGTTGATTGAAACGGTAATTTCTCGACATGCATGTCAGGCGTGTCGTCTCGAGTCGAAGCTCCGTCTGAGGTTGTCCATGGCCGGCTTGCATCCGTGCTTCCCGCTGCGACTGAAGACGGATCCGGCCTGCAGCACAGAGCAACGGCAATGACAACGACGATGCAATGTCACGCAAGACGCCTCGAAAGGCACACTTGTACACACGGTCAACGACTCTTCGGACGATTGTCGTGGCACGTTCTTATCAGTGTAAAAGCCTGGCTCGGGCTTCGCGGTTGGCAGTCAGTGGCAAGCTGCATGGCGGGCATGTCCACCTTGACGCCGGGCGCTAGATCCACTTGAAACAGTCGGGAGGCTCTGCCATCCAATCGACGCCGCATCGCGAGCCTGTCTGAGGACGCGCTCTGCTCCCTGCTTCGCGATCTTCAAGCTTCCCCACCGAACATTCAGGCCTTCCAGTTCATTGGGACCCTTGCAGCCTCGACAAACTTTTGGGGGCCCCGTATTCGCCGTGCCCTAGGCAGGGTTACCAGGGACGACGGGGGTTCGTGAGCCTATCCAGGCGCCTCCTCTCGACGGCAATCATGCGCTTGCTCTGGAGTTCGCCCCTGGCGTTGCCTGGTTTGCCTCAGCCGCCAAGCCAGACACGGACACGACAGAAGACATTGCACCCTCCCTCCTGCATGCGCAGGTGGCCTCCTCGATGTGGGAACTGCCAGACAGACGCGAAGCGGTTGGGTATCGCTGCTCCCTGTCTGTACCACGCTGCCTCATCGATGAGTCGACGCGGCCCAGAACTCGACCCCCCTCCTGCATCCACATGGCACTCGCACACATCCCGTCTGCCCGTATACAACGCACAACCGCGGAAGCGGGAGCGCGCCAAGGTGACTGACGGTCCAGATTGGACCCATCCTCATCAACCGACGTTGCTTTCCAGGTGTGCTGGTACGGTCTTGTCGCAGTGAGGTCCATGTACTACCGCTCTGCCGCTACGTGACATGGGCCCGTGATGGGCATGAGAGGATTTGCCAGAGCTAAGATGCATGTTCGCTGTTTGCATGAAACCGACTTCACCCTGGCGCCTGGGATCGCTCCAGAACACCCGTTCTTCCCGCAGCTAGAACAATGCTTCAAGACCAATCCATTGGACAGCACCGCGTTTGTTTCAATGAAAGGAGCTTCGGGCCACCCTTGCACTTGCAGGACTGGCAGGACAACTATGACTATGACTGCTCGTGCCTCCTCCTTCCTGCTTTCCGCGTGAATCCTGCCTTTTGTCTTCTATCAGATGCTGCGGGGGCACATTCTTCGCAGACCACAATAGGACGCGCTCCTTAGTCTCTATTAAAGACGGCACGCCCGCTTTTCAATTCATCTCTACTATTGTCTTGTTGCCCACACCCACCCAACCGTAGATCGGCTTACCTGCCGTGGACAATGCTTGATATCTATTCATACTGTCGCTACATTGTTCCATTACAATAGTACTGCTCGACGCAGGCTCGATCATAAAACTCATCCACCTGGCGCCGACATTCTCAGCCTCGAATTTCGAAGGACTCGATCCTGATATCAACGACTCTCTTCTTACTCCTCGAATCTGCGAGACAGAATCCGGAAACACCATTACCAGCACCATCGTCACTCACTCACTCACGTACCCACGTACTCACTACTGCCGGCAGTAAAAACTCACACATTCTGTACGCAACATCGGTCCCAGACCCTTCTCCATCCGTCCCCGCTAACATTTTGCCAGCTTTTATTCAGACAGCTCTTACTATCAAGGCGAACAAGATGATCAACATGACTGACAGTGGCCGCTTCTTGGGCCCTGCGTGGTGGATACTCCAGGTCCTCCGCGCCTGCAACATCATCGCCCTGCTCAGCGTCTCGGCCGCAAGCATCGTCATGGTCATCAAGACCGACGTCAAGAACAGCTTCTTCTTCTTCCAGGCCTTCTCTCACCTCGTCACTGCGGTTATTGCGCTCACCCTCATCGTCTCTGAGCTCCCCCAGCCGCGGTTCGTCAGGGACTTCTTCCGCAACAACTGGCCCACCTTCTCTACCGTCGACGCCTGCAACAGGGGCCACTCGCTGGCATGGCTGGGCGTGTGGATGGTGTCTCTGGGCGCCTGGGTCCTCGGCTCTCTGAACGGCGACAACCTGGTCGAGAAGCTGAGTCTGCCGCTCTGGCGATTGACCCTGGCCAGTGGAGTCCTCGCCCTCGTCTTCGGTTTCTTCAACTTCGTCGTTTCCGTTCTGTTCCGCAATGGATCCCACGGTATCACCGCCCGCATGATCCGCGAGCACGGCGCCAACGTCTACAACGCCCGCACCAGGACACTGCCGCCCGACTACGACCTCGACGCCTCGACCCTCAACAGCAGCAGCCACTCCAACTCGATCCGCAAGGAGAAGCATAACGCCAACGCCGGCAACCGCTTCACGCAGAACTTCACGCAGGGTTTCGCGAACAACCGCATCACGCGCATGTTCGGCAAGGACAAGCGGCCACAAATCAGCGGACCCATCGGCGCCCCCGTCATGCATGAGCGGGACGTCGAGGCCCAGTACCCCGTGCACCACCAGCAGGAGAACGTGGTGATCCGACCCGTGAGCCCCGTGAGCCCCGGCCCCGCCAGGGAGTCGTGGGAGGGGAGCGACCGGGCGAGCCCCATCGCGCCCAACGTCCAGGTATGTGAGAGGCCTGCGGGCAACTGGATCTAAGAGAGAGGAGAACGAGCCCGCGCTGACATTTCCCGTTTTCACAGCGCCCACCAACCGCTCTGCATCCCGCCTACACCGGAAAGGCGCGCACGTTCCGCTCGAGTATCTACTCCACGGCCTCGCACCTCAACAGGTTCTAGGGAAATAAGCTGTCAACTGCGGACGGTGCCGAGTGGTTCCTAGGGGTTTCGTCCGGAAGGGCGGAAAACAAGTTGAAGAACGAACACGATGACGAGAGAACGAAAAGCATATCCAGGCGTTCATTTTCAGTTTACCGGCGTTGATGAGAGATCCAAACCAGATACCCAATAATTTCGGAGGAGAGAAGGTAGGAAAGGGGAGGCTGACTCGCCTTAGTGGCTTTGGTACGACGGCGTAGCCGAGCATTGCGAAGCAGGTAATCCTTAGCTTTAATAAGGAATATTCACTGTAGTACCATCGCGAGTTTATTCTGTGACCATCACTTGTGAAATGTTAGGCTAAAAGCTTTGGTCATGTCAAGGTTGTAGATCAGGCCCTTGCGGTGAGGGCAGGGGCAGCCTGGGCCCCTAGGGCCTTTAAATAGGAAATTTTTAGCCTTAAAGATAAAATAGCCTATTTAAGCAATATACCCACTTAAATCCCCTTATTCTCTCATATTATTTATAGTGCTTATTTTTTTATATATTAATTATTACATTTTATAAAGATTTTATTAAAATTATGCATTAAAAGAGTATATCTTTTAATTTAAATCTTAAAGTTAAAGCTTAAAAAGAGCTAAAAAGTTATTAAATAAATATAAAAAAGGCTAAAACTATTTATATAAAAAACATTTTTAAGTAACTTTTATCTTAAAAAAGTATTATAACCCCTTAATTTTATATATAATTCTTAAGTATATATAAATTACCTAAGCTTTTTTTTAAAAATTTAAAGTATTTAAGCATAATAATAAGGACTATAAAGTTATATTTATAAAAGCATATCATTAATTAAACCAAATCAGAATTATTTAAAAACCCAAATAACCATATTTCATAACTATTCTCACTATCAACAAGGCCTTAGTTCTGGTTTGGGCTAATGCAAGAAGCAAAAAGGATGGGGCACAGCATACAATCCATCAACTGCAGCTCTTAAAACCAAGTGCCAACAGTAGCAATGTAAAGACCGTGCCAAAGCGCTATACCAAACATATCATTACTGCGCTCTTAAATTCAAACAGCCTCTTAAAAAGCACCCTAAAGGTCAAGCTCAGCATACTTATTACAGACATTATCATTAAAAAGCAGCTGCGCAAGAACCACATGCATAAGAGGATACTCATCCTTAACTTTCCATTTCCAACAAATCTACTAATAATGAATTAAAAAAGCTGTAAAAAGCTGTCTCCAGCAAATTCCGTCTGGACTTTAAAACTTAACCATCTTCAGGATTATTAAGACTTGCATGTATTCTCAACGCACTCGCTTAAGCCCAGCGGCAACCAGACCTGTGTTTCTTTCAAGCTGATGGAACAGTCAGGTTCTGCTCCTGTTGATTACGGCAATGAGAAGAGACCGGTGTGCAGTGCATCTATTGGCAACATCTAGGCCTCGGTATAGGGAGGCGGTTGCGCAGGTATCGGCGAAGGTGCGGCAGGTTGGGTTTGCCCCTCGCTTAGCAGAAATATCCGTGTATGATCATTCTTGACAACTAGAAGTGCAAGGGAATCAAAGTATAATGGCTTTACCGGACAGGATATCCACCTTGAGGGGATACTGGACACAAGTACAGGCAGAATGGAGGGAAGCGAGAATAATACAAAAGCAAGGCAGGCTGAGCTTAAAGGGTGGGGTCGGGGGCGCATGCCCTCAGCCACGAATGACTGCAGCTTGGCGCCCAGTCGTGTCGCCGCGGTACATGCAGTCTCGATGGCATTCAAAGTCCATCACCACATACAGAAAACGGTAGACGGAAGCGGTGCTATAAAGCGGTGCTACCTGTCAATGCTTGCGCACACAGATAAGGATTGATGCCGGGCCTGCCGGTCGACCTCCTCAACCTGACTACATATGCCAATAATCAGCTTATATCTGCATACCCTGTCAGCAACATGCCAATATGACGCCACTCTTGCTTCCCACCGTGATGATTGGATTACTGAGACTGCATCGCCCAACGTTCGAACGAGATTGTCAGGATCTGCTTCATTTACTAGCAAGAGCTGGCCCGGAGCAATGGACTGCAAACCTGATGGGGGCTTGAAGTCAGAGCTTTTGGACGCTCTTTTCTTTGTAGCAATCTACAAGCACGTGCCTGGTGAACCGAGAATTGACAGAATGCTGGAAAAGCAATTCAGTAGTTTGTCCACTCTTAAGGCTGAATCTTTTGTTAACCCCACTTAATAGTTTTTCTTTTCTCTTGAAACTTTTCCCCTGAAATGGTTCCAGCACATACACGACGCCACTGATTGCGAGGTATCATGTTCACGGACTCCTAGGCTTGTCTGGCTTGAAAGACCCTTTCACCTGGAGCCACACCGTGATAAATTTTGAGTCCGATGTGGTCTCCGATGCATGAGTTTTCCAAGGAGGCATGCTATTTGCATGGTGCTCTTTGCATTAACCAAAAATATGTCGCGGGGGAAGGCCACCAAGTCAAGCAGATGCGAAACATCTACGCGTCTGCCGACGAAGTGCTCATCTGGCTGGGCCAAAGCAGCGATGAGATCAAGTCTCCGATGGACTCTTGGTGATGACGCAGGTCGAGATCAATTGTCAGCTCGCTATACGGCAAAGCTCCTCGTCCATCGACTCAATGAAGGGAACTTAAAAACATGGAGACCTTCTACTGTCACTTGCGGGAAAGCATGGTCAGCTTGACTACCTCCAGAGGCTCTCATCCCTTTGAGATGCTATCATTATCGTAAACGTTAAAGTCGAAGGTGGTATTTTGCGAATATCCTTGAAAGCAAAGGCTATTCCGCGCAGTCACTCAGACAAACATGGGATAGACAATCGCGGGACAGAAGAACGTGAGAGAGCAATTCTCCCGCCACAACCCTTTGATAGAGATGAGAACATCATAGAAGTTATAAATCAGATATTTTAGGCAGAATCATTCAAAGAGAAGATTGTGGCTGAGATATTGAAGGAAGAAGCGTGGTCAACGATCTCCGCAACATGAGGACCAACAGGCAGATTAGCATGCTGCGCTGTCACCAATTGGCTCCGTTATTGATGGAGAGTAGACCCACAGACCACAATGGCAGCCTGGAGTAGGATATCCCAGTGGATCTCCTCCCTGAGACTCTTAGTACGGCACCCAGTACAACATTGTATTCACACCTGCCACCACAGAATCGTCTGACCCCAGGACTTCCTTCCTGGTTCACCTATATCAGGAGGTTACTCATCCCGGCCACGACGCTGCTCTGGGCCCATTTCTCAGTAAGTCACCTACCTTGCCCTTCTGCTTAACTCCTCATTTACACCAACTCACGAAATAATCAATTTGCTTCCCACCTCGGTGCCATTCAAATCAACCATCTCCACTGCTAACACAACGCGGTAATGATTAAAGAAATACCAAACGGCACTGAGAAGATCAACCAACCAGATCAAGTACAGCCGGACTGGCTAATCAACTTTCTCAGTCGGCCGAGGCCTTTAGCGCCTTTACCGCTCTGGCCACCTCCCAAAGATCTAAATAAGCCGCGTCTTTTATATCTTCCTAGTCTTGCTCTAAACATCAATCGCTATGCACCGCCACCGCCTTTCATCGAAAGCCTCAGGAAGAACTTGCCGCCACATGCTCGGCCGTCTAAAGACTACCTCCGAAGCGTTCCGCAAAGCAAAGCCGTTGTAAACCATCCCCCTATCGAGACTAACCCGCCAGCCAAACCTAAGACGGCAAGTTTAATAGTTACTGCACCTATTTATATTGGGGCAGCTCGCAGTACTCAAATCCTTAATTGTGCCATTCACCTGCAATCGGGCAGCGGAAGACCTTATCAAGCCACTGCTAAGATTTATAACCCATTATACTATAGCTTCAAGGCGCACCTTAGTCACCAGCCGGAAGATATTATATAGGACGCCAATCTAAATTATAGCAACGAAGCAGCAGCTTATAAGCAGCTCCGTAAAACCGAATAGATAGAGTTAATTGCTCCGGCGTACTACGGATCCTGGACCTTTTCTCTGCCAATTACAGTCGATAAAATGTTTTACAATAGACCGGTCCGACTAATATTAATGGAAGAGCTAAATGAAACCACTATCCAAGATACTCGCGTTAGAAACGATCCGAATATACTGACAGGAGGCTCCTTCCATTATCCTGAAGAGTATCAACTTGAGGTACTAGGTGGTTTCGTTCTCAATCCGTATACATACGAAGCTGTATGCGGTCCCTTCATACAGTGGTAAACGCTCAAAGACCCAGCGTTCGATGTAAGAAAAAAAACAATACCGATGATATATCCTAGCCTGCTCTTTGGCGGGGACATCGTGCAGAGAGTCGAATCCCTCTTGTGGAACCCCAACCGAAAGAGGAACTTTGAAACGTTGGATTGAAGCGCCCCCGTGTTCCTCATCGGAAAACATGGCTTTGGAAGGTTTCGAGACTAACATGGGCGCCATGCTGAGTTCGTAAGCCATAATAATCTTGGACTCTTTCGGTGACAGACCCGGGGAGGCGAGGAGGAATTGGCAACACGCAGAAATTAATCTATCTGCTTTCTGTAATGTGGAAAGAAGTCTATAGCTAGAAATTAATACGGCAAATATCCTAACTGAGGTAAGATATCAAGCTTTGAGAAACGTTGCTCTGCAGCCCTTGGCGGCTCAGGATGTCGAGCTGCTCTCCCAAGATTGCCGATTCTCCGATGTCATGCCTTTTCATTGTTTCAACCGTCCATCTCTTTCCTTCTAAATTTCATGAGCAGAACAAATCGATAGATAGAGCCAGACGGCTTCCGACTTTCGCCTCACAGCTATACTGGGTTTTCAATCTGGCGCGTTGCTTCATAAACTGTACGTACAATCTTCCCCATGCTTGAGTCTCAGGCAAGTTCTGGAAGCAATTTTTCTAATCGCACGGCCCAGTACTCTGCAGACTTGCTTTCTTGGGAGGAGGGATTTGCCCACCTTCAGGTGACTAATGATCCTCGCAGGCTAGCACAAGACCAGTTTATAGAGACCCCTCCTATGCAGTACTACCCCAAGGCAAATAAAGTCGCCAAAACATTGGAGATGATCGAAACTCTCGCGGAGAGGGGAGCTGATGGGTAAGCTTTTTAAATGGACCACAGAAGAGGTTGGAAAGCATGCTGGCTTGCAATTAAAAGACACAATGTTGAATTTGTTAACACAACTAAAGCTTAATACGCAGGTGCACGTTCTAATAAACTTTGCACTAAGGTCAAAACAAACCCCAAATTCTAAGTTCCAAAGCCGTCAGACAAGAGCCACTTCGTCTCAGCCGTGCGATGCTACAAGTTCCGCCCTCGCATCCAGTCCTCCACCGACCGGTGGAGGAACTGGTCCCAATTGTCTGGTCCCAATTCGAGGAGACCTTTGCATCCGCCGTTGAGACGTCGTCGAGTCGTCGAGTCGTCGTGACTCGCATTGCGATCTCATCGTCCCTCGCCACACGCCTAGAACTGCGACTAGCCCACTCACCGTTTTACCAGGTCTTCGATGAGGTGCTGAAGGATCTCCGAGCTCGGGAGGCCGCCGTAATAGCAATTTCCTCTGCAGTCCCTGTCAATGACACTGGGTCCGTATGGCAAGTCCCAGACCGGATGAGGCTTGTAGAAGTCCACGACCGGGAGATTTACCGGTCTTTCGTACTCTTGATGCACCACTGGGGCTGCGGGTAAGTGGCCGGCCCAAACCTCTCGACTCCTTTCCGTTCCTTTCAAGAGGCGTTGCTCGTTTCGAAGTTTGTTGAGTATCAGAACATATTCTAACTTTCTTATTCAACCAAATTCCACGTTCTCGTGAGTAAGACATACCATGATGGCTAAGGTTTGGAGTGCATCATTGCCAGCGTGGTGAAAACGAGTTGGCTAATAGCCCCCGCAAAAGCAAAGTGCTCTCATAGCACATTAAAGTAAGATTAAAAGACCATTAAACCTTGTGTAATTTGTGTGTAAGTGATAAGCTTTCATAATAAGTGGTTATATATCCACCCAGTTTAAGAAAAGGTAATGAAGTTAAGGTATTAAATTTAAAATGGCGCTCAATTCTGCGTTTGCGGAGTAGGTTACCAATATCAACGGCTTTTCAGGTTTAGTCTCCTCCTTGAATTTTCGTACGGCATCCATAATCTTAAAAGCAACATCCTGAATATTAATATCTTCGTCTGGCTGGCTCCATACTTGTTCTTGTGTTGGTTGAGATCTTTCGAAGCCACGAATGTTGAAGCAAATGGACCGAGCAACAGGGACTGACCAAGGCCCTCCCTGTATATACCCAGTCAAGACTCCCGGGTGGTTGAGATACCTGACGGGTTCAAGATTAGAAGCGAAAGCAAGGCCGATGGAGGAAACACCAACCCCATGTTCTGTGTCTATGGCGACGAAATTTGCATGGCCCATGTGTTCGCGGAGCGTTTCAAGGTTGCGAATGCGGCTTCGTACGAATGCGTTGAATTCGGAGCTGTGTGGCCGGTCATCTCGGTGGATCTCCATGTTTAGTTATTGGTGCTGACTTGTTTGTGGGCTCGTTCGCCTTCCGTTGAAAATACTTTGAACATTTGTTGACGTTTCCGGCTTTGCAGTAGGATGATGGACGAAAAGCGAGGACCAAAAGGGTGTTGAAAGTAAGTGTGTCGAAGCAAGGCTAGAAACTAAAGTCAAAAACTTACCTAGGTACTTAAGGAATCAAGTCAGGTAAATCCAGCCAATTTGTAAATCCAGCCAATTTATAAATCCAGCCAATTTATAAATCCAGCCAATTTGTTTGGCAGCCTGAGCGCAAGCTCGCAAGCGCTAAGCGTCAAGCGCGCCAGCCAGGCAAGAGGAAATTTGAAACGGCAGAATCCACTACAGTCAAAATCACACCCGTCGGCCAAAAGACTAGAATTTTGAATCCCCCGGTAAAACCACAGTAGTATATAAGCTCCGTACCATCACATCCCCCCCCCCAGGACTTATAGACCTTCTAGACAATAGGGACAGTGAATGTGGCCCTAGGGCATAATACTGCGCATATAAATTTGGTAAATGTTGATATGGTGGTGTCACTAGCGTGGTTTTGGCGGTGTGGAACGCAAATGAGTGTAGGAGTTGGTCGATCGGGTCAATTCTCCCACAAAATCGTGCTCTTCAAGGTCCCAAAACGTCACAGGTCTAAGTCGGTAAGTCACTCCCAGCAGACCCAGGCTCATCATGAAGTCGGTGTGCATTGGGGGCTTTTGGTATTTGTGATTCTGTCTCTCAGTTTCGTCCCAATCACCAAAGCTGAATTTCTCGACCCCCTTCCCAGTCTCGACGTCTATCACTAAGGCATACCTACCAGGGGGAGGGGGGTTTTCGACAACATGGCATTACTATGTCAATTAAATAGCAACATAATAGTGACATGCAATCAATATTCTGACAGTATGTCATTGTGTGTGTATCACATGACTTGTTCGTCACTGACATGAAGTCATTCTTGACATGCTGTGACATGATGTCAGGTCACGATATAGCGAAAAAAAAATCAACTTTTTTTTTCTTTTTAAGCTCGTCCCCAACCCAAGTATTTATTTATTATTTACTTGCTTGACTATTTATTAAGGGGGGGCCTACGGAATTACGGAAATATCTAAAAATAGCTTAAAAATAAAGATTTATAAGGATTTGAACCAGAGCTTCTGACATGAAAGGTTAGTTGACATAGTGTGACATGATGTCTGGCCCTTGACATATTTCATTCCTGACAGCATATTACTAGCAATTTACTAGCATTTTGCTGTAGTTTCAAAATTTTGATTAAATGTCAAATTATGATTGCATTGCGTGACTTAAACGAAAACCCCCCTTTCCCCTGGTAGGTAGTTTGCCCTGGTCCCAGTGTACAACCGATTTTCATCATCACTGAATGACAATGAAAGCGGCCCCCCTGGTAGGCATATTTCGGCGATTCTGTAATGCTCTCTTTCTCGAGACATAGCATGCTCGAAGTCTCGAACGATTTGGTGGTTCCACATATCGTGCCCGCTGTCTTATGCAGCTGGTTCAGGTTTTCTCCAATGTCTAGCCTCAGCGCCTGTCTCAACTTATCAACGAATAACGGTCGTAGTGAGCATAAGGCCCATGGCAGAATTGCTTTCGTGATGAATCCGGTCTCAGAAGACGCCATAATACTGGTAGTTATCTCGGGGTAGAGCTCATCCATCTCCTTTGAAATTGAGTTGAGGATGTTCTGTGCTTGCTCCTGGCTGACGGCATTCTCGATCCTTTTCACCACCAAGTCTGTCTAGAGGAACTTGCCGTTCGACATTTCAAGGATTGTTCGGACCAACCTCTGGCGTTCGTCCTTGTTGTCGAGTGTCACACCACTGTCATACATTTCAAGCAGCCTTTCACGTACAATAGTGTTCATACGGGCCATCTGAAGTGCCAGCGAGCGCAACATCCCGACAACGGTTGATTTCCCGGTGTGAAGATGTTTGAAGAAGAAATTCGTGCAGTCTTTGTTGCAGAGCTCGAGATAGTTGACAACGTGGGCAGCCAGAGTTGACTTCCCCGTCGCAGGCTCACCACTCAGCCAGTAGAACCTCGACGAGTTATCTTCATCCCCCAGCCATCGCTGAAACGTATCATTTTCAGTCAACCACGAACATGATTCCTGACTTTGATGCTCTATGATTTTGCGACGTCCACCTCTGGGCGTTCCTTTAGTCCGAGATACGCCGCGAGTCTCTCGATACCATCGTTCGGCTTGTGGTAAAAAGGCGCTAAGCATGTTGTTTTGATCAAGGAGATACTCGCCACGAAATTATCTCTAAGCCGCACATAATTGCTGTCGCTAGGGGTGTCGAATTTACACACTTGTGAATGGTCAGCGTTAAGATGTGAAATTGGCTCCCCCGGTAGTCCGAGGACAAACAATGTCTTTTCAACAGTGAGACCCAAAGCTGTCGGCATAGTCTCGAAGAAATAGTACAGTTGTATCCCCTAATATGCGTGGCAAAACTGATCATTGATGGCAATGATTGCTTCAGAGTCAGGATACAAATTGTCGACATACGACTTCAAACCATGGCCGACGGCGAGCCTCAGGAGATTGTTGAGCGTGTTGGCTAGATTCAACCCGCGATAAGGAGTTGCAAGGAAGAAAATGGTATGTATACGAGCAGCAATGTTCGATGCCGTGGGGCCCTGCTATGCGAGCAAGAGCATCTTCTTGGTACCTAGACCGCCCATACTGTGCCCCACTAGAACAATCAGTGTCTCGCCTGGGCACAGGACTGGAGAACTCCGGACATCAGCTAGGAGATCCTGGCCGAAGTCATGTATTGTTAACACGCTGGCATGCTTTTCTTTCCATGCTGCACTGTAGCCAAAAGCATGGGGAGGTTATTGAAACGAGGTTGCAGGCAACAATTCTTTTGCGTTGGGCAGGACGTGTGCTGGCCGCTCGCATTGTCAAAGCTGGACTCACAGCTATCATCGGTAAGTTGACTACAGTTGGATTTTACTTTCTCCGTTCATTGGCAAGGAGCCTATCCTCTTTCAATGGCCACTGGGGAACCTTCTCCATTGACCCCATGACTTTATCCACCCAATCTCGGGCTTTGATGCTGATGATATACACTCCGTAGTCGAAGAGGAACTCGTGGGTGGTGACTGCCCCTTTTGGGCGTGTGTTCCAAGCAAAGCTCTTCTACGCCCACAAGAAGCGCTAGCGGAAGCCAGAGCTGTTGGCGGCGTTCGAGAGCTGCTTCGCGAGAAACCATCGTTGGATGCAAACACAGTGTTCAAGAGGCGAGATGCATTCACTGGCTCCTGGAATGATGGCCAAGCCCTGGTTCCAATGGTGGAGGACAGTGGGGCTGCCCTCGTCCGCGGCAAGGGGGAGCTCATAGGCGTCAAGAGAGTCGCCGTCATCAACGAGGACGGCCAAGGCGCCGAGCTCGAGGCCAAATACGCAGTAGCCATCTGTACCGGTAGTGAGCCAATTATTCCGAACATCCCAGGGCTGAAGGAGAGCAACCCGTGGGGCCCAAGACAGGCAACATCTTCCAGCGAGGTACCAAAGCATTTGCTGGTTTTGGGCGCCGGAGCTGTTGGCACTGAGATGGCAACAGCGTACGCTTCTCTGGGAGCCCAGGTGAGTCTGGTTACCAGAGGAGCAGAGCTGCTCCCGAGGACCGATCAGGAAGCTGGGAGACACGTGAGAGAAGGGCTCGAGTCACAAGGCGTCCACGTCTATGTGTCCACCACAGTGAAATCGGTCGCGCGGGGGGAGACTGAGGGCTTTCTGACAGTCCAGATGTCAAACGGCTGCACAATCTCAGGCGTCACCAAGATTTTGGCCGCAACAGGCAGAAGGGCCAAGACAAGCGGTTTTGGTCTCGAAAATTTCGGGATAGAGACGGACGGGTCACCAATCCCCGTGAGCGAGTCTCTCGATGTGCCATCGGTCCCTGGATCCTGGCTTTATGCCCTCGGGGACGTCAACGGTAGGGCACCGTTGTCTCACTCGAGCAAGTATCACGGCAGAATTGCCGCCAACGCCATCATTGCCCGGTCACAGCCGGACAAAGTCTCCAACCTAGGTTGGAAGACCCCTTGGTCCAGAGTCTCCGCAACGAATGACACTTTAGCACAGCCACAGGTCATCTTCACAAGTCCCACAGTCGCGAGCGTGGGCCTGACCCGGAGCGAAGCCACGGCAGCAGAACTGGCCGACAAGATTCGAGTCGTCACTGCTCCCGTGACCACCCTGGGAGCAAAGTTGCACCAGGACGGCTACAAGGATGGATGGGCACAATGGATCGTCGATACGGAGAGCAACAAGCTTCTCGGGGCGACTTTTGTTGGAGACGGTGTGGCAGAACTCTTGCATGCTTCAACAGTGGCTATCGTGGGCGGCCTGACCCTGGACAGGCTTGCGCACGCTGTTCCTTCGTTTCCTACCATGAGTGAGGTCTACCTGAATCTCCTGGACGCTGCAGAAGGGCTGTGATGGACGTTGCCGTTCAAAAGGAAGAACTGAAAATGACGAGTCAGATGACGGCGGCTTGAACAAGACTGTAGCTCATCAGACATCCCATCGCAGCGCGCGCCCCCCCCCCCCTTTTCTTTTCTTTTCTTTTTTCTTTTCTTTTCTTTTCTTTTTCTTTTTGGAAGGGTTTTGCGAAGTTGCAAATGTCTCACGGGATTGACGTAGCTCGACGATTCTACAAATAAAATTGATGCAAAAGTGGCAGGTGTTCCTGCAAGCAGCCATCTTTATAACTTGGGACTGAACAGTCCTCGTAGCTAATCATGATACACAAGCAACACCAAGATAAAACCACGAACGTAGATTAGAGCTGATATTCGAGCGAATCCGTAAGAATTTGAAACAACCTACTTAAGCTAACATCCATCGTAACGTTACGAAGCCAAATCTCTAACTATTGGCCCAACCAAATCTTGGAAGTTCAGCAGTAAAATTCTTATCAGAGGACTTCGGTCCGACCATGGCCCTTCGACCTGAGTATATCTGTCGGCCCTGAAATCAGGGAGACCTCAACTTGCCTAAATCTACAAGTCCAGAACTACCTGCGGCATATAGAAAGTAATCTAGTGCACCAGAGTCGGTAAATTATTCCTCTGCAAGATTCTTCCATGGCACATAAACGGCCTTACAACAGGAGCCAGAAAAAGAAAAAGAAAAAAAGGACCGCGATGTTATCAGATGTGGTCCAGATGCAATTGTGTTGCAATTGCCGAAATCCACAACAAATTCAAGTCTAACATTGAAACACTAGGGAGGTGAGGCGCAGTAATCTGGAGGCCCGTCCGTGTTCACTCTATATAGTTGGACTGTCGTTTTGTTTTCCCCATCAAATTGACCGTGGTTTTCATGACTATACAGTGCGCTCTTTTTGCTTCGCTCCATTGTGCTCCGTTGTGTCTGACGACAGCGCCTGGTTGAAGCAAAGCAAGTGTAGCGTGGTTAAATATTTAATCATTACAAAAGTTGCCATGATTGGAAGTCAGTTCTGGGTCAACGTTTAAAAATTACTTAGTTGTCTTGCCTTATCCGTCTTGCTCTATTCATCTTCATGTGCAAACTGCTGAGTGACGCTTTACTTGCTGACTGTGAAAGCACTGCTTGCCCAGGTACACGTGTTGCCTTGATGAAAAGGGTGTAAGTCATACTGGATTCCTCTATTAGTTGAGTGTTGTCTACGGAGGTCGGTCCCGGTTGGAATCCAATGTCTATTATGCGAACTTCACAATTCGCGTTGCCGCAAGAATGATGTTGTGTCTTATCAACCGATTGCTGAGCTGCACGCTTTCCAGTCGTCTCAAGGCTGCGAAAGTGGCCCGAGCGGGTGCGTGAGTACTACATGCTTGTTTTACATCTGATATTTCCGTTTCTGACCTTCACATGTCTTGCCAAGGGTGCGGGCGGCCTCATTCGGTGCGTCAAGACACTCTTGAAAGTTATGGTTCAGGACCCTTTGGGGAGTGCTTGGACAAGGGTAAGTGTTTCAAACACCCAATAAACCCAACCCACGGATCGACGGAAAAGCAACTTGACGTCGTCATCCAAGCTGTCCACGATGTGTCACAAGTTTCCCTCGCTTCACTTTATGGTCTGTAACTTTGCCGATGGCCACTGCTTGCCCAAGATCCCAGAAACGAGTTGCAGCATGAGATCGGAGTCTGAAAAGGCGCGTGCTTCAGCCACAAGAGAGACAGCCGAGGTTTCCCTCACCATCCCTCTTCCTTGTCTCTTGCCTCCTCACCGGAGGCTTCTCAACAAGCGGACAAGTGTCCTGTTACGGTTAAATCAAATACGCATCGTCACTGGCTTCAAACGGAGTCATCTACTGGATGCACAGCTGACCGATCACACCCACTAAGCATACTCGCCCTATCAATCGAAGTAGCGAAGGAGTTGGGACGTTGGGAGAGTGAAATCTGTAAACATGTGAATGCCGGTAGCCTGACCACCGGTCACAAGGAAAATGAGCTGAAGTCCATGGTTGATCCTTGACCTGAATTCTGCGGGGACGACCGCGATGTGCCGCCGCATGAACGGCAGCTATGTCGCGGATCCTTGGCTTTCCTCATTCGGCCTACCGTTGCGATCAAACACGCGCCTCAGCTCCCCCGCCGGGCCACCATCTCCCTGGATGGCGCTCTCTGGGGGATACTACAGGACGCTGTGATGCTCATGTTCTCCAATGCCCACATTGGCGTAATGCCGACCTTATGCTTTATGCCCGAGATATAAACAAGGAGCTGCATTGATCTTGGAGGCTGCTGCGGAAGTCTCGACCTCGGCATCGTGAGCCACATGTCGTGGGCATAAGCGGCGGCTCAGATGAAGAAGTCAGCTTCATATGATGAGTTGAACTCGAGAACATACTTAAGAGAAGTTTCTCCCACTAAGGATCAGCTTGGTCTCATCACCAAGCTACAGTCAACAGAAACCATCATTCCAAATAATCACGAATCAAATCATTGATCTTTCCAAACGTCACAATGTCCGTCAAGAAAGTGCAAGGCCACATTGACGCTATTCAGCGTAAGCTGGAGAAGTCCATCAAGATCGCCGACAAGGGCCCCAACATGAAGCTCGGCGATGTGATCAAGCTCGGCCGCAAGACCAATTCGATTGTTTCTGAGATCAAGAAGAGTATCAACGAGTACGATGTAGGTCACATTCACAGACTGGAGTGTCCAATGTGCGAAAGACTTCAAGTGCTGACACAATTTGACAGGGCGCTGATCCTACTCCTGAGGAGGCACAAGTGATCCTCACAAAGATGGAGAAGGTTGTTGAGTTGACAGAGAAGGAATTGGAAACCATGGTTCAGAACAAGGCTCGCATTGACGAGTTGCACGTTGGAGGTAGGTGGCTTGTGCGGAACACATGTTGCCTCCCATTTCCCATGCGTCAAATCGTAACAATATAGTTCTTTGAACTGGGGAAATGGTGGCAAAGCCAAAGCTATGACTAACCGTACCCGCCATAGGTCTGGTCAAGCGAAACTTGCTCAACAGCCAGGAGGCAGGAGCCAAATTCTCTGTGACCCTGAACGAGAAGGCCCCCGATAACCTCAAGCCTTCGGCTCAGGCTCTCGAGGAGAGACGCAACAAAGCCTTTGACAAGGCGGTTGGCGTCTTCGCCAATGCCCAGGGAGGAGAGGACCAGGCTGATGGAGAGGATGATTCGGACTGAGGCCCTCAAACTGTTCTCTTCTTCATTGAGAAGAAGGTTGTTTGAGACTTTGATTGGGAATGATTGCATCTATGCATTGGCTAAATAGAGTAGCAAGTTGTCAAATTGAAGAGCTTCGGTCAGAATGTGTGTTTACCAACATGTCCAATTTTGTGTCGTGCCTCTTTCACTCACTAATCTGTTCTCTGTTTTTGAGGTGGATGGCAAAGGGATGTCCAGAAACAAACTATTATATAGCAACACTACTAGTAGGTCTACTCATTTGCTCGAGAATCGTTGGAACTGTAGTTGGATTTCATGTTCCTATTACTATCTTGTTAGCATAACGTTAACCTGTATAATATTAATTTGAGACGAATATTCTGACATAATTCACTATTCTGTTAGGACAGAAGGAGTAAACAGACCAATGGAGAATTACAGCCTCGCGGAATTTCCGTTAGGTAAAGTTCTGGCCATTTGTCTCCTGTGATTATTCATGCCGAAAAGTCGTATAGACCCACGAGTTTTCAGAGTCCGCCAGGTTGTATGCTTCGCTGCGGTCTAATGTACAGCATGATGAAAATACTCAGCTGATCTGGCGAACATCAAACAGTGACCTGATGCTACTAATTGATTTCTGTCAAAGCTGCAATTGCCATCTTCATGATTATACATCACTATACTGCTTTTAAAACTTCGCGACTTATATGCATTGGCATTGCCAGTCTTGTAAAACGCCCGCATTCCACAATCCATCACGTAAAAGGGCGAGTCTACTTAGTCTAAGTGCAGTACGCGTAGTTGAGCGGACATCTCCCTTGATTAACATCTCTCTTATTATGTGCTCTTCGGCATGATGACAAATGTTTACTGGCCGTGGTGAGATAGAGGAAGCGGCACCCCAGGACAGCAGACCCTAAGAGTACTAGTGCTTCTCAACGGACATGTTTGGACGGCCGAATTTATCCGCCTTTGAATGTGCCACATACGGCAATGAATGCATTTTATCGATTTCAAAGCGCTTATAAAATTCATCAGTCCCAGGAACGGAATTCGGTCAAATCAACAGACATGTACTGTGCATAGGAACCACAACGCTAATGCACCAAGTGCTGCAAGGGAGCTCAATCACGTCAATACTGCATAACGCATCGCATTTAGGCAGTTCCTTTTCCTGCACCTCTGGATTCGTAAGCAAGCGGTGAAATTACGAATTTGATGATAAATACGCGTGTGCAATATTCGGCCGAAGAGAATGAGAGAGCAATTTCCAGGCTCAGAGAAAGCCGGTCATTTCCTAGAAGTACCGGAGGAGTAAGTATAACTAGGGGCTGTATTACCACCCAATGGTTGTGTGTCATATTGCATTCCTATTCATGTTTTGTGAATAACCTAAACATGGCTCCCATTCGTGTTGGAATCATCGGCCTCTCCTCAAACTCAACCTCTGGCTGGGCTGCCAGAGCTCATCTGCCCTATCTCCTCTCGCCTCGCGGACAAGAACGGTATCAGATTGTCGCCTTGCTAGGATCGACTGTAGAGCGTGCTCGCGAATCTATTCAACATTTCGAGCTCCCGAACCCTGACAAAATCCGCACATACGGCTCGCCCGAAGAGCTTGCTGCGGATCCTGATGTCGACCTCGTTGTGTGCAGTGTGCGTGTGGACAAGCATTACGATACGGTTCGACCGAGTGTTGCAGCTGGAAAGGATGTCCTCGTTGAGTGGCCTTTGGCAGAAAATGCTGTCAGAGCAAAGGAGTTGGTAGATATCTCCAAGAAAGCCGGTGGTCGGACGGCAGTCGCTATCCAGGCGAGACTGGCGCCATTCATTGTCAAGTTGAAGGAACTCTTGGCCGGCGATGCGATCGGGAAGGTTGTCAACAGCCACGTCAATATCAATGGCAAGCAGGAGGGCAGTGACGTTATATTCTCAGGTCTGGAGTACTTTGCCGACACAAAATTCGGTGGAAACTATTACACAATCTGGTTTGGACATGGTGAGTCTCACGTCACCTTGCATTATATCAATACGCTATGGAAACCATCGAGCTAATCCATTACCCTTCACAGCTTGGGACCCCATCCAATACGTTCTGGGCGACGTCGAAGATCCCCATGCCCTGATACAGATTCAAAATCCCAAGATCAAGCTGCTGGACCGCCCGGGCGGCAACCAGGTGGGAGAGATCTCTACAAATGCTCCGGACCTGGTCACCGTGACGGCATCACTGCCGGAGTCTTTATTCACTAGGAACGACGCCAAGCTGGTAACCTCGTGGCGAACCGGATCAGCGTTCCCAGACCCAAAGCAGCCATCGTGGGTCTGGACCATCACCGGCGAGAAGGGAAGCCTGCGCCTCACAAACGAGGGCCAGTACATCAACACGGGCGGCGATGCTTCGATCGAAATATACGACCGGACGACAGGAGAGACCAAACCGGTCGAGTGGCAGTGGCAGGATTGGCAAGCTGGGCTTCCAGGCCCGGTCAAGAACATCGCAGCTCTGTATGAGGCATTTGCTGAGGGTGACGAGAGCAAGTACGCGACGTTCGAGGACGCTCTCACGCGTCACGAGCAGCTCGACTCGATGCTTGAGAAGTTCCTCAGGTGAAAGTCGAACTGATGTGGACCGGGAAAAATGCCGCGGTTAGTTGAACATGGGGGTTTGTGTACAATGCATTCACCGCATCTTTTGAAATTCTCGAAGAATGTACGAGCAGGAGGTAGTTGACTTTGGCTTACAGGCTTACAGGCTTGCTTTCTTGTTCTTGTCAAAGCTGTGGACGGAGGGCATTTTACTCAACTTCTAACAAGAGCAGCAAACAATTCGTCAGGTCCAAGACGGTGCTCAAAGTAGGAGGGGGAATCATGCTTTAAAACCGTTAATGTAATTGAACGATTCAATGCCCGGGATGTTCTTCAATGATGACAGCGAGCATGAGCCTGCACTGTGTGTGGAACCTCCCCAGAGAAGATCATCGCGCTCTATGTGGTTCTAGCTAGGGCTCTGAGATTATTTTGAGCTCTTTTTGTTCTCAAATAGCGCCATATCAATGCTTGAAAGTGAATGCAGGCAGTATGCTTCCACATTTGAAGCCGAAATTAAGAAAAAAACTGTCTCAATATTGATCTGTCTGTTTTTATTCCTATTCTCAGTTCAAAACTCGGCGCGCGAGTCATCAGCTATCCTCGGGATGCTACTCGCAAAACTGCACCTGGGACCAAATTTCCTCGGCTCGAATCCACTCAGTGTTTCTTAGCCGCTGGGAAGACAAGGTTCGCCCAGGTTGAGTGAAGCCAGTTGTGCCCAGTGACATTCGGATCCTCCCCGATGAAGCCGAGTGGAAACCCTAGATCGAACTTCTTGACACTTTCCAGGGAAGCAATTTGTTCGTCCGTCAGATGAATGCTGAGAGCCTGGATGTTATCCTTCAGCTGTTCCACCTTCCTGCAGCCAATGATAGGATACACGCTGGGTGCCTTGTGCATGACGTAGGCCAGCGCAATAGCCGTGACGGACTCGATGCCATGCTCTTCAGCAACCTTGAGAAGCCTCTCGGACATGAGGGTCTCCTCTTCAGTGAGCTCGGGGGCCCCGCGCAGCTTTTCCTTGCGCTCCTTAAGCTGACTGGCGGATTTGAGCCGGCCACCCCCGAGCACGCTGAAGGGAGCGAGCGCCATTCCGAAGTATCTAGCCATAGGGATGATGTCTCTCTCAAAGTCACGATCGAGGACATTCCAGCGTCCCTGATAGATGCTGAAGGGTGTCTTGCCACTTTCGCTGGCATAGACGTTTGCAGCGCTGACGACCCAAGCCGGTGTATCAGACACTCCGAGGTAGAGAACTTTACGCTCCGCCACCAAGAAGTGCATCGAGTCTATGATTTCTTTGACCGAGGTCGTATGATCCCAGCAATGGAGATACAGAATGTCGATGTAGTCGGTCTGAAGCTTAGCCAAGGAGTCGCGGAGGCTCATGTACATGGCGCGCTTGTGGTTGCCCGTGTGGTTCGGAGCCGAACCGGGTCCTCCGAGTCGGTAGGAGGCATAATCCATAGTGTACTTGGTGGCAATGACCATCTTGTCGCGGTTCTGCCGCTCGGCCATCCATTCCCCAATCCACTTCTCCGAGTCTTCGTTCTGGTAGTTGTTGGCAAGGTCGATGAAGTTGCCCCCTGCTTCGACAAAAGCATCAAGGAGCTTGAAAACTTCTTCCTTGGAGATGGAACCGGTGGCTTGGGACCAGGCAGATCCGAGCGACATGGCACCGAGCTGGAGAGGAGACACTCGGATACCAGCGCTCGAAGAGAGGACGCGGAGATGGCCCAAGTCCGTGGCAGGACTGGGCACAGGTTGGAAGAAGCCGGCCATTTTTGATAGGTCCTGAGTGATATGTTCAAATTCGAAGTCAGCAGTGAGTGAGGTGTGTGTGTTTTGATCGATGCTGAAAGATTTGGTTTTGGTTTTGAGATGAGCTCTGGGTAGCATGACGAGATCTCCAGCAGCCAGGGCAATGACTTTCTTTTATAGTCGTCTGTGATTTAGAAAATGTAGGTAAACATGAATACCTAGGTAGCGTTCAGCGTCTCGGATTTTGCTCATTCCAAAATAATTCTTAACTCCGGAAATTTCACAGCTGTTGCCCTGAATCCTTTGCTCTATGCTCATGAAGCCGCGAGGCAGCCTTGCACCAGGGCAGTTGCATGAGGTTCAATATGGTGGTCAACTGTCCAATCATCGTTGAGGAAATTCCAGGTTGCGAATAAGCAGAGACCCATGTCTAGCCTTGATCTGCCCTTGGTAATCCGCCGGCACGATTCGGACACTTTCGCTGGCTTAGGAGCGGCTTATGTCCAGGGCCTTAATGCCGGCAACTCCTCCCATCCTTAGAACGTAAAAGGTTACCGTTCGATATAATCCTCTCAACTGCCCTCAACAAACAGGTCAACATGTTGCATGGACTCACTCAAGCAGGTGTCTTTTTTGCTCCCCTTGTCACGAGAGGGAATACAGAGACAAGGCAGCTGTCCTCAATACGTCAATTCAGATTAAGACGGCGCTACCTTTTATGTAAGGAAGAGGTCTTATGGAAATCGCAGGCGAGGGGTTTTGTGCCTGAGGGGTGTGGGGCCCAGAGCCTCAGTGAATGCCTGCAGTCAATGGGGCCTTCCCCTGCACACCTTCACACCCCTTTTTTTTTTGGGGGGGGGGGGGGTCACAGTTCAGTCTGTTCGAAGCTGCTTCAGTGTCAACGATCATGCCAGGACTCGGTGACGGCCGTGGTGGCTGATAGCTTGAACGCCTGTCACCAGTGTAACTGATTATGTATCTCACAAACGTCAAATTTTCGATCAACTATAAAATTATGCGGCCGTGGTCCCCACTCTCCAGCCTGAGATTAGCATCAATTTGGTATGCCAGGCCGTGTTGCAACAGGAACAGCAGCCCCACGGGGCTTTTGACATCGGCTCGGCTCGAGCTGAATTTCGATTAGAAGAACCGAAAGCTATCTGTTTGATGTGCCTGTGAATCACAGACGACCACCCACTCATTGCCTCTTCAGTATCCTTACAGGCATATACTCCTTCGGATGCCCCGTTACCTCGTTGGGGAGGGCTCCCTGGTAGGCTTTGTCCCCAAACCATTCCGGGTCGTCCTTGCTCCAGACGCTCGAGATATCAAAATCGCGAATCGACATAGCCAGTATCGCTTTGAGCTCTAGCTGAGCCAGCTCCTGGCCGATGCAATTACGTGGTCCGAGTTCAAATGGACCTTGACAAGATGTTAATGAATGGACCCGAGCAATCTTGTAGTTGATGGAGCATCTGAAACTTACGGAAGGCATTCTTGCGGACATACAAAGGCTCGCCCTCCTTTGCGAACCATCGCTCAGGGACAAACTCGTTGGGCCGGGGCCAGAACTGCTCGGTGCGATGCTCTGCTATACTGCAGGCGAAGAGCATCATCCCTTTTGTCGGGTATCTCAGTCCAGTGTCCGAGTGCGTCAGGAAAAAGTCCTCGGACCCTTGGCGGACCGTCCCAACGGGTGGGAATAGCCTCAGCGTCTCCTTGATGACCGCAGCCGTGAACGGCATCTGGTTCAGCAGCTGCGGGTTGGCGGATAGCTTGGCTTGCGCGGCAGTAGTGTCTTTCCCGAGCACCTCGTCGTGCTCGGCCCGGATGGCTTCCAGCGCCCGCTTGTTCCTGTTGAGGAGGTGGTAGATGAAACACAAGGTTGAGCCTGTCGTGTCGTGGCCGGCGAGCATGAAGATCTTGATCTGAGAGACTGCTATTTCCACAAATGCAGGGTCTACCTCTGCAATGCCGGAGATCCCTTGTACTTCGTTGACGTAGGACTTAATCGCGAGGGATAAGATGGTTTTAGGCCCAGGAGAGTCACCCTTGTCCCGCGCGTGTTCAGCAACGCCGCGCTCGATCCTCGGCTTCACGTAATTCTTCATAATACGGTTACTATTCCATAAATGGAAGCGCCGAAGAGGGTGCATCGACTTGAGAATACTCGGCGGGCTATGATCTGCGATGATCCAGCTGATGGCGTCTTTCAGCGATTCAAAGAACGGGTTGTTTCCGTTCTGACAGTGTAATCGTTGGCCCCTGAATGATGTCAGCGACTTACTGCGCGATCGAGATTGCATTGCTAAGCAGTTGTGATATTCCAGATGCTACCAGCATGGCTGCTGTACTCACAATGTCGCTCGTCCGATGATATCACCAGTAGCCCGCATGGCTTTAGCCTCAAGCTGGACGACTTGGCCGCTCTCCGCGACATCACCCAGCCAATCCCGGAAGACCTGGATCTCTTCTAGGAAGGCCGGTACTAAGGACATCAAGTTCTTGATGGAGAAGCCGGGGTTGAATATGCTTCTCCACATCTTCCAGACCTGGCCTTCCTGGTTGACAAGATCATTGCACCCGGATAGGATATGGAATTCTTCGCGCATCTGACTGTGCTTTGGCCTTGAGTTGTCCTGGGTAAACTGCGCCATCATATCCGGATGAAAGACTGCCAACATTGGGTGAGAGAATGGCCATGTATCTATGTAGAGTACTGCGTGTTCTGCGACCTCGGGGTATTCCTGCGCAAGCAGCAGTGGCATGCACTGAGGGTGGAGATCTGCTGGGTATTTGGCTAGTGTCTTGGCTATTACTTCAAGATGTCCCAGCCAGAACGAATGAGGGATCATTGGCTTCACTGCAGGTTAGTGCACTCGGCCACGACTAGGACCCAGATTTGGGTGAGACCTACGATGCCGTATTTCTGCGCTGCCTCCCTAAACAACGTCCGGACTTGGTAGAGCCGGTAAAAGAAACGGGCGATGACGAGGACCGACAGAGCGGCGGCAACGCGGGCGATGATGCCAAGTGTGGACGCATTCTCAAGGAGGGCATTTTTCGCCATCGTGGCGCTTGATTGTGGTCGCGTACGTCTCTCAGCCGTGCTGCAAAATCTGCGGACCGACCTGGACTGTTTGTTTGCAGGACATGAGCGAAGGGGCAAGAAACGGGAGGGGACGCGTCGCCTTTTGACTTTTGAGCGACGGGTTGGTCTTGCTTGCCAAGCCCTGAGGATGCTGTTAGCGGTCAAGGTTCAACGGCCGGCCCAGTCGACTGGACCGGGCTACAAGCCATGGATTTGCAATCGAATACGGGGGCTTTAAGCTTTAACCAACAGCCCACATTTAGCCTCACGCCAGCCCAGGGGTAGGGTGGATGGACCTGGGCAAGTTGGCCCGACACCCGTGTGAAGAATCAAGGCCCCCTAATTGCTGCTAGGAACAAATCATAAATTTGCAAGGGACAACAGCATGATCAGTCGGCCATGAATTTGATCCAGCTTTATAGGCCCAAGTATGTGCTTTTAGAATACCTCTCAATATTCAAAACGCTTGCTGCCTTGTCTTCATTTGCCGTTGCCGCTCGGACAGTTGGATGATGTGGACTGTGAAACTTTGCAGATGGATCAAGTTGATGATCACTCAAAAGAAGCACAACCTTTGCTGGGGGCTGGCTCACTTGATGATTTGGCAAGTGAGCGACCTCAAAAGAGAACAAACAAGTGCACCTCGTATTTCTATTGGCTAGCGTAGTATCTTCACCGCTGTCGTACCTAAGACTCAGGCCCCCCACCTCATACTTCAGCTGGCTCAAGCTCGAGCGACGTGAGTGTCACAGTCACACTCGCTAAAGATTGGACTATCAGGCCAAACTCTGTTTGGTTGCACGTATCGAGGCTTTACAATGTCTCAAGTCGCTTGACCTATAATAAAACTTGGGAAAACACCTGGAACTGCAATCCCCTGCCCGAAGTACAAAACTTCTAATGGAAACGTGGTGGCATGAGGGTCATATTCGGAAGTCCTGGACAAAGCGATCATAGTGATGAATAGGATCTGATAGCTGACGAGAACACTACCAACAGCACTTCATTGGACACTTTGAACAAGGGCATAAGACCATGATAGGAATAATTGTAACTCATCAGAAGAGGTTGGTTGAATTGAGAACACACTGTCTGCAAACCGGACCACGTGGTAACGAGCGCCACGCCTGCCCGACATTCTGTATGTAGAAGTGAAACCATGTCCTTCTTTGTATGGGCTCATGTCAATATTCATGACATACGGAAGAAACCAGAGGCAACTGAATTTGACTATGCGTTTGGAAGAATGAGGCTCTTGTGGAGGAATACGATCCCTTCAAGAAGTCAGGCACCGATTGCCCCAATTGTCCGTCATGCAGGTGTGGTTACACAGCATGAGCAAGCTGCATAACATCTTGAACCGCTCGGAACGTACAGCATCGCCCGGTCCAAAAGCAGCTGAACTAGTGTCGATCATATCAATATCGAGAGGTGCATCCTGCATTTGCTTCTTCCAGTCCAACGATGGATCCACCAATGCATGGCCCCTCGGGGCGCATTGCGCCAGTGCTTTCTGGGCGACAAAAATTCGATAGAACACGTTTTTCCCCCTCTTCATACCGACGAGCCCAATATTCCGAAGGTGCAACGACTGCACAACTATCTCACAAGTGGGAACGAAGTCGCCGAAATGCATCTCTCAAAATATGTCCGTTCTTTCGCTGCTTGCAGTCTTGTAGCTGGCTCAGTAGCATCCCTGCCCCAGCGCGACACTGACTGGGCGAGCATCCGGTGTCCTCAGGACTCCAAGTCCATCTTGCCCACGCCAACATACGGAGACACCGACGCAGTCTTCACAGCATGCACCGAGCAGCTGATCAACGCTCCACTCAAGCTCGTGTACGACGCCCTGGTCGACTTCAGCTCTTATCGCCTCTGGAACAGCTTCGTTGTCGATGTGGAGGTATCCCCCGGCGTGAAGACGCCTGGGGATGTGTATGTTGATATGCCGATGACCTTCGTTACTTCCGGCATTATCCCCCTTGTCAACACCACAAGCGACGAGGTCGTGACGGTGCTTGACAATAACCTGCCTACCTGGAGGAGCAATGTCACCGGTAAGCAGCTTTCGGATACAATCTGGACCCCCTTAAGAAGTAAACTCTCCCATCTGCAGCCTGTACCTCAATGGGTTTGATCAGGCTGTAGATTTTAAGACAGGCTACGACCACATTGTGGCCTGTTCCTCTCTATATTTGTATAGAACTACTTCCTCAGTTCTGTCATAGCTGACTCTAAATGCTGTAGTGCTCGGGGCACTTATCGTTGCAGAACATCCTAACATCCTGGTGGATGAGGGCGGTGGTGTCACAAGATATGTGTCGTATGAGACGTACTACAAGAACCCGCTTATTGTTTCGCTGCTGGCTGCTAGGCCGACGCTGCAGAGACTGTTTGATCAGCAGGGGAAAGATCTCAAGGCGTACGTCGAGTCTCTGGATTGAGAAATAAGTTTCAACATGGGATGAAAGACCTGGCACAATTCATCGGAGGAGCATGGTGGATAGTGGTGTGTGTTACAGACAGAAGCAGTTCCAAGATCCAATTTTGATCATTGGTCTATGCATTTACTATAATCAAACTCAAAGCAATTACATAGTGATGTGCTGTATGAACCGCAAACGCCTGCCCGATGCGAGCATTGAACCCCCATGTCCAGTGCACTCACATCAGAAACGACAAAACCCCCAACTGAGATGCCTGCATTCCGGTTCCCACCCATGGTGATGATGATTTACATGCACGCGGCGCCGTCGATGCCGAGAACCTTGCCGTTGATCCACTCGCCGTCCTGCGAGGCGAGGAAGCAGACGACACGGGCAATGTCAATGGGGAGACCGACACGGTGGAGCGGTGACCAGCCGGCAGCGAACTAGGAAAGCCAACGTTAGCCTGTTTGAAGAAGGTTTCTTCTTGAGTGTCTTGGATAGGAGGGGGGGGGGAGCATACCTCATCGACACTGTCATCGTCGAGCGTGGTGCCGCCGGGGATGTACTCCCTGCAGACGGCGTGGTACATGTCGGTCTTGATGCCGCCGGGGGCGATGGCGTTGACGGTGATCTTCTTGTCGCCAAAGTCGATGGCCATGCAGCGCACAAAGGTCTCGATGGTGCCCTTGGAGCCGGAGTAGATGGAGTGCTTGGGGACGCCCTTGGCCTGGCCGGTGATGGAGCCCATCATGATGAGGCGGCCTCCCTCCTCGAGGTTCTTGTAGGCCTCGCGGGCGACGAAGAACTGGCCGCGGGTGTTGATGCCGAAGACGCGGTCGAACTCCTCCGGGGTGACGTCCTTGACGTGGCCGAAGGAGACGACGCCGCTGTTGGAGCACACAATGTTCAGCTTGCCCCAGACCTGCTTGGCCTGCTCGAACAGCGACACGATCTGGTCGACGTCCGACACGTTGGCCTTGATGGCCACGGCGTCGGACCCGGCCTCCTTGATGGCGGCCACGACCTCCTCGGCAGACTCGCTGCTATTGGCGTAGTTGACGATGACCTTGGCCCCGCGGCGCCCCAGCTCCTGTGCCATCTCGCGGCCGATGCCACGGCCTGGGAGAATTACGTCAGCATTTGCTTTCTTCTTTTTTGTACTTAGAAGACGTCCGTAGCTATTTTTGCTGAGAAACGGGCGGTGGTACCGAGCGGCTGATCCCTACCCACTCAGCCAGTCTAGCGTAGGGCACTCAGGCCCGACCGGACTTCCCCACCTGCGGTCCGGGCCCGGGCCTAACAGGGGTGTGCTCCCGTGGGCCGAACTGATGGCTGGGCAGGATGCACGCAATGGCGGGAGGGACGGCCAGGAGAGGAACATCGGATGGAAAAGAGACCCAAAAATCTGGATCGGCTAGGAAGTTTAACTCACCAGCACCTGTCACCAGCGCAACCTTGCCCTCGAGGGAGGCAGATGCCAGACCCAGAGGGCCGGGGATGGCATTGTATTTGCCCTTCTTCGTGGGTGCGGGTCCGTCTTGGAACTCCTCAGTTATCGCGTGCTTGCCATTCTCGACGTTGGCGCCCTTTGTTCCGTTGATAGGAAGGGGGGTCTCTTCTGTCAAGCCGGGAGCCATTTTTGTGATGATGTTGTGTGTCGTGAGATTCTGGCTCAAGTGGATGGCAGATTTTGGTTATTAGGGTGCAAGTAATAAGAGGACGCTCTTTGGGTATCTAAGTCGCGAGTTGAATGGTGTTGCTGCGTCTTCAGATTCGAAGAACGTAAGATGGTGTATGGAATATATATCCCATCGACATCGTCATCCGCCCTGCCCGCCCGGACTGCAGCTGCAGGCCCCAGTCCCAACCACACGGCACCTTCGGACATTGTTGGAGAGGCCGGCGCACGAGTAATCTGGGAGGCGCCCAGCTGCCCTCGGTCGCCGTGCCGGTGCAGCCCACTCAGGGGGTCTCACCAAGGCTTCCAAATCCGCAGCTGGGGCCGGAACTACATTGGGCTTTGACGACGCTCGACGTTGTGTGCGAGTCTGTTCGTCCAGACTAATGTCTCGCCGGCTCATGTTTCAAAACTCTGCTCATCGTCAGGGACCCATCAACCGAAGTCTGCCGTTGTGTTTCTACCAGGAACCAGCACCAGGGCGCACCGTCCATGCTAGTGCTCCGGTGTCCCGGACCCAGCGCTCAGACAATGTCCGTCACCGACTGGCCCAGCTCCGGTATCAGCTCCCACACGTCGGCAAGGGCCAGCCGAACAGCAAACTCGGCTACCACGCAGCCACGTAGGTGATATTATCTAGTGCAGTCCCTGCTAAGTCCTTATCTAGAACTATTCGCCTCTTTTCTTTGTTGTTTTCTTAAAACACACGGCCCCGCTCAGGAGCAGCAACGGGCTCGCCGGCTCCTATGCTCACTTGTCCGGGCCCAAGCTTTTGGAGAGGTCCGGTGCGCCTGGCCAAGACTGCGCGCATGCTCAGGCGGCTGGTTCATCCTTTTCTGCCTGTGGCGAGCGTTTATAGTTCCTCGGACCAAATTTAACCCTTCTTGTCATTGGCGTACTGATATCCCACTGCGTTTTAGCCCGAGCGTACTATTCTGCCCTACTCCCCACCACAAGCATGCATCCGAAGTAGGTACCCACATAGTCACGTAGTGTTTAATCAGATGCACAACTTCACATGATTACGATCTATTGAAGCCGATTCAAGTACCTTAATTCTAAATGATAGGACGGAATGCCTCCTACGCTTCGTTTGCTAACGATGTTGTCAAGTACTCCTGCAACATGCTACGACTATTTCCTGAGCCTGTTGTAGCCGGGGTTGCACCAAATCAATCAAGTCTGCAATCAGAATCGGTTGTCCAATCTGCTCTTCCCAACTCGGAGACATGTTGACACAGTCTTACTTGCTCGACCAAGACATTGACAAACAAGTCACGATGTATCAGAACCTGCCAATATGATACAGAACGAGCCTGCACAAGATACCGCCAATACTCCCCACTTCACACGTAGAGAAGGCACCCTCATAGTTAGTCCGTCCGTCCGTATCCAAGAATGTACCAACAGCATGAGGGATTTGATCAAATCGATCCCGCAAGAATGCATCCTGCCAAGGGTTGGCAATCGTAGATGTCCGCAGCTTCAAGGACACATCCCTACGCGTTGAGAGAAAGAGCTGAATCCGGCCAAGATTGTAGCGCGCGGTTGTGGAAGTATGAGATTATGTCGTGAGGGCGCAAACTCGAGCAGGCCAAGATGTGGATGCATTTGGGGGTCCGTGGCGTGCTCACTTGCCAACGTGTATTTGCAGACTTCAACATCGCGGTTATGGCACTCAAAGGATGTTTTCCTGTTGTGTTTAACTGCCAAGTCCGTGGTGAACTGGCTCCGGGGACGCCTTCATGTGGTTGGGTGGCAAAGTGAAG
Source organism: Diaporthe citrichinensis (assembly GCA_014872995.1). Taxonomy (NCBI): domain Eukaryota; kingdom Fungi; phylum Ascomycota; class Sordariomycetes; order Diaporthales; family Diaporthaceae; genus Diaporthe; species Diaporthe citrichinensis. The sequence continues at coordinate 194,601 of JADAZR010000009.1, read as the reverse complement.
ATTTCCGAAGTCGACAGATCCCATCCATTCATTACTAAATATAAAATTACGGTCTGGAAATAGGCTTCAGCCAGGGATTCCAGGCCGGTGCAATCGTGTGGTCTGCCTACTTAGGCAATGTTTGGAAATGTTTAGAAACGTTTGGACTCCCATACACCGTGCGTTTGGATGTCTGGGACAAACAAGTTTTCTTCCGTCCGACCATGCTCCTTCTGAATCAAGTCACTGCTCCACTTTTCTCTTCAATAAAATGCTCATTGTATACTCTTGCGCTCACTTTGTCTCGTACGTCATCTTGAAAAGTGCTCGAATATGTGGGTAGAAAGCTCGCATCGCTGGCCGCAGAAGGCCCCCTGACATCTCCCAACCCAGTCTCAATGGGTGCAGCAACATGTCTTTGATGATTCCCTTTCAAGATGTGGCATTCGGCCTGCAATGACCTCAGGTGAGGATTTTGGCGGTCTGCTCTTGACTGCAGCTCTAAGCTGCCTGTTGGCGACGGTAGGGGCGAATGGGCTAAACTGGCTATTGGGATCAGGTCCACCGGGTGCTTACCTAGGTACTGTATGCCTGGCCTCAACAAAAGACTGGAACTTCCCAATGCACCAATCCTTTCAACAATCCGATGTTGGGAGTTGAAATGCCTCGGCATCAACAGATATCCTGTGTGTATCAGTTGGCGCTAGCAGCTCCTTCCTGCAGCCTTACATTGGCCCCTGTCATCGGGAACCGAAGTACGGGCGACACATCGACCAAAAAGTGGACTGGCATGTAATTTGGTTCTTTGTAATATACTTGCTTTGTAATTACCATATCCCATCCCTCAGAGTCCCAGCAGCTGACAAAGTGCACCGGATGGTTCGAGCCAACACAATTATTGACTGTTAGAGACAACAAGGGCGTCGCTAAGGAGAGGGTGAATATTCCTTCAAAGCATCCAGGAGACGAGGCGACGTCGCAGCGGGTGGGCCGCACTGGGATATATATGTAGGTAGCAAGTGCAACATTTCTTGTGGATTTGACTCGGGACGTGACACCACGAACAACTATCCAATTCCGTCTGCTATCCCAGTCCAGACCGGCATCACACCTACGCCCTATTTCTGCCGCAACACCAACACCATGGCACTCCCCTCCTTCGAGGCCCAGATCTCCAAGGCCCTAACGGATGACACCATCCCGGGCGTCGTCCTCCTGGCCAAGTCTAAGGACGGCAAGGTCAACTACGCCAAGAACCTCGGCCCATGGGACGAGACCACCGTCTTCCGGCTCACCTCCATGACCAAGCTGGTGACCTCCATCGCCGTCGCCAAAGCAATCGAGCAGGGCCTCATCACCCTCGACACAGACGTCTCCGCGCACCTCCCGACCCTGGCCGCGCAACCCATCCTTTCTGGGTTCTCGCAGACGACGGGCGAGCCCGTCCTCAGGAGGCGCGAGAGGGCCATCACTCTCAGGCACCTCATGACACACAGCTACGGGCAGGCCTACACGTTCCTAGACCCAGAGCTCACAGGCCGCTATGTGCAGTCGGCCGGCCGGGACCCGGGGCTCAACTCCATCCTGGGCCAGCGCTCCGTCGACGACACGTTCGGCTACCCCCTCGTCGCCGAGCCGGGCGAGGGCTTCGCCTACGGGCCGGGGATAGACTGGGCCGGCCGCCTCGTCGAGGCCGTCGCCGGCGTCTCGCTCGAGGAGTACATCCACCGGCACGTCTGCGCCCCGCTCGGGGTCCAAGGGCGCATCACTTTCTTCCCCGGCCGGAACCACCCGCAATACCCGCAGAGGAGAGCGGCGCTGTCGGTCAGGGACGGCGGGACGGGCAAAGCGGTCCCCGCGCCGGCAGGAGCGGCCGGCGTCGACCCCGCCGAGGTGGAGCACTGCATGGGAGGCGCAGGGCTGTTCGCAGACATGGCCAGTTACCTCAAGGTCCTGGAGAGCATCCTGGCCGACGACGAGAGGCTGCTGAAGAGGGAGACGGCGAGGCTGCTGTTCGAGCCGCTGCTCAGTGACGGCGGGAAAGACCGAGCCGCGCTGGTGGACATTTTCCGGAACCCTGACTTCGTCGTTGGCTGGACGCCCCAGCCTGCTGAGGGATACTCGTGGAGCCTGGCGGGCCTTGTCACGCCCGGCGGGAATGCGCACCGGAAGAAGGGGTTCTTGCAGTGGAGCGGGGCGTACAACCTGTCTTGGGTAGGTTCTCGAGGGAATCACTGCTGGTAGACTGATGTGGATGGGTGCTGACACATGTGCTGCAGTTTATCGACCGCGAGGCTGGATTGACGGCCCTGTTCGCTACAAGCTTCTTGCCGCCTGCCGACGCGCAGATAGAGGAGCTGATGAAGGCATATGAGCTGGGTCTGTACGAGCAACTGGGGTCGTAGGAAGAGTTTACCGAACCGTGGGAAAGTCCAGAGAGAAGAGGCGTGCTGTGACGCAGCGAGTCAGATTGCTTCAACAGTAGATGCTGTTAATCACGAAGGACGACGAGGCTCGGATTAAGTCGTGATCAGATTGTCCTCATGGACGCATCAACATACACCGCCGCCAGGTACCGGCTTCCAAGTCCCACCACGTCAGACCAAATAAGATAAGGGCGGGCTGATATACACAATTGCCCATGCGGGAAAGAAGAAAAAAACGAAGATCCCTCCTACCAACAAACATGGAATCGAATCACTGAACACCACCCCGACGCTAAAGTGATGTGGTACAAGAACACTGGTATGATAGGGGGAAATCTGGTGCAGGGTCTAGAGGCAGTGTGATATCAAGAGCAGAAACAGACGAACGGAAAGTGCGGGAAAACAAATAGCAAACGACAAAAACACAGCAGCGCTGAGTCAAGGAGCCACGGGTATCTGTTCAGCGCCTTTTTCTTCTTCAAAGGGCACCTGCAGACCCCATAGATCATCCGCTCGAAAATCCCAGCTTATATGATGTTCCCTCATCGGTTGCGGCAGTCACTCACTCAAGGAGCTGCCTTGGCGGCGGCCTCGGGCGAAGCGGCGGGCTCGACTTCCTCCTCCAGATCATCAGTCTCATCGATCTCTTCTTCTTCTTCTTCCTCGTATTCGCCTTCCTCAAACTCCTCGTCGCCCTCGGGAATTCCATCCTCTCCGATAGGGTCATCGGCAGCAAGTCCGTTCATTCTCTCCCACACCTCCTTTCTGATGCGCTCCTCCCTGGCGACCCTCTGCCGTTCGAGCTCTTCAACGCCGCCGCTCTTCTTGAGTTTACCCTCCGTGACAAACTCGACGAGCTCCTTCTTGATCGGATTCTGGTTGCGGGTCGCGAGCTCCTTCTGGCGAAGCTTCTCTGCGCGCTCGATCGCCTCCATGCGGTTTTCGTGGTTCGGCTGCAGAGCGCGCACCTCCCCCAGCACGCCCTCCTTTGCCTCTGACGGGTCGACGAGGGTGTTCTCCTCTATGTGCTTTAGGCCCCGCGAGAATTGGCGGGAAACGGTGGCGTTCGCTTGCCCGGCATTGGCATCCTTCATCTGCTCCTTGGTGGCCTGCTCCACGAGCGCAAACGTCTCGCTGGCCTTCTCCAGGTCATCCTGGAGGTCAGCCACCAGGTCCTCCATGAGTTTGACCTCGTCCCGGCCGTTGCACACGTCCTCAAGCTCCTTCTCCCAAATCTTGGTCCAGACGGGCTTCTCGCGCTTCATGTACTCCTCCATCTTCTTGAGCTCCTTCAGGGCATTTGTCATGTCCTTGGCCACGGTCTCAAGCTGGCGTGGCAACGGTCGGACACCGCGTTGCACCACATCCTTGCGCAGATCCTCCACGAGGTCTTGAAGGTCGTCAACCTTGTTGACGAGACGGTCAGAGTCCGTGTTGAGCTGTTTCCGTCCTTGCTTTACGTATGATGATCCTGAGCTTCCGTCGACGTCGGGAAGCGATGCCTTGGCCGCGGCAACCTTGACACTGTTTGCCTTATTGCGAAGTAGAGTCATAGACCCGTCGACCTCGGACTGGAAGTTGGTGTACATCTGTCGGAGCACAGCCAGATCCCGGCGCAGAGTCTGCACCTCAGCCGCCTGACCACCCTTGAGCTTGCGACCAGTGCCAAGTGTAGTATTCCGGGGAGAATCTGCTGGGGGACTTGGCGGGGCGGCTGCGAGTCTTGCAATCTCCTTCGCTGACTCTTGTTGTCGTTCGGACACGCGTTGCAGAGCGGCGCTTTGATCTCCGACATCCTGCTTGACGGTTTCAATAAGCTTTCGGATGGATCCCAGCCCGTCGTCCACGTGCTTCTTGACCTCGTCGAGCGCTTCCACGTTCAATACGAGAACGGAACGGTCCTTGATGTCCGCCAGGTCCTCCAGCTCATGTCGGACTCCAGAGACCGGATCTTGAATGTAAATCTCGGGCAGATCCGCCCCATTTGCATGGGTGTTCCAGGAGAACTTCTCGATAAATGCAAGTTGCAACCGGCCAATCGTCAATTCGCCATAACCCCCTGTGAGCACGAACTTCTTGACTCTAGACTTGTATTGTAAGAAAAGCGTGAGATCTTTCGGTGGCGACGCTGGAGGTGACTGGTCAAGCATGAAGCTTTTCCCTTGCTCTTCCGGGGTGGGAGTCGCGGGCTTCGGCTCCAGAGACTTCGCTTCCTCTTTGGTCTCCGTCTTTGGGGTGATATCACCATCGCTAGTTGCCATTGTCGGCACAACATCTGGCAAAGGTCCTTTCAAAGTCGCACTTGGCTTGAACCTGTCCTCGGGCGTTGGGCTTGGTGGTTTTGGCGCCTCTTTCTCTTCAGGTGCCTTGTTCGGTTGACGCTGGGGCGAGGAGGGATCCAACGCCCCGGGTCTCGCGCTCAGTGACCCATCGTTATTCTTCCTTCGCACAGTTTCCCTCGCTTGGACAGCTCGCATAGATTCCCTGGCCTCTGGCCTTCCTCGATTTGGTATCGGACCGGTCTGCGTTGGCATCATAGGAACTCCAGTTGCGCCGCTTCCCAGGTGTTTGGAGATTTGGTATGCAGAGTATCTTCGAGACGCGCGACGCTCCAAGTCTCCCCCTCTTTGCAGTGCGGCCAGGGCACTCTGCGTCGATGACTTGGGCGGAGGTGGCGGCGGGGGGAAGGAGTCCAGCTCCTCAGGCGCCGCAGGGGTTGGAACGGGGTCTTCGGACGGGTATGGAGGAACAACGGGCATGCTCTGCATGGTGTCGCTCGAGAGGGAGGACTTGTCCGAGACGGTGCCCTGAGATTCATCTCGCTGGGACTGAAATCGCCGGGGAGACCCATTTGCCTTGAGCGTGTCGTCCGTCCCACGGCTACTGGGCGGCCGAAATCCATTTTCAGACAAGCCCTCATTCAGCATCTGCGATAGACCACCCGAGTTGCTTCCTTGGGTACTGGTGCTCGTGATGCGGCCATTGGAGGACTCGGGAGCTCCATTTTCCTTGTCACGCGCCTGCTTCTGACGTAACTTTTGTTGTTTCTTTTTCAACCCGTGAAGCAGATTTATGATTATATCTCTTATCCTTGGCAAGTACTTTTCCAGGCTCTCGACGCTCGCCTCCTGGCTCAGGGTCGCCTCGAGGATATTCCGCAGAAGTTCAGGGACGTTGCCGAGGTCGGAGGTGTCGACATTTATCGCTGTGAAGGCCCGACAGGCCATATTGAACTCGTACCCAAGCCTTACGTAGACGTCTGACACCTGGGTGTCGGTTGCTTGGCCCCGGGACCATTGTGTCAACGTCTCGAGGAGCTGTTTCGTGGCGACAAGGAGGTGGGTGACACTCTTCTCGATCTGAGACAAGGGCATGGCGGAACTGCTACTCGATGTCTGTTACGAGGCATCAAGCGTCAGCAAGTGGACGACATATCCGAATTTGAAATCATGGCAGCACGCTTCGAAGCTAGATGTAGCCTTTGGCCGTGCAAATGCTTTCCCCATGCGTCACCGCTATATGTGACAGCTATGCGCCATGGAGACGGGCATGGAAAACTGCGGACCAAGGCTGGGATAAGGGGAGGATTGACTAACACTCGGTCGCTTCGAACTGCTGCTATTTCTCTCGCTGCTCTGGTTCGACCTGCTGGAGGCAGTCGAGGCGCGAGGCTGGACGCTTCCTGCCAGGCCGACGGCGGGCGATATGGATCGCAAGGGAACGTTGGGTGGCGGCCCTGGCTCTGAACCTGGAGAGCGGCGCAAAGACCGCTGCGAGGGCCCTGGTGCCTGCATGGTGACTGTATCTTCTCTGACTGACTCCCAGACCGGGACTTCCCCCTCTTTCTGCTTTATAACTGGAGCCGATGGATGTATAAGGTTGGACTGTGAGGACCAGATGGCGATGAGGGAGGAGCGTCGAGATCAGGGCCGAGGTGAGACAAGGCCAAGCTCAGGTTGAATCGCAGGTTGGGTTCGGATGCAGTTGGAGCGGAGGCGAAAGAGTCGGTAAAGTCGGAGGCAGGTAGTGGGGTGGGAGCAGGTCAGGTACGACGGCCGGGTTGGGCTGCTGCTGCTGCTGCACAGTGGGATCTCGATGTGTTCAGTGAGGATGCCGTGATTGACGATCTCTGTCGGGGTGGTTTGGTTTGGTTTGGTTTGTCGAGGATGTTGTTTCTGGTTTCTGGTTTCAACACTGGTCGAGGCACGGACTTTCCCCTGCTGTCATGCCAGGGCAAAATCCTTGGAGACACGAGGAGCCAAACTCCGTACCTGAGCCTCTGCCGGAGCTTGAGCCTGAGCCTGTGAATGTGAATGTGACGGTCGGGGTGCCATAGCGCTTTGGGCGCCTACAAAACCTCCACTGGGCCAGGGCTGCAAGCCGCCAGCTCCAATCAAGGGGGCCAGCGCAGGTCGGGTGCCTCCACCCACATGTGTCATAGGGCCTCCACTCTGCCGTGTCCCTTCTCCAGATATTCATTATCCCATCGTCCCGTCTTTTCTTCCCATGGGTATCTGATGAAACACACCTCCGTAATCGAACACTGATTTACAACATTAATAAGAAGATCTTCCTTCTCTGTTGTTCTTTCGCTATTATACGAGCTTCGTCTGGGCGTCTTGGCGCCTTGGAGCCGGCCCGAGCTGCCTCCCAAGAGCGGATACTTTCTGTCAGGACAAGACTGCCCATCCGTCAGGGAAGCAGCCTTCTTTGTCGGATGAGGCTTGCACATGTCTTGTGGCGCCGGAAATTTGATGCCCTGTCTCCCCTACCACGGTTCCTATCGTATCCATCGGGATCGCCTTGTTCTTGCCCGCATCATCTCGTAGTATGGCCTCTTACAGATACAGCCTTATCTCACCCGGCATCCGATCTTCAGCCCGCCCACATCAGTCCCCCGAAACGTTAACAACTGCTTACTACGTATCAAGTGGCAGTTCTATTTCTGGGTGGCAACGTGGCACCCACCCACCTGTTCTTCGGAAACCCCTTCAGGGCTGTCTTTACCTAATCTCCTAGGTACTGAAGTAGGTCGGTGATACAGGCGGACAACAACCATGCTGTCATACCAGCCAATGGTAGGACATAATCTGACCTAAGAGATGAGAGGCTGCTTATAATTTGTACTGCCCTACCTTCTGTGGATGACGCATGGAGGTGGACTCAGCGTTGTTGTGTATTCGCAGGGATTCCCATTGACATTTCCTCCAAGTACTTGTCCACAGACATCTTCTACTGCCTACCAACCTAGTGCCTCCATCTATGTCAAATAGTAACCCTGCTTTGGAGGAGTTTCGCTCAATTTAAGGCAATTCAATGAATACTGTCGTGAAAGCAGATCGTCCAGGCCCATTTGTTTTGCCCGGTAAAAAAAGCACTTCATCAGGATGGAGGGCCTCCCGCAGCCTGCCTACGTGGACCGGCCCCAGGTGATACATGAACTCCAACAGTAATGCGCCTTCAACGAGCCTCGACAGAAGGTTCAAACCCCTCATCTTTCCCATCTCATCATTTTATTGCAAGCTATCACTTCAACCTCTTTAAGCTGGTACAACCTGCCTGACGCCATTCCGCGCCTGAAAATACACTCAAGATGAGTTGGCTGTTATTTGCCTATCCAGTCGTAAGTATCTGCATCAAATATCAGAGAAACGCTGTTCTGATGACGCGAAATGCAGCTTATTCTGGCTTTGATGGGCGTCGCTCTGTAAGTTCATCAGCTCGCACCTGCAAACGGCGTGTGGGAGAAAAGAAAACTCACATATGCCTGCCATACACAAAGCTATGAGCACACCAACAGTGTCACCTTGTCCCTGCCACTCTCCCCAGTCCTGACATTCCTGACCATCCTGCTCCCCCTGATCGCCGCAGCAAACGCAACAGCCCTACCGTATCTGCTCCGCGAGAAGGCACGCTCCCCCCGCCGGCTGCTAGTCAGGCTTGCACACCCAGCCGTCACCCAGGGCCTGCAGGGCATCATAACAGTCATCCTCGCCACCCTGTACACTACCTACATCGTGCCCGGCGCAACTCGGGACTGTGGCCTGTCGAGCATCTGGGAGCGGCTCTTCCGCACCAAGGACGCCCAGTCTGTCAAGGCGATCCAGGATGCCTTCGAGTGCTGTGGCTTCCGCAGCGTCAAGGACATGGCGTGGCCCTTTCCCCCTGTCGACATCGCGTGCGCGCAGCGCTTCGATAGGACACTATCGTGCCGGGGGCCTTGGACAAGTGCCTTACAAAGGAGCGCCGGCGTGGAGCTTGGAGTTATCATTGTAGTTGCCATTCTCCAGGTGAGAAAACCACCCATGCATTAAGACATAACGTCATGACCGCTGACGGATCCTCTACGCAGATCGCAAGTCTCGTCTTCCCGCATCAGTTCGCTGCCCGGTTCGATGAGTCCTCGTGGCGCCGCTTCTTTGGAGGCCACAGGCCCCGCGGCTCTGCTACCGGCCCTTCGCCCAGTCGGCCCCTGATCACCGGCGGCGAGGCGTCGGCCGAAGAGGCTGATGAGGAGGTGGGGCATGCGGGCCAGACTAATGGCTATCAATATGGGGCTCTTGATGAGCGAAATGGTGATGGGCCGAGGATCGAGCCATCGAGCCTGCGTCAGGACGGCAACGAGTGGCGAGACGAGTGATGGGTCCAATCTGAAAACTTATGTGGGCTTGATATTGATACAGGAAGTGAAAAGCAAGTGTCTACATGTAAGTTCCTTTGCCTCAGCAGCAGGACAGATTGAGGTGTTGGGTTGTTTGAGAGGTGGCCATGCAGGTAAAGCAAGGACAAGTTTTGCAGATGTGAAATGGATTGAAGTCATCTGAGAACTATCATGTTACTCCCAGACCAAGTGAAACTCGTCGAGATCAATGGCTGAGGAGAATGGAGCATGGTATGAGTCTGATACTTGTGGGTGCATGGAATAGAGAACGGTAGAGCCGCACTGGCACAACATGTCTGGGCGAATCCACCCTCATAAACATTTGTTTAAAGCAGAGGTTAATTTCCTGTTTATGGGAAGCCTCTGGTTGATGTGATACCTGCTTGAAAGTCACGTATGAGTGCCTGTTCACAAGTGGACATCACTCACAAGTCAGCAAAGTGGTGAAGGGACAATGTGATAACTAAGGACACCACTGGCGACTCATTATCTCCTAGCAAGTTCATTTGAAAGAAATGCCCCTGGAACTGACTCGAAACGCAAGGTCACATGCCCTATGGTTTCATAAAGTTCAAAGTAGAGCAACCACTCAGAGAACACAGCAGTCAAGCATTCAGGACAAAGACAGCCTAGTTGATGCCTACTCAGGTGGCATTCTCCAGGTCTTCAAGGCTTGCTAGCCGGACAGATAAGAATATTATGAGCGTTGTGCTGAGCTGACGATACAGTTTAGTTGCTTTAGTCACGTCTAGTTCACATTTCCAGTGATATAGCTTGCTTCTGATGAAACCAGTACGGAGCCTGTATTCTCTCTAAGAGGCCAGGTGACTTTACAATGCACAGGGACTCCTCCTTATCATGTTTCCGTTATTACGGGGAAAACAAGCTGTCATGTCCCTCTTCCTGGTGCTAAATCCTGAAGAGTATGGCAAAGTTTTACATGTAATTCACCGCATGGACAGAGCTGTCGAGCAGAAACTATCTATGTGTGCCATCGTCATGGCATACTCACTTCCCTGTATCTGCGTAGAGTTGGGGGACGTGCCATGTTGAATTAAAAACCAAAGATTGATTCACACAGGCTATGAGTCCAGCCCGGGGGTTGCTCAAGACAAGGCTCTCCAGTTGTATTTCATAAATGCACTGGTTTAACAGTCATTTAGACAGCTTGTCAAGCCCAGCGAGTGACTTGGGCATTGGCTAGCGTCCATGTGAACATGACTGCCCAAGTGATGGTTCGACGGTGCCTTTTATCTTGCAAACCTTACCGGCCTGCAAATCGAGGCCGGCCCACTGATTGTAGCCCAGGTATCCAAAGTACTGCCCTTAGAACTGGACCATGAAACTAAACCTTGCCTAGCTGTCTTTCTTCAAAGACCGGCTCTCCTTTTAAAAATCAACGCACCTTTTCCCTTCTCTTGGTCAGCCTGACAACAACCTACCAGGACACCACCCAGAATGTCTACCTTCAACGGAGGCGCCGAGGCGCCATCCAACAGTCAATGGGAACCCCCTACCAGTTCAGAGCACGAGACCGAAGAGCAAGACATTGTTTACGATTCGTCAGGTGAAGAGGGAGACGATCTTTGCGAATCACCAGTCAAAGTCGAAACACCCGAGCGAGGTCCTGCCCAAGTGGACCAGTATGGTGATCCTCAAGAGTCGCCGGAAGAGTTCCGGATGGAATATGTCAGGGAGAATGGAATCACTGGTTTCATGCTCAAGGTCGCAGTAAGTCAGGTTACCAGAGCCTCGTCAAGATTCCACGAGGCTGACAAAGGCTGCGTCAGAGCCGGCTGAGGACCCTCCCAGACCCCCACGAGCGAGTACGTGTGCGTCACCGTTTCTGGACCATGGTCAGAGAGCTCAAAGTCGACAACACCGCGCGGCCGGCCTACAACCAGAAAGCGGCCGATAACATCCGCCATCTCCTGGAGGAACGGGGGCTCGGCGAGACGCTGCTGCTCGACTTCGAGCTGCTGCTCAACGTCTTCGAGGAGCGGGCTCAGAAACGCAGGAAGGAGCTTGAGAAGACGAAGCAGGAACACGAGGAGGAGCAGAGGAAGAAGCAGGAGTGGGACGTCGTCAAGGAGGAGGACGCCGAGGACGAGTGGGAGATGATCTAGGGCGGACTTTACGGCCGATGCATCTTCCGCCATCAACATCACATTGAGGCAGAATGAGAAGCCCCTAGAAAAAGCCCGACGACAAGCACAAAGATGAGATAACAGCACCATCCAGGGCTAATAATTGAGAAGTTCATGTACGTGTATGCAGCATGTTGGTGTATGTACGGACTGAATGAAGCCTTCGTGACATGTGCTGTCGGGCCAGCAAGTGGGTCAGTAATGTAGTCTGCGAATGGATCACGGTCAATCAGTAAGTTGGTCAAGGTCAGTGGATTGCAGTGTCGTCATTCCCTCAGCCTCTGCAGCCTGCCGAGACGGAAACGGATCCCCATAGGTCGAGAGGCCCTGCCTGCCACCCCAAGGCACGAGGACGATTGGCGGGCCGCGACAGGTGGATCTGTCTGCCACGAGCAGCCGCCGCAATCAGGTCCGTGTCACCCCTACACCCGAAACGACCCGACCCAAAATTCTCTCGCCGACTGTCCGTCGCCAACTTGACAAAAAGCCTCAAAACTTTTTGTTGTCACTTGTCCACTTGGAATCCCTATCCATCAACCACCACCACCAACCACCCCCTCGTGACAGTCGCAGCGTGCGCCTCGGGAACCACTCCACTCAGTCCATTTCTTCTGGTTGTCTCTTCTTTCCATTCCCCAGCATCTTCAATCGCAATGGCCTCTGCAGCACCATCCACCGGCTCGACCAAGGTCGATGCCGTCGTCCAGAAGGCTGCCGCCAGCGCCCCTGGCCAGCTCAGCGGTCTCCAGCTCTACTCCAGATTTGCCCTCGCCGGTGCCGTCTGCTGCTCGATAACACACGGTGCCCTCACCCCCGTCGATGTGTACGTCGCTTTTTCCTGACCCGTGTCCAATCCCATTCATCCGGGCCCCCAAAGACTCGTCTTTGTTTCAGCTTCGCGACCGATGCGTCTGCCGTTCCCGCTGTCGCCGGCGGCTCAAGCATCCAACCCGGAACCCAACCAGCTCTTCAGACCGCCACGCTAACAAACGCCATGATCACAGCGTCAAGACCCGTATCCAGCTCGACCCTGCCACCTACAACCGAGGCATGATCGGTGGCTTCAAGCAGGTCATCCAGAATGAGGGTGCTGGCGCTCTGTTGACCGGCTTCGGTCCCACCGCTGCCGGTTACTTCCTGCAGGGTGCCTTCAAGTTCGGAGGTTACGAGTTCTTCAAGCAGCAGTCCATCAACCTGCTCGGCTACGAGAACGCCTCCAACTACCGTACCGGTGTCTACCTGGCCTCCTCCGCCGCCGGCGAGTTCTTCGCCGACATTGCCCTCTGCCCTCTCGAGGCCACCCGTATCCGTCTCGTTTCCGAGCCCACATACGCCAGCGGTCTGCTGAGCGGCTTCACCAAGATTGCAAAGCAGGAGGGTATCGGCGCTTTCTACGCCGGCTTCGGTCCCATCCTGTTCAAGCAGTAAGTGGCAACGTGCCTGGCCTGAACTCGTCACAGAAATCATTCATGCTCACAACCTCAACAGGATCCCCTACACCATGGCCAAGTTCGTGGTCTTCGAGAAGGTCTCCGAGGCCGCCTTCAAGACCTTCCCCAAGAAGGACCTGTCCGACGCCGCCCAGACTGGTGTCAACCTGGGCTCCGGTCTGATCGCCGGTTTCGCCGCCGCCATCGTCTCCCAGCCCGCCGACACCATGCTTTCCAAGATCAACAAGACCAAGGGCCTGCCCGGTGAGGGAACCACCAGCCGTCTGATCAAGATCGGCAAGGAGCTCGGTCTCCGTGGATCCTACACTGGTATCGGTGCCCGTCTCTTCATGGTCGGCACTCTGACTGCCTTCCAGTTCGCCATCTACGTAAGGCCCCCCTCTTGACCTCACGACATGACATAATATGCTAATTTAAACATGAAGGGCGACTTGAAGAAGGCGCTTGGCGCAACTGGTGGCGTAGAAATCTCCAAATAAACGACTTCTCGAAGTGTCTAAAGATGCCGAAAGTTGTGGTTGATGGTGGGTTTGGGATGGCAGAGGCGTGGTTGTGATGGGATAGACATTCGCGCCGGTAGAGAGGTAGAAGATACCGCAGGCTTCGATTACATAAGCCTGCCACCTGCTACAGGGGCTGCTACAGGGGCTAGATTAGACTCGACGATTTCCTGGGTTTAAGACGGTTCACGCGATTCTGATTGCGAACTTATACTATTTTCGGTCGGGATCTGGCCTTCGGGCGGGATCTGGCCACCATGACTGGTCAAGGAGCTTTGTATAATAGTCTTTTTACTCGCGCAATCATAGACTTGGAGTTGGAGACACCTATGACCAGTTTGGCTCATTCCGTGATGCGCAATGATGGTCGTAACGATCACAGCTTGAAGAGTGTAAGGGTTGTTAAATATAAGCAGAGTGACTAGGGATATATAATGTGTAAGTAGCATAAGAGAAGCGCTATAATAATTTATTTATAGGGTAAAGTATAATTAAACTTAACCTTTTTCTTTTCTTTTTCTTTATTTTTAAATCCCCTTTCTTTTATAAAGGAAGTTACTTTTATAATGCTCCTAAGCATTAAAAATAATATATTATTTTTTAAAATAAATAAATATTAAAGGTGCTTTTTTATATTAACCTTCTTTCTTATATAAAGATTCTTAATAAATTACCCTTTCTTTTAAGCTTTTATTTTAAGAGTAAAAGTATATATAATAATTAAAAAAGGCATATATATAATAAAAATAAAGAATAAAGCTTTAATAGTTATAAGTAAAGAGGGATATAATATTTTAAATAAGCCTTAATAACTTAATAAAGTTATATTAAATATTACTTTTAATAAAAAATTAGCTTAATTATTAAGATATTTTAATAAACAATTATAAAAATAATTATAAACTATTAAGCCTTTAAAGAGTAATTTATTAAGTCTTATTATTAACATAATTAAGCATTTAAAGAAAGGTTTAAATCTTTAAAGTGTGCCTTAAAGCATATTTATAAAGTATTAAGTGCTATTCTTGCTATATAAAAGGGCAGGCCCTAATACCTTTCATTTCTTATAATTTTATATATAGCTAATAATACTTATATCTATTTACTTATTAAGGAAAAATTAAGAAAGTTATAATTTAAGAAAAACTTAATAAAGGAGCTGAAAATGCTGTGCTACCCTTTAAGCTTAGTTATTTATAGGGCCAACCCCGCTATATTAATAAGTATAGCCATTGCTAACTAAGCCCCTTTAAGGCTTTAAAAGGGCGTGACTCCCCTTTGCAAGCAAGAAAGGCCTTAGAAAAGACTAAAGGCATTAGCGGGAGTTAAATCTGTGCCCTTTACATTTACCATTATACAAAGGCAACCCAGCGTTTCTACTAGCTACGCCACGGTGCCATAAAAATAATTATATTAAGAATTATTATTAATAAATTCAGTGCTATAATAAAAAAAAGGTAAATTATATTATACTTAATAAAATAAAAATTAACTAAATTAAGACTTAAACCTAAAATTATTACTCTTTTATATAATGTTTAATAACTTAAAGTTACATTAATTTTATATATATTATAAAGTAAAAGTGCTGTATTATTATTATATTATTTAATTATTTATAAAAACGTTATATAATAAATTAATTATATTTTAATATTTTTTATATATTTTATTAATAATAAAATATATTATTTAATTAAAAAATTAATAATTTTTAATTATAATTAAAAATAATTTAATAATATATAAATATTATAATATTATATTATAAGTTATAATATTATTAAAAAGGTATTATATTAATATTTTAGCTAATTTACTTTCTTAAAAGGATTTAAAAGTTTAAATTATAAAAGTTATTAAATATAAGCAAAGTAATTAAAAATATATAACATATAAGTAATATAAGAAAAGCATTATAATAATTTATTTATAAGGTAAAGTATAATTAAACTTAATCTTTTCCTTTTTTTCTTTTTTATTTTTAAATCCCCTCTCTTTTATAAAGGAAGCTACTTTCATAACGCTCCTAAGCATTAAAAACAATGCGCTATTTTCTAAGGCGGATAAGTGTTAAAGGTGCTTTTCCGTGCCGACCTTCTTTCCTGCATAAAGATCCCTGACAAAGAGATTCCCCAACGTCGGCCATGCCAGGAACAGCACACCCTTTGTGTGGCTTCCTCAGGATAGCTTCGCTTGGGATAGATTGCTTCCATAACTTTCTCAGGATATTGCATAGTGTTGATAAGTAACCTCGTGTCTCTATGACAATATACTAGTAAGAAACATTCTAGGGTGTAGCCTATAGACCAATCTCCTCTTGGACAGCGCCCTGTGGGACAGCCTCCTACAAGACAATATCACAACCTCCTGTGGGATAATCTCCTGTAGGATAGCCTCTTAGAGGATAATCTTTTATGGGGTTAACTTCGCATATTCTTCTTTGTAGACGCGACTGACCATGCCATCGATCATCGTCTTCCTGGTCTGGGAAACTTGCTTGTACTCATGCCACAGTGGTTCGTTCATTCTGGATGCTGCGAACAAACTTTCATAACGCGCGAGGATACGATCTCGAAGGTCTTCCTGCTGGCGTGTTTGAGCCGCGACGTCTTCATTTTCCAGTATGCTTTGGTATCCAGCGTCCGAAATTCTTTGAGGGGTACTGCTGCTTTGATTGAGGGATATTACCGACTGCTGTCGTACCGGCAACGAACCCAGCATACGCAACATCCTGCAGAAGTCAAGAGTCGACAGTGTTGATTGGTAAGAATTGTACTCATCAGGTGAGCCGTGACCCATGAGAAACATCCGATTCTCGACTGTTATCTGAGTTGCGAGGATGTATGCCACTCCACGACCGCGGGACGCAAGCAGTATGCTACAAATCGATGCTCAAATCCGCAGAATCTCCCTAGCCGACGGATTTGTGGATGCAGATCCACTGTTTGGACAGGTTCGACCGTCATGCGATGCTTTCCGTCCATTCTTCGGAGAACTGGCACTTGCTTCATTGATGGTTTAATCGTAATCTTTCTGCCTGTTCTTTCTTCACCCTTCGGGACTCGCAGCCTGTACAGGTCATCCCAAGTATTGATGCCGTGGTCAAGGACGCCGTCCAACAGAGCGAGCGCAAGGAGCAGCCGCAGGG
Source organism: Diaporthe citrichinensis (assembly GCA_014872995.1). Taxonomy (NCBI): domain Eukaryota; kingdom Fungi; phylum Ascomycota; class Sordariomycetes; order Diaporthales; family Diaporthaceae; genus Diaporthe; species Diaporthe citrichinensis. Next base: position 178,286 of record JADAZR010000009.1, on the reverse strand, counting down.
TGTCCTCGATGGCCATTGAGGTAGGTAACAGAGCAGTAAAAGGAATTGTCTTCTCACGACTGTCGTCTTTGGATTCGCCTTTAACCCATCGAATCTTCACATTGGTCCTGATTTCGAGGGAACTTTCGCCTTCACCCTGAACTTGGAAGGTGTAGAACTCGATGTCTCCCCATCGGAGGCACATGTGCTCTGGTGGCAGGGGATGACGCGCAATTCCACAGCCTCTCTCGGTGCAGTCGACAACGAGGAGCAAGTAGAGGGTCAGGTTCAGAACTTGCCGCATGTTTAAAAACGTGTTGAGGTACTCCGGGGTGTAGAGCTTGGACAATACCTCAGTGAGATCTTCCGAATGAGCGACGGCTTTGACATGCGCTTTGGTGCTGAGTCCTTCCTTTTCAAACAAGACGGTGATAGCTCCTCCTAGCTACTTGTCTCACGTGTGGAGGGAAAAATAAATTCGAGGCTTGTGATACCTGGTGAGAGGGTCCTCCCAATCGTCTTGCCGCTGCTTTGACTAAAACATCGTTTGCAATGTTTGATGCTTTTGGCTGGAGAACACACTCAGCGCCAATGGCTCTCTCAACCTGGAGGAAATCGACAAAAATATCCAATGTGGAAGTCGTTTGCAGCTGCCTTGTCGTTTCAGACGGTTCCGTTATGTATACGCCGGATTGATATGATTTCGAGCCTCCACGTCGTCCGACCTGCCAGGCACTGCTAAGGTCCATAACTCAAAGAGTCGTCACCCAGAAACCAAAATCAATACACACCCGGCGAACCAATATACCCCTGGCTAATGCATGTGTTGAATATCATGATACGCCAGATGCGTAGAAATTCCTCATATATGGTATCTCATCCCTTGTCAGGAATTTCCTAATTTCCTCCTGTGAGCCCCTCGTCCGGAGGGTTCAACGTCGGAATCGATCTTTCTGGCATGTGCCCGCACAAAACAGCGCCAGATCAGCCCGAGACTCGCACCGCATCTGGCACTACTGCGCATGGTCAGCATCCGGTGATAAAATTAGATTCGTAACATGTCAATGAACACAGCGGGTGCTAACCCAACAACGTGGTACAAGATGACGGCACCTGCCGTGTCACCACACATTTAAGCTTTGCATTCATTTGTCACTAATAAGTCGAATCCCAATCCTGATTGTCATCTGTTGCAGCTACACCGCCAAACTGCCAAACTGCTCCGACATCTCGCACAAATTGAGCTGAGCCCCTGGTCACCTGTACAAGAGGTTGCAATTGATCCTCATCCATGTGATCCATGTGATCCCATGTGGTTCAGCCCTAGAGCTGAACCGCCCTGTTGGGAATTGTACATCCGGCGCTTTGGCCTTTTTGTGCTGCAAGGGCGGCCGAGGCAATAATTCCCATATCGTCGAGATTACACGACAGCTGCAATTTCCCGCCTATCTGCCTAGTCTACAAGTGGTCGATAGTCCCTACGATTTCGAGCCGCCCTTGCAGATATCACAGCAGGTTTGCCGAGGCACGTATTTGAGAAAACCGGGGGAGCTTGGACGTATCGAGGAATCTGCTCCTTGCCTGGTCTCGCACAGCTTATACGAAAGAAGCAGGCCGGAGTGCCCTGCGTCCGACAGAGCTCCGCTGTCCGCTGCAGGAGGGTGCTGATGCAAAATCGCGCCACTCCTTTTGGTGGTGCTTCAGGTTCAGTAGTGGTCGAGGTAGGGCCCGGCGAGCACAGCTGATAGGCGAATGATCCCTGGGGGAGATAAGCAAGGGGGGGGGTTGGGGGGTGTCACACCAGCAGCGATTTCCGGCAGACTGGCCTGCGCTTTGCGGATTTGTGGAATCTGGCTAAAGCAACCCCCGGCCCATGGGCGCCCATGGGCGCACGCGAGGGCAGAACGACCCCATTCCCAATCCGCGCTGTCCGTCTCCATTCGCCCACTCGCCTTGCATAAGTTCGTCCGGGCAGCAACGTGGTTGGCTCGCTCACCCTTGCAGCTCCGGAGCGGCTGTATCGCAGGATTGGCTGCATCGCTGTGGCGCTCGGCCTGATAACAAGCGAAGGATCAACCCAGGATTGACGTGATTCTCCCGCCTAAATGGTCAATAAACATGGGGCCCGGGGTTGACATGAGAGGGCTTTGTGTCGGCCAACCCCCCCGCCGTCTGCGCCCCCGAGTCCTCGTCGCCAACGAAAGCCGCGGCCGTAAGGTCCAGAGTGGGAGGGTCCTCATCTACCCTATTTTTACGTGTTCGTGCGTGTGCGAGCAGCCTGTCTGGCCTGTCAAGATTGCGGCCGGTTGGTTCCGCTCTCCCACCTCTCGGGATCCGTATAATCTGTCATGTGTTCCCCTCCGATTCCCTTGAGCTGTCTCCTCCCACTTTGCTCACCCGAGCTCCGTTGTCCTTTATTGGCCTCTGGTTATTGAATTTGGAGTGGGATATCCCTCCTTCTCCCCCTCCCTCGTTGAGAGGTTCGAAGACCGAACACCGATTGTCGAATCGTCCTCGCCGCCCGTCCACGACCAGTCACCGGACTGCGCCGCCGAAAAAAACCGTGCTTTGCCTCCCGACGTCGCTGGTGATCTGCAGTGACCTGACTCTTACTTTCGCACGGACGAACCGCTCCTCTTCCCGCCCGCCCTGGGGCTACCTTGATTGGGTTGCAATGTCACTATGGGAATCCTGTTGCCCAGGAAAGGCACACATGGACTTGAAGTCATCGAATCGTCTCATCTGACATATTTCCCCATAACCCTGTGGGACATCCGGGTTATCGCAGTCCTCTGGACACTGTTCTTCGTGACCGGAATCTTCGTCGTCCTCCGCCTGTTCTCCCGTATCAAGATCCTCCAGTTCTATGCCGTCGAAGACTACCTCTACAACGTCGCCTTCGTAAGTCGTCAGCTCTCTCAACGCCTAGGTATCCGGACCCCGCGAGCCAAAAGCTGACTGTGCGCTTGTCAGACCCTTCTTCTGGCATACAATGGCCTCATCACGTTTTACTCCTATCACGGCCTCGGCAGCCAATTGCCGGAATACCTGACCACGAGCGACGTTACTCTCATTGTTGCCTTTGAGAATGTTCTTTTCGATCTCGCCAGCATAGGCCTCGTCGTTGCGAAGAGCTCACTCGTCGTCTTCCTGCTGCGTCTTGCTCCCCAACATCAGTCCCAGCTGAAGTGGAACATCCTCATCGTCCTCCCCATTGTGCTCCTCGGCATTGTGACTTTTGGGGCCATCATGGCAATGTGGGCGAGATGCTTCACCGCACTGGCTGGGACGACCCTCTTGTGCTCCAGCGTCATTCCTGCGATGCACTGGATGCAAGTGGCGGCGGGGTTCAGTGTTGCGATCGATCTGTGGTACGCGGCGATGCCATGGTATCTCCTGAGACGCCTGACGAGGCCGAGGAAGGAAAAGTTCCTTATCCAAGGGAGCATGAGCCTTGGTATTATCGCTGCGGGCTGTGGCATCGCAAGAGCGTTGACTATCTACGCAGCCGTGAACAACCTGCAGGAAAATTCCGGTAAGGCATAACTCTTCCTTCGATGCTCTGGCGCCCATGGGGGACTGACCAGGAAAACAGCTGCGGTACTCTATCTCTGGCACGGTGCGGAAATGGCAGTGACGATGATCTGCATTGGTCTGCCTGTTAGCAGGCCGGCCTATGCTAGCATGATACAGGCATGTGGTATGCGAACCCGCAAGGCAAAGAACAGCAATTTGTACCCGTCTTATACCGGCACCTACAGACAGGCTCGAGATCGTGCAAATGGCGAGCCGGACACGTGGTCTCAGCGGGAGATTCTGACCGACACAAACGCCATCGCCACCAAGGAGTCATTCTCTCTGACTAGTATAGGCAAACCGGGCATCACAGTGACGAAGACTGTAGATGTCACTCAATTGTCTCCGAGTCCTGTTTGATATCGGTGTTTTCTGGATTTTGCTCGTTGAACGAGACTGAGCGGAGGGGTTTGAGGCGTTGTATGATATTGTTTTTCATAACAAAGGGCTCGGTGGGCGTGTAATTGGTGGTCATTTGGCAACTGTATATAAGTGCTCCCCAGGCACTCCATGGAGAGGGCTGTTTGATGCTTTTTATATGTCAATACGGTCCAGAAAGTCAGCCATGCTTTCACCAGTCAATATCATTCCATCCGATCTTGCCCCTACTAGTATGAACCCTGCCCCGTCACAAGGGTCATTACCCCGTGACAGCTTCATCAGTGTTCTCTGCGCGAGGCAGCGAAGTGTTTAGACCAATAGTTCTCATCATGAATCTGGAGAGGGTTCCGGAAAGAAGGTGCAGATTTAATTTACGTTGCTTCTGGGTTTTTGGTCAGCCTTGTGAAGAGGGAAAAAGGTCACAAGAGGGATTTACGATGTGACCAACGGACAAGTACGCGAATATGATAAATCCCCTTCGAAAATTCTACAGTACACTTGCTTCTCGGCCACGAGCACACTACCCGCTAGGATCGATATTCTCGGCCGCCGGGGTCTGGACGATCAGCTGCCTGGGATTTTCCTCAAGCCCTTCATCTGAAAAGCGGATCACCTGAGAATTCTTCATTCAAATTCCCAGGTTTGGTTTACTTCATGGTAGTCGGTGGCCCACAAGGGCTTTTTCATCTCGACATAACTAAAACATGAAGCTCCACATGGAGAGTCATAGTAGATGTTATTCCAGCACCGTATAGGTAGCGGAACAAATTCTTACATATCATTGGAAACTGTCCCAGAAAGCAAAGTAACAATTCCTAGGCATCTTGTGTAAAGAGTACACTGAAACTTCCACTCAGAAGGATGCACTTGCCTTTTCAGGATGATGAATTGAGTCTGAGGTTTGTGCAAGACATCGGCCGAGGTGAAATGAGCAGACCATTTCATGACAGTAGAGATCAGCTTGAAATAGCTCGGATGACGGTTGTTCCCTCGCCCGAGGAATCGATCATACCTCTTCGTGCAGCAACAGAAGTGATACTCGGCCCGCCTCTAACATCCCCAAGCTAAATTATGCAAGTACTCGCTGCCCTGTTTGATCTGCGCGGGATGCATGCAAGTTGCAGATCACACCAATTCCAAGTGTTCGAGAAGTTTACCTCATGCAGCTCACCGAATGCAACAGCACATTTGAGTAAAGAGGACACGAGGAAAGTCCTCAACTAACGACAGGATGCCATGACACGAGGCAGCAGAAACGCTTCTGTCGGATGCACGTCACGTCATGTCTCGAAACTTTCTGCCAAGCACCGGTAATTCGAACATTGATATTTCAAATGTAATTCCGATTTACGCATAGTCACACTTCCGTCGGAATCCGTCGAAGGGGGAGGGGGGCTGGTGGTAACGGGATTTACAACCTCCAGTCCACGTCAGTACAGCGGCCGCTGCTGAGTTGAGTTCGAGCAAGATGATACGACTGAATACCGCTTGCCGCTTGAATTAGCCTGTGCGGATGATGAGAGTCGGGTTGCACGAAAACTGTGAGCTTACCCTCTGTCGCCGATCTGAAGGCAGCCCGGGAGAGGATGGGGGTCCGGGGAGGGGGGCGCCCTGAGACTCTCGCCATGATTTACTTCGGTACTCCCAGACTACGGTACTAAGCACGTGGGTCATGCAGTATGCCGTGCATGTGTGTCACTTTGGAAATGTGATACATAAGTACGCCCTTGTGAAGACGATCAAAATGATTACTGAAGGCTGGCTGCTCGTCTTGCACGAGCCTATTCTCAAGAATTTGGACCCAAGAACCATTGAGGGGAGGAATTGCAGCATCGTTCATTGCGTCCTCATAGTATTCGCATCATGGGTGTTTGATTCATTCGTTTTGTAGCAAACGTAGTAAATCCTGGGGAGAGGAAGCGAGAGCAGTACAGGCGGTTACGCCATTCATCTCGATGTTCGCATGGGGGGTGCAGGACGACACGTAAATATCATGAGGCTTGTAATTCTCCGAGATATGTGCTGGGCGCTTTAGACCTCCCGCAAGCTCATAGCAATCCAGGTACTTTGGTGCAGCACATCCAGATTCAAAGAGATCCAGGGTCGCAATGCTCTCGCCAAGAAAGCAAGTCTCAACTCCACCCTCGTCGGCCCTATTCGCAAGGAGTGGCATTGCCAAGCAATCGAGGCCCAGTATTGCCTCAGGGGCAACGTCACGAAGGACGAAGTGCGAATTTGCCCTGGACTGGTCAGAATCTCCTTCCCAAATATTTGTCAGGACTCATATTCGCAAGAGTGACTAAAAATTGCCCGGTATAGGCAGCGTATGTATGCGCCTGACGAGCCAATAGACTCATCTTCATCGGGGTTGCCCTGCCCTTGGGGGCCAATCCAAGAGCCGGCAGTCGCGGTGCAAGGTTTGATATTCCGCATCATAGGTTTCCCGGATATCTGGTCCGCTCATGCTCTCATGCTCTTCCTGTGGAATCGACTCCCGGTTGATTCAAACATGTGCACGACTCAGCAGCCTGAGCTTAATTCACGCCCCACAGGCGACGGGATCTCAATAGCTGGTCCGTAATCCGGACGAGGTTGAAAGCCTAGCAAACTGCCTAGTAACTACAGCGGACGGAGGTGGTCTGAGATTAAGCCTGGACCAGCAACATGCGTCATCTATGCGCGACTTATAGATTGAATCTGCGTTATTTGACCTATATCGCCGTGCTTGGCAGCATCAGTAGCCGTCCTGTGCAATCAGACTGACTGGGACCTGCATGCCACTAGAACGGGTGCTATAGTTACCCGAACGGTCAGTTAGGTTACAGTCTTCAATTCCCCGATACACCGTGCCTACAAGGACGATGAGCCTCCCTAAGTGGAGCACCTGGCTGATCGCAGAGTTGGATTACTCGCTCGGTCTTGTAATCATTAGGATAGACAAACCTCGCCGTCGGCTAAAGCAGTCGGTCCAGGAACAGCTACCCACTCTATTCCCAGTCCGGCATCGGGATTTAGCACGGAATTCGGCTCCAGATGAAGCGCTTTTTTCTAGCACTTGGGGACCTTCCCCGCAAAAGAATAGAAGCTGTTATGGGAAACCCCAAGTTTCCCCGCATGTTCTCTACGAATCAATCCAGTGCCGGCGGTGACCGGGTCTGTTTAGGGTCTTTAATTACCGATGCTTCTCCGTTCCTCGCCTCGCACTAGCAGAGCATCAAGCTTTATTTCCTAGGCCGTCGAGCGTTGTACTGCGTTCTGCATACTATGTAGGCAGATCCGGGCGTGCGTAGCGGACAGGGTACCCCATGGCATAGAAAGCTTGGGGAATTACGCAGTATCCACCTTGGTTGCACTGCTTGAAGATCTTGCGGCTTGTGGGAGGGGATAGCCCTCGTATATAGTACTGTATAAAGTACGATGACGACCTCCCCGCTTGCCGTTCCTTCGAGAGCACCCAAGGTTCCAGGAGAGTCTCGTCAACAAAGCTCCAAACAGAGTTCGGTCAGAAGCTATCTACGAACAATGGCTTGGGTATCGCTGCCTTCCCTGGCCGTTCTGGCCGCCATCCACATCCAATGGCTCCTGAACCCCAACTCGGTGGTCGTCCAAGCTCAGGACCTTCCTGCACAGGCCCAGGTTATCGACCAAAGAAGCTTCAACGTCCTGCCCAACGTCCTGCCCGCTACCGTTGTTAATGGAAGCCAAACCTTCATGCCCCCAGGCATCACACCGGAAGACCTTTTGGCCAAGCCCTTCCACGTCTACGACGACGAGTTTCGCTCCATTATCGGTTCAGAGCCCACTTTGTCACTGATTGCGGAAACGGCAACGGACCCGTTGTTCCACGAGGCCGTGGTTTGGTAAGCAACCCTTCTCAACATCAACCCGGCACAATTCTGTACTTGAATGTGGACTGAACACCAAGCAGGTTCGAACCGACAGATGAAGTCTTCTTCGTCCAGAATGCCGGCGCTAAAGCCGCAGGCACGGGACTCAACAAGTCTGCCATCATTCAGAAGATTGCGCTGTCGCAAGCAGACGCGGTCAAGGGCCAGGCCAATGCAACTGGGCAGGTCACTGTGGAGGTTGTTCCATCCAACCCGCAGGTTATCAACCCCAATGGAGCCACCAACTACAAGGGCCAGATTATCTACATGGCAGAGGGTGCTGGCGCGGAAAACACGTCAAACGCCGTCGTCATGAACCCAAGGGAGCCTTACAACACGACAGTCGTGCTCAACAACTATTTCGGCCGGCAATTCAGCTCCCTCAACGACGTCGCCGTTCACCCGGTCAACAAGGAGGTCTACTTCACAGACACTCTTTACGGATTCCTGCAGGACTTCCGCCCGGCCCCTGGGATCCGGAACCAGGTCTACCGCTGGAACGACCAGACTGGCGCGGTCACGATTGTTGCGGATGGATTTGTGCTGCCCAACGGTATTGACTCCCCTGGCTTGCAGTGCAACATTGAAAAGGCGACATTTGCTGATTTTGACTTGACACAGGCGTCACATTCTCTCCAGACGGCAAGTTTGCCTATGTCGCGGACACGGGAATTAACAAGGGCTTCTACGGCGTCAACTTCTCCGACCCAGCCTCCATGTAAGATTACTCCCCCCAAAAACCCAGAGATGCGCGCCAAATCCCGCAAAGACGCTGACCACGTACCTCCCAACAGCTACCGCTTCGACGTCCTCGAGGACGGCACGTGGGACAACCGCAAGACCTTCGCCTTCGTCGACTCGGGCGCCCCAGATGGCGTGCACACCGACACCAACGGCAACGTCTACGCGGGCTGCGGCGACGGCGTCCAGGTCTGGAACCCCTCCGGCAAGCTCCTCGGCAAGATCTACCTGGGCGGAACCAGCGCCAACTTCAAGTTTGCGGGCGACGGCAGGATGGTCATCTGCGCCGAGACCAAGCTGTTCTACGCCACGTTCAATGCGAGCGGGTGGATCACGGAGGGACAGTAGATGGTGTCTTCTGTATATATTAATGGGCGTGGCTTGTGGGTCTTTCCCGGCCCGCATCGAACATTTCAGTGCCAAGATGGCAAATCATTGATGAGCATGCCACTATGAGTACTTTCGCACTTGAGTGACCCGATTTTCGCACGTGACAAACAAGGTACGAACCACGGACAGAGAGACGGACTGAGAGCAAGACCGTTGTTCTGTAGAAGTGAGCAAGTTGGATCATTCCAGTGCTCATGAGGCCAAGTTCCGTCGGACCTGACAATCTTGTCTGGGAACCGAAGTAGTCACGATGTAACCTGATTTCAGTGATCGCATTAAACCAACAGCATCGATATGATCGCTAATGAGAATTCGTATGTTGAATACCTTTTCGAAGAGCAAGCCCACTGTCCCGCAATTTCGTTGCCACAGCCTCATCCTAATCTTAAACGTTCCCAAATATGCATCCCAAGACAGCAGCGTACTGTACACTAAACAAGTCTCAAGTGGGATTTTCGAGCATCTGTACTACGTACGACTACAAGCCGAGAAGCCTCTAGTTCCCAATGGGATAAAAGAAAACAACTGATTATGGGCCGGACAAACCAAAAGTGTACTCAATGTAGCCCCCCGTGTTGAAGCTGCGACGGCGCGTAAGGACGCAGGACCGATTGTTCTTGAAGTAATCGGGGTCTGTTGAACTCATAACGCTGTGGCAGAGGTTCAGCTGAAAGCCACGTAGGTTCGCAGTGAATTTGTTGTTTGGGTTAATCTTGTATTGCCGATTAGAATCTGAAAGCTGTCAGTTGGTAGATAGCTCGCCTAGCCAACATCATCAGTCCAACCTAACCGTCAGCACCCCAGACGCAGAGCCAGCTGAGACTCCAAGCTGCATCGAAATCGGCGCGATCGCCCCACCGGTAGCTGGGGTTGCGGAAGGTTTGTACACACGGTATCCGTTATAGAACAACCAATGTTGGTGGTGTGAAAGCAAGCTTTTCCTGGAGTTCGCAATCGGCTTATTACTCCTCTTAGCTCAGATACGTCGCATTTAATCGTTTAGTTCTCTCATCTCTAGATATGGGCGAGTAACGTGTCATCACTAACTGGTCTTGACCCAGGTTTTCCAAGCCGAGTTCTGCCACTTACTCGACTTCCTGAACGATATAAATCGCTAGGCTCTTTGTGGCTTTGAAGAAGTCGAGCAAGTCACGAAATTCCCTCTGCCATAACCTGAAAGACTGTAGATTGGCTTCAGCAGGAACACTAATAGTTACTTGCAGTAGTGATGGGATCAAGAAAGTTTTCGTTTCTCAGCGCTTTGAAACCCTTGAAGTATCTGATCAATCAAGGTGTAGCCGGTCTGGCAAGATTAGATTTGAGATCTTTCCTAATATAGCAAGACGGCGTTACCGTGACACAGGAGCGTTGTACCTCTCCATTGTTAAGGTTTGGACTAGAATGAGTCCCGAGGGCGCCCACAGAATGCGAAGCGCGTCGTTGTTGAGCAACATGAAATCTCAACCCGAGGGTTGAGATTACTATTGGGAATAAGTACATGGAACTGAATGCTTCGGAGAAGGAGACCGTGGATCATTGAGCTAGATGCGTAAAGAACTAAAGAATGCCCAAATTGAACGTTTGTGTTGTCGGGTCCGGTACGCTCCTCATGAAAAACACCACTCCGGATTCGCACTTTATTGTTACATGGCCAATGAACGAGCTAGGTCTCGAAAGGCAAAGGGACACAGGTTCAACGTGTCGATATGCCTTCAGCTGTGTGCCTCGAAGTTCACCTACATGATTCAATTGCGAAGATTGACCCGGTCAGCGGAGTGGAGTGCATATGATGAGTTACAGTCGGCATCTCCGATTTTAGGATCAACCAGTGCTCAAGAAATCAATTAAAATTGTAAATTACGGGTCGTTATGGCCTGCAGGGTGTTTGATCAGAAGTCAAACCCGTGTTCCAAAACGGCCACGAGCACTATGGAGTTTGTTCAGAGCGGTCTGCTGACAGTGGGACGCCGTCCTCCATATAGCAACAGGCTTGGAAATGTCCACGCAGAGGAGTAACTACACAGTTGGATATTCTTAAAGGTGATAACCCCGTGAAGTCCCAAACAGACCTGATCATTCAATGAGGCATTGCATTAAGAAATCAGAGCTTTGCGGTATTGGGAATGTCATCCTTTTGGGCGAAACACATTCTGCTTGAACAGTCTACTCTCTCTCTTCAGTATTTGTTTCCTACTCTTATATATCGTCAGAATATTGGAACTTCTCAGCTAGTCCCAGTAGAGCTTACATGCATCCAAGGATTGGGGCATGACTTGACCAGTAGTTACCTTGACCTGTGTGACATATTCCTGTAGAATTACCTAAAGTCTGTGAAATGACCTTCCAAACTACCGAATCTTATGAAGCCCCAGTGCCTTGTCAATGACCCTCTTCACTCCCACAATGCCGGCTTCAATCCATGTTACTGAGAAGCCAGCCAACTTACGAGAAACTGAACATCAGTTCAATCACATGCATCCACCTATGTTCAACAGTCCATGGGACCCTGAGAAGCATACAATACCGTAAACCCCTTTTCCTGAGGACCAATCGAATAGAGCCTCCGGGTTTAGTTGTCTCTGTCCGACGATTAGATTGGAAATGAATGATATTCTCATGAAGCGCACAAGCATCGGCACAGAAATATAGACATGCTCCTGCCGTTGCAGGTGGGTTCGAAGACGTTCTGGACCTAAGGCTTCTTCGTGTAGGATACAATAACTTGAGTTTCTTGTTTTTGGTTCACAGAAAATGGGATTGCTCCGCTCGCTCTGCTCGCTCCCGCAGGGATTGGATCGCGCTCCCGCGCTCAGAGATTGGTGGTATCTCGAGATATATCCCAATGGGCGGTGGCTAAGTACAGAAATCATCCATATTGGATTGTATGTGGTATATTTTCTTACCCGCTATCGTAAATCTCGACGGCCTCGACAGGAGGCCCCTGATGATGCTGTTCCAAGTATCATGTTTCGTTCTCGCTCTTTGAAGTCGCGAACACGGGGAACTTGCTCAAACCCGAAATCAAGGACATCCTCAAGGTTGTCCCCGACGAGGCGAAGAAAAGTTCCAAGCGATATCACCCCATCATGGGGCGGCCTGCATTAATTTCTATGAGGCCCCAAGCCACCCTGCATACCTACTTGTGGCGATCAATGGGGGCGGTGGTTCGTTAAACCTGCGCAATCAGACAGGGGGGGAGGGTTCGTTTTCGCTCTCTCGAGTCGCACCTTTAAACCCACGCGACCCTCCCTGCGCCCCTGGCCCGACCTCCTGGGTACGGCTTGGCGCGTCGCGCGAAGCAAGTCTTCCCGATGCGCGCACCGGCTCGCTGCAGGGATGGGAGCTTAGCAGTGTTTCAGGAGCTCGTCTCGAACAACCGCATCGGTAAAATGCTTCGAAGAACACTCAACAGGCTCGGCGGGGTTTGGTGGGTTTGGTTGATTCCAGGCAAGATAGAGCTGCCCTGTTCCTGCTTTGCGGGTCGCGTTCGCTTATAGCGTCATGGTTTTGGCCGCATCTTGGCTGTTCAAGCAGTCTTGTCGGTCTGGGCGGTGCGCGGCTTCTTCTTCGCCCCGAAGCTTGAGTATATCTCGTGGGCGACACCCGAGCATTTTCCCAAGCTCTTGAGCTCAACAAGATTCTTCAGTCCATCATCGCACATCACCCGTACTCTTGGGACCTGTTAAAAACATAGTCCAGCCTTGAGCTGTGAAACGAAACAATCTATCACCCACCGTCTCTGATTCAACGACACACCTTACTCCACTTCCAAAGCACCACACAGCACAACCATCAAAATGCTGTCCAACCGCCGTTCCTTGCTGGGAGGTCCCGCCGGTGGCCCAATGTCCGTCGACAAGTCCAACCCTAACCGCGCCACATGGTGCCGCCGCGCCTCATCCTTTACCGTCGCCCCAGGCGCATACGCCGACGGAGCGCCACCAGTATACAACAGCGCCCAGTCAGACAACCAGCCGCACTGCCAAAGCCCATCCGTTCTCACATCCACAACAGCTGAGATCCCAGGCCACCGCGTGGTCAAGGTGATCGGCTCCGTCTACGGCAACACGACGGCGGCGCTGCCAAAGGACGGCGTCAAGATGTGGCTCAAGACGGCCTGCGGCATGGGCGCCGAGGTCAGGAGCCTGACGAACATTATCTATAACGCGAGGGACTCGGCGACGGATAGGATGGTCATGGATTGTGTTTCGAGGGGTGGCAACGCCATCATAGGGATGAGCTTCACCGAGAGCGAGATCGCAGGCTGCGCTACGGTCAGTGTGCAGGGCACGGCTGTTTATATGGAGATCAGCAGGAAGGTGGTTGAGGATCCGTTCAAGGAAGAATGAATGAGATCGGGGGTGAAAAGCTAATTTCCTTCGCTTCTTCCTATTTTCCTGGATCATCCATCTTACGACATACCCGGCGCTCAGTTGAGAGATTTCCATCATTATCCATACATTATTACTTTAACGAATAACGTCAACTTTTGAGTATGTGGGAGTTATTTCTAGTCTAATACTACACAGTCACTCTCAGAGATCCGGAAAGAAACAGATGTGACTAACACAAGGTACATATTTATGCACGGGTGGGTGGGAGAGTGGGCTGCGCGCATGGAGGCGGGTTGGAGGGTTGCAACCGCAACAGCTTCCCGAAGCAAAGGAGCTGTCTGAGGTGCATCTCATATTGAATTGGCTGCTGCAAACGACAGCTGTGCGGAGAGGATGCAGACTGCAGCTTCTAGAGGTGCTGATCAGATCAAGCTCATGTCAAGAAGCAGAGGCTCGGGATGTGGTGGTCCCGCAATTCGACGTCGCATTCACGCAACACGGCCGGATGAGGAATGGATGTGCTTGGGCCACATGCCGACGTCATCTCGCACTCAGTCCAGGGCATTACGGCACGCCATCTGACTTGATCCGCGACTGAGGTGACGACTCAGCAGCTAGACTACAGTACTTCAGCATCACTGGTCCGAGTACTAGGTGGTGTCTTAGCCGGATTACATGACAGCTCAAACAAGCTTTGGAATATGGAGGTGCTGTGGCGAAATATCGTCGAGACCCTGGGAGTGGTCCGCCGTGACGTGACATGGTGATATATGTAGAGCCGGACGGGCCCCTCTCTTCCCATCGGTGCAGCCCATCTCAACGACATACTGTATAACTGAACTATAACACCGAAAAAGAGCTAGCCAGCAGACCCGACCAAGAACCATCCCACAATGGACACAATTAAGAAAGTCCTCCACCCAAAGGAGCCAACCCACCAAACACATAACACCAACGAACCCACCGCCGCACACCACAACCACCCATCATCATCACCGTCGCTCCCTCCAGACGCCCACCCAGACCAGCAGACCCTAGATCGCCTAGGCAACGAGCCCAACGTCACAGGCACCAGCCGGCCCCCTCCGCACGAGGACTTCCCCTCGGCGCACACCGCAGGAGACCAGCCCAAGATCAACCGCGGACACCACCACCCGCGCCAGCCCGTTGGCGCCACGGGCCCCCCAGCGGGCCACGCCGGAGCTGGATCCGGCGCCGTGGGGGCAGATTCGGGCGCACACGGGGTCAAGGCGCAGGCCGAGGAGGGCAACAACTTCCCTGGGACTAATCCTCACCCTAACCATTCGGCTTAGAGGGAGATTGACTGGAGAAGTGGCGAGATTTCCAAAGTTGAAATGCGACTGCACGATCTTCTGCATTCCCATGTAAAAGAGGGTTTGGGGGTTTGGGGTCGCCTCACGGAGGACGACGAGTGCGGCACGAAATTGATACCAGCCGGCGCGGTGATTGCTCATGAACTTTACGAGGGGGGTTTGCAGCAGCAGCACAGAAGTGACTGGAAGGCATGGAACAGTGCAGAGAGATAGCCGAAAGTGATCGTTCACATTTAGTAGTTTTTGAGGTATCTCGCATCAATGAAAATCGAAAAGGCCATCCATCCCCGCTACAGCACCGTCACAGCGGTATTTGAAATCCAGCATCCCTCGAGGACGCCCACACCTGCCAGAAAACCCCAAGCAATGAAACATTCTCGTCGAAGGATTCTCCTAAGCGCCCAGATCAAAAAAGCCCCCGCTTGACCTTTGGCTCGGGATCCCACATAGCCTGACTGATTTTCCTATACCTTTACGTGAGGCAACACGGCCCCATAAACGAACAGCATTTGACTTTGATTTAAAACATCGCTGAAGAGATGTTGTCAAGAACTGGGAACAGTTCCAATGCCAACATGCAGAACATCGCAAGAACGAACGCCACGCCGTGCTTGTTGGTGTCAGGTCATCATATCTAAAACAAAAGACGAAAAAGGTTGAAGGATAAACGTGAAATTGCACAAGTATCACATGTGTCCGTGGTTTTCGGGGCCTCCCCCAAGGTGATTCGCATCGAACAGCCCAGTAAAGTCACCAGGGAAGAAGTCCCATGGCGGCATCATATCATTCGGAAGCCCGAGGGATCCAATGTTGATCTCCTCCACTGTGATAGCATCAGCTACTGGCCCGCCACCAAAATAAGGGTATGAGCCCGAGGCAAGGCCATTCTGCGCGAAATCGTGACCGTAATTCCCAACCACGTCATTCGGCGTGTGGCCCTGAGCAACGTGGTTAAGCTGGTGCATGCGCTGTTGGTGGACAGAGTTTGGGTCGTTGAGAGAGTTAGGAGACGAGGTACCCTGAAGAACAGAGGATTCGTAGTTTGACGACGGCGTGAATGGGTGCGTTGATAATGGTGGGTGAACAGGACCTGCACTTGCGATTCCAGACAAGACCTGAAGCCTGGCGTCACTCGCGGGTGTGCCTGGGCCGACCTCAGGTGTCAGACCTGATCTGGTATCTGACGTAAGGCTGGTGGATAGCGACGGGGTCATACGGTGCGCTGCCGAATTATTCGCAGAGTACCGCATAGCAGACAAATTTTGTTGAGGGAATGCGGACGAGAATGCCGTTGGTGTCTCCGGGAGGCTCTGCCGTATTGGGTCGTAGATCATGTTGCCCGGCGGTGTTGGAGCGGATTGAGGCGCAGGTGGTGGAGGCGGATGTGTAGGACCCTGGGTTGTCTGCGATGCTCCCGCGTTCATGTTCTGGTACAAAAGTGTGAGACTCGAGTTTGGTGAATTTGTCGTTCCAGTGAGCGACCATGCTATGGGAGGCGCGCTCGGCTGAGGCGAAGATGGGTTATCGAGTCGCGCAAACCGACTTAAAGAAGTAGGACGGCGAGGCCCTTTTGTGCTCTCGTACTCCTCGGCGGTGTAGGTCTCGCAGTCCCAAACGCCCTTTGATCTGTGTTCTAAAGCAACCAAAATGTAGTTGACACCATTCCAGTACATGATGAGCTGTTGCAAAACCTTGTAACATCTTTGATAATTTTGATTTGCCGCATCAGCCAACAATGAATGTTTGGAAGACCTTGACTCGGCGCCTGACTTAGACTTCCTGTTGGCTGGTCTTGCCGAATTGGTATTCACACTCGCGTTCGAAACCGGCGGAGACGCATCCCTTGAGACGGGCTGCGAGGCTACTGCTGCGGACTCGGTCAGGAAGGCGCACGCAGCAATGTACATAGGCTGCGATATGAATGGATTGCCGATGTAGCTTTTGGGGTCAATGAGCTCAGCCAAGGCGAGAATATCGGCAATCGTTTTGGCGCTTGACATAGCTAGCTCTCGACTGTGCGAGGTCAATTGAGGCTGCCTGATACCGAAGGACGTCAGGAGCGGTTGGTGAAGGACAATGATCAAGGCGTGAAACCAGACATGCAGGAGGATGAAGGTAGTTCCCTGTCCATGCTTGACGTAATTCTGGAAGTGTAATGGATTGAAATGCAATCGGGGGTCTTGCTTGTGGTAGAGCTTGGTCAGGTCACTCTCAATCTTGGCCAGTATAGCCATCTTTTCCTCTGTGAGATCCTGCACCTTGTTGATCTTGTTCAGCACGTCGGAGACACGGCCATAGAACTGAGTGATCTGGATAAAGGCGGGATAAGGAAGTGGCCAGCCCGAGACTGGATCGATTATTGGCTCCGGAGTTGGCAGTTCGAATTCCTCGTCCTTGATGGTGACGGTCCGACCAGTCCCCGAGGAAATGATCCTGTCCAGAATGTAGACAGCCCAGGCAGTGTCGACACGCTCCTGAACGATCTCCTGCTGCTCTTCCGGATTAAGCGTCTCGCTCTTCGGTATTGCAGTGCTGGTGTCCTCCTCATCACCATTGGCAGAATTCCAGGACCGGGTGTACCACGGATCTTTGTCGCCTTGAAATTGAACGCCTTCATTTTTCTGAAGGCCCAGATCGAATGCCATGCGGATTGCGAGACCAAGATACATCCACAGAGTACTGTCTTGTCCTGCGCCAAAGCCTTCGTAAGCCATGAGCAGATATGCTTGGACTGCGCCGACCGAGGGACATGGGAATGCATCGACCGTCGCGGTCCTTGCTCTCTGCGCAAAAGCATTGCCGTAATCCCACTTCGAGCCTTCCCCGCCGGCAGCCAAAGAGTCCGCCGCGGTTGAGAACCTGGCTGCCAAGGCACATATCGCGTCCACTAGGATTGCGTCCAGCCTCTTTTCTTTCACCATGCGCAGGACCCGTGCCTCATGCAGGAACGGGTAGCTGCAGCCAAGATGCACGAAGAAGACTTTGATGAGATTAATTATTGTGGGGTGGACCGGGGCCGGATCGTTCGGATCGTACGCAGGGACTTCTTCCATTGCCTGCAGAACAGTGTCGGCGTGTGACGGTAGGCTGTGGTGGCTCAACATGGACCCGGAGCCGGGGGAGGTTACTGAGGCGGAGCCCCCTCTACTCCTGCGTCGATGATAATGATGCACATTGACAACCATCTGCTTATAACCGGGTACGATGGCGGTCGGTCCGAAGTAGCGAAAGTAGGGGACCTTGTGAGACTCATGGTGGTGCTGGACAGGTGATCGGGTAGTCGGACTGTGGCCATCGTCGGACAAGGAAACAGTGCGCTGGAACGGGTGCCTCTTTCCAGATTTTTCTGGCGTCCGTGGTTTTGATGGTTGAGCCGCCCATTCCTTACTTTCCTTCCTGGGTTTCGCACCACCGCTCGTTGTGGAAGAGGAGTCACTCCGTGTCTTGTGGGTGGAGGCGTATTCGAGCGCAACTTCCGGGTGGCGACTTGTGCCATTCCGGGATTTTGAGGGGCGGCGATCGAGGTCTTTGCTATCGAAGACATCTGTGAGTTGTTCATCCTCAGGCTCGACAGGCGAAGTATCGATTCCTCCCTCGACCTTCACCGGAGAGACCACAGAGTCTGCCCTGATCTTGTCATTCTGTTCAGGGTATCCAAGGCACTGGTGGCCATTCTTGTCGCACGTCGAGCAGGTCGGTTTTTCTCCGTCGCACCGCGTCTTTCGTTTCCGGCAGGTAAGACATCTGTAAGATAGAGATCAAGGTCAGCAAGCCGTATTTCCTTTCATGTAGATACAACGGCCCGAGTCGCAGTTGAAAACCCCCCAGTGATACAGAGTCTCACAGGCTGGGACACAGATGACGCAATGTAGAGGGGCGGAAGGCGTCGAGGGAGTAATGTAGAGGTGATGCACTGACGCTGCATTTACGCGTCGTCTCTTTGAGGGGGGCTGGCCCTGATTGTTGACGAAACGAATCTGTTTCGGGGGCGGTATGGCGCCGGCCGACGGAGTCGCCATCACAGAGGGGAGGAAGGCGGCATGGGAGTTGCTCGACCCGACCATACGCGAACAGGTAGCAGGTAGCTGATCGTTGCAGGAGCGCGTGCGAGACGTGGGTCCTGCCTGGTCACGGACGGAGCGGATGTCTGCAACGGAACGAGATGCAGATGGGGAGGGAAAAGGCGCCAGCAATGACGGAGCACTGGCGCCCCAGGTTCGGGGTCCGGCAGATGCTTGTTGGAAGTTGGGCCCTGCTTGGAGGTGCCTGGTGGGCTGGTGGATGCGGGGCCCCGGAGCGAGCTCCCACGTTCGGGGGATTTGATGGATGGGGATCGGCGAGCAGGCGAGAAGGCGGGCGGTCGAGTCAGGCGGCAGACCTGGCCAGACCACACACGGCGGACAGCGGGGGGTGGCCAGTGAGTGAGCACTGAGCTGGAGCTGGATCTGGAGCTGGATCTGGAGCTGGACCCCGGAGCTGAGGGATGCAGGCGCAGGCGAGCAGGCGAGCAGTTGGGCGGGCTGGTGGGCGGGGATGATCGAAATGTGAGAGATGAATGATGTGGCAGAGTTCGTCCAGGCTGTCACGGTGGTTGTCGGTACTGTACTGTTATGTCGATGACACCATCCGACTTGGCCGTCGCTTGTCGCTTCCCCCCCATTCTTGTCAGACTTATACTGTACCATCTGACTGCCAGATTGCAATCCCCTCCCCGAAGGATTGCAGAGCAGAGCACAGCTCCGTTGGGATCGACGAGGCGGAATCCATGTCCATGGCCATCCATGTCAACCTCGGTGTCGGACGAGAGGGGATTGGCTTTTAGAATGCGGAGAAAGCACCTTGATCCAATCCATGCCTTCTCAGTAGCTGCTCAGTCGGCCGGTCCCCTGCCACGTTCGAGGGTGAACAAGAGGTGTCGTGGTATTGTTTAGGCGCAGAAGATTGGAAACATTGGCCAAGCCGAGAGGGCTGCATCTGCAGCTCGGGTAGCCCACAGCAAAAGAAAACCCCGGGCGGACACACACGACAGCCAGCCCATGCCTGTTGCCGATGCGAGTAGCCGACTGTCCGGAGACGCAGGTGATGTTCTGATTGGATTTTGTGACTTGAGACGACGGACATGCAACGTTCACTCACGCAGGCTCTAGCAGACGGGATGGAAGAGATGGAGTATGGAGCATCCATGGGCAGGCAGGGCAGACATCCACATCTGCCAAACAAAAACGCGGGACATGACACGACATGGCATTTCGCGATATCGATATCTCATCTCGTCGGGTGGGCCCTGCCTTCCCTGTCCTGACAGGAACTGGAAAGAACCACCAGTCACTCACTCCCCTCTCTCAACCAGCAGTCAATCAATGAATCAGATGAGCTGCAAGTCTCCACCACAGTCACCTCATCGACTACAACAACCCGGGCACCTTGGACAAGATCCACTTCTGACTGCAAGACCACAATTCATGTCACATGCGAAGAGACCTGGAGCCCTGCGACCCAATCTTCCGTCCGATCACGCTGGTTTCGGCCTCACTCTCACACGTCTCCCCACAGAGTGCTGGGTGAGTATGTTTCGGGCTGCAGGGCTGCAGCATGGGATGTGCACCTGTCTTTTGGACCCTGCTGTACGACCGCAGGTTCCCCGCTGTGTGTGACATGCCTGTGGCCCTCGGTGATGGTCTGTCTGTCTCCTCTGCTGACCTGGGCAAACAAGTGTCATGTTCTTTCTTTTCATTTTTGAGAGCCAGTGCCATGGCAATCTTGAACGTGATTTCGCCCCGAGATTTCGGACCGATATATTCGCCTGCAAGCAGAAAACTGTGTACACCTGTTCACTACGAGGGCGTCCAGTTCCGAGCCATATCCGGCGTAGTCAATGTGCGCAAGAAGCAGGAAGGGGGTTTGGGGATTTGACGTCTAAGGCAGAGTCGTTAAGACCCTTTTGCTGCGTCCTCAAGCGCTATCACCGCCATGTCTTGCGAAGGTCTACAACAAGTCCACCGCCCATGACTGCGCGTGCGGATTTATTGACGCCTCAAGTCCCTGTGACGACGCTACAAGCCGGGCGCCGTCACGAAATGAATAAAGACTTGGATGCGCTGGCAGCTTGACCACTGCAGCAGTTAAGCAACTACAATAGTTGGATCGTTATAGCAGCCAGGTCACTGCCCGGATGCGCCGAGCCCAATCCGAACGCTCCGGAGGTGGTCGTCCGAACAGTCTGGAGTCCGGACTGCGCCGACCAGTCGCGAGCCCTCGTAGTTATTTGCCCAGGAACGGCACTAGAACAAGTCTTTGGACAGTGAATTGCCCAGCATTTCCTGGATGAGACGGTGCGCAGCTCCGAACATGTTCACAAACATAAATGCATGAAAGGGCCGCTTCAATGATTTGGGCCGAGGCGGTCGCCTACCCAAATGGGCCACCGCCTTCGTGAGCGTAGATGACACTTTCGGGGTTTTGGTCAATTGCAAGGAGGCACGGTAGGCAGACGTTATTCGCGGCCTGATCACATTGCAGACATGGTCAATTGGTGTTAATCGACCAGGGACGGGTCTTCGCGTCAAGACAGAACTCCAAAGCCTTGCATAGAATTTACAAAAGTATGCTAGAGCATCCAGACGCGTTTGTACAGGATTTGCAATAGGGCCGACTGATCATAATAAGCCACCCATGCCAATAATTTTCCCAACCCCAGAAAGCCCAATATCCCCGAGGGGTCTGATTTTCACCGTGCAATGCTTCCCCACCCCCTGCCCAATACGCCCCAACCCATGTGATTACACGTCGTATCAATACACCATGCGCCCGCCACGGCGGCTCCGTCACCTCCGCCTCGGCCCGCTCACCCAAACACGATACTGATCCCCATCTGCTTGCTCACGCTCCTCCACAGGTCCGGCGTGGAGAGCGCCCCAGCGACGGGTAAGTCTCCCAGGCCGACCAGCTGCTGCGCTCCTCCGCTGGCGTTGGCGCTGGCGCCGGTGGTGCCGGCCCCCTCGCCCTCGCTGTCCATGGCGTCGGCGAGGCGCCACACCTCCTGGACGATGTCCCACGCCCACTTGATGTTGATCATGCCCTGCCTCTTCTCGACCAGCGCGAACGCGTCCCGCGCCAGGTTCCGGTCCTGCGCCGTGACCGCCTCGCACGACGCCACGAACAGGGGCCACAGCAGCGCGCCCATGGGCCCCGCGTGCGAGCACGTCTGCAGGCAGTGCCACAGCGCCGTGTGCGCGTGCGTCTGCACCGACGAGTGCGAGCGCGGGTACCCGTAGATGGTGTGGTACAGGTAGACGAAGGCGCTGTGCCGGTACGCCATGGCGTTGTTGAAGATGGAGTGCAGCCGCGACCGCTCCGCCGTCTCCGTGTCGTGCCGGCGCTCCTCCGTCTCCGGCGATGGCGGGTCGTCCGGGTTGAACCCCGGGGGCAGGTACGGCTGCCATGATTCTAGGGCCCGCTCGATCGCCTGGGAGTTTGTCTCGAACTCTGTTTTCAGGACGGCGATCATGGACGAGGGCTGGCCCTCGCGGCATGCGCTCTCCAGGTCCGTCTTGTCGGAGGAGAGCTTTGAGAGGCGGTGGATTATCGGCCAGAGCGAGGTGGCCATTCCCAGCAGTGTATCGACGGAGCTGAGCGATGACATGGCTGGCGCTCCCGTGGGAGGGAATGGGTGAAGACAGCCTTTTCCTGGTGCCTGTGATAATGGTGCTGTACCAAAAGAAAGAGCTGCAATGACATCGTAAAATCGGAAAGCCTTTTGAGAACGTCAGTAATGCGCAGAATCGCAAGACAAGCATATAAAATATGACTTACACGTTCCAGAAAAATCCCAGTAGCATCCGTTGCAGTTGGATATGAATTCATAATCGTCATGGCGCCTTTCAGGTGTCCATCTACCAGATTGGACCGTCCCCTTTGAACCAGCTGCACAGAAGGTCAGCAATGGCACGCAGAAAAATACCAGTTCCTCACATACCACTTCGTAGTACACCAGAAGCATAATGGCTGCCAACAGCTCGTTCCTATTCTCAGCCGTCTTCGCCTTCTGGTCGATCAGAGCCGCGAGCCCTTGGATTGCCTGTCCATGGAAATACATCGACTGCTCTTGATTTGTCACCCCGCGGTATTCCATGTGCGCGCTGGAGAGGGCGTAGATGGCGTTCATGACCGGGGAGCTCTTGGCAGTCAGGGGCAGGACGAGCTCCCGGAACGGGTTGCCGCTCTCCTCGCGGAAGACGATGAGGTGGCTGAGGCTTTCGCAGAAGTGGGCGACGAGCGCGCGCCGGTTCGTGCGATCCGAGAACTCGGAAAAGGCGGGGATGTAGAAGTCCAGCAGCGGCGAGCCCACCGGACACGGCGCAATCATGGCGAGGTCTGGCGGTTTGGAGACGTGGGTCACGGCGCGGCTCAGCGTCGTCGTGCTTGCGCTCTCCGCGTGGTCGTCCTCCTCGAACTCGACGGCTGATTCGGTGATGGTGCCGGGGCTGAAGCTGCAGTTCAGGTCGGAAATGGTGGGCAGGGAGATGGAGTCGAAAGTGCCGTCGAGAGGGCTGATGAGGTGATCCGGCTCGCCCTTGCTGTCGGTGTGGTAGTGGTACCAGTCATGATGACCACTGCCGGTGCTTCCGACAGACCAGCGACGGGTCGAGGCGAAGGAGAGCCTCCGGTCGAGCTGGCTGGCGACTGTCGAGGAGGCATTGGAGTTCCGCTTCCTCCTCTGGCGTGGCCTCACTGCTTCATATGAACAATCAAGGCCGCGCTCGGCACAGCGCGAGCAGGAGGGTCGGACCTCGTCGCACTTTTTCTTCTGCGAGGTCGTCAGCGACGGTCCGTCTCACGAAGGCTACTTACACAAAGGTAGAAGAGGGTGGTATTCGTTCCTGAGACGTGGAGATCAGACGAACCTTTTCTTTGCTGTGAATGGTCAGTCAATATGGCCAGTGAGAGCACGGGGACGGCGTCATTGACGCGAAGAAGACGACTTACCAGAATGTACAACCTGGAGGAACGAACGGCAATCTCGTGGTTAGCTCAGATCATGCACTCGGGAGAAGTGTTGGCATTTTAAGCACAGGTTGCTCCAGGTCGAGCGAGTGAAGGTGTGATATGTGATGGGATGCAGGTTTCAGCCTGAACGAGGACGGCGCGATCTGAATGTGGCTGGACTGGGCTGAATTGGATTGTCTCGGACTGAACATACCTGCCCTCGACCGTCGCTTCGGTGCCTTGGGAGGAGCCACTTTCGTATATAACAACATCCTGCCAGAATCCAACATTGAACTCATTTTGTCTCGGGTATTCCAAACTGCCGGCGCCTTCAGTCCTAACTTTCTAGTTTGTTCCCTGCCTTTTTTTTTTCCACTTTTGAACAAATTTAATTATGGCTCATGATGTTGAAATCACGACTCGCCTGGCGGGCGGCGACTCGAAGGGGTTGGCTGTGGGCGCAGTTCTGCGAGATTGTCGCTGACGCGCCTGGGCGAGCACTCGGACTGCGGGGACGACTCGTGGATCTGGGAATTGGGGTCGCGGACAAGGAAGGGCACGGGACGGGACTCTGGGGTCTGGGGATTCTGGGGGGATGGCGATCGTAAGGCGCACTCGGTGGATCGGTCGGCAAGGTCGTCAACGTCGCCGAGGAGTATCGTACGGTCGGGTTTGGGCGTAATAAGGATGATTAGGAGGAAAAGAGAACAACATGAAAAGGGCGGAGGTCGACACGAGGAGAGAAAGGAGAAGGTCGAGATCAGATCCAGAGCGGTCACAAGCCGTACTTGGAATCGAGTCACGATGGCGTCTGGACTCTTTACGCTTCCTTGCCCGCCCACACCCGTTGCGGGCAAGGTCCGCCTGAACGTTACCTACGGCTTTGTTAGCCAGCCCCGGGCTCCTCCAACTTCTGCCTTCAATGCGTCCTTTCCCCATCATCCACCATGCGCCCGGGAGGCCCCTGGTCCTGCGAACGAGGTCACAGCACGCCGGAGGTGGACCTGATCTTGCCCCATTCTGGGTTAAGCTTGGGCCGGCCTCGACACCTAATTGATGGACCTGGAGGCTTGGAAGTGGAGAGGAAGAACCATGCGGGGTTGGGCCTGACCCCCCGGGTCAGGGACAGTCGCCGGCCTGGGAGCCCGTAAGTGATCTCAATCGTGCGCATATAACACTGATCAGCCACAACACCATTCCAGTCGCATAGTTACCCGCAGGATGGCAAAAAATGGGATAACGATCAGTTCCGTATACAGGAATGTGATCGTCTCTGCTAGGATGATATGCAGTGGAACACTCTTTAGTAGAATAGCCGCATGCGCACCAGTACAGCCTATGGGTTGTTGTGATGAAAGAAGCTCCTCTGCATGTGCAAGTACAGACGTAGTTTAGGTTATTCTGTGGCCTGTTCCGACTTGTCTACATCCATACTTACACTTGTTAGCTATTGAGTACCTGGCAAACCGATCTCATCGTAGCAACCCACGCTGGCTCTGGCTTTCTTCAGAACGATTCTTTATAAATAGCTTCTTTTGCTGACATGGATAAGGCGGTTTGGCCGAGTGGTCTAAGGCGATAGACTCGAATATCATAACCTCGTGGTATTGATGTGATCTATTCTCTTCGGAGGCATCGGTTCAAATCCGATAGCCGTCGTTTTTTGATTTTTTCGTGTTCATTTTCACATCTACATGATATTGATCTAATCTGTTATCTTCCGAGGCATATATTGAAGCCCTGCTGTTGAAGAGCTATTTTTTGCTCCATGCTGTGGATCATCAAGATCGCTGTTACGGTGTGGGTTTTTGTCCCGGTGTTGCACCCAGCGCCTGGAGTGGAGGCGGAGGGGAAGACCAGCGGGACGGTGCCCCAGGGTGAGAGGGGCGAGGGGCGCGGACGAGAGGCAAGGAGAGGAGGCTCAGGTGTCCAGAATCTGGGGAAACCCATCCAGGAACCCCAATTTCGCAGCACGCTATCCTCCATACACCGTAGATGGTATGCGACGGGGACTGGACAGTTCGACGGCGCCGGCGCTACGGAAGAGCTATTTCTGGCCCAAGTCCACGATCTCGGGGATCTTGCATAACGAAGCCACACCGCAAAGGCACCTTGACGCCGTCGCTTAGGCATTCTGGACTCTGGAGTGCTGGTCCCGTGACATTTCTGCGCTGTCTAATTATGAAGTACAAAGAAATGACGGCGTTGGGCGTTGGTGCGAGCCAAGTAGCTGGGTTCCTCGGAGAAGGCCCCCATCCGGCAGGTGGTCGGGCTGGGATGATGTGGAGGAACTCCTGAGGGACGAGGAGGGATACGAGGGCAAAGGGGAAGGGCAAGCACCA
The DNA here is from genome assembly GCA_014872995.1 of Diaporthe citrichinensis. Taxonomy (NCBI): domain Eukaryota; kingdom Fungi; phylum Ascomycota; class Sordariomycetes; order Diaporthales; family Diaporthaceae; genus Diaporthe; species Diaporthe citrichinensis. Next base: position 152,337 of record JADAZR010000009.1, on the reverse strand, counting down.
AGTTCAGACCGTATCACCACGTCCCTACTGCGAGAGTGGTCGTACATGTGCCAAAACCCCAACGCCAATGCCTGGCGAAGAGAAGTGAAATGTCATTCTGCCATGAAATGCGTCCCACACAGACCCTGTGATACAACCAACCACTTCCAACCCAAGGTCCACCGCCGAGGACTGCAGTCCACACCTCACGACCGACCTTTGTGCTCTGCCGGTACCGCGAATCCCTTCCATGTCGACGGTCAGAACGTCGGGTCCCAGAAACAGTTTTCTGTCGTGCTGCCGTCCGTAAACCTGATCCGAGAATTGAGTCTTGGCGAGATCGACACGCGAGGAGGACCTACAGCGAGCAGGGATGCCGGGACGTCTGCATGTAACTGATTCAGCACGAGCGTCCCATCCCGCCTTTTTGGCAGGATAACCTCCAGCGGGATCACCCTGTCAGACAAGACGACCTGTATGCCTGTGTTCCGGTGCGGACTTTCCTGAATCACTTTCAAACCTGTTCAATGAGTATTCGGTGAGCCCTTCAGCTTGCAGGGAGCTGTAGGTCGGACATACCGTACCGACACACCTCGGCCTACCACGGAGTGCTCGCTAGCTCGCATCGCACCAGTGCCCGAACAAAGCATTGGGCCCACCGACAACGCTTGTCGGGACCAAAACATGTTCTTCGCGGACTTTGTTATCGCAAGTTCTTTCCAAAGAGTGAACAAGTCTTTCATACCCCCGAGGTTTGTTACACCTTGCCTCGTCTTCCAACCGGAAGACCTCGGAGGTGAGGCTCCTCGGAACCTTGCCGAAGCCGTGCAGCAGGTGCCCACAACACATCAAGACCATAGTCTTCACATGCTCAAAGCATTGCAGACCGCGTCCACTGAGCTCCAGATACCTCGATTTGGCCTGGACGGTTGCCCGCACTTGGCGACTCGGACTTCGGTTTTTGTGTAGCAAGATATGACCACGGCGAGCACGGATGCTAAGCGTATAACATGGTGTTGTTGCACAGGAAATCGGTCCCTTCGTGTCATGAGTTCAGGCCACCCCACGCTGCCACAGGATTGGTGGCCTTGCGCCATCGACTGCAGGGCAATATCTAGAGGCTCTTTAGCGGTCAGCCACAATAAGTGGCAATCGCTTCGATTCGATCCGTCTCACCAAGAAAGGAAGACAGGTCCACGAGACATGTCTCCCGGCAGGTATGCATGTCAGACGCACGCGCATCGTGCAGTGCAGACAAACTGTCTCTTTCGGAAGCGATGCTCAAATACGTCCTTGCCTTTTCTGGGGCCAGCCACTACTTCTGCAGGATGGTTACGTTTGGAGCCAATTGCGGCGGCCAAGACGGCTGACTTGCCCTCGCCCACTTTCTGATTGGGCAAAATCCCCCACATCCTCACGGCAGCGTTGGTCTCTCGTTGGCTTTGGAACATCCTTCGGTGCATCCACGATACACACCCACCCTGCCACCGCATCGCCTGACGCTGAGAGGCACGAAGCGCAGGGCCGACATTGGCGGGAGGCACGCGTGGCACGGCTTGTAAGGCAGCAGGATTCGGCATGTCGGCCATCGCCGCTGCAGTGTCCAGATCGGAACCCTCTGCCTGCAAAGGCACAGGGCCACCGTCTTACAGGACAGGTCCATCCTCAGTTCCTCCTACCACATGTCTGGGACATCAGCATCTTCAGCCGCTGCTGACCCATGAGCATTTTCCCTTTGCCGTGACGCCCGATGAGCATTTTCCTGCTCCCTCTGATCCTTGTCTCTGATCTCTTTACTCAGGCTGATATACCACCAGTTCAGCCCTTCAGAGCGTTCCATCACAGCGACTCAGATTAGAAACAAACGTGGTACCGCCCCACACAACACTCTCTCTGCCAGTCTGTCAGTCAGTCTGTCAGTCAGAGTCCCTGACGGCTGCGACATTGCATGCTTATCACACCCTTCGTGTGTCCCCGGTTGTCTGGAGAGACGTGTTCGCAGAAGTGGATTGCAGTCGCGGCTCATCGTGGGTCGGCTGGACGGGAGGGACTATCGTTGCCTGCAGGTCTGCGGCGTAAAGTCCTACGGACCGAAAGCTCAGCCACCAGCAGCAGCCGCACACACATGAGTGTGGTTCTGCTCCCACGCTGGCCCCCCTCCCCCACGGATTGGAAAGAATAGTTTAGCTGTCTCCGGCTGCAGCCCGTTCTGGACCGCCCGATTCCCTTTCTCCCTCCTCATTTTGCCCTGCTGACCGATACGGCTGGCCCTTGCTTCTTCTCTCTCATTCTCACTCTCTGCTCGCCATACCTGACATTTCTGTCTTCCTCACATCTCATTGACTGCCCTAATCCCGAGCTTGTTCATGAGAGTATCATTTCTGATGCTGCCGCCTGCCGGCCCATGATTTCGCCGAACCTGCACGGACCGCCCGAAGAAGGCAACGCCCGACGGAGCGGAGATCAAGAAGCTCGGTAGGACGAGCCGGGACACGCACGCGCACGGCAACCAGCAGTATGGGACTTCGTGGGGCGCGGTCGTGGGCCCCCTGCACATTGCTTCTGCTGCTATCCGCGGCCTTGCCCAGGCACGCCGCAGCCATGTTTCAAGGCGACGGGAAGCGCGAACATGTTCACAGGGTCTACAAGGTCAAGATTACCGAAGATCACCTAACTGAGGACTCCCAACTCGACAAGCGTGCAAAGAACCAGTGCCCAACAAGCTATAATCTGTGTGCCTCCTCGCTGGGAGGCGACTGCTGTCCAAGCAACTACGCCTGCGCAAAAGACTCATGCTATGCTACGACCGCAGCCGTTTCTACTTGTGCCGGACGCGCATCATATTATGCATGCCCCCTAGACGTCGGCGGGGGCTGCTGCCCTCAAGGTTCGTCATTACTCTCATAATGCTGGGTTTCATGTGCAAAGTCTGGGTCTCTCTCGCCCCGTCCGTTGACTAACACCTTGTCCCTGCGTTCAGGTCTCGTGTGCGGTGCCAACCAGGCTTGCAGCCCACCTGCTGGTGCCACTTACTCACAGACATGTGGGACTGGGTACTCTCTATGTGCAGCCTCTCTCGGTGGTGGTTGTTGCCAAAGTGGTATGGCCTGCGGTAGTACGGCATGTTACAATCCTTCGCCGTCAACGAGTGTCGTCGTCGTCGCAACCACCCAAGACGGCTCAGCAACGACAATAACCTCAACTTCTGTGTTCACGCCAACCGCCGAACCGTCTGACACCGCCGCTGATGTTGTTGCCAAGATCTTCCCGTCCACGTACCCCAAGGTGGCTGCTACGGAAGGCGACGACTCGTCCGGCGGAGGCGGTAGCAGCGGTCTTTCAAAGAGCGCTATTGGTGGCATTGTCGGTGGTGCAGCGGCCGTGCTGGTCATCTTCCTCGCCGTCGCATACTTCCTCGTCAAGCGCCTGAACAAGACCAAGCGTGCGGTCGAGTCCCGTCGGGAAACGACATCCGGCTCTGGAACCCGCCAAACCGGGGAGAAGAAGTCAGCGACACAAGTCAGCATCACACGACTTCAGCCGACCCCATCCGAAGTCGATGCATTGGATTGCGATCCCCTGATGGTGTCCTCAAGTGTTGCATCACCCAGAGGACAACAACAATACCCACGACCAGGAAACGGCAGATCACGAAGCGGTTCCGACGCACTCAGCCAGCCAAGTGGGTACAGTAGCTCGGCTGTTGGACCAAGGTGGAACACGCCGAGTGTCGACTCTGATGGCGGGGACAGCAACTACTTCTCACTCCCTCCCAGGGTGCACAACCAGCCCGGAGGCCGCGACGCAAGACGGGCTAGCGAGTCTTCGTCCCAATACAGCTACCACCATTTCGCACTTGGTGCCCGCCACCACGGCCGCAACTATAGTAATGCCAGCGAGCTGTCTGCAGGCAGCGACGAGCTTGGCTCCCAGCATGGTCTCGGATCTCCGCTGATGGGGGCTACCGCAGTAGAACTGAGCAACGACGGTGGCTTCGTCCCCGAGCTGCCGGGATCGGACACCGAGACGGAGAGCAACGGGCCTCACGGGGCCAAGGGTCGTCGACCTAACCAGCCGCGGAAGCGGTCCGCCAGCGTCGTATCACCCATGTCGACCACGACGGTCAACAAGCCACCGCTGACGCATGGGACCTTCGCGCGACGGAGGGGGAACAGTGCGGTCAGCCCCATGGACGGACAGAATGGGAACGGAGGAAGAGGGAGGAGTGACAGCTCGACTCCACCCGAGCAACGACTGGGCAGCATCGACGAGTCGGCCACGGCTGCCGCGCCGCCCACGAATTCCATGCACGGATACTTTGGGTCGCCGACGACAGCGGTGGGACAGACTGCAGCGGGCACGAGGGCCGGTTTCGACACACCGCCACTGCCTGGGTATGTCTCTCTGGGGCTTCCTTCCTCAGGGAACCAGGCGGATCAGGGGCAGGATGAGAAGTGATATTCGAGTACCAATAAGATATAATCTATACAGATTAATGGTCCGCAGTTTGGATAACTCGCGGCAAGGAGGATATTTGCCATGTTTGGGGGGGGCATGCACAGAGCAACAAATCGCCGGCTTGCACTGTTATACTTGAGCGCACCGTGAGGCTTTTCAGGGTCTCAATACCAGCATATTCTATTGCGAGATAAGCGATCGGCCTGGAGTTCTGCGAGTTATATGGGTTTTATTGATCAGAAATTTCGGGCGAGCATTCTGTAAGGGTTAGAATGACCTCTTCATGTCGTCGGCGATAGGGCCGCTACGAGGCTCTCAGCTTGCCCAGGGTGATGCCCTTGGGCCTTGGTTTTGTTCACATCGAAGTACTCGAAGTCTTTTCATAGAGCACTGAATACTATGACGAGTTTGTCCAGACACAAGCACAAACATGTGCCACGCATTTATCTTCCTGGGCTTACAGTTGCAGGGATTCGCCTCTATTGAAAACACTTATCGCTCTTGCAGTGTGGGTACTTGTCAACGCCAACTCTAAGGGCACCGGGTGCCTTGTCCCAAGTGGCTGCAGACATCAGCGTGGATATCGCTTATGTCCTCTCGAAAACGGGTAAGCGCTCCAGCGGTGCATCCACCTCAGACGTTGCACCGCCTTCGTACACTTTGCCCCCCTCCAATTCCTTCCACTTCGCCCCCAGGGGAAAGTAAACCTTTCTCTTGATCAACCCGGGGTAGAGAATGGGAGCAACGAGATACTTCCCACCAAACATGTACTCATCCTCGACCTCCCAAGCCTGCTCATCCTTGGGGAACTCTAGGAACAGTGCCCTTATTAGGGGCGCACCGGTCTCGCTTGCCTCTGTCATCAAGCTCCGGACGTATTCCCTCAAGGTCTCCCTAAGCTTTAGATACCGCTCGAGGATCGCGCCGACCTTCTCCCCGTACGACCACACCTCGTTATCTGCGCCAGACGGACACTTCCCACCGCCACTGTTAGAAAGTGGCGGCTTGTTCGGGTACCTGTCACCGTGGAGCCGGAACACGGGCAGGAAGACACCCCATTGGAACCACCTCACAAGCAGCTCCCTGAAGCCTTCATCCCCGGGGTCGCCGCCGTGGAAGCCGCCGATGTCAGTCGTCCAGTGCGAGATGCCGGCGATGCCCATGTTCAGCCCCGCGGCGAGCTGGTTGCGCAGGCTGCCCCAACTGCTCGCGATGTCGCCGCTCCACACCAGCGCGCCGAACTTCTGGCTTCCCGCCCACGCGCACCGCACGAGGTTGACCGTGTTGGGCTCGCGGCCGTGGAACTTGCCTGACCCGTCCGCGGCCGTGGCGCCCTCGTAGAAGGCCTGCGAGTAGTGCCGCGGGTAAATGTTGCCCACGGCGAGGGACGGACCCAGGTGGTATCTCCAGTTGTCAAAGTCGTAGTGCCGGTACTCGGGCTCCGCCTCGTCGAGCCAGAACAGCCGGATGCCGAACTGCCCGTAGTTCTTTGCGGCTTTTCCCCACACGTACTTGCGCGCGGCAGGGCTGGTCGCGTCGAAGTGCGTCGTGTTGGCCTGGAAGTCCATCACGTGCCTAAACCCGCGCTCGCTGCGGATCAGCAGGCCCTTCTCCAGCATCTCTTCCCAGTTCTCGCTGTCCGACTCGACCGTCGGCCAGATCGACACCATGGGCTCGACACCCAGGGACCGCAGCTCGTCGCACATTGCCTGCGGGTCCGGCCAGTAGTCCTTGTCAAAGGACCATTCTCCTTGTGCGCGCCAGTGGAAGAAGTCGATGACGAGGACGTCCAGGGGCAGGTTCCGCCGCTTGTACTCCCTTGCCACCTGCAGCGTCTCCTCCTGTGTCTGGTACCGCAGCTTGCTCTGCCAGAACCCGAGGCCGTATTCGGGCATCTGGGGCGGCTTGCCCGTCACGTTGCAATAGGCCTCGACAATCTTCCTAGGGGACTCGTCCACCACGATCCAGTAATCCAGCTTCTTAGTACTCGACGCAGAAAACGACATGATATTAGTGCCCAGCACCGCCCTCCCAACGCTGGGGTTGTTCCACAGCAGCCCGTATCCCAGGCTGCTGAGGAGGAACGGCACGCTGGCCTGGCTGTTTCGGTGCGCCAGCTCCAGGTCCGTCCCCTTCAGGTCCAGGTACGGCTGCTGGTACTGGCCCATGCCGTACAGCTTCTCCTTCTTCGACACCGACTCCAGCCGCAGGGTCAGCGCGTAGTCCCCGCCGGTGATGGGCTTGAACTCCCGCGCCTGTACATACAGCGCCGAGGCCTTTGGGTCGCGCACATCGTCCCGCGTGCGCGTGTATTCTTCCAGGATGAGCTCGCCCGTCGCGGCGTTGTGCATCGTGATCTTGCCGCTGCGGGAGACAGTGGCACGGATCTGCCCATTGGTGATGGTTGCTTCGTCATCCCTGATCTTGATCTCTGGGCTTAGCTTGGGGACGGGCTCATCCAGTGCCCAGTCTTCTGGGGGCATGGTGTCGCTCTTGGTCGAGCGGACGCGGAACGCGTTGGGTCCCCATGGCTCGAGGTGGAGGACCTCGTGGTCATAGGTGTAAGTGAGGCGGTTTGCGTCTTGCGTGAACATTTTACCAGAGTCTGCCGGGGGGGGGGGCGGCTCCGAGTTTTGTGCTTCGGGGCTTGTAATGCAAAAAAAGGAGGTTGTAAAATCACAAGCACGTTGTTATGAGGACTTCGTATGTATCACGATCTCGGATACCTTAAACGTCACTTGCTGCCAACCGTCGGGTGATAGTTACCCTCGGGATATCATCGCTGCGAGCTGCGTACGTGGGATCGTGGGCCAACCCGTGCTTCAGGCGGCCCAATCGTGACGGGCCGGACGATCGCTGCATGGCGTCTGCGACATGTCTCAGGCTTAACTTACACAGAATTGTATATGGTAATGCGGCCGATCGCGCAGCAAAGAGCGGGGTGACGGTTGAAGCTTCACATAATCGGAGAACCGAGCTCATTCCAGCCACGGGGTTCTTCGGCAGCCGGTCCGTACTACCGTGCTTCATCCGCAGAGTCCGGATTGGAACTATTGCCGACTCCCACTGCCTCTTATTATCACAGCCGTCTGAGCAGGATAGTTTTCTATTGGTTCTCTCTGAGTAACTTATATAAAGCAAATCTTGGATGGGCCGGACATGGCATTTGGCGATAGCACATGCTCCCTACACAACGCACACAGATGTGGAAAGGCGTTGCTGAGGATCGGTTCCTCTGTCTGTTCATCATCTGTTTACATTGGCAGTCGCGATGTAGCTCCACGCAAGTAGCTCCGTTGAAATTGGGAATCTATTCATTGTTCAATTGCGGCAGGATGTCGCTGGAAACGGTTGTCTTGACGGGAGCACAAGGCCACGGCCCCGCTCAGGCGGCTCTGGAACCTTTGTTCAAAATCGATTAATTCTCAGTTGAGCCGGGTCAAACTGGGAGTAGAATTGATCAATCTTGATAGAATCATTGGGAGTTCAAGTTACTGTATGAATCAATGCCGGCCACAGCAGTTGAGAATTCTCGCCAAAGATATCTGGACATATTCGAACGACCAAAGAAGTGTCTCATATCACTCGTCTCAAGAGGGCTCACTATTAGTAACACCTGATAAATGGCTTCCGCGCCGTCGGCGCCCAACACATCGTCGGCATCAGATGGACGGCAGCTGCCCGTTATACCGCCGGTAGCATGGCCGCCCATGGCACCGGCACCTATGGCACCACCTCCCATGGCCCCGCCGCCACCGAATCCACAGGCGCCACCGTTATCAGATGACGAAGGCAGGGCTACCACGGAGGAGATACAGCAAGCCAGAGACCGATTCGAACACTACTGGAACGGGGAATACGAATACTACTGGTGGAGAGAAGAGAACCGTGCAGGCAGACGGAGAGCCCATTACACAAGGCTCCAGGTTCCGAAACCGAGACCGCCTGGACCACGCCCAAATTCCCCCCAGGCGCCACCACTGAGGGTGGACCAGCAGAGGATCCGATGGAGACAACCGAATCGCGAGGACCCCCAGAACTTACGGCAGTACGTTGCTGAAGTCCAGAATGGGAAATACCAGATCATGAATTTCATGCGCCCTCTGGGCTTCAGGCTTCTCAAGATCCTTGGGAAAGGCGGCTTCGGCATGGCTTGTCTGTTCGAGATGACAGATGTTGACAGCAAAAAGCACAAAATCGTGGTCAAGGCAGGGACAGGGAGAGATCTCCAGCGAGAAAGGATATGTCTCCGTGTGAGTGTGTGATCTTCTTCTTCCCGCACAAAGCCCCAGTGCTGACTTGCAGCTCTTCGCATAGCGGTTGGCAGGAGCAAGACATATTCTTCAACAACAAATGTTACGGGGACTACCTCAACCTCAAAGCATCGAGCCTACTCCACCTGGAGTACGAAACATTTTCGGCGGGAGCGCTCCCGAAATGGTTCAAAGGATTTTCAATATGAACCCGACCTTACTGGGCTTGGAATTCATGAAACACGGTGATGTTCACAGCCTGCTGCAAAAGGCAGGCAGTCACCCAAAGACATGGAGAAGTCAGGAATTATGGCTTATCTGGCACTGCCGTGAGTTTTTAAGCATGGTACCTCATTTTGTAATGTACTTGCATGTCTAATAAAGGCGTACCAGTCTTTAGGGGCTGCGTCGCGCTGGCCTACCCGGACACTTGGAGTGGGGGACGCGACCCACTGCGCGAGGATATTGTATTACAAGAAGAGAGAATACCCCTAGTAAATGGACAGGCGGCCAACCATGATGGCACATTGGTTCATTTCGATTTAGAACCACAAAATGGTGAGTCTCTGAGAGACTGAATGAGAGCTTGGATTGTCGCTTACGAAATATCAGTGATGATTGGCAACTATGACGATCCAAACACTCAAACGCAAGCACACTTGCATAATGTCACACCGATCTTCAAGGTACGGCCAAAAATTACCTGGCATATTTAGATCTCGCCTCTGACCTTTACGCAGATAGGCGATATGGGTATTGCTGAATCATTTACGGAAGAACAACGTCGCCAACTGTAAGCCTGCTGCGCCCTTGAATAGCTCGCATATAATCACCCGTGCTAAATAATATGAATAGCTGGCCTCTTTTGAGATGTAGGACCGCAGGAAAGCAACACATTTTCACGCCGGTAAGAAGCCTCAGAGTTACGGAAGGATGTATAGAGTGAAAGCCGTATCCCATACAGAACCACAAAGCAAAGACCTCTAGGACATTTAGTGCAGCGGCTAAATTATCATCACCACACAGGAACAAAACACCAGAGAGTGGGATTATCTCGACAACGATTCAGATCTTAGGGCGGAACCGACGGCCGGCCAGTATAATTGGGGAACAAACTTGTACCAAGCAGCACTGGTATCCACGTCCCTTGAAGCCGTCCTGAGTCAACACTCAAAGACACTAGGCTAATGGTTTGAGTAGGTCATGTATCAATTGATTTTACATGTACATCCTGACGAGCCACCCCAATGTTCTACAATTGAAGTTATGGGTTATCCATTTTGGACATACGGTGGCTTGCTGGTGCAAGACAAATCTGAGTCCACAGAACTGATAGACTATAACCGTATGTACCCGCCGTATTAACCCCCGTCGTATCCATTTTCCTAGGGCTGTACCAGGATTTTAGACATTCGTTACGATACAGGAACACGGTGCTAACCGGCTCGCTCGTAGTTCGCTTTTGTGTAGCAACTTGCATGGCACACGTCCCAGAGTTTAGACCTAATATAACAGAGCTCGAAGAGTCAATACTCCAGAATCTCAACATGGACTGGGCGACAAAGGAGACACAGATTGACAAAAAGTTCTCGATCAGGGACCTCCTGAGTGAGCCAGCCCCGTAAGTTAATATGAACTGCTAGAGATACGCACGACCCTTAGACATATCCTTGGCGATTTGACGCCGTCCTGGCCATCCCTCGCAAATACTCGTACTCTGACAATATAGCAGGGCTGCTCAAAGCTCAACAGCAGCGCCGCCAGATGGTGGCGCACCTCCACCGGGCCCAAACCAAGCGAGGTCATCGGAAGGGTCGGGCATCAGGGGTTTCCTGAACCGCATACGCGTAGGCTTAACTGGGCGCGGCTCGGGCAGTGGCTCAGGACAACGTGATGGAAGCGGGCAGAATCAAGGTCAGCAGAACCAAGGCGGAGCCGGGCCCCCTCAAGCCCCAGAAGCCCCAGTTCAACAGCCCCCCGCTGGGGGTAATAATCGGGCTCCACGACCTGCTTTAAACCCTGCGGCAGCCATATTCAGACCTGGTGGGTAATTATGCTGTTTCTTGATCGCATGCTGTTCGCTATTCTTAGAGGTAATACTGGGGTAGATGGGCATTGGACTTGCTTTGTACGAACATCCGAGCACCATGACAATATATTACTGCAGCTTAATCAAATGCCCAATGGCACGACGAGGATGTGAGAAGGAGCGAGTATCTAAGTGAATATCATTGTGATTGTCACGCGAAGCTTGTACGCAGTCTTCGAATCTTGAATGGTATCGCAACATGGCTAGTGCTGCACTATCAATCGCTTGATTGTAAGCGCGGAGTGACATCGCGTAAGAAAGATACTGCCAGTTTCGCGCTATGGAGATGCTTAAAATTACTGTACCGAACGACTGGGATGCTTACTGGACTGTGCCGCTGGCTGCAGAACCTTGGAAGAATTGAATCCGCGACCTTCCGTCCCAGTCTAGTGTACTTAAATACTTATCGCATGGAGACAGCTCCAGCCAAGAAGTCTGCAATGGATCCACCCAGGGGCCGAGGCCCACAGAGGCCCTCACGATACTCAGCCTTCCAGGCATGCCGGGTCCGGCTTGGCAGGCTCACAATCTGGTCAACGGGAGATTTGGATGACGCCGACGGTCAGTAAAAGCCGTCCTTGCGAATCCCATTCCAACTATTGCTCTTCCCCATTCGATGCAACCCGCAAGACGGCCCCGTTTTTAATCTTCACCATGGATCGTGGGCACGCCCAGAGCCCAAGCAGGCTCCATTGAGGCCCACAAGAAGAGTGCATGAAGAGACTGTAGGCGCCCCTGAGAAACCGACGGTTCCAGGCGCCAGGGGATTAACGTTGATGATTTAAGTTGCAGATCCCCACCAGTCTTCGAACATTCTACTGCACGTCGTACCCACGTGCAAATGTTCAAGACAAGAAAACCGAAAAAGGAAGTTCTCTGATCATCACGTCACGATGCCTTCCTCGCTTTCCCCAACCACGCGCGGCGTAATCTCTGCCCTCCTCCTGGCGAGCGCAGTACACGCCAAGGACCTTATCGCCCGGGATGATAGTGACGCATACACGGAGCCCAGCACCGACTGCCATGATATCCACGTTTTCCTCGCCAGGGGAAACAACGAGGTGGCCGGCGCAACGACACGGCAGACTTCCGTCGTGCAGGCCGTTTGCGATGGGCGGGAAAGCTGCGGGTGGGAGGACATTGATTACGACAACCCCATGGACAACAAGTACGCGGAGGCTTGCCACGAGGGCGCTGTCAATGGGTTGGAGCAAATCAGGTCTTACGGCGAGGACTGCCCGGACTCGAAGCTGGTCCTGACCGGCTACTCGCAAGGCGCCCATGTCATTGGAGACATGCTTGGAGGAGGCGGAGGTACATTTGAGACCATGGGTGGTGGTGAGCACATGGGCGAGAACAGCACGGAGGAATACGTCGAGGGGTTGGACCAAGATAGCAGCCCAGGCAACCAGAGTAAGTGCACCTTTGTCGTTGCTGTCAAAGTGCCACGCTTTGCAAGCCTGCGAGAAAGCCTGCCGCTCAAGAAGCGCGAGAATACTCCTGCTAACCATCTGACCTATAGTCGTTGCAGCATTCCTTTGGGGAGACACACGCCACGTAGCCGGCCAAGCCTACGAGGCCTTGGACGGCGGCGACTTCGAGGGCTGGTATCCCCGCAACAAGACCGAGCTCGATAGTCTGAACAAGTGGTCAGACGTCCTGCGGTCATGGTGTGATGCCCGCGACGGAGTCTGCGCATACGACACGACGGCGACGGTCAACTACACCTACCACTGGAACTACCTCGACCTGTACTCGACCGACGCCGCGGACTGGCTCAGCATCAAGCTCGGGGAGAAGGAGAACACCACAGCCACGGCGACGGCGAGCTCGAGCTCCAGCAAGGCGACGGCCTCTTCTACCTCGACCGGTGATGGTGGGTGAAATCTAGCCCACAAGGCTTCGTCGTGCAAGAATGACTGACGCTAATGTTCAACCAGCAGCGGATTCAACCTCAACCTCGACCTCGGCCGCGGACTCGGACTCAGAATCAGGCGCCTGGAGAGCCCAAACTGCACCGATCGCATCATTGGTGGCTGTGATGGGGTTGATGGCTGCTTTCTTCATGTAGTGGAGAAATATTTACCTGGAGAGTCGATATCAAAAAGCATTAATGCCAAAGGCTCCAAGAGGAGAACAATAATGAATAATTTTAATTCACGAAACACTATATTGCGCCTTCCATCTTACGAAACAGGCAGTGAACTATCAAGATCCATTCCAGGGAAGATGGTCTTGAGAGTCTCTACTTTCGAGAGGATAATATCCCGTTGCGTCTTGTCTATCCTCTCGAAGGAAAGTAGGACCTTGACCAAGAGCAGCAAGTCCGCCATGCACTGACGAGCCTGGCTCTGGTCAAAACCTCGGCTTTCCACCGTGCCATCCCCAAACTCTCCCGACTCCTCGCCGCCCCCGGTCCCCGTCGAAGCCACGGGGAACAGAGTCATGACATCGGCAATGGTGTTTGCAATCTCGAATATCTTCTGCAAGATGCCGCTCCCGTGCTTCCCGATGCTCGTCTCCACCTGGAACTGCGCGAGCTTGCGCAGCTGCGCGGACAGGCGGTGGGCGGGGAAGAAGAGCGAGAGCGCCTCATGCCTCTCCGAGCCCGCCGGCCCGCTGGACAGGAGGAAGTCCGACATGGCCAGCTGCCAGACAATCGTGCGTAACCACGCGCGGGTGATGAAGAGGTCGGCCAGCTGCAGCTCTGTCAGCGCGGCCGGGGTCCCCTCGAGGCGCTGCTGCTCTGCCTCGACCTCGGCCTCCTCGTCGTCTACCTGCTGCTGTTTCTGCTCGATCCACTCGACGGTGATGCCGTCCTTTTCGAGACGGTTGCAGCTCAGCGGGTCGGCTGCGTTGTCGTTCTGGGCCATCCAGTTGGCGAGCAGGTCGTCATCGAGGATTAGGAACAGCTTGATTATTCGTCTGAAGCCTGAATCGATGTTGATGGGTATTGTGTGATCCTCCGTCCTTTGCCCATTTCTGAGGGGAGGCATTATCGACGGAAAACAATTCGTTATGGTCAGAAACCTCTCGTGGATGTATGCTTCCCAGTATATTCTTTGGCGTCGAGCGTATTCGTGTGCTGTCAATGTCCCTTGGCCTCTGTCTATATGTAGCAGCTGAATCAGTGCAATTGCTTCTCGAAGCACCAGAAACGCATGTTTGGGCTTTTTGAAAGCCATCCAGCAGATCTCGAGGAAAATGCATGTCGCGATCTGGATCTCGATCAGGTCATCCGAGAGGCAATTGTCTGACAAAGCATCAGTCGGCGTTGCCCGTCCTTTGGCGCGGAGAGAGTGATTCATGAGGTCATGTATGCGTTCCGAAGTCGTGACGGGCATCCCGAATCCGGTGCTGTTGATGAAATTGATACTCAGTTTATGAGTGTGTTGTTGCTGGGTCATGGTCAAGTTAATCGTAACACCTGCAAAGCTGTAGACAAGGGCCGCACGTGTAGCATCGATTGACATGAGGTCAATACAGGTGCGAATCTGCTCCGATGTGATGATGGGATTCACTGGGTAGGTGTAGCTTTCGAAGTCTGGGATCAGGGCTGAGAAGTACTCGGCCGTGTAGGTCGCATGTGGTGCGAAAGGCGACGGCACATCTTCGACCAGGCCTGCAGAGGGTGGACTTTGACTTGGGATAGATGGTTCGGCGGTGGAGTGCTCTTCGCCAGGTCTGGCGTGTTGTTCCTGAGGAGGAGCAGTCGAAATGGGCTCTTCCCGGCCCTCATCTGAGCCGCGAGGACGAAGTGGAGGAAACGACGCGGTTGAACCAGGCTTCTTTTGATCGTTGCTACCTCCATTCCTCAACTGATCCACCAGACGTCCACGTCGGCCATACGTGCGCTCCTTCTTCGGCGAATACGTGCAGTGCAGGTTGAAGTGTTCGCACTGCGGGCATGGTTGTCGACCATTGCACCTAACCTTCCGCGTTCGACAGCCATCGCAGGCCTGCACCTTCGGCGCCCGAGCGCTCATGGGGGGCTCCCGAGGGAAGATAAGATCTCAGTGCGGAGTCTCTGAGACGCGTCGGACACATGGTCTGGAACCATCAGTCTTGGTATTGAGGCCCTCGTCAAATGTGATTCATGTATGGATGGCGCCTGGAGTGACGCGGCCAAGAAGCCATTGACGATCTGGGGCGGTACGGACTAGCTTCGGAGTTATTGCGACCGATATATCGGCCACACTATACTAGCACGACGCCACTGACTTGGGTGCCCTGCTTCGATTTACTCGATGCGTGTGCGGAGCAATCTATCCAGACCTTGGTGCTCACAAGAAGCGATTTGTATCTCCTAATGTTATGTTTCGTGGTGTGGACAAAAATTGGAATGGGGGTTGAACAAGAAACTCTTAGAATTGAGTCATAAAAATAGAGAACGGATATTCGCACCGGTAGAAACGGATGGTACACCGGTACACCACTTAGGCCATAGCTACAGCTATAACACTTATACGCCTAATTCATATTACTAGTACGCCTATGGTGTATAAGTGCTGGGTATGTAAATTAGGTGTGTGTGAAATAGGTATATAGGTGTTAGGTATATGGGTGTTGGGTGTATAGGTGTGTGAGTGTTGGGTGTATGGGTGTATGGGTGTTGGGTGTATGGGTGTTGGGTATATGGGTATTAGGTGTTGGGTGTATAAGTATTGGGTGTATGGGTGTATGGGTATTGGGTATATGGGTATATGGGTGTTAGGTGTATGGGTGTTAGGTATATAGGTACTAGGTATTAGGTATATGGGTGTTGGGTATAAAAATATTGGGTGTATGGGTATTGGGTATATGGGTGTTAGATATATGGGTGTTGGACGTAAGGTGTTAGGCATGTAAACTAGGCGTGGGTGTTGGTTTAGTTGGTGCTGGTGATAAACCGGTGCACCATCCATTTCTACCGGTGCGAATATTCGTTCTCTAAAAATACGCTCTATGGTTTGCCGCAGTTTAAACAAATATGTATATATCACTCAGCCTGTGTACCCATATTTGAACTCAAGAGGACTGACGTGAGACCGTCTCAACGATTTCGACCTCGCCTTCTTTCTTCTCGTCCCCCAGCACCGAGTCATCCTTGGGTGCTGCAAAGCGATCTACCACGGTCTTGTGGAATTTCCTTGCGGATACGCGTTGCTCAAACAAGACTTCCAACTCTCCGTATGTCCTGTCCTTCGGCTCTGGCAGGCGGAAGAAGGTCCATACTGCACAAAGGGCACAAGTGCCAGCCCAGAAGAAACCAGTCTTGGCTCCCCAGCCCCAGGCCGTGGGGTTCATCATCTGGGGGGACAATACATTGGTTATGATGCCCATGATGTTGTACAGGTTTCTGGCAAGGACCACTGTCTTGTTTCGCAAGCGCGTGGAGCTCAACTCAGAGACAAGCGAGTAGCAGACAGGCCCGACAGTGACGTTGTAGGTCAGAGTGTAGAGAAGCAGCAGCGCGACGATGGCCGAGCTTGCAGCGCCGTTTCCAGTTCCCATGACTCCAGCCAGGCCGATACCAAGGAGGAAGAGAGACATGCTGGCTTGGCCGTAGAAATACATTGTGCGTCGTCCGAACCAGCGCATCAGGAACCAGGAGCTGATAGTTCCGAACGCGCCGATACCATAACCTGCCAGAGTCATGTTGAAAGCTTGGCTATCGGGGATCCCGGCATTCTTGTAGAAGTAGGTCGAGAAGCCGATAAAAGTAGACCCACAGAGGGTCTGGATAGCCCAGGTCATGCAGACAATCTCAGTTCGGCGTCGGTTGACTGGTCCCCTGAAGAGATCCTTGTATGAAGTTCCCTCTGTTACTGACTTTTCCATCTCATTGGTATGAATCATCATGGAGATATTGTTATCGACGTTGAACTTCGTGTCCGTCGCGTTTCGAGATGTAAGGCGAAGTAGAGAGCGTCTTGCCTGGTCATATCTGCCCTTGCGTACCAGCCAGTACGGAGACTCGGGAGCCAGGAAGATGAGAAGGATGAGTGGGAGTGGCCAAATCCATTGCAACGCAAATGGTATCTTGTATGACCATATTCCGAGCGTCTCCATATGCTCAAGCATGCCCACCATAACACCGGCCGCTATGAGTTGACCCATTACCCAGCACAGATTATTGTAAGTTGTAAGGTATGCTCGGAGGTGGAGAGGGCAGACGTCAGCCGCGTACGTCGTTGTGAGAGTCTGGAAGACCCCCCAAGGAATACCGATCAGGAACTCGCCGATGAGGAGCTGGACAAGAGATTCCGAGAAGAAGATGATAAAGATGAATGCAGCCACAAGAGACATAGCACCCATTAGTGTCTTTCGATAGCCATACTTCTCAGAGATGATACCGCTGATGAACAGGCCAGCGATCTCTCCCACGTAAATTGCATTGGACAGACCGGCCTGCCAGGAAGCAGTAAGTTCGTAGCTTCCGTTTGGCAGCGGCTCGCCAAAGCGCTTCACGAAAGGTGGGAAGGCGTAGAGCTGATTTAACAGCGCCATATCGAAGCCTTCCATGATGAGGCATGTCGACAGCCCGATGGACCAGAGGATCGCATTAGGGTAGGTCTTCAGAGACTTCCAGAGGCCCAGCTGGTGCTCGGCGTCCGTGGCCGCGGCAGCCTCTCGAGTGATAGAGTCCATGTTCAAGCTTCCGTCGACAGCTCCCGCCTTCTCTGTGTCGACCACAGCCGCTACGGGCGTGGCAGAGACGACGCTGGGAGTCATGGTGAGTCGCGATGCCAGTGTGAGAGGCTTTGGAGACGATGGAGCATCCGAGGATGATGCCCTTTCTGGATTCAAATTGAGGGATGAAGATGTGATGATGGCGAGGCTGGTGACGTTCCATTCGAGGGAAAACCAGACATATTTATATTGGAATAGAATGAGGTAGCTCAACACCACGCGACATCTTGAGGCATGGGAGCGGGAAAATGTCGCTCTGACTTCGGCCTACCCGTGGACTGTGGTGTGGAAGGCACAAGAGATAGCGCTTCATGCCCAGAACAGCTAAGAGTCGTGTGGGGAGTCTTTTGTGTGGAGGTGGACCTTGCCCCAGGTTTGCTTCTTCCCCGGATTTCATCTCTGGGGCCAGACAAGATTCGACCTTGGTCGGGCCGACGAGGAGTGGCCACAACCACGGCCGGGGATGCCAACATGCTAAAACAGCTTGGCGTGTGCAATGCTGAAGCTGAGCAGCGAGAACTTCCCCATGGGGTCAAGGCTGAAAAGGCTAATGGTTAGCTGAGAACTAGGCCCGATTGCTGGGGAGGGGCGTACCACATCCGTGGACAGTCTACCCCTGGCAAACAAGGTTGGCGTGGCGAGTCGGCTATGTATGCCGATGTATACGCAAAGGTCTGACCATAGACTTTGGAAAACGTCCTCGTTGTAAAGAGGCAGGCGTTTGACTGCGTGGTTGACTCGGTGCCAACATGAAAATCGACGGGAGCTGATGAAGAGAGACCCGAGAGAGAATTGTCATTGACATCCGAATACAAGGTAAGGAACGTGACAAAGCATTCGTCATAGATATTGGTCGTTGTCATTGCAGCATGTCTCTAGACCAGAGGAGACCCTTGCAAACATTGGTATTCGTAGCTCCTTTGCACCACGTGGGTGAAGGCCCGCAAGTGCTCGCTCGATTGCCTGGTGTATCAAGGCTCAGCCGATCATGCCTCACTTCAATGTTGCATATTATGTACGCATAGGAAATACGGAACAGACACCGAGAACACATATAGTCACTGCAATTATAGCACTAGAATGGCTCAGAGTCGTTTCCAATGTTCTCTCATTGACCCTTTATGAGGGTATCCTAGCTCAAGGGCAGAATGCCGCATCCAAAACGTATCTACTAACCATACAGTCAAAAGTCTAGATCAGTTCAACCAGATTCAATCCTCCTCTTCTATAGACCAGCACCCATGCTCCTCATTCACTCTTCGAATTCAACCCCGTATATATCCATACTCTCCAGAAATACTCACCTCCGCCCTCTCAATCCACACCCACCCACAATCTATCCATTCCCAACCAAGTTGATCAACAAACCAAAAAAAAACCTGCATACCTCTATAATCCCCTTCACGAACCGCCGCCCACAAGGCTCCGGGCCCTGACGAGCCCGCCCTTGTCCAGCACAATCTCAAAATCCGCGTCCCGGACCGCCTCCACCCGGTGCGCGATGGTGATGACCGTGCTCTGCCGCAGCTCCTCCCTCAGGACCTGCTGGATGTAGAACGCCGTCTTCTTGTCGATGCTCGCCGTCGCCTCGTCCAGGATCACCACGGGGCTGCGGCGGAGCACCGCGCGGCCAAGGCCGATGAGCTGCCGCTGGCCCTGCGACAGGTTCTTGCCGCCGCCGTCGATGCGCGTGGCCAGCGTGAAGGCTGACGCGTTCTGCTTCTTGTTGTCATTGTTGTCGCCGTTACCGGCGTGATTGCCGTTGGCGACGATGTCATCGGCTTGTCCGTTGGCCGATTTGGAGTCGCCGTTGCTGTGCTCCTCCGTTTCACTGGCCGCCTCGCTGGCGCCGTTGCTGCTGTTGCTGGAGCTGGACGAGGAGCTCTCGCTGTGGGGTTCCGATGTGGGCTGTGAGCCGCCCGGTGTGACTGAACCACTTGCGAGGACGTCTTCGAGCTCATCCACGGCGCCGAGCACCCTTCTCAACACCAGCTCACACTCCTCGTCGGAATGCTCACGTATAGGATCCAGATTGTCCCTCAAGGTCCCTGGGAACAAAACAGGGTCCTGTGCGACGAAGCTGATGCGGCGTCTCAGCGCGTGCTTGTCTACCTTGGCCACGTCGACGCTGCCTATCCTAATGCTTCCCAATGTACTCGTGGACTCGTCGTACTCGGGCAACATCGTCCCCAGCAGTGTCAACGCAAGTGTGCTTTTGCCGCTACCGGTCCTGCCCGTAACTGCGACGGTTGCGCCGGCAGGGATTCGGAAACTAAGGCCACGTAGGGATGGACCAAGGCCCTTGGCGTACCGGACCGTGACATTGTCGAACACAATGTCGTCGTCGTAGCCCGGCCACGCGGCGGGCGGGTCGAGGTCGCCGCGAGGTTCCTCCTCCAGGTCCATGAGCTCAATGACACGCTCGACAGATACGAACTGCATCTGCAGCTCACCATATTTGCGGCACATGTTGTGTGTGCAGGCGACAAAGTTTGCCGCCGCCGCGAGAACAAAGCCCACCGTGCCGGCACCAAGGCCCGTGAACAGCGCCGACATGGTGAGGATGAAGGTTGAGAGCGCGGAGAGGGTGTCGAATCGGAACATGAGCCACTCCTGGAGCGACCAGTAAAAGTGATCCATCTTCTGGAAGGCGTCGGTGGTGACGATGATGCGGTCCTGGAAGTGCGGTTGTGCGCGGAAGGCGCGCACTGTGGTCAGTCCTTCGAGAAGTGTGCCGAAGTTGGACATCAGGGGCGAGAGGGAGACCATCTCGAGACGGCGGAGGGATTGCGAAGCAGGCAGGAAATGCAAGAAGATCAAGACGAAGAGGGCTGTCATGACAAGGGCGATGGCGAGGAAGACGGGCGCCGTCGAAGCGATGACAAAAAGGCTCGAGGACCAGAACATGAAATACCACACGACGTCGCGAATTTGTGTGACAATCTGCCCGTCGATGGTGCCGATGTCGCTCGTCAGCCGGTTCATCAGCCTACCAACAGGTGTGACGTCGTAGAAGCGGAACGTCGCGTTGGCAACCTTCAGCATGACCTGCTCGAAGAGATGCTTGCCCGCGGTGTAGATGAGGAGCACGATGGTGAGGTCAGAGAGTACGAAGGATATGAACTGCAGCAGTGCGATGATGAAGAACCAAAACAGCCACGGGCGCACGTCGACGTCGGGCGGTGGGAGGTCGAAGTCGATATTCCACCAGTCTCGCGGAGCAGCAGCAGTACCGATCGGGGATGCGTTAGCCGCCCGGAAATTGTACTCTGGCTCATTGCTTGCGGCGAGATAGACTTGAGATGATCCGCCTGGCTCGTAGGATTCACCCCAGACTTTGAGGAAGTAGAAATGGGTCAACCTTGACACTCGGAACATGATAAACAGGAGAATCAGGAGCACCCAGTACCACAGGTTACCTGCCTTGATGTACTTCCAGTACACCGAGGCCATGACACCTCCGTGGGCTCGATATTCCTCTTCAATGAACTTGTCAGGAATGACATCTTCATCTCCATCGGCTTGCTCGTCCTCGTCCACCGATCCCCGGCGCTGTTCATCCTTGGCTGCAAAATGAAGCAACTCCTGATGGTTGTGGATTTCTTCGCGCGAGATGACGGTGACAGTCCCGGATTGCGATATCTCGAGTACTTGGTTCGCATACTTCGTCAATATGTCCATCCTGTGGGTGACGAACACGACCATCCGCCCTTGCATAAAGGTCTTGTTGGTCAGGAGATTCCGCAAAATCGTCTCGGCGGTCTGGTGGTCCAGCGCAGCAATGGGGTCATCCAGCAACAATATCCTTGCCCTGCTGTATATCGCTCTAGCCAACGCGACTCTCGCCTTTTGTCCGCCCGAAAGCCCGACCCCGTTCTCTCCGATCATGGACAAGTCTCCAGCTTTCCAATTAGCCAGATCGGGGATCAAGCAGCAGGCTGCGAGGACCTGGCGATACCTGACCTCGTCGTATCCAGAGGAGAATAGTATGTTCTCACGAATGCTCATGCTCTGCAGCCACGGCGTCTGCGCACAGTATCCGATCATCTCGTTCGGTACCGTTCTTCTTCCCCCACGGTCATCCAGTTCGCCAAGAATCGCATGCAGCAGCGCCGTCTTGCCCGAGCCAACTTTTCCACACACGGCCGTGACGCCAGGGCCGGCCTCGAAGGAGACGTTAGAGAGCACTTGTTTGTGAGCCGGAGAGCCTGGCCATGCGAACGAGGCGTCTCGGAATACAATCTTGAGCTCCCCCAGCCTCTCCGTACGAGACTCTCCATAGGAACCCGCGCCGGAACCGTACTCCTCTTCCTTGTTCGGCTCAGCCATGAAGCTCTCGATTCGTCCCATGGATACCGACGCGTTCAATAGTACGGTGATGAGGCCAGGCAGCTCGTTCAGACTCTGATTAAGCATCGTGAACAAATTCAGCGCCGGGAAAGCAACATCAATCCGCAACGGTTGCCCGCCGATGATAGTGTAGGCATAGAATGCAGCCACGGGGAAGAAGTAAGCCGAGATCTTATTCGTGGCCGCGACGGCCTTGTTAAGCAGGTTGACGATGACCCTATATCGTAGCTCCTTCTGTCGAGAAGCAAGGATGTTTCCCAGCCACTTGTCCTGCCAGTCGTACCATCGTAGGTGGCGAATAGCTTCGACAAACTGTGAAGTGATCTGAAGCTTGACGTCGGTGACAGCGCGGCGGGCGCGCTCCCAGCTGACGAGGAAGCGGATGAGGAAGCTGTTGAGGAACTGGGCGAATACGATCAGCAGGACGCCACCCAACGCCGCCGGTCCAAGAATCTTCCAGATCAACACGATGGTTAGAATGAAGTTCATCGGCTTCGTAATAAGGTTGGAAAACTCCCAGAAACGCTGAGCAATCTCGTAGACATCGTTGCGCATCAGGTTGAGAATTTTGCCCATGGAGGCAGGGCCCGAGTTGGTCGTCTCGCCCTTGTTCTTCATGTCTTCGCTGTCCTCGTCCATATCACTGGGGAAGGTGAAGGCTTTGCGCATCAAAGTCTTTTCGTAGACCATGGTGATCATCTCGCCCCTGGATCGCTCGTAGGCTCGCCGGCAGAACCAGAGGTTGAATACACCAGACTGAGCGCCGATAAGACGGGCCAACAGTATGAACGCTCCGTAGACGACCGCTACATTCCGATTAGGATGCTCGCCCTCGAGTGCCGCAAGGAGCTGCTTCAGGAAGACGACCGGGACGAGGGAGCATATTGACTCGAGGACTCCTAAAAGCGTGGTGATTATCAGGTCCGGCGCGTTGACCTTGAATACGCGGGCGAGGACCGAGCCCGTGACCTCTCGGAAAAGGCGATGCAGGCGGTTGTGCTGCCATTCAAGCGGCAAAGTCCACACATCCTCATCATGGAGCTGTCTCTGACGCCCCAATTTCACGATCGGCGACATCCAAGCCACGGACATCCAATGCCACAGAGTAAAATTATCCTCCGGGCTGCGCAGCTTGGCCGTGGGTGTCTGATAAGGGGCGCATATGCCCTCGGTGCGGAGTAGCGGGTCGCGTAGTGGCATGTTGAGGATGAAAATTATCGATGCCAGGGGGGTGACCGCCTCAATCCCCCAAACCCAGAGGCCAGACCTGGAGAAGACCTGCATGATGGTGCTGAACATGACGAGCTGGACGAGCAGCAGCGCGCCCTGTATCGTGAGTGCGGGGCCCGGAGTGGACCGTGGCCTTTCTATCAGAAGTACAATAATCGTAACAGCCTCCCTACAAGTTAGCACCGGCTTAATGGGACAGATTCTGGGGGTGCTCACATGTGGTACCAAGGGAGTTGAGAACAGTGGCCCTGCAGCCGGATTCAGCGCAGCCAGAACGCTGATCACAAGACCAACCGTTGAGTTCAGGATGAGCACGACTGTCGGAAGGCTCCATATTGGCCGCTTGGGTGGGATGAGGTCGCTCGAGATGCCCTCTGCCTCCCCGGGCTCCTCGGCTGCGAAGTCGCGGAGCCAGATCGGCCTGCGGTTCCAAGCAGATCGAAGGCCATACCGCAATATTGGAAAAAGCAGTGCGAGTATTGTGGGGATCCATGCAACAGCACCGACACATTCCCCAAAGATGGCGAGTTCATTGATCTGCAGGTATCCGTCAGCATGGGGTCGTGGCGTTGTCGAGACCCTGGGGGACAGGCAGGCCAGGCCTGAGCTTGCCGGGAACGGATGTACATACCCAGAGTCGACTGCAGCACTTGAAACAGGGCCGCAGAATGTCCCATGAGAGGTAGGACCGGGGCGATAGGGATGAGGACATCATGAGACAGGTGATATTGAATAAACAGAACGGGTAAGCACACACGGCAAAGGCATGGTTCGCACGCGGTAAAAATTCGAGAAGGAATCAACAGAAAATCTTCAGTCCAGGAAAAGACGTTGCAGAAGCGGCTGAGTAGGGTGGGATTACACAACAACCAGTCGAACACAACGCTCAGCAGGGGATCAATCGCGATTTGCCTCGCGGCCTCTTTTAAGGAGTAGCGGTCTGGGCCAGGGCAGCCTGCAGGTTGGTTGTCTGTCACTTTCTGGCACCCGTCACTGCTGACTGCGTGCCACGAGAAACTCGCACCGTTGACGGGAACTGCGGGGGTGGTCAACCGGCCCCAGTCATTGCCAGTGAGCTCGCAGTTCTCGGCAGCCGGTGATGGACAAAGCCACAAAGCCAGTGGAGAATTCCGACCAGACGGCAGCACTGGGCCCACTCTTCTCAGTGCTTACCGGTGGGTGGTGGGCATCATTAGCGTCCCATTGACGCCACAACGCTTGCCCTCCTGGCGCGTTCAGAGTTGGATTCTTCCCAGGCCGTGTTTGATCGTGGGCCGAAAGACACGTTACGTCGGGTTTCGGCAGCTGCTGTCAAGTCAATGACTCAAAGCCGGACCGGATAGGCCTTCATTTCTTCAATTGACCCACGAGGCCGGACAGATTTCGCTTGTGACGGGAGGCAATTGTTGAGGGCCATGTCATGAGCCCCAGCTAAAACGCATCATGCAGAACAAGGTTGCCACCTGTCGAATACCACACCAGATGCAAGGCATGGCACACCCACATGATAATTCGAGGGTGAGATATCATGTTGTGCGGCTGCTGGTAAGAGGTTGAAGCCGCATCCTGTGCGTCCCACAACCTCTCGGAACGTGTGCCGGATGCCCTAGACAACGCCCCAATCGATCAAATCGCCTGGTTGCGGCTGTTTGCTAACGGCAGCCTCGGCGCCGCGTCCGCACCCAAGCGGGGCCCACATCGGTGCACAGCGTCCCCTGGTGCTTATCGCCGGCCGTGGTCTCCGCTTGATAAATGGTCCATACCGTGGGACTACTGCCGTGGTACGTTCGTATCGAGGCTGGCTGTCTACGGGGTCGAGACTGCTTGGCTTAGGACGTGTTTGCCCGGAGCTGAAAGTCGGGATCAGAAAGTCGGAAGGTACCGATCGTGCAATACGTCGCGAGGTTGTGGTGTTAGGCAACGAGACTCGAGGGTCGCACAACTTGGTACTACTGTTGCTCTAGATTTTATCATCCCCAAGGCCAAAGACTACTGCAACCAAGACCATAAAAGGGTAAACTCTGACCACCGGGTACAGCACCCCGCTGTGCATGGTTTATCAGATGCAGAGTCTGTGCACAGTACGTACAAGAAGTACAGTTTGTGATCTCTCACAAAATAATGCTTCGTCTTTGCCAAGCTTCCGTCACCCAAGGAAACAAAATTCGATTCCGAACGCCACCGCTCCCAGAAAGCAACAACTTGATTTGAAAATGTCACATGGATCGACAAACCACAGGTCGAACTCGATTAAGGTCCAGCTGGTCACCGTGCTGGGCGATACGGCTCGTAACGTCTCGGCTCCTGGGGCATCTGAGGCAACTGGGAGTCCCAGTCCGCCCCAGAGTATCTGGACGTTGGTGAAACTGTAGGCGAGGTAACACTTATCGCCGGCATCTCGACCGGAGCCGACGGCGACATAGAGACTGGCCTCTCGCCATCTGCCGACATCTCATGGATATCCGATGGCGGTTGGTGTAAATTACCAAACCCTGGGTTCTGCTTGACGGCTTCGAATGCGCTTGGTGACCACGGAACTGACTGGCCATCAGGTGAGGGGTGCCAGCTTCGGCGAGGGTCAGACGCACTCCCCAGATCTGACGCCATCGTTGACTGGTAGCTCTGGTGTCCGCCCAAATCGGGGCTTCCAAAAGGCGCAGATGCCTTGCTGATCCGATTGTATGGTGATTGTGCGCCCATGGCGTGTACCTCCTCATAAGCGGCGCCACTCCTGCGTTTTCGGTAGCGACAGAAGATAAAGACTGCAGCGGCAAGGACGGCGGCCCCCCCCACAGCTGACCCAGCGATGACCGCGATCCTTGCGCCACCCGAAAGTCCAGCGTCACCGTCTTCTGGAACCGGGGTCGACGTCGCCGTTGGCGTGGTTGTTGTTGTCGCAGTGGTGGTATGCCCTGCGCTGGTCGTGGTCATGGTGCTTTTCGTAGCCGTGTTGCTCGTGGTCCTGGTGGCTGTTGTTGAGGTTGAGACGCTTGACTGTTGTGCCATCCATTCCTTCTTGGAGATCTGAAGTGCTGTGTTGGAATCGGAGCAATGCAAACTCAATATCTCATAAGTGCTCTCCATGTCGTCAGGATCTTCTTTGGCGATGCATTTTGCAGCGTTAGTGACGAAACTCCCCCCGTTACTGCAGAGACACTGGTTCATTTGTGGCACCGTATTGCCGCTGCAGCGCGAGTCGTCTGAGGCATCGTCCAGGCATTGTTGCGTGCCGGAGGGATAGTCCGAAAAATCGTTTGTCACTGCTCTCCTGTGAACTGCTGCGGACGATAGCGTTGCGACAAGGAGTGGTAAGAGAAGAAGTATTCTTGGTTGCGATCTGAAATGCATCGTGGGTAAGGTACCGTCCGGCGTGTGGGCGGGCGTGGGGGCCTGTTGAGCTTATTTGGTGGGCCCTGCAGGGCAGCAGAAGCAGATCGATGTTGCCGAAGATTGTCTCTCGCCACGGGACGGTGCTTCATCAATTGAGTGATCTTGTCGTCTGAGAGTCGCCAGGAGCAAGTGGAACAAGGCCTCGAGGAATTTTTCAGTGTTTTGTTCTCAGATCAGAAAGGATTTAGACGCTGGACAGGAGGCCAACGGGCGTCATCAACATTAAGCATGCTTTGGGCAGGCGCTAAACGACTGCCTTTACTAGCACCAACAGGTCGTGTTGCGGCTGAGCTCGCGGGCCCAGGAGGAGGAGAGGCTCGCGGGATCCAATCTCCGAGGGAAGCCAGTCCGACCGTGTGCCTCCGACGGTCATAGCCCTGGCCATGGCCAGTGCTATGCCATGGCATCGCCGCTCTTTAGCCCGTTGGGTCCCTGCCCAGTCCGAAGTGGCTAGCCTAGCTTGTGCTGTGGCTGACATGGCTGTGATTTCTGGCAGGCTTCTGCAGGAGCCATCAGGCGTGGATGCCGATCCTGAGCTTGACTTGGTCTACCGCATACCTTCCTAGGAAATAGGACGGGTGCAGCCAAGACCAGCAGCCAGCAACGGGGCGACGGTAGTGATGTGATGGCTTGTTCGCGTGCTCCAACGTTGGGTAGTAGCGTAGCGTGCGCCTGTTTTGCGACGTGCATTCTCCGTCACTTCGGCGGCAATTGACGTGCCACGGCATCCCATTCATCGGAATAGCCGCTTGCCGAGAGACCACATGCTACGCAGGACATGCAGAGGCCGTGTAGATAATGTGGCGTAAATCTGTGTCTGAAGCAGGCGTGCTGTGGGAGACCGCCAAAGCAAGAGCAAGATAAGAGGCAGGGAGAGAGAGAGGTGCCTACTTCCTCCGCAGTGAGCGGGAGGATTGTGGCTAGGGTCAGCCCCAAAAATGCAGGCAGCCAGTTGTTGCTAAATATGGCAACGTTGCTTCGCCCTGCTCCTTCCTGCCTCTACCTTGTATTCTAGGCTAGATGTTAAGACTCCATGCCCATGTCGCGCCTGTCAGCAAACAAAGAGATGAGATATAGGCAGAGACTGACCATGGATTGACCGCACAGAAGACCTCCTCGAGCTCCCCACCGGTTCATCTATTATCGCCAACCTGCCCGTCGTCGACTTGTTGCCCCTGGCTATGACTCCGAATCAAACTGATGGGGCCTGTAGTCTAACTCCTCGCCTGTGTCGTTTTCGACTATCGTCATCTACTCTTCCCGTCACGGAAAATTACTTACATCTTCACAGCATCGGTCCAGGTGGGCATACCGACCATATTTCTCGAGCTCTGCACTTGTACACCCCCAGACTGGCCTTTGTCAGCCTCACCAGCTGGCTGTCGGCACGGTGATCGACAGAAGCATGTCGTCGCCATCTCTTCCACCATTATCCATCCTGGCCAGGTGAAGAGGGTGGAAGCAAGAGCTTGGGGTACGGCAGTTGGGGATCGAAGCCACAGAGTCAGACTTGATGCTCCCTTGTCGTCTCTTCCATGCTTAACCCCGCCTCCGCCTTCCAACTCGAAACATGAAACAGATGCCGTCCAACCACTTCTCGCCCACCAATTGGTCCCTCCCCTCCCCTCGTGGCCGCATAGTGCAACCGCAGTCCCCATGACTATCCAAGGTTTGAGCTATGAAGCTTCATTCATGCTAAGGTTTTCCGAATCCCCCCAAAGAAGCCTCCGTGGAAGCCACTCCCGTCTTGGATCCCGCATTCGCCCCATGTCATGGGGCAGCCGCTCACGAGGGTCCACCCCTTTCTCGACGGCAAACTCGATTGGAAGTCGAGGTCCCTCGACTTGGGGATTGGTTCATCTGAGGTTGAACAGACCTCGGGACTAGAAACGACATCTTCGCCCCTGTCCCTGGGTCATGCATCATCTTGTTTTCGTAGGCTCGGGCTTCTCCATCTACGTACACAGTCTCAGACTGCCCACTGCACCCCCCTTTTTCTCTTCTTCCAGGCATTTCTTCATTATCCAATGCGCCTACCTGTTCCCCAGGTGGTAATGGTACAAGTTTGTATCCTTCTTCATCTTCATAACGGGCCTAGATCCACGTCTCGGCCATCAACCCATCCTTAGGCCCTGCGACGTCTCACCGGACGTCATCGTCCTGTCTCTCGGTTGACCATCAGAGTCTGGAGTGCAAGAGTCACCCACAATGCTGCGCAATATCGTCGCCCAAGCCTGGTTACTCACCTTGCTTGACGTCTCTTGCTATGTGTCCGCCTACGAACCAAGCTCCGGCTCTGCCACCTCCGGCGACCTCAGCGTGGCAGCACCGTATGGCATTCCTGCGAGCAAGTTCGAGTCGGACACGAACAAGCCTGACGACGCGGCTACGTTCAACATCACTGGGTATGACGTCTCCGCCGATAGCACGCCACAGTCCGTAGACGGGTGGAAGCTCGAGGCAGCTGTTAAGGGAGGCGTGTCCCTGTCGGACGCAACGAACTCGTCTGTCAATAAGGACCAGGTGTTCGAGGCGACCACACTTTACATCCAAGCGCCCGACAATATGAAGATGGATGATTCTTGGAAGATGTGCGCCGTCGTTTACCCTGGATTGGCGAGCAGCGTGGACTCTTCTACTGCGGTAGATGGCTCGTGCAGCAATGTGCTCTCGACAGAGTGTGTGCAAGCACTTTCTGTGGCGGCTGGCGGAGCAAACTCGAATGGCATGGATTCGAATGGGAACTGCACCAATTTCGTGCTCCCTGCGAGGTGCACCGACGCTTTCCCATCTGACAGCATCAGGACCACAGCGATAGGTACGTTGTCTGTTCTTATACTTGTCCAGAGCCCTCAACCGTCTCCAGCCGAGATGTCTAATATCGAACTACCCGCAGCCATCAACCAGACTGTCCTCGACGACAAGCGGTTCTACGCGTATGGAAGCCAGCCAACGGACTCTGGGAACACCACCGCGGCCGAGAACGAGGCTCGGCAGAATGTCTGGACCGTTGTGACTATCTTTGGTCATCTGTCGTCGAGCGGGACGCGCGAGTCGACCAATGTAGGGGTGCAATGTATCCGCGCAATCAACGGGACGACCGATAACGTCACCTCTGGAGGAAGCCGTCCCCTGCCTAACCTCGCCACATGGGCAACGGATTACAAGACCAGCGCATTCGGCGCTGTCCTCCTTGCGGGTTGGCTCATGGCGATATAGGCTGCGACTGCCCACAGGCAGGCAGTCATCGAAAAAGATTGATAATACCGCGTTCGCTGAGAACGATCCGAGTGCACTGTGGCGGAATCCTGCAAGGCAGGACAGGTTGGCTGGGCTTCGCTTCAGGTGGAGAGGAGATGCACTGGAGACCAAGCGGACATCTTGAATGGAATAATGATCTGAGGTCCAATACCATTTCCAACATCTAGATGTGCGGCCAGATGGTTTGGCATGTTTCGCATCTCCAAGATACTGTCATCATATCTTACCGGAACTCATGTGTTGGTGGATACCAGGAGGGCCGCGCCGCTTGCCGGCCTGTTCTACTTCAGGATGCTTTTTTTTATTACCATGAGAATGGGCACAGACTTGTTGATCTTTGAATTTTACTAATAAGACGCCAACATGGCGCACGGGTTCGTATTCCACGAGGTACCAGGAGAGGCCATTGTTGACCCTCTTCGCCGGGATCAGCAATCAAGGTCTATCAGTCTATATTGCGGGTTGCCTAGGTGAAATAAAGAAAAATGAACAGTGTAAAACAATCCGAATTGGGCGCCAGCCATACCAAACACACAAGGGGCCTCTATAAATCTGCGTCCTCAAGACTGGCCACCCACATTACCACTCCCAGGTAACTTCCTATCATTACAACTCATCCCTTTCTTCCAACAATTATCCCCTCTCCATGAGTCGGAACAATGGGTTGACTAAATGCCCAGTTTCGCAACATTCCTCCTCGATCCTAAGCACGCTCAAGGATCCTCGTCAGCTCGGCCGCAAACCCATCCACCACGCTCGTGACCGCCGCCCGGTCCCCACCAAACAGAGCCTCGTCCCCGCTCGCCGCCACGCTGACCCCGCCGCCGCGCACGATGACGTTGAAGAAGAACCTGTGCGGGCTCAGGTGGCCCGTCTCGAGCCACTCGATCGTCGACGCGGCCTCGGCAGACGGCCGCGTGACGGTGAAATACTCCGAGGCGAGGCGCTCGTCGAGCCTGTGCCTCTGGAGGACCGCCAGCCCGGCGTCGCCGGTGGTCTGATCCCCCTCGCCGCTGTCGGCGGCATCTCCTGGGTAGAGGATGTTGATGTGGGCGTTGAACTTGGGGCTGAACCCCTGCGCGCCGTCCGACTGCGCGAATTTGGTCAGCTGCGCCAGGTGGCCCTGCACGAAGTCGATCAGGTCCTTGTCGCTGGTGGGCGCTGACGCCTCACCGAGGTCCAGGCTGAAGGGCGTCGTGGTCATGGTAGGGGCGTTGGCTTCGGTCAGGTCCAGGGTCTGGGCCTCGTCCGCTGAGGACAGCGAGCGAGCGGCGTGGTTGACGCCAAAGGTTGGCCGCGAGCGCCCGGTGAACTGCTGGAGCGTCCTGGCATATGCAAGGATGATAGCCGCCGAGGTGCCCGCCCTGCCGGCGGTCGAAGAGAGCTTGTCGACGGTGGCTTGCGGGATGACATCTTGACTTCTCACTTGGAAGTGAGGGCCCAAGGGAGACGTGGAGGCTGGATCAGCATCGGCGCCCAGGAGCGTATCCTGAGCATGCGCCAGGTGGCTCTTCCAGTACGAGCCCTCCGCGCCAGGCTCCCTGATCGCCATGACCTGGCGGACGACATCGCTGAGCTGCGTGCGACGCTGCACGTCGCCGCCAGCCAGGAGCTGGTCCAGGTCCTTGATGATCATCTTGATGCTCCATGCGTCGTACAGCGCGTGGTGGAGCCGGAGCACGACCGCCTTGCCGTCGGAACCTTCCAGCAGAGTCAGGCGGGCAGGGGGCTGCCTCAGGTCAGATGCCTTGTTGTTGTCCTCGCGAACGTAGTCTTCGGCAAGGGCTTCAATGGGTTTGGTCGAGTCCTGGAGCGCCACGAAACCTTCCAACGGCGACCATTTCTCGCCCAAGGTAACTTGGACAAGTCCTGCATCCGCTACATCCGTTCGTAGGAAGGTAGTTCTGAGAACCTCGTGAGTTCGGCAAAGCTGTGCCCAGGAACTCTCCACCGTCTCCTTCTCGAGAGAATTGCCGACTCGGTACACCCATGGGGCCTCGAAGAACCTCTTACCGTTGTACAGCCACTGTTCCAGGTGCGATCGCTGGCCGGGCAGAACTGGCAGGACGGATTGCACAAGGTCCTCGCTCAGCCCCAGTCTCTGGGCCGCCTCAGACAGCAGCTTGGCCTGCTGGCGCAAAGTGAACGCCCTCGGTCTAGTTGCTGGCTGCACAGTCTTGCTGTCATCGGTGGTCGAAGCTTGTGTTGAGTTTGCGACGACGATGTCGTGGACGCTCGCGCCCTTCATGATCTGGAAAACACTCACGGTCATCCGCAAGCGCTTCCTCAACAGGCTCGAAAGACGGATGGCCAGGATAGAGTCCAGGCCCACGTTGATGAGTCTCGTGTTGTAGCCAATATCCTTCCCGTTGCTTCTCTTCCCGAGCACGCTCTTGACTACTTCCAACACGGCATCGGCATTTGAAGTCGAGGCATGTACCTCGGATTGGCTGGCCGCTGCTTTTGTCTCGGGAGCGGCAGTCCTCTTCTTTGTGTTCTCCATGCTGCTGACATCGAGCGCCGGCTTCTGCAAGTCGTCCGAAATTATCGATCTCACTGCAGCCTCCAGGTGACTTCCCAGGACATCCACCTCCTCATTAGTCAATCTCGCCCTCAGCTTGCCGCGAAGTGTGTTGTTCTCGATCCGGAAGCTGGTGATGAGATCGTAATCGTCATACGCTGGCTGATCATCTCCGTTATTGTTCTGTTCATAAACTGGCTTGAATGGTGATGCCGAGTTGCCAGCTTCTTCATTGTCCGGGTTGTGGCCCACGACACCATCGAAAACGAACAGGCTCTGGAACAGGCTTGCAGGCAGGTCCTCATCTCTACCTGCCGAAGATCGCCACAGTGTCTGGACCTTCCTCAGAGACGCCATCGCATTTGATCCCAGGGCCTCGTCGCTCAGCCTCTGGACCTGGGCAAGTCCGTCGGCCACACTGTGTGCCTTGTCAAGGGTGACCCTCATGGGCACCGTGTTGATAGTGGGGCCCACGACAGTCTCAACGTCGTGCCCGCTTGAGATGACTTGTCCGTAGACGACGTCGGGCTGTCCGTACAGGAACTCGGAGAGAACCTTTGCCCAGGCCAACATGAGCACCGTCTTGGTCGTCACGCCGGCGGCCTTGCACCTTGTCTGCAGCAGAGACAGCTCTTGTTCAGCGACAGTGAAATGGAAGGCGGATGATGCCGACAGGTTCTCGGGGAATTCGAGGGGAGTGTAGCGGTAGTCACGCAGCAGGTTAACCCAGAAGTCCACAGAGGTCCTCTGCATTGTAGCAACC
Organism: Diaporthe citrichinensis; assembly: GCA_014872995.1. Lineage (NCBI taxonomy): Eukaryota > Fungi > Ascomycota > Sordariomycetes > Diaporthales > Diaporthaceae > Diaporthe > Diaporthe citrichinensis. Next base: position 119,371 of record JADAZR010000009.1, on the reverse strand, counting down.
GCCTTTGCGAACGGCCGGAACTCATGTCGTTGGCGAGGCTCGACCTCAGCACCCGCAACTTGTTGGCCGCTCAGGCGCCTCTTGTAGTTCTCACCCAAGACACGCCAGACAGTCTGGATCGAAGTTGCGTCGTACAAGGCGTGACTGATATTCAACTGGATCCTGCCTCCACCCAGCGCCGCCCAGGTGGCCAGGTCGCTTTGCTCAGTTGGGGAGACGACACCAACCCATGGTGCCTCGTCATCCTGGGTGAAGATGAACCTGGTCCTCAGGATCTCGCACGCCTGGACCGTGTCCCTGACAGCGGCGAAGAAGTGATCAAGATCCTTGGTGTCTGCCTGCAGGGCCTCCTCTGACAGCTGAACAGTGTGGTTGTAGGTGTAGGCCTTGCCCGATGTGGCCAGTGAGGCGCTGAGCATGCCCTCCTGGAGCGGTGTTGCTACGAACAGGAGGTCCTTCGCGAGCCGCCCCAAGGTCTTGTCGTACTTTGTCTCGTCATCATCGTTTGCGTCTGTCGAGTTTTGTTCTGGTCTCCTTGTGCAGATGTTGGTATTGGCCCTCGCCTGCTGCAGAAGCCTCGCGGTGCCGTGGATAGTTCGAGCCTTCAGCACAGCGTCGGGGGTCAACTTGACTTTCTCGGACTTGTTGATCAGTCTGACAAGCGGGAGGACAGTGATGGAGTCCAAGCCGATCTGGTACAGAGAGGTCGTCTTATCCTTGCTGATCTCGGACGAATTCACGCGGAGTAGGCGGCTAAGAATGTTCCGCACGCTGGCCAAGGCTGCGCCGAATTCGGCATCCGAGTCACTGTGGTCGTCTTCGATGTTGGATGCGATCTCTGCAGTCACCGTTGTGTCAACATCAGCAGACAACAGATCTCCCACTCTGGCCTCCTCAGCCGAGACACATGTGCCCACGGCCTTCTCAAAGAGCTGCCCGACCTGCTCCAGGTCTGACTCGGCCAAGACCCCGGCTGAAGAAAGTGTCAAGACAATCTTGCCATCATGGTGCAGGTCAACGTCGAAGGCCAAGGCCAAGTCACTCCTGCTCTCGGTCTGCAGAGCGCTCATGCGCCCAGGGAGAGGCTCTGAAGCATCTGCGGAGGGAAGGACGTTGATACTGAGCAGGCTGTCAAACAGCTTGTCCTCCGACCCGGCCCAGCGCTGCACCTTCTCCACACTCACGAGGGGCATGGTTCCCTGGCAGGTGTCAAGGTGAGTCTGGTGGACCCTCTGGGCGAACTCATGCAATGGCTCGTCCTTCTTGAGGCTGAAAGCGTGCACCAGGGTGTTGAGGCATGGTCCGAGGAAGTCGTCCACGCCACCGTCCGCAACGTGGTCAAGCAAGGGGCGGAGTGACATGACAAAGCCATACACCACGGAGGTTGTCTGCTTGGTGAGCTGGGACAGGCAAAGGGCTGTCGCCACCTGGAACGCCGAAGAGGCAGACACGATGGCAGGCTGTGAGTTCAGCTTGTCCCTGATCTGGGGCAAGGTCCAGGGAAGAGTTCGAATAGAGCGAACGGTTCCCTTGCTGTCGTCAATGGACCCGAGATGGCACGGCCGAACGCCGCCCAACTTCTTCTGCCATAGGCCCTTCGTGGTATCCAGCTCCGCGGGTGAGAGGTAGCAGTGAGCAGAGACTCTTGTAAGTACGTCGAGACTCTTATTAGCGGTGGCCATATTGTCTTGGTCCGCAACTCCGTCATACACCTGCTCGACCCTCTTGAGTAGCACAGCGATGGCGACGCCATCAAACAAGGCGTGATGGATCCTCAATGAAACAAAGGCCTCGCCACCTTCCTGGCTCAAATGGATTCTGATGGGGGGTCGTGTGCCCATCTTAGCCACGATGTCAACCGGCTCCTCCCCTTGCGTGTCAAATGGTGAGGAAGAAGAACGAAGCACGACCTGGAAGACCGCGCCGTCTTCCTCGCGTTGCACGAAACAAGCTCTTAGCACGGCCTCGGATGCGACGACCTGCTCTGCAGCCTTCTGCCATTTGACCAAGTCCGTACCAGTGGAAAGTCGGTAATTGAACTGTGCCACATACGGGACGACCATAGACTCGGAAGACGGAGCAGATTCATCATCGTGGGCGCTCATCCAGACCATGGACCGGGCGACCAGGGCCGCTTGCAGGGGAAGGCACGGCAGCACTGCTTCGACATTATCATGGGCCAGGCCTGCCGAGATCTGGCCGGGGAATGCCGTGCTGAGGTTGAGTGCCTTGACTTCTTCCAGCCTATTGCTTGCTGAGGTAGCCTGCTTCAAGGTGCCAACGGTGCCAGTGGTTTGGGGACGGTGATGGTCAGCCAAGTGGGCTATGGATGCCACTGTGGCTGAGGATGAGAGGATGTCAGAAATGCTGACTTTAGAGAAGCCACGCTTCTTCAGAAGAGCGACCAGATGAACGGCAGACAGGCTGTCAATGCTCAGCCGAATGCTGCTGGTTGCCTTGCCGTTGACCTTATGGCCCACGACCTCCTCCACAGCTGCGACGACAAGAGACTCCTCGGTGTTCAAAGTGCTTGCAGCGACGTCGACTCCTGAGTCGTCAGAAGCCTCACTATTGGCATCTTGGGACGCGAAGAAGTCATTTGCAAGCTTGGCCAAGAGCTTGGTGTCGACCTTGCCCGAGGCTGCCAGGTACGGGATCCTCGAAACCCAGAGAAGCTTGGGCACCATAAACGCTGGCAGCTTGGCCTCGCATTTCTGCCCCAGGCTCTCCAGGAGCGAAGTCAATGCCTGGCCCGGGTTCTGAAGCAGCTCGACCTCGGCGGTCATCTCGCTCCTGAGGCGAGCCTTGCGCGCGACAAATCCGAAGAGCTGCTGCTGGTTACCCTCACCGGCGACGACCGCGGCAGCGAAGTCCAGCTCGCCCTCGTCGGCGGCCTGTTCCTTCAGGAAAGACACGACCTCGTCCAGCTCGAGCCTCTGGCCGCGGATCTTGGCCTGCTGGTCGGCCCTGCCCAGGAACTCGAGGCTGCCATCGTGCATCATCCTCATGACGTCGCCGGTCCTGTAAATCTTTGTTTCGGCATCACCCAGCAGCGAGGTTGTCTGGAAGCTCTTGGCGTTCTCGTCTGGCCTGTTCAGATAGCCCAGGGCCACCTGGGGACCGGCGATGCAGAGCTCGCCCGGCTGGCCCCTTCTGGCGACGACTTGCTCGCCGTTCTCTCCGCTGGGGGCCAGCAACAGTGCTTGGAGACCCTTGAGTGGCAGGCCGAGATTCCGGGCGTTGGAGTTGCGGTTCACGATATGGCCCAGGCAGCCGATCGTGACCTCGGTTGGGCCGTAGAAGTTGATCAGCTTGGCGCTTGGGGTTCCATCGTTCTTGCCAGACTCTGGACTTGTCCATGTGTCCAACAGCTCGTTGGATGCCTTCTCGCCGCCCGTCGTCACCACCCTCACGGAGGGCACGTCCTCGGGCCGGAGCCGCAGCTGCGTCAGCACAGAGGGCACACTGCCGAAGTGCGTGATGCCAAGCTCGTTGATGGCGTGCTGGAGGTTGCCCAGCAGCGCGGTTCGGTCGCCAATGACGACGCGGTACCCCAGATGCCAAGGCACGAAGAGTTGGGTTAGGTGCGGGTCAAAGGCCCTGGACGTGAGGTTGAGATACTTGCCGCGGCCGCCAAGTTGTTCGGGCTCGGCCGTTGGTGAAGCGGGCTGGTTCATGCGCAGAGAGAAGGAGGAGATGAAATGGCACAGGTTGCGGTTAGACACGCGGACGCCCTTGGGCCGACCTGTTGAGCCTGATGTGTAGAGCAGGTAGCCCCCTTGCCCATGGTTGGCAAGTGGAGGCTGAGACGATTCCTGCTGCTGGAGCAAAACATCCACGTCTCCGTCGCCCTCGGGAAGTAGCAAAGCCGGAGGATCATCATGGTCCATGTCCAAATCCTTTGCGAGCTCCTCGGTGGTGATGACAAGCTTCGCAGCAGCATCCCGGATCAGCAGTTGCTTTCGTGCGAGGGGCAAGTCTTCGTCTACGGGGAGGTAGATGTAGCCCGCGCGGAAGATGGCCAAGGTTGCCGCGAGCGACTTGATGTCCCTGCCCAAGTACAGAGCGATGACGTCGTCCTGTTGGAGACCGACCTCATGCGATACCAGCTGGGAGGCGATGGTATTGGTGAGCTTGTCCAGCTGGGCATATGTGACGGTCTTGGTAGATATTGCGTCCTCGTCCTCGTCAGGATCGTCGCTGGTGCGTACCTCCTCTGCTGCTATCCAGTCTGGATGCTGGGCTGCGTGCTGCGCGACGCTTTCGGTTGGGTCAAAGCCTGAGGTAGGGGTGATCTCCTCGATTTCACCACTGACAGACACAAGACGACGGTCCAATTTGTTTTGCAGCTGGTTCAGAGGGAGCTGTGGGGATTGCTTCATGACCCTGGCCTGGTCAATGATCTGGTCCAGCATGACTTCCAGCTGCGCCTGAGAGACACGCCTCGCGTCACCAGTGAGCTCCATTGTACCGTCTCCCTCGAAGACGTTGAAGGCAAGAGGGTGCTCCACGTTGAGTGACACAGCCTGCTCCACCTCTCGGAACAGCTGCTGCTCAGCAACGGCACCACTGTCTTCATCATCACTCGAGGCCGGATGGTAAACAAAGACACCAGCGAAAGGCGCATCGCCACTTCCACTGCCTTCGTTGAGGAGTCTCTTGATGTCCACGGGGTGCAGGTGGTGGGTGACACGGAAAAGGTTGGAAGAGTCACGAGCCATCTCGGCCCACAGCTCCTCAGCTGAGTGGGCGTTGGCCCGGACAGCCAGGGGAAGGGTAGCTATAGCTGGTCCAACTACATTGGCAAGGTCCGGATGGACCAGTCTTTGAGAAACTGTCTGGCCGAAGACGACGGCCTTGAGTTCGAGGTAAGATGCAAGGACGCACCCAAAGGCTGACTGGAAAAGAATTGGAAGAGCGGTTGGGGGACTAGTGGTGAGGACGTCAGGAACCGCCCTCTTCACTCCAATGATCCTCTGTTCCTGTTTTTGCCTGGACTGTGTCAGGTCGGGGAAGGGCCCATTTAGGGCACCCGCTGTCTCCCTGAGACCAGCCAGCCGCTCAGTCCAGAAAGAGGCGGCGTCGTCTCTCTGGGCGGTGGTGGGCAGCAGACCAAGTTCCATTCCTCTGGAGAACTGCACCACGTCGTCATGCACGGCAGTGTTCTGTTGGTAGAACTTGGCGACTGCATTGAGAACGGTTTCAGACGAATCGTAGTCATAGAGAGAGTGGTGAACACTCAGCATCATCTTGCGGTCTTTCTCTGCGACCGTGACAGCCCAAGGGGAGGACGTAGGTGTCAACTCGGTCAGCTCTGGTTCCTTGGCCCACCTCACCAGATTCTGGTCCTCGTCACTTGACAGCCACTTCCAGCGAATTGCTGCCTCCTTTCGCACGACTTGAAGGATGGTGGCCTGCAGTCCCTGTTTACGGGCCCATGAGACGCCGTTGGTAGACTGGCCTTCTCCTTCCGCGACAGCGTCCAGCTGGGCGAGAGGAATGAAACTGGTGCGGAGGATGTCGAATGTGCTGGCGGCTGCAGTCCACGCCGCCTTCAGGCGCTCGCCGTCTAGCGTATCCAGATGGCTAAGATCAAACACCCGGTGGGCCCAGTAGGCCCTTGGCTCGCGCATTGTCTCGAAGATCAGGGACTCCTGCATTGGAGTCGCGGGCAAAAGGAAGCTGTTTGGTGCGAGCGTGTCACCACGCAGATTCTTTGTCAGAAGATCGCCTGTGGCAGCCACCCATGACTTTTCAGGTGCTTTCACAGTTGAAGCTCCATTTGAGTTGGCATCTGTGCCCGCCTTCTTCGAGCTTCCCTTTTGTTTGCTGAGGACGATGTCAACCAGTTCGCCAAGGAACTCGCACCTCATCAAATCGAGCACGCCAACTTGGACAGAGAGCTGACGTCTCAGAGACCAGGCCAGCTTGGTAATCTGGAGGGAACTGACACCCAAGCCGGCCAGACTGTCGCCAGGGGAGAGAGGCCCGATATCCACCTTTAAGTTGTCGGCGAGAACCTGTAGCACGTCACGTTGTGCATCTGTCCATTGCTGCTTCTCGGCCGACTGGCCGTCAGCGTCTCCAGCTCCGCCACCTCCCGCCAAGGCCTGCAGATCCGAGCTCTTGTAGATGGCCTGCAATTCCTTACGATCGACCTTGTTCGATGCTGTCCTCGGCATGGTCGTGCTCAGAACGACAACGTGTCCAGGCACCATGTATGAGGGGAGCATGTCCCTGGCCCTCTTGAAGACCTGCGCCTGGATGGCGTTCGTATCGACGCCCTCCTTCTTTACCGAGACAAAGGTGACAACGACCTTGTGGTCGGCACTCTCTCTATCTGGTCGCGGGAGGTAAAGCGTCTCAACGTGCTCGATGGCATCATCCTCGTCCTTGATGCTCGCGCAAGCAGCACTGATCTCGCTCAACTCAATGCGGATACCAGTGATCTTGACAAGGTCATCGTTTCTGCCAAGGAACTCAAACCCGTGGTCGTTCAGCCGAACCATATCACCGGTGAGGTAAATGCGCTCGTCGATCCCGGGACCGCCCTGGATGAACTGGGAGGATGTCTTGGCCGGGTTGTTTAGGTAGCCCTTGGCCACCTGCGCACCACCCAGGGCCAGCTCGCCGACTCCGTAACGCGGAACAAGCTCCCAGCGCTTCTGCTCAGAACCAGGTACCGGCACTTGGTGTACGACATATGCCGTGCATGGAGTGAGAGGGAAACCAACGTTGGCGGCCTTGGCCTGGTCCCTGCTCTTCCCGAAGAACTGTCGCATGGTGGACACGACGGCGTTCTCAGCAGGACCGTAAGTATTGTACGCACGTGTGGTGATACCAGGGGCGGCCCAGGCCTCGGCGACATCCTCAGTCAGCTTCTCGCCGATGAAGGTCACGTACTGCAGCGAGCTGCCCCGGATCTCCTCCACGGCGATACTAGCACCGAAGCTGGGGGTAAGGTGGGCGTGAGTGGGACTGGCCTTCCAGATGAACTCGGTGAAAGTGCCCAGGACGAGCTCCCGCGTGCCGCTGATGACGCTACCGCTGAGGCCCCATGTGTAGAACAGGTCCTGCACGAAGACGTCGAAGGAGTAGGCTGAGAGCTGCAGCGTGCGCACTTGTTCAACCTTGGGGTCGTGCTCGACTTGGATCTGGAGGTCTTGCATAGCTTGCGCCGCAGCACTGTGCTGGATCATGACGCCCTTAGGCTCGCCCGTCGTGCCAGATGTCCACAAGAGGTATGCCAGATCCTGCCCGCTGAGGGCGCCTGACTGGATTCCCTCCCGCGGCTTTGGCTTGACTCGCTCTGACTTGGTGTGTTGGTCCACGAGGATAACCCGCATACCCTTCAAGCTCTCACTAGAAAGACAAGGCTCCACCAGGCTCCACGACTCGGTGTTCGTCAGCAATACCTTGCTCTCGGTTCTGGCGATGAGAGACGTCCGTCTCGCCACGGGAGAAGTCAGGTCGACGGGGCACCAGGCAGACCCAGCCTTTAGAACCGCCAGCACGGCGACATACAGGTCAACACTCCGCTCAATGCAGAGTGGGATGACGTCAACATTCTCCTCGCGAAGAAGGTACGCCAGGCCGTTGGCGAGAGAGTCAAGCTCTGCGTAGGAGAGAGACGTGGGAGGCGAGTCCAGGGAGCTGTAGAAGGTCAAGGCGAGACGTTCAGGGGTGGCTTTCGCTTGGGCCTCGAATTGCCCATGGAGTATCTCCAGATGCTTTTCGTTTTCGTTGGTGTTGACATTTGCCTCGGGAATTGTCCCCTCGGCAGATAAGAGGCTTCTTGGCAGACGTGCTGGCAGTCCAGAGATCGCATCATCAGGGGATGAGGAGAGAATGGTCTGCGTGAGAGCAGCCAGCTGCTTCACGATACAGCTCGCCGAGAGCTCCGAAAGGGTCTCCTCACGGTAGGTGAGCTTGAAGGTCAAGTTGGTGAATTGGCTGCGGTTGGGTGACGAGGGATCATTTGGAAACACCTCAACGAAAATGGGGAAGTCGTAGCGAATGACTGGGTGGCGGACTTCAGTCCACGGGATTTGAGAGTCATCATCCTCGAGGTCACCGGCTTCGACCGGGTATGCCTGTAGAGCCAGGGCAGTATTGTACGGCAGCGTCTCAAAGACGCCCCATGAAAGGTGCCGGTGGCCCAGAGCAAACTTTCCATGCTTAGTGAGCCCGTCGACCAGCTGGCTGATGGTCTGAGTCTCAGGCAGGGCAACGCGGCAGGGCACGACAGAGAAGGTCGGCGCATGTGTCGTGGTAGAAAGGTGGCCTGAGATAACGCTGCCGAAGGTGATATCTTCCGTGTCTGCCTCGGAGAACAGATGCAGAAGTAGTGACCAGGAGGCTTGGAGAACAGCCAGTGGGGACGCACCGGCACCCAGAGCTCTGCTCCTATCCTCGAGTACTTGCCATGGAAGATCACTCTGGTACTGTACCACTGCGCAGTCCGAAGCAGACTTGGACTTGTTGCTGTGCACATTGTTGCCGCTCAGTGTACCAAAGGGCTCGATTTCCCAGCCCTTCAACGACTCTCGCCACTGGTCGTCTGTGCCAGGGTCCACGTTGGAGTAGCACTCAAGGACTGCGTCGTAGATGCTTTGCCTCTGCAGAGGTCCCAAGCCTGCGTACCGTCTGGCTATGTCGCACATGAGCACTTCGACCGAGGCTCCATCACAGATGCAATGGGCCACGCTGATGAGAAGGAGGCCATCGCTGTCAGGGGTGGTCTCATCCTCGATCACCTGGATGTGGTACAGCCTCTGAGACTCCAGGCTGATGTTCTCCTCGGCCAGGGCGACCCAGGCCTGGGCATTATCCACAGAGAGTGGCCCACTCGCTTTTCTGTGAATCACTTGTGGAGCCTCGCCGTCAGTGCTCTTTGGCCTACGCCACGCCTCTGGTGTCAGGATGGCCTGAGCAAATGGTGATAGGGAATCGTCACATGGCAGTAGAGCGGACCGATAGATGGCCTGCTCCAACAAGACCTCCTCGACGGCTTTCTTGAGCGCTGGAGCTGAGACGTTCGGCTTGAGTCTCAGGACCGTGTGGCTAATGTACCTGGTCCTGTCCATCGCGAAGCTGACTGCCAGTTGGCTCTGTTGGGTGGTTGCTGGGAGGACCATCTCAACGTCAGCCTCACTGGTGATATCGAGTTTGTCGAGGACCTCGGGGAGATGATCAGCAGAGAACTGAGCGAGCCGGGCACGTGTCCTATCCTCTGCATTGCCATCTACACCATCTGACAACGTCTGCGTTGATGACGAGGGGAAGAAAACAGAACGGATGGTGGCTTTGCTGTCCAGAAGGAGTGCTAATGATGGTTGCAGATTTCTCCTGGGTGATTCAGGCCACCGCTTCCTGATCTCCCGCAAAAGTCTCATGGCGCGCAGACTGTCCACTCCAGCATCTGCGAGAGGTGTAGCAGCCGATATTTGGTTCCCGCCCAAGGTGTCTGCCACGATGGACAGCAACTGTTCTTCCAGTTGGGCGTCCTCGCCTGGCAGGGGCTCGAGTGCTTCTGAAGCTTCCTGAGTCGAAAGCTTCGGCTGCAAATCCTTCAGGACTTCTCGCACGTATGCCGAAGCCGCTTTGCGGTCGACTTTACCGGACGCGGTCCGTGGGAGAGACTCGGCATGGATGATCCTGAAAGGTCTCATGTAATCCGGAAGATGCCTCTCCGCTGCCTCCTTGCACCTTCTGAGGACATCTTCCTCGAAGTTCGATCCCGGTGTGGTGATGACGAGGTTCACGATCCTCTCTGAGCCGGGTGCTGAGTTCTCGGGCTTCCAGACACAAGAGATTGTCTCCCGGACAGTCTCAACCTTGGACATAAGCACGCTCTCGATCTCACCGAGTTCCACGCGCCTACCGCTGAGCTTGACCTGGTCATCGGAAATTCTGCCCAGGAACTCGATAATGGGCCTTCCTGAAGCATCCCAGACTATGCGGGCCCGGTCACCGGTCCTGTATGCCCAGCCCCAGCCCGCCGCGCCATCGTCATTGATGAACGCTTTCGAGGTCTCATCTGGCCTGTTAAGGTAGCCGATCCTGCTGACTTGCGGGCCGGTGATGAGAAGCTCTCCGGTGGCTCCCATGGGCACGGGCTTGGTGGATTCCTCGTCCACGATAAGCACACCACAAGTCTCGAGAGGCGAGCCGATCACAGAGCCCCTCTGACCATCAGGCACATGCGCCTGTGCGATACAATAGATGGCTGTCTCTGTGGGACCGTAGCCGTTGTATAGACCACTGATGCCCGATACACCTTCTTCGTGAGAAGCGGGATTGTGCTGAGCAAAGTCGTGCACCACGCGCGCATTAAGCGTCTCTCCGCCGAGCATCAGCCCGCGGATGGACGACGAATCAAGCAGGGTGGCGAAACTGGGTGTGATGTTGGTAATGTCGGCATTTAGAGTGGTGACAACCTTGTTGATGTCCTGCAGCGTGAGGTGCCGAGGAGCGCAGCAGAGCGTAGAGCCGGTGCTGAGCGTCCAGAAGATCTCAAAGAGGGAGATGTCAAAGGTTGGTGCGGCACCTTGGAACCATCTCGTAGGTTTGCGCTCTGGATTTGACTGAGCTTGAGAAGGAATGAAGCCGTAGTGGGCGCTCAGGGCAGAGACGGTGCAGGCTGCAGAGAGGTGGGAAACGGCCACGCCCTTGGGCGTACCGGTGGTTCCTGAGGTGTACAGGATGTAGGCGACATCATTCTCTGTCGCTGACGAAGAGCCCTCCTCTCCCAGCCTTTCCACTTTCTCGTCACATGTGGCAAGATAGGAGCTCACATTAATCAATACTGTGTTGCCTGTGACAACCCCGGATGGAGCGGGTGATGATGCGGCCTCGAGAAGAGCCGTGGGCTTGAGGTCTGCCATCAGTGCATGCACTCTCTCCTCTGGGGCGTCCACGGGGATGGGACAAAAGGCCATGCCGGCTTTGAGAGTTGCCAGGTAGCTCGTGTAGAGCTCTGGACTGGGTCCCATCATGACCGCAACAGTCTTGATATTGGACGCATCGCTTGCATCGTGTGCACCTTGTGCACGGACAAGCTCTCTCGCCAGCGCATTCGCAGCATTTTCCAGCTGCTGGTAGGTCAGTTGCCTCCTCTCGCCGCTCTCAAGATCTAAGAGGAAGTCGACGGCTGTTCTATCAGGCTGTTCGTCCACGCGCTGTTCAAACCACCTGTGAAGAAATGCCTGCTCATTCTGCTTCTCCTCTGGCTCCTGAGGAGTCGGAAGAAGGGGAACGGGCCTGGATTTTGGTGGGAAGTTGAGCACAGAAGGCCTTGTCCATTGGGTGCCCTCAGTCTGGCCTCCACCTTGCTGCAGACTCAGGATGAGATCGTCCAGCATGCAACCAAGGGCTTCAAGCGCTGCTGCAGGTACGAGACCGGGCGGTGCGCTTAGACGTACGTTCGGTACGTCAAAATGTAGCTGGCAAAGTGTAAGTACGTGCGTTGCATGATCTGCGCAGATCTCCGATATGCTTTAGGTACCGAGAACTTACTTTTGGAGCTTCGATAAGACTGCCGTCTCCAATGGAGAAATCGGTCGGAATCTCACCCGAAGCATTGTGGTATTCGACGAAGCTGAAGTCGTCTTGGCCTGCATGCGCAAGGATGAAGCCACTCCCGTGAGTGCTGGTCCGTTTTTGGATGCAGTATGCCTCTCCATCCTGCAGCACCACGATGCGGGAGACAAGCCTAACAAAGGCCTTGATGCAGGTCTCCTCGTCAGGTCTAGGTGAGAGTGCACTTTGCCATTGAGCCAGTTCTGGCGTCGATGGTGATGCTCCTTGCCGGGAAGCTTCAGGTTGGAGACAGTGCAGTGGCCTGAGCTCCGTGATTGGTGGTGAGGATGTTGTTGATGTCATCTTGATGTTCCCGGATGTCTCTGGCTTCCGGTTGTATGTAGGGCGTGTGGCATACGAGAGGGAGAGAGTCAAATGAGTGTCACGTCGGAGAGTATGAGTTGTTCATTCCCTGGATGCAAAGTGACAGTGGACCTGAAGCTATATTCAGCTGTTCAGGACTGTGAGCAGCGCATCAGGAAAGGCAGCGACAGCCTCAGTTCTAGCTACTATAGTACCCCTACAAGTCACTCTGGGGTCTCGCCATCAGATGTCCAGGCCAGTCTTCTGGGCGCCCTCAGTGCTCCGGTCTAGGAGCATGGTGGCCCTCATTCAGCCCATGTTCCTGTCCTTGGGCAGCTGGGAATTTCACGCCTCGGCAGTGTGGGTACGGCATGACCCCAGTTGGAACTCGGCCCATGGGTTTTGTCATTCACTAATGTGGTCCTCAAGTAATGCCCATCGCTCGTGTAGAAGTTGTAGCTTCCAATTTGAGTAATAGAATCGGTCTTTCCGGGGGCGGGCCCTGTATTAGGGTCGCGCACTACGTAGCACACCACTTGCTTTGTCGAGAGAATCGGCCAGTGGCACGTTGAAGGTGACATTTTCGGCCCAGTTTGCAACGCGATGCGGAGCCCCCACGCGATGGGGCAAGTCCTCGGCGAGCATTTCGGTACTTGGCATGCTTTATCAGATCTCATTATTATCAGATTTTTTTTATCTGATCATCAGTCAGGGCCCGTCATCAGAATGACGGGGTGGCTTGAGTCAAGGCGGAAGGTCCTAGTTTAGCCTCCGGCGCCCCGATTTCAAGCTGCAGGGATGCAAATATTCACCGCGATGGTATGCATGTGTAAGATATTGGTGTCTGCCTCTTCGAGCGGGGCTCGTACTCAGCTGGCAATTGGCTGCAGTGGGTAAGGATCGGCCAGAATCACGGAGAAATCTCTCTGCTCCGTTAGCAACCCTGATTGTCCTCAAAGCGTCTTGTTTTGTGACGATCCCGGGTGGGATTCGGCTTCGTATTACTAAAAGCAGCCTTGGCATCGCCGCCGTGGGCGTTTATCTGATTCATCTGATTAGATTGCCAAGACTCCCGGCAGTGAGCCAAGACTATTCGCCTCAGGGACCCTGGCTTACGTGCCGTGCACTGTGTCACTGCCAACGCCGCATGCCACTGCTTAATGCAACCGCATGCATTAGTGTGGATCTAAGCGTGTGAACAGATTTTTCTTCCTGTTAACCAATAATAATCCAGTAAGATTTACCTGTTGAAATTATTAAATCTATATACTTCAGACTAAAAAAAGATCAGTAATACTAAATTATTACAATTCTTTTAATATTCTTTAGAGTTAATACACTGAGAGCTACATAAATCTAACAATATTAGATCTGATATGTCATGCACGTAGCACGCAATGAGGTGCATTATGATGCATGCGGGTTTGGACGTCACGACTCATGGGACCAAAGCACTGACAAGGGGCTAAGTATTTTTCCCAAGCAGACCCGACAATGCGGATCACGTCAAAATTTACCTTGATCGGCAGCTGATCCTCGCGTCTATGGTTCGCGGCGAATGCTACCTACGTATATGGTGTCCACTGGAGGGCAATCATGCACAGCATTGCTGGGTGGCGATGGTGGTGCAACGAATCTGGTGAGACTAAGGTGTGACTCAGAGTAGCAATGAGACCAGTGCTGTTCGATGCCTTGTAGCACATGAACTGCTTCGGTGGTTAGCAAGCAACTAGGAAAGGATCAAGAAACTGCAGGAATGGGATTGAAAGCGGTCATTTGATTCAATCTGCTCTTTGGCCGTCACTTGTAGTACACACACTCGATCACTAGCTAGCCAATATCGCTATACAAAGTGACCCTCCTGGAAGAAGCGCTCGCGCTGAAGGGCAAAGAGCATCGCCGTCTTGTGCGGCAGCTCGAACCTCTTCTTCTTCTCCTGCGGCAGGTACTTGTTCTGGATATGCACATGGGCCAGGTCGTAGCGCGGCTCGGCCACGACCTGCTTGGTCCTGGGGTCTCGCAGGAAGCACGTGTGCTTGATGGAGGTGGCGACGGCCTCGTAGCGCTTGCCGCCGCGGAAGTGCTCCTCGCCGACAAAGATGTGCGAATTCTGGTCGTGCTCGCCGACGGTGATGTTGCACTGCCCGCCAAAGAAGCACGCCGCGTTGTCCTCCTTGACGTAGCCAATCTCGGTGTAGCCTGCCAGCTCGCCGTCCCACAGGAACACGCACGACATGGTGTGCGGGTCAGCCAGCTGCGCCGCCAGGTACGCCCGGTGCTTCTCGTCCGGCCCGCGCTCCTTCCAGCCTGAGTTGACACGGTCCGAGTTCTGCCAGCGAGCGTACGTCTCGAAGTGCAAGGGGTTCGACGCGTCGATGTGGTGGATCTCGAGCTGCTGGCCGAGCTCCACGATGAACCGCGAGTAAATCACCGAGCCGGGCTTGGGCTTGGGCGGCCTCACCGGGTGCACCGTGCAGACGTTGCCCTTCCTCGTGAAGCCCAGCTGGTTGGCGAAGGCGCCGAGCCTGCCGTTGAAGCCTGGGAAGCTCGCCTCGGGACGGGCACGGAGCCAGTGCTGGTTGTCTGGCGCGCCGGCACCCTGCCAGAAAGCCTCACGTTGCAGCCAGTAGATGGCATCTGCGCCAGAGGTGCTCTCGGAAAATGGTGAGACGACAGCGAGGCCGGTACAGCGCAGATACTCGCCCACTCTCTCGCCGTCTACAGAGATGGCGAGGATGTCGTCGTCCCTGTGGCTTGGGTGCAACCAGAGTGCGTAGATGGATGCCCACACCAACTGGAGAGCAAGGTCATTGGAGTCAGGCTCCGGGGGCGAGCTGTCGATTGTAAGCCGCAAGACTTGAGCCGACTCGGCCCTGTCTTCGTTGACCATAGCTGGTGAGATTCTGGCGTCTTTCCCATCATTCTTCCACTCGGCCAGCAGACTGTCACCGGTGCCCACCACGAATCCGGTGCCTTTAGTGGCTATCCACACTTGCGTGGTGCCATCAGGAAGTCTGAATGAAGTCCTCTCCGCGTCGACGTCTACACCCCCAACTGTTCCTGTGCTTGCCAACGAGTCGGGTCGGTGGCCCGCTCCCTCGATGCCATTAACTTTGACTTGACTCTGCACTTTTGTTGCCATTTTGTCGCTTGCTCTGACTTTGTCGTTCGTCTGTGATCTAATTAGAACAGTGGTCTAGCCATATGAGTACAGCCACTCAGATTGGGAAACTCACTTGATCCAGTTCTGTTTCTATGCAAGTTCAGGACTTCAAACCTCTGCGGCAGATAATCAAACTAATGGACTAGGTGTGGCAACATGCAACTTTAAAACTTGAGCTAAGACTGATAGAGATGACGGCACTCGTTTGTTGCGTTTCCAGCGGAAGTAGCTTGTGGGTGGATTGCTTATAACTTGATGAGCATTGGCTGGTTGTGCCTCAGCTTGGCTCAGCTCATTGGGTGAATCCATTGACAATGCCAAATGATGCCAAGGCTGTGTACTGCGACATTACCAAGTGGACCAGCAAGTACAGTGGGATTCCCACATAATACATTATCACCGATAATAGACTGATATCACCGATGATATGGCTACAAGCGGTAAAACCACTTAATACTTCGACATTTAGCTGTTAATAACATTAAAAAATCTCATAAAAATATTTTTCTTTTTTTAAGTAAATTAAAAAAGCAAAAAACATTATTTAAAATTATAATTTAATATTAATAATAGAAGAATAATGTAAAAACTATTAATCTGTATTTTTTAGCATATGTTTAATACAATTTCATCTCGAAAGTGCTTAAAATTAACTTATCTTGCCGGCAAATCGCTTGGTTGTGATGACGGAAGTGTGGGTCCCTCCTTCCAGCTTCTGACCATTTTTTCCCACATATACAGTGCGGGACAACGGTAGCAGTGACACAACGAGCACTAGTGCCGCCGACTGCTGTGGTATCCGCTAAACAAGCGTCTTTTTTTTCGCTGAACGGTTGCCAAGAATACGGTGAACTTGTGTCTCTTCTCATGTGTCATTGAGCCGATCCAAATACGGCCACGCCCTCGACGAGAGGCCAGCGCAGAAGATGTCGACACTCCACCTTCCGCAAGCACCCGTGGGGTCCGATTCTGACTTTTCGGCCAAGGGGGACTGTAGTTCCGTCCTCGGAGGCCAGCCTCATTGCCTAATTCGAACACTTGTACAGTACTCCTGAGCAGGGGTTTTTGTGGTAAGGGGCAAGGACGAGAATGCCCCCTAGTAGCCGACCTAGGCGCCACCAACAGCCACTACCCGACAGCCACCAGACCTCGCTCCTCTACTCAGGCTCGCTTCAAGGACACTGAAACACATGTCGTAACAGGCACATTCTAGTCCCTGGACCCAGAATGGCTAGTAACGTCACGGGAACCTCTACCTTTCCTCCTCGGAAATGGTACAGGAAGGTGCCGTTTGTGTCGACAAAGCCCATTGAGAGACGACTGACCGAACCTGCCTCAAAAAAGTCCAAGAAGGCAACCCCAAGAGATGTGGAAGATGGAGCTGGAGACGGGGCCGGAACGGAGGCCGGGAGCAGGCCAAGGGCCGAGCTGCCAGAATCGACAGCAAACTGGTTCTCGATCCTTTTGTTCGGATGGCTGAGTCCAACCCTCAGGATAGGCTACACCAGGCCTCTGCAGACCGACGACCTGTATGATATGCCCGACCACAGGCGGGCCGAGGATCATGCCGACAGACTCGAACGTTTTTGGGCGGCGAGGTTGGAGAAGAACAGGAGCATCCCGGCCGAGTCTAAGTCATGGAAGCCGTTCTGGATGCGGCGCAGGAGCGACACGACGGTCCTGACCATGGCCCTCAACGACGTCTGCTTCCGCTGGTTCTGGCTCGGCGGCCTGTTCAAGTTGTGCGGAGACCTGTCCCAGATGGTGACACCGCTGCTCATCCGCTTCGCCATCTCCTACTTGTCTGACCCGTCCGAGCACGCCACTCGCGCGGGCTATGGCCTTGTCGTCGGCCTCTTCCTCGTACTGGTCTTCTCCGTCACGGCCAACGTCCACGGCTTCTACCGATCCTACACGACGGGTGTGCTTCTCAGAGGTGCGCTCATGCACACCATCTACCGGCGGGCGACGTCGGACCAGCTCACTGAGAGGGCCAAGCTCCGCAACGGGTACACGGGCGTGGGCAAGCTCATGAGTCTGATGAGTGCCGATGTGACGCGCGTGGACTTTGTGTGCGGCTACTTCCACTCGGCCTGGACCAGCATCCTCCAGATGGTGCTGTGTCTCGCTCTGACCATCTGGACCATGGGCTATAGCGCCCTGCCCGGCTTTGGCCTGCTGGCTCTCTTGTACCCCCTCCAGACTTTCATGGTGAGCAAGTTGCTCAAGCTCCGCAGGGGCAGCATGCCCTTCACCGACGCGAGAGTCAAGGCTGTCGTGGAGGCCGTCTCGGCGATCCGGCTCGTCAAGACCAACGCCTACGAGAAGAGTCTCCTCGCCAAGATTGGGCACCTCAGGGCTGATGAGGTCGTGTACATCCGCAAGCGAATGCTTCTCAGGGCACTCAACACGGCCGTCTCATACACGGCGCCCATGATTGCTGCTGTGTTGTCTATAGTCACCTACGGAGCTACGCAGGGCGGACTGAAGGCCGATATCATCTTCTCCGGCCTCACCTTCTTCATGCTGTTGAGAACGCCACTGCAGGCCCTGCCTACTTCGCTATCGGCCATTGCTGATGCCCGGGCGGCTCTCGAGCGCTTGGCTATCTTTATGACTGCATCAGATGCAGGTGGTCCCATTCCTCCGAAATTTGTGGGAAGCAGCACGAATCCAGAACTTGACGGGGACAAGCCACCCCAGACCGTGGTTGCCGTCGAGGAGGCCACTTTTGCTTACCATGATGACGAGGATCTCTTGGACGAAAGAAGCGAGACGTCGACTCAGAACACGACAGGAACAGCCTCGGAAACAGTACAGGATGAAAAGAGCCAAGAAGCGAACCAAGGCCAGGTTCTGGAAACGGCCCTTGAAAACCAATCCCACAAGGCCCGAAGACTGCACATCGACTCGCTCATCGTTGAGAGGGGCCAGCTCGTCTGTATTGTTGGGCCCGTTGCATCGGGCAAGTCGTCGATATTCAAGGCCCTCATGGGCGACATGCAGCCCCTCCAAGTAAGGAACTGCCAAGTCAACACGCCCTCGCTCGCCTACGCCTCCCAATCCGCCTGGCTGCTCAGTGAGACGGTCAGGGAGAATATTGTCTTCGGCCGACCTTTCGACCAGGCCTGGTACGAGCAGGTGCTTACCCGGTGCTGTCTGCACCGGGACCTGGAACTGCTTCCCGAGGGCGACATGACAGTGGTAGGCGAGATGGGCGTGTCCCTGTCGGGCGGCCAGAAGCAGCGCATCAGTCTCGCCAGAGCCATCTACGGCCGGAGCCCGCTGCTGTTCCTGGATGACTGCTTTTCAGCCTTGGACGCGGACGTCGGCAAGCAGGTGTTTGAGATGGTGGTCAACCAGGCGCGCCGCAACAAGGAGGCGACTGTGGTACTTGTCACACACTCAATGGTTCTTGCGTCGCAAGCCGACCACGTAGTGTACATGGACAAGGGCCGTATAGCGGAACAGGGCGAGTACTCGGTTCTGTCTAGACGTGGTGGGCCATTCGCTCGATTTGTAGGCACGTCCATGGACTCATGGTCATCTGCACAGGATGAGGAGGAACACACCGAGGAGCACCAAGGAGGAGAGGCGAAGCAAGAGCCTCTGTTGCCCGGGTCTTCCCCAGGGGAAAAGGCGCCGGAAACTGATGGCAACAAAAAGCAGGAGCCAGAAGCAGCAGGCCGTGGAAAAGAGATCATGCAAAAGGAGGAGCGCCTGGTCGGCTCTGTCAGCGGCAAGACATACCTCCGCTACGTGGCGATGGGCAACGCATACATAACGGTGCCGCTCTTCGTGACGTCCATCATCATCTACCAGGGCACCAGCATCGTCTCGCCGCTTTGGCTGACGTGGTGGCAGGGGAACACGTACGGGTCCATCACCGAGTCCCAGTACATGGGCGGCTACGCGGCCTTCGGAATCGGCCAGTCGGTCGGGCTGTTCTGCATGAGCGCCAGCTTCGCCCTCTTCTGCTTCTACTGCTCCAACCGGCTGCACCACGCCTCCATAGCCCGCGTGTTGCACGCCCCCCTGGCCTTCTTCGACACCACGCCGCAGGGCCGCATCACGCACCGCTTCAGCAAGGACGTCGATGCCGTCGACAACGTCGTCGGCGAGACGCTGCGCCTCTTCATCTCGACCTCCGTCCAGGCCATCGGCACAATCATCCTCGTCACCATCATCCTGCCGCCCTTCCTGGCCATCGCCGCCGTGCTGCTCCTGGCCTACACCTGGACGGGGATGTACTACCGCCCCTCGGCCCGCGAGCTGCGCCGCCTCAACAACCTGCTGCGCAGCCGCATCTACGAGCACTTTGGCGAGTCGCTCTCCGGGCTGGCCACGCTCAAGGCCTTCGGCGCCGTCTCGCGCTTCGTCGAGGACAACGCCCGCCGAATCGACACCGAGAACACGGCCTACTGGATGTCCGTGGCCTGCCAGCGCTGGCTCAACCTGCGCCTGGACCTGTGCGGTGCTGTCCTTGTCCTCGTCTCGGGCATTCTCGTCGTCGGCCTGCGCGGCACCATCAGCGCCTCCGCCGGTGGCGTGGTGCTGTCTTACGTGGTCCAGGCCCAGTCCGTCTTTGGCAACATGATCCGCCAGAGCGCCGAGATCGAGAACAACATGAACTCGGTCGAGCGGATGCTGCACTATGCGTACAACATCGAGCAGGAGCCCGCCTACGAGGCTGAGGGCGTCGATAAGGACCTGAAGGCTAAGGCGTGGCCAGATGCCGGCCACGTCGAGTTCAAGGCGCTCACCCTCAGTCATCGCCCTGGCCTGCCGCCGGCGCTGAGGGATGTTAACTTGGACATCAAGCCTGGCGAGAAGGTTGGCATTGTCGGGCGTACTGGCGCAGGAAAGACTACTTGTGAGTTTGGCTGATTCTTCACTTTTCATATGGCTCCCAGTCTTTCCTCACACTTCAATTACATTCATGTCCACTATTTTCGCGAGCGGCTGACTGACTATTGTCTTCTTGTCCAGTGATATCGGCCTTGTTGAGGAACACGGAGCCCACGAGCGGCAAGATCGTCATCGATGGCGTCGACATACACACAATTGGGTTGAGTCTGCTCCGGTCAAGCATGTCAGTCATCAGCCAGGATGCTGTCCTGCTGGCCGGCACGATCAGGTACAACCTGGATCCATTCCAGCAGTACGACGACGCCTGGCTGCAGAAGTGTCTGGGCAGGGTCAAGCTCGCACAGTCGGACGAACAGACCGGCACGCAAGACATCGCCAACGGAATCCCTAGTCCCGCTTCTACTGAAGACACCACCGAGCTGGAGAAGCAGCAGACGGTCCACTCGGTACGCGGGACGGGAGGCCTCAGCCTAGACTTCGAGGTCAAAGAGAACGGCGCCAACATCTCACAGGGGCAGCGGTCGCTGATCTCGATCGCTCGCGCTTTGGTGCGGCGGTCCAAGATCGTCATTATGGACGAGGCGACGGCGTCTATTGACGGGCGCGCGGACGCACAGCTGCAGGAGATGCTGAACGAGGTCCTCGGGGACGCGACGGTGCTGACTGTGGCTCACCGCCTGGATACCATCATTGCTACGTGCGACCGCGTTGTTGTCATGGAGGCTGGCCACGTGGCCGAGTTCGATGGCATCCCAGAGCTCTTTGCAAAGAGGGATAGCATCTTCAGGTCGCTTTGTGATGCTTCCAAGATTACTGTTGGAGAGAGGCGCTGAATTGACAACTTATGACTGGGGATAGATTACTGGAAAGGTGTTCGGACATGGACACAACTGCACATAGACATCAATATCACATAGACTCGGATTAGACTACAACAATCACTTAATTCTATAATGCGAGAAAGAGGCTCAAGTAACACACAGCGATGATTCGAGTAGTCAACTGGCAACAATGAATATTCGGACAACCGCATCAGGCGCTCAATTACATGCTATCAATAGAATACAGACTATCAATAGAACCTGCCAATAGAACCACACTGATATCCGTTTCGTGAACAGGATTTTTTTCCATCGGTCGCTTATATCAAATGAGACGGCCCCTGGTGGCACGGGATCCATCCACCACGAGGAGTTGTGTGGCTTGACATGGGAAGGAAACAAGAAAAGAGAAATAAAAAATCATGCTGTGAATTGTGGATGAGATCCATTGTTGTCCCTTTTTGGACTTTTGTGCCGTTCCTGACACTCCGGTTATTCCCTTATCCTCGGCTCGATCGTGGAGTGTGTTGGAGCCCAGGTCGAGGCAAAAAGTTTGACATGTAGCAATGCCAAGCACCCGGTGTCAGAATTTCACATAATAGCCCTGGCGAGAATCCCTCCAAGACCCCCCAAGGCCCCCAATCCTTGTTAGTCACTGATCTACACAATGTAACTCCTATATCGGCCACGCACTGATTTGATCTGATAAGATTACGATGGGGCGCCTAGGAAGGTTCTGCTTCCCGATGGAGCAACCAACAGGTTTCGAGGGCACACACTCTTCAGCTCGTGTGATGGTGCGTGGGGTGTTTCCGTGTCCTATTGCAACGCCGCCCACCACCCGCTGCCCCCTTCACTCTCCCTTGCACTTGCACATGCGGGTGCCTCTGCCCTCCTTGGCCGGCCTGGTCTCATTGCCACACTCCACCGCCGAAACATTCCATCTTCTGGCCGGCTCACCTCCTCCCAATCGAGTAAACCTCCCGGAACTCGGGTCTATATAGCACCCAGCGAGATCAACACCCTGAGTCCCTGTCCAGCTCCCCGTCTCGATCTCTGCTCTTGGTCTTCCCCCACGCGCCCTTGCCAGCATGTGCCCTGACCGTCGTCCGGGCCTTCACGTGTACCTTTGACCTGTCCAATCCCACCCGAGCTGCACACATCGAACCACCCCGTCCCATCTGGGTCTTGGGACCACCTCGCCTCGCTGCACGAGTCTTCAGCCTAGCCTTGGCTAATTCCCACCCTCACTTCTCGCTGATCCCTTCTTTTCTCCTTCAGAGTATTGCATCTCTGATTTTCCCAGAAAATCACAACAGCCATAGACACAGCTACTCTCACAATGTCGACGCCCAGCAAGGCTGATGATGGCGCAATTGGCAACAGGCCGGGCTCCCGCTCGACTGGCGAGCCCACCAACAACGCCAACGGCTCCCACGAGGACAATGATCTTTCCCCGCTGAAGACGAACGACCGCCAGACCATCACCTCGAACCTGGGCGAGCCCGTCGAAAGAGTCGCTACTACTGCCCAGCAGGGTGTCACCAAGGTCGAGGCCTTCAACAAGGTGCTGTACCAGTCGGGCCCGACGGGCAAGATCCTGCTATGGCTGCTGGGCGTGTCCATCGGCCTGACCATGTTCGCATATGCCCTCGACCAGGGCATCACGTCCACAATCTTCACCACCATGGCCAGCTCCACCTTTGGACAGCACAGTTCACTCGCCGCCGTCAGCACCGCCAGCCAGATCGTGCGTGCCATTGCCAAGCCTTTCATCGGAAAGCTGGCCGATATCACCTCGCGGCCCACCACCTACGTCGTGATCCTGGTCTTCTATGTCATCGGCTTCGTTGTCGCCGCCAGCTCCAGCACCTTTGCTGCCTACACCATCGGCATCTGCTTCACGTCGGTCGGCAAGTCCGGCCTCGACCTGCTGAGCGACATCATTGTCGGTGATCTGACCCCGCTTGAGTGGCGTGGCTTCTTCGGCGCTCTCCTGTCCATCCCCTTCGTCATCACCGTGCCCGTCAACGGCTTCATTGCCGAGGGCTTCGTCGACAACTGGCGATGGGGCCTGGGCATGTTTGCCATCATGGTCCCCGTGCTGCTGACCCCGGCCATCTTCACGCTGTACGCCATGCAGCGCCGCGGAGAGAAGATGGGCATGGTCACCATCGCCGGCTCGAAGCAGGAGAGGACTGGTGCCAATGCTGACGGCGTCTCCCAGAAGGGTGCTGCCCACTGGACCAAGCTCCTGTACCAGGGCCTGATCGACATCGACATCCTGGGGCTTATCATCCTCGGCGTGTCCTTCGCACTGCTGCTGCTGCCGCTGACCCTGGCCGAGGACGCCGACGGCGGGTGGCAGAATGGAAGCATCATTGCCATGCTTGTTGTGGGCTTCGTGCTGCTCATCGCATTCGTTCTCTTTGAGGTTTACCTCGCGCCCGTGCCGCTCATGAGCCAGCGCGTGCTCAAGAACCGCGCCTTCATCGCCGGTGTCGTCGTCTTCACCTTCAACCAGACCGCCTCGTCTGTCCGCAACACCTACTTCTCCTCGTACATCTATGTCATCAAGGAGTGGACCACCTACCAGTGGACCATCTTCCTGGGCATCACCACCATGGGTCTCAGTCTCCTGGGCCCCATCGTCGGCCTCATCCAGCGCAAGACCCATCGCTACAAGTCCATGATGGTCTTCGGCGCCGTCGCGAGGATGATCGCCTACGGCATCCTGGTCAACGGCGGCAGCGGGTCCATGACCCAGGACACCGGCCGCCTCGTCGCCGCGCAGCTCATCTTCTGCCTGGGCTCCTTCAACGTCGTCGGCGCTCGCGTGGGCACCCAGGCCGCCGTGCCGCACGAGGACATGGCCACCGTCATCGCGCTGCTGGCGCTGTGGTCGACCCTGGGCTCCTCCGTCGGCAGCGCCATCTCGTCCGCCATCTGGACCAACGAGATGCTGTCGCGCATGTACGACGAGATGATCCCGGCGGGAGCGGACAAGAAGACCATCGAAAAGCTGTACGGGTCCATCAAGAAGCTGCGCTCGGGCTACGCCTTCGACGACCCCATCCGCCAGGCCGCCATCCGCGCCTACGCCGCCATCAACGGCCACATCGCCATCGCCGCCCTCGTGCTGGCCTGCATCCCCACCATCGCAACCCTGTTCATGCCCGACTTCTACCTCGGCAAGCAGCAGAACGCCATCACCAACACCGGTCTCGACGGCGAGAGGGTCGACGTCCCCGGCCGCGAGGACGGCGCCCAGGTGGTGGACAATGCCCCGCAGAAGTCGGACAAGTGGTACTCCAAGTTCATGAGTGCCTACCGACGAGACATGTAAGAGCCGACTGGCCTTGCTCGAGGAAACCCCAACAAAATTCAGAAAGCGAGCTTCGAGATGGCGCAGAGGGTCAAGGTGTTGGTCCTCTTGTCCTCGGTCGCAAAGCACGTGTGATAATCCCGCACTGCATTCATCGATGTTTCGCGGGGCCTATTCAGTCATATGACCCCCTCAACTAAAAACAGGTGTATGTGACAGTTCAAGGCAGGGAGATGTGTTCGCTTCGGGCGCGCGTCTATGTCCGGTATTGAGCACATTTTATAGCATTGGATAGCAGTATTTGTAATTGGAGGGTGGTGGATATTTTTCGGCGAAGCAGTCGTAGTACTAGCACAATAAATTTTCAAGATATTATTCTTGAAGACACTTTCAAACTCTGCCGACGTGAGACTTTCCTTTAGTATGTACTGGGTGTCTTTGAATCATTTCGTCCCCATGGCACTTGCGCGAACCATGCTCCTGAGCTTGCCCATCGTAGCAGGAACAGCTATGCAGTGAATGGGGGTGGGCGGTAGCAGAGAATGGCCGGTAAGTACTACGTATATATGCCTCTGGAAAGGGCGGGTGTCCTGGGGCCACTCCTGCACTCAGAGCTTAGCCACACGCCCACTTCGAATACAAAGAATCGCACTATCGCCATACCTAGTCGACCGCAACAGTTCTCAAGTACAATCACTGAAGAGGCTGCTCATTATCATCAAACAAACACACTCAGTAAACTGAATCGCAATGATCCCTGACTGGTGTTGCTTGCAACTTAGGCAACAGATGCGTTTCACTCAAAAAGAGGACCGTATAGAAGGTCAGTGTACTTCTAAGATGGGATTGCGGTTTATAGAAACACAGCCACTGATTAGAAGAAAACCGCAGTACTGTGTGAACCTTGATTAAGCGTCGATAGAGGTGACTCTGTATTATATCGATCTAAACATTCTCAGTCGTCTGGCGCTTTTCACCAAGCTGACTTGGTCGCCTGGACAAGTCTGCTGCGGCGTCGGCGTCGTTGACTGCGTGTGACCTGACGCTGACCAACTCCATGTTGGATTCGCCGTCGGCATCATGGACGTGCCTTGTACTTTCCAACCGAGTGTCGTTTGCGGTGGTTGCAGTGCTTCCCACTATTGAGGTGACGGGGAGCCAGAATTTCGATGTCAGCATACCATTTGCTCTGCCCGAGCCTCTGTTGCTGGGCCGGTTGCTATTTTCCGGCGAGGAAGGCAATTGGCTCTTCCTCGATGACTTCGACAACCCTGTTGAGTCCAACACCTTGATGAGATATTTGGTAATGATTATTCGCGAGGCTGGTAGACAGGCAACTACCAAGCCGGTGGTCAATTCGACTGCTGTCCATACAGCCGCATTGTAGAGTCCCTGGGCATCCGTCGACTTCGCCCAGTTCCCGAAGAAGCCGATTATGTATGTGAAGCGGGTTATACTGATTGCAGTCAAGCTGAAGTTTGCGTTAGTACGGGGAGAATAAATTCATGCTCAAGGGGTTTCTCACAGGACACCGCAGGCAAACATAAGAGTTACTGCCAGCTTTCTCTTGAAGGTCATGTTCAGTCTCCAAACTTGAGTCCCTGGGAGGATGAGCATCCAAACGTCAATGGCAATGTTGACCGCGGCGTGCGCGTAAGCAAAGGCATTGATATCGAAGCAAGTTCCCTCTTCTTCTCCCGTCCACCCTGTCCAAAAGAACTTTAAAGGCCGGCACTGTGCCCATCCGACGAAGAAAAAGGCACCCACGGTAAGCACGTTGAATATCTGCGTACCCCACATCACCCGCTGGAATCCGGGACTCTGGAATATCCGCATGTAGAAGAAGCATATCGAAATCTTGATCATCCCGAGACATAGGTTGTAAACCGCTTCGAAGGCGAAGAACACAATGAAGCTTCCCTCGATCTGCCAAAACTCCAGGGCCCAGTATGGTTTGCCAACCCCCAGATCAGCTTCGACGATACCAGAAGCAAAGAACAAGATAGCGAGAACCTGCACAAATTAAATTCAGTGAATGCGCTTGCGAAGACCCCACAGTAACGAGCATTATGGGTATGATTGATCACTTGTTCGAAGTATGAAACAATCCAGCACTCAATGGGCTTCCCAGCGAACCGTGAACGACAAAAGGACATACCCAAGCAACGACGATTGTAGTGTCATCCAAGCCCCATGGCACGAGACGTAGAGCTCTAGTCGTCATCCTGAGGAAGAAGAATATGGAGTGTGCGACGAATAGCAAAGCATGGAGCAGCTTCAGGCTCCCTGAGCTGTCCGTGACCGGGACGCCACATCCCAGAGAAGCGGCTCGTAATGTCACTATATGTGGTTCCCAGTCAGTTGAATGTGGAGATGATATAAGATTGAAGATGATGTCTCACAAAGCTGGTTTTTGACACTACAGCTCCCGATAACACAAGTCTGAACAAGGTCATTGTATACTGTGTCTTCGCATAGACATGTCTGGTTCGTAAGTGGGCAAGATGATTGCGGGATTTCAGAGACTAGGCAGGAGACCTGTGGAAGTTAGATATCGTTCCAAAGCATCTAGATTTAAGCAGCACGAGATAGACTTACACCACATTCTGGCACAGCCGTCAAGTTCAGCATCGCGCCAACTGTGACAGGCGTGAATGGAAAGGGCAAGGTGTGATCACAACGACAGGCATTCAGCGCTCTTCATGTGAAAGCAACTGTGATGGGATTTCCACATGGCATCCCGCGACCTATAAGCAATATGGGCCACCAGCTCGAGCAGATTGAAATGCAGCGCCGAGCGCGGTAGTGTCGATCGCCGCTCCATACAGGATGTCACCCATCCGCTCGGTCCTCTTCCCCGGTTGCCACTAACTGCCATCTCGAGAATCTGTACAAGACAAAAGGAAGCTAGAAGTTCGAGACATGGTTTTGTCAGATGTGCGAAATTGATTGAAAGGGGGGCGTGGGTGACATCGGCCTTGGGACGAACCACTGGCCCACGCTTGTCAGTGGGACGGTTCGCGGCGTCCGAGCGCGAGGGATCTTCAGACAGATTTACTGCAATCTGAAAGCCTGCGCACTGACCGGAGCGGATGCTTGCACTCGAGTTCCCCGTGCCTTTCTTTGTCTACTTCCAGTATGCTCGCCGAAGCCTTGGCCTCGAATCGAATGTCTAGTTAAACTCGAGGCTACTTTGAGCCACTTGCAATGCTGCCCCCAAGGATCTGCGAGCCGCTGGGGGAGGCCAGTCCGCGATTTCGAATTACCGATCGAATCTAGCTGAGGGCCGCGCCGCTCCTCGCTAGTCTTGGTGTGCCGAGGCCACTGGCAGCGCGTGAACTGAGTGGCGATTTTATCTAGATCGTGAATCTTAAATGCGGTAGATAAGTCTTCGCTTCAAGTTCCGATAATAGCAAGTGCTTGATTTACGTTCACGATACAACTTGGTGAACTTTCTTGTGCAAGGACCGGGTGCCAGACACCCGGCAGTGGACCGCCAGCTAACCCTGCAGGCGCTAGAGGCCTCGATGTGCATATTTGGTCTTGACTGAGTGATCCTAGACTCACAGGCAGGCCCTCGAGATCGACAGGGTGTCGACATCAGCACTGCAGAAAGTGCTGCACGTGTCCGCCTGTGCGGAGACTCTGCATTGCCGAGCAGAAGAGGCACCGCGATCAGACCCCAGTCGGCAGTTTTATTATCATGTCATTGTCATGATCCCCCTGAAGGACGTTGTTGGTTGGGAATCGCACCAAGACGAAAACGAGAACGTCGGATTCCAGATGTCAGCCGCGTCTTGCCACTGCTACCCTGCCTGCTCAGTTGTAACGGCATACTGACATGACGAACTGTCCCGTGAACCGTGCCTCCCGCCGGCGGCCAATGTGACATTATGAGGCGTTAGTGCGAACGCCTCGAGCGCCTCTTCCCGAAAATCTGGTTCGACGTCACTCTGGCCATGCTCTGGCAATTTGCAGTTTTGCATCATTCATCTACTCTGCGTGCCGTGCAGGCCGGCGTGCAGCTCGCGAATCTGTGGAGCCACGATTTCAACCCCTTTCGTCGCCAATCTCGCCGTCCCTCTCAGCTCGCCTCGCTTTGATATGTATATTACACCAGCTTATAACCAGTAAACCTGGTTGATATGGTTCGCTTGTGAGTTTGATCATGATTGGTCAGAGCTTACGACTCGCAGCGAGGTTGCAGTATGTACACTCAGACAGCAACGCAACCTTTAATGGGCCAGTTGAACCCAGACGGTACGTTTTCATATTCCATAATCGCTACCTAGGCACATTTCGAGTATAGCTCGAAGCCCAACCCTCTACCCGTGGTTATGTAGTCCAAATCTGGATACAAAACTATTCACACTCCTCCTTTCATGCCGACTCCTCGGGTTTGCCGATATAAGGCAGCATCAACTGGGAGGGATACTGGCCGCCGAAGTAGACGGTATGTCGACCACGATTGAGTTCATGCTCCGGCCTGGGCGCAGACCAGTTTGCGTACTCTGCAATACTGTGATACTGGCCACCCACGCGCAGGGAAATGCTCTCACCTGCGCCGAAGTCCACACCCAGGGCCCATATACCGATTTCAAGCTTGACAACGGTACCCTTCGGCACCGGCTCTTGGCGGTCGTGTGGGTGGAAAGGGAAGTTTGGATGGATGCTTCTGCTGGGATCGATGTGCCTCTGCGATGCACGGAGGATACCCATCTGCCCTAGGTGCACTGAAACAGGTGTCAGACGATCTGCAACAATGGAAATTCAGGTTTGGACTTACAGTTCACACTCTGCTGTTGCTTTTCTGGGATCTCGTTTATGCTGCCCACGGGGGTCGCGTGGACAGGGAAGTTCAGGTGCATCAGGTCTTTTCCATCCTTGTCCTTCTTTCGCAGGATTACGAAAACGGTGAAGTCATCCGTGTCCTCTGCTGACACGTACAGAACCGTCTTTGGGAGTCCAATAAGGCGCGAAGCCGAGGCGAAAGTGTGAGTGAACTCGACCCAAGAGTGTCTGTCCTCCGAGTTGTAAGTTGCAGTCGAGACCTCGCCCGGTGGCTTTTCGAGTAATTTCCCGCCTGGTGCGGCGAAGAAGTTGAGGTACTCTGTCTTGGGAACGGGGAAGTCCTCCAGCACAATGTCGTGTACAGCCTCTCGATCGCCAAACTGCAGGGCAGCCCACCGCACCTTGGGTGTATCTTTCTCCCAGCCGTTATCCTCGCCCTTAAGGTAACGGTCCATGAACTTGAAGAGCTCCTCATGGGCCTCTGGACAGGAATAAAGTTCGAACCACTCTTGGTAAGAGCCCCACCGAATCCACTTCTTGGAATGTGGGATCTCCATCCACGCGCGTATGCTGCCCATGTTGTGCAGGTTCGACACGTCACTTCCACGGATGTAAGCCGGACACTCAATCTTGGACAGATCGACTCGCTTATCTTTCCAGAATGCATTGATAGTGGGCGACCTCCGGTACATTTCCGCGAAGTCTTCCACTCCGGAGTTCGGTGGGCCCCTGAGAATCTCTTTGGTGATGAGATCAAAGTTTGACATGGAGAACCAGCCACCGCGACAGAACTGCTCACGGTACAGGTCGCTTGCCCCCTCCCACGGTGCGATAGCTTTGAGGCTTGGTGGCCTGGTGCTCGCGATGAACCATTGAGAGATAGCGAGGTAGCTATTTCCAGCCATGCCGACGTTCCCGTTGCACCAAGGCATCTTGGCCACAGCCTCGATCACGTCGTAGCCATCCTCCCCTTCTTGGGTCCCCATAATGACCATGGACCCATCACTGTTGCCCGCGCCGCGCGTGTCCACGCTGATCAGAGCGTAGCCGTTCGGACACCAGACGGCTGGATCGAGGCCCTCGAATTTCTCAAGGCCGGAGAGCTCGCCGCGCTTGACACATGTATGCCACACAGTCA
The DNA here is from genome assembly GCA_014872995.1 of Diaporthe citrichinensis. Lineage (NCBI taxonomy): Eukaryota > Fungi > Ascomycota > Sordariomycetes > Diaporthales > Diaporthaceae > Diaporthe > Diaporthe citrichinensis. Next base: position 89,381 of record JADAZR010000009.1, on the reverse strand, counting down.
TCGGCAACATGTCGAGCGCCGAATATTTCTTGCCATAAGGAGACCAGGAGAGGATGGCGGGGATCTTGTTCTCGGGCTTAGAGACGTCGAGACTGGCCTGAGAGGCGGGCCGGTAGATATCCATGTAGATGCGCACTCCATCTCGCGCGGTCACTGACACATCATGGTCAACGCGAATATCAATTGGAAGTGGTTTGGTATCCGTCTGGCTGAAGGCGCGACTGCCAGCAGGGTGCACTGTGTGTGTGCCGGGCTTGAAACCCTCGTAGCCGTTCTCCCCTTCTTTGGGCTGAGACAGTCGTTTGATGGACACTTGAAGAGGAATTGGAGCCATGGTTCTTGGTCTGTCCAGGTACGGTTATCGGATTTGGTGAAGAAAGTCTGAGCCAGCACTTATGATACCAGCAACCACGATGTCGTACGCTCGCTGCACTGAAGAACAATAATTATGTAGTGAAATTCGTGCAGAACACGACCAAGTATGTGGGCCAAACTTCAGTTTTAACACTGGCCAACGCAGTCTCCTTCTTTGACTTCCGAGGGTCAACCTCGGGCTCTAGATGCACCGAGGCTCGTGACGAGACTTTATAACGACGGTAAGGTGGGAATTTTCCGCGTAGAACAGCTACAGTCAACCAAGGCCCCATCTCAGTTGTGACGGCGTCGCGTCTTTCAGGGTCTTCCCCAACTCTGGAGTGGCCCCCTTCCCCGCAACGGCGATGGTGGGGGGAGGGGCCAGCGCTATATCCTCCTCGGAGCGCTAACCATCTCCCTCGGAGTAGCGAAACCTCTCAGGGCACATGGTCACTACCGATCAAGTGTTACACAAATCCACTGGAGGATAAATACGTCTCTTGTGACTTGAAGAGCTTCCCTAAAAGCCCTTCCTCCAGACAAGTTCAACCTCACTCACGACTATCCTCAAATACATATAGTTAAGCTTTCTTCTTCTGAATATGTCTACCACAGCAACAACCACTCAGACCCAGGAGGCTGAGGCCCACCGCACCTTCGCCGCTCAGTTCGAGACCAAGGATCTCGTGGACTTTGATACCAGCAAGGTCTACGGGGACTGGCGCGATGAGTTCCACAAACACGGCTGCGTGCTCATCAAGGGTGTCATCTCGCCTGAGCGGGCCAAATATTACGCCGACAAGCAGATTCAGTGGCTCAAGAACTTTGAGCTCGGCTTTGATGAGAACAACCCTGAGACGTGGACAGAAGACCATCTGCCCATCAGCTTCAAGGGAGGCATGTATTTCGCATATGGCGGTCCGCATGAGAAAATGGCTTGGGAGGCACGCACCGAACCAGGCGTCATCGACATCTTCGAGAAGCTCTGTATGTACACACGGTTCCTTTAATCCGCCACAGTGCCTTGCCCCTCGCAAGCAGTCAGCTTCCAGTGGCTGTCACACTACTCCACCACAGACCACTAACATATCATAGGGGATACAAAGGAGTTAATTTCTTCATTTGATGGCATGAATATTTCAATGCCAAACCGAAAGGACGTGAAATGGTCGCCATGGCCTCACTGCGACCAGAACCCCGAGCGCAAGGGGTGAGTTGACATCTTTCCCGTCCTGGTGCTGCCGCCACTGCTAACCCTGGCAAACACAGCATGCAAGCCGTTCAGGGGCTTCTGAACTACTCCCCAAATGGCCCCAAAGACGGAGGTCTCATGCTGATGAAAGGCTCGGCCCACCTCTTCAACGAGTTCTTTGCTCACAAGCGCGAGTCCAACGACCACGAGGATGCCCCTCCACCGGAGATCAAGTACATGGACCTGTATCTCTTCTCGGAGAAGGACGTCAAGTGGTTCGAGGAGCGCGGCTGCGAGCTCATCAAGGTGAACATGGAGCCGGGTGACTTTGTCCTCTGGGACAGCCGGACAATGCACTATGCGCGCCTGCCTGAGGGCGAGCAGATCCGGAATGTTCAATACATCTGCATGACTCCACGCAGGTTTGCGACCGAGGAGGCTCTGGAGGCCAAGAAGACGTGCTTCGAGACCTACACCGGCACGACTCACTGGCCGCATTGCAACATCAGGCCAGCGGACAATAAGCCCATGAGGAATGGGGAAGTTTGTCCTAAGTACAGGACCGAGCCATTTGAGAAGCCTGAGGTCACGGATACGGTGCTTCGATTGGCGGGCGTCAAGGCTTATTGAAATTTGATCCGCTTCAAGAGAGTAGTACTGGCATGAAATGTACAGCTATACACACACTTTGGTCCCTTGTCTGTGGTATTGATTGGGACCGTTGAGTGCAGCACATTGTTAAATGATACGCAGTTTCCCAAACCTCTCACTCCACGCCTGACCTGAAGAATTCATCGCATGTGAGATTTCAAGTTTGCCTTGACCAGCCAAGGTAATAAAAACCGTTTGAGTTTCTGTGAATCTCCAGAACGTAGGCTTGTGTACCAGCGATCCAATACCATCATCCCAACTTGATTGTAAGACCCCGCAGATAGGGTACAGAGTCATTTGGATAGAACCACATGTTCCCTAATGTTAAACCTGGCCACTGGGCTGTTCCGTATTTCGAATCGAAAATGCTTGGGCCGCAGACCTTGCATTCCCGGCCGGGATATTCAAGTTGTGCAGGTCTGGAGATGCATGATTGCTCCACACGCATGTGTGGCCTGCGATCAATGTCAAATCCCGAGGTCTCTATTCGACTTCGAGACAGTCAGGGATACCCACTCATAGTTGATGCCTGCTTCCGAGGAGCAACTTCGGATCTCCCTACCCTTACTCCCTGCTTAGTGCCCAGACAGCGGCTCCACCTCCCCAGATTCCGGAATCTGGGGGAGCACCCCCGCACGAACTCTGGTGCAGCCCGAGCTATAGAAATCGAGCCGAGCCCCCGGGTCGGTGCAAGCCGTCCGAACGCACTTGGTGAACCGAGGGCATCAGTCGACATCAGCCCAGGTCCAGCAAAGACATGGCACCACCGGCGGGCGTCAGACGGGATTCGACCCATCTTGCTTTCGGAGCCGGGGCAGGAGCCGGAGCCGGAGCCGACATGGACGTATCCAATGATTCTCCTGGTCAAGAGTCCGTCACGGCCGTGGACAGCAACGGTGACAAGGCGGAGAACGCGCCAAAGCGGATACGTCTGAATCTCGCCTGCAATCAGTGTCGCAAACGGAAAGTTCGATGCGATGCGGAGACACCGAAGGTGAGCAAGGTCTCTAATGAGTGACATTTTATCTTTTATGTGTTCTCTCAAGGCGTCGAGACGCTTGCCTCAGGTGTGACGGGCGGCACCTAAATGTCAAAAGCGCTGGAGGCCGGATCGAACAGCACATTGCTCTTGCACTTTATAACAGCAACACCGAAAGTAACTAATACTAAGTTCTCTAGTGTCGAAATTGCTGGCTTCGGGACGAAGATTGTGAGACTACAGACCCACGACATCCCGAGGCAGGACCAGTTGTTGTGCGTAAATGGGCCACCAAAGATGGTCTTCTTCCGGGGCAAAACCCAGCTGCGACCCACCGTAATCAGGCTTATGTGCCCAAGCACATCAGTGCATCGCCTCAAGACCGCCCAAGTAAGCTATTCGTTCAAGTTGTGGAAATTGCAGTGCAAGTCTAGACCAGAATGGGTTGAGTGTCCTCATCTACGTGTCACTCTTTGCAGAGGCTTCTTTGAGCTATGTGGATAACATTACAGCTCCTTGAGATTGGATCGAACCCTCTTTATCAGTCTCAAATACAGATAGAAAGCTAACTCTTTGCCGTCAGATGCTCAGAACCTCCAAAACTCGCCTCAGCATGTTGATTCCACGACGCTCGGCACAAGGCATGAGGCAACTAGCAGATCGCCACATGACTGGAACTCCACACCAAATTTTGGCACGAACAGTACGCCGTCTAACGGCAACGGCGGATCTGGAATGAACCTTTCCGGAGACAGGAACACATCCCAGCCTTCCGACCTGAGGACACAATCATGGGTCTCCAAAGCATATGATGCCGCTGCTCAGGGCCAAGGAGACGACCCGGATCATGCGGCGAATGGTCAACATCCTGATATCGTCATCAATACTGATGATAACTCTGAAAAAGTGAAGGTTAGTCATTATGTTCCCTGGGAAATTGTTCTATAATTGAAAAGCCGCAACCACGACACAATATTCATTAATGCTTCTATAGTATCTTGGTGGAAGCAGCTTGCAGTGTCTGACTGCGTTCTTGGACATGCATCTGCGAAGGAGACGACTCCAGACCATAACACCATGTTTCAGAGAAGGAATGCGATTTGTTGAAGAATTTGACCTTCCTTTGAGAGTCATGATTCCCAACCTACCCGACTCCTCCGGCCGAGACCACATCGAAACTTTCTTCGTGAAAGCCTGGCCATTAATACCCGTCGTCGACCGCGAATTTATTTCTGCAGAATTCGACCGACTACATCGTAAGCAGCTTTTGCATCCAGGGGGCCTCAGCCAAGTCATGAATAAACAGGTTCGTCCGCGGTCTTGCGGTTGATCTCCGCTGTTTTCTTTCACAAAAGGCTGATTTTAATGTGACAGGATGTTCCCTCAATCGTCATTATCTTTTCAATATTAGCAATTGGCGCAGACGAAACCGCTGGCTCTGCCACGGATTTCGGGAACTCTTATCTTGAAGCCGCATACAGTCTTTACGGACACTTGGTCGCTAATCCGTACTTGTCAAGTGTCCAAGCTTTAATATTGCTCGGATTCTCCCTCCGTGGCAAATCCAAGGACGGCCAGTGTTGGCAGCTTACTGGGCAAGCAGTCCGAATAGCACACTCTATAGGGCTCCACCGGCACATATCATCACGTTCAAGGCAAGCAAATGTGCCGGACCAATTCAGCGCGCAACATCTCTCCCTGGAAGCTCGAGTTTGTTCGTCATGCTACGCAATTGAGAGGTTGATGGAGCTGGAGACGGGGCGACCCTCGGCTTTGACCGAACAGGAGATCGATCAGATCAATTTCTCACAACCGCAAAATTCGGACAGCGATTCCGTCACGGGCCCTCTGCATCTTTTTGTACTGTGGGTCTCTCTGGCACGCATCATGGGCCAAATTAGCGAGCATCTTTATCACAGACGCATTTCGGATTCCTGGCAGCTTCTTTATGAGACCGGTCGACTTGATCAGCTGCTTCTCGAGTGGGTCAAAACAGTGCCGGAGGGTATCAAGCCAGGCCACGAGCTCGTTCATCTTGGGCCCGACACCGAGGACGTCGAGTCCGGACACCAACATCAGCATATCGCGGCATTTCTTTCATTACAGTATTATCAGGCGCAAATCACCTTGTTCAGGGCATCGTTAGCCTTCCCAACACAGAAGTACCTGGAAGAGATCAGGACGAGGAACGCAACCAGGCGACTTCCATCTTACCTCCGGCTACTGCAGAGTCAGAATCTCAGCATTGCGGCCGCAAGATCTATGGCACGTCAGGTGCTCGAGATCGCAGATAACGTCGTATCCTCGAAACATCTCTTTGCGCCAACCCAGCCATTTCTTGCTGCGGTTGTTTTGGGGTTGAATATTTTAAAGAATCCAGGCAAGCGGATGATTAGGAGTGATGTGGAACTATTGGTAGGTACGACTGAATACATCGAGATGTTCTATCGAAAGACAGGACAGTCAGCAGAATTCATAAAGGGCTGCGAGAGACTGCGGAACAGCATCTTGGAGGCGGTCGCCACAGAAGGTCAGAGTCCCATCCAGGGGAGAAGGGACAGTCAAGCTGCCGAACAGGGTATACAACCGTTGCCTACTACGAACACGCGGTCGAACGAAGAAGCTCGCGGTTCTGGAGGATTCGACGCCCACATGTCTGGTATTGAGCCACTGATGGTCTCGAGAGAAGGTCCCCCGTTCTTTGAAGCTTACGAAGAGATCACGTTGGAACAGCTGTGGACGTCGATGAGTACTGATTTTCTGATGGGCCAGCCACTCGAGTTCAGTCACCCAGTAGAATAATTAGTGCGATCAACAATTCATTGAAACCAAACACCTCAAGTGAATTTCTTACTTGCGTCTGCAGTACCCCTCTGTCGGCTTCCGTAACTCTATGAACTAGCAAGGGTCAACAAGCTTGAGCTTGTCCATTTCGTCAACCAAGCCCGGCCCTTCTGGTTCTGATGGTCCGTGGCTTTTCCTCGCCTGCCTTTCCAACCAGTCAACCGCCCCTTGATATTCACAGTTAAACCTCATAAACTCAGCAGGGTCCAGAGTTACTTCCCTTCCCGCCGTGCCTGGCCGTGCCTGCTCCCTGCTATATGCCTGGATCAAGCTGGCTCTCTCGTACCTCGCCTTGAATACCTTCCCCAAAACCTTCTCCACCTGATCCTTCGATACCGGCCGCTGGTCGAGGTCAGACAGGAAGGCTTGAAGAGCCTCAGCATCTTCGATCGCCTGGCTGGCACCCTGTCCCTGAGTGGGCAGCATCGCATGTGCTGCATCACCGATGAGTATAACTCGACCCTTGTTCCAAATCGGCAAGGGGTCGATGTCACGGAGCTGCCACAACCCGATCTCATCGTCCTCTGCTTGTTCAAAGATGGCACGAAGCCAGGAAGGGAAATCGGCAAACGCGGCCAGAAGCTCTGGCTTGGAGCCTGGCCGCGTCCACGACTCGTCGGCGGGGTCCTCTGCAGTCTCGTCTGGCACCAAGGCGACGATACCGAGCAGTTTCCCGCTCCTGCCAGGGCCCATGATGACACGCTTGTCCTTTCCGACGAGCATTGTCGTTGCCGCTGGATCTTCCATCTTAAGAATCCCTTCTGGTATCTGCTCAATTGGAAGCTTTGCGGCTGGTATGAGCATCCGGTACGCGGAGAGTCCGGTAGGCTGGGCGGTCCTCTCCTCGCCAACCACGACATCCCTGATGACTGACTTGATACCATCAGCGCCAATGATGAGGTCCGCTTTCAGATTTTTACCACCTTTCAGAGACACAGTCCCTTCATCCGCATCACAATCCACTACCTCGGCCGCAGTCTTGATTAAAACGCCAGGCTTCCTCTCCCAGTCACCCTCAGTCGTAGTCGCCGCCTCTCTCAAGGCCGCGTGCAAATCTTGCCGATGGTACAGCATCCGGTCCGCGCCAAACGTGCTAGTGTTCAGAGGAATCTCCCGGACCAGCGTGCCCTCCGTGTTAAACATGCGAAAAGCCCTGTCGGCTTGGGGCTCTGCGACCCGTTGCAGAATGGGATCAAGACCCCATTTCGTCACGATCTTGGACGCATTTGGCTGAAGGGAGATCAGAGCACCTGTCTCTCTGAGCATGCGAGAACGCTCTAGCACCGTGATCGGGCGCCCGGGAGCACGTAATGCGATGGCCTAATCGGCTTTGTTAGAATTTTACACTGTACAAGATTGTCACTCTGAATCTACTAACAGTAGCGAGTCCTGCTATGCCGCCACCAACAATGATGATGCGAAAATCATCGCCGGATTTCGTGGCAGCCATGGCAGTATTGAAATTTGGTAGAAGGGGGTTGGGATAGTTTGGACAGGTATCACGAGACGTGCATGTGACCGACGGTGTGCTCCCAAGACCTGGGGCTTGGATATTACAAACACGTTCTGAACGCATTGGTTATTATTCAGGCATCGCCGATTGGTTTCCCCCGTTCCATGCTGGGCCCGGTTCGTGGGCCCGGAGCTCAACCGGATACTCCAAACTTACCCCTGAAATGCTCCGAGGGACAAGAAGCGCGCTCCGAACCGAACCGAGCCGGGACCTCCAAGCAGGTCCGGACGGCTTTGACGTGATGATCCAGTGCAGTCTCACTACCAAGAGCACCACAAGTAGACCTCGGGCTAGTTTATTATTTTGCCATCCAAGATGTTGTTAAAATTGTGGTCCACTACATCGTGCAATGCCCAGGTGCTCGGCATAATTGGCATAAGCAAGATTCAACCCACCTAGCATCTTTGAGAATACACTATCGCGAAATCCAATATTCACCAAGAGTTTTATTCACACAACACAATGGTCATCAACTCCACCACAGTCTCTGAGCCCACCACTCGGGACCAGCCTACTGGTGAAAATGGCCTCAAGAACGGCAACACAGAGCACGGCGGCTATCGCATGAAGGTCGACGGCAGCGATCCCGTTTTCGGCGATTGGCGCGACGACCTCGTGCGTGACGGCTACGCAGTCGTCAAGGGGGCCGTGCCGCCCTCGCGGGCGCTCGAGTACGCCGACAAGATGTACTCGCTCGTCGAGTCGTTCGGGCTCGGGTATGACCGCAACGACCCTTCCACCGTCCACCCGGACAAGCTGCCTGTCATCAACGAGAAGGGTATGCTCCTCCCTTATGGCGCTTGCCATGAGAGCTTTGTTTGGGACATCAGGAGTGAGGAGGGGGTGCTCAGCACCTTCGAGAAGGTCTACGGGACGGAGGACTTGCTCGTGTCTTTTGACACGATTAATTATGGGTTCCACAACCGCAAGAACCTTCCGTCCAACAGCCCCTGGCCTCACCAGGATCAAGACCCTGAGATTCCTGGGTTCAGATGTCTCCAGGGTCTGGTCAACCTGCTGCCCAACGGGCCCAACGACGGAGGCCTGATTGTATGCAAGGGCGCGCACTTGCTTAGTGAGGAGTACCACGACCATTTCCGTGGGAAAGAGGACCGCATCCCGCAGTGGACGAATGAGTGGTACGGTCTCAAGGACGAGGGCATGCAGTGGCTGAAGGGCCGTGGCTGCGAATGGGTCAAGCTGGAAGCGGAGCCGGGCGACCTGCTCCTCTGTAAGTGCTTTACATCCAAACTGGCCAAACTCTTTTCCCATTATCTACTTTAGCTAACGAATATTTCCGTAGGGGACTCTCGTGCTCCCCACTACAATGTTCCGGCTACCGGAAATCAGGACAGGCTCGCCATATACACCTGCTATATGCCTGTTGCAGACGCCAGCCAGGACGATCTGATCAGGAAGAAGGATGCCTGGGACAGGAAGGTGGGCACGACTCACTGGCCGAATGCCCAGGTCTTGGGAACAAACAAGGCCACGCGCAATGGAAAGCCAGATAGTGTGCAAAGGGAGAGGCCGCTTCATGAGCCCGTGTTGAGCGAGAGGGCTTTCAAGCTTACTGGAATACCGTACATCAAGGCTTGAGGACCCGAGATCGCTATTGTTATGTATTCCTATATTAGTTTTGACGAGAATGTCACTCGCTGTTCGGACTGTGTCCAAAAAAGCCACGAGGGTTACGGTTCCCGCAAGCTTCAGCTGAGAAGCGAACTGTCATTTGAATCTACCTAAATGGTTGAATATCAATGAGTATCATTGATACTTGATGGGCTCTAAAGCTAAGAATGGCTTCAGTTGATGACTGTAAAGTGCACAGGTGGGATCGCATCTCCCATCCGTGTGGCTTGGGAGCTGAGTCGTCTTGGTGGTCCTTCGGCTCGTCGCCACTATTTTTGGCGAGTTCAGTAGTCTCCGAGAAGGCAGTTGGGTGGCTTCGGTTCGGTTTTCTGCCCCGGATCTCCCCCGCAAATGCCACCCACCCGACCCCAGATTCCATCCCCACACTTGCCAAGTAGCACCCCAGACTGGCGGGATTTAGCCCCAAGAACTGAGTCCAACAAAGGGGCACGCGGACAGCTGAAACCAGGGGGGTGGTAGATATGGGACCCGTTCCGAACGAGACCAGCACAGTAATCGAAGGCCCGGTAATGGCTCAAGCCATCAGGGATGAAGCCGGCCCCAGCGTCGAACCGACGACACCTTTCCGGCTCGTCGCTGCAACATCAAATGCTGGGTGTTCGGTTGGTCGTTGCAATGAAAGTCACCTTGTCCTCCTTGGCCCCTTCTCCGGGATCAAGACACAGACGAACCGAAAGGAGATGATTGCATAAGAACAGCGACGTCCACGTCGTATTGACACTTTGATCGTGCCCATGAAGCTGTCATCAGCTCACAGCAGCGACTCTACCACCTTTCCTAACATATCCCGAAAAGCCACCCGTGGCGGAGTTCCATAATGGGTGAAGACAAGTCAACTATACTGGTATGCAACTCTTCACTACGTCTTTATTCCTCTCCAGCGCGTCGAGTTGTGCTGGGTCTCCGCCGTTCACCTGGATAACACGTAACACGGGCCATGATCCAAAGTTTGCTGACTATTCGCGTACAAGCATGTCGAGTCGCGGGATGAGATCGACATTGCTAAAGCCGCGACCTTAGCAGACCAGCCCGAAGACTTTCATGGCGATGTCGGCCTGGCTGGTCCAGGAGACACAGTCTACCTGATTCCCACACCTAGTCCAGATCCTCGAGGTAAGATGGATACATGACCTGCTGTCTTGACTTCAGGATCTATTCTCGCTCCTATTTACTTACCATGTGACATTGACAGATCCTCTCAACCTGCCTGTGCTTCGAAAATGGGTCAGTCCTTCCCCAAGCCTATTGTACACGTCTCGGTGGTTAATGTGGAGGCATGTAGTTTCTCCTGACCTTCGTGGCGATATATGCAACCGTCGGGTTGACAATGGTCAGCGGTCTGGTAAGTTCGACGTCCCGCCCACAGGCGTTTTTATTCTACTATGCGTGAGCCAAAATGCTGACAAGTGGTCATAGGGAGGAGTCCTTGGTACTTTCATACCAATATACGTGGCAGAAGGACGTACCGAGGCTGAGATCACCTGTAAGTGTCTTTCTGAAAAGTTCATGTTTTCAATGGCTGACATTTTTGGCGACTAACAGGGCTTATGACCTTCCCAACCCTCTTCATGGGGATTGGAAACCTGATTGGGATGCCCCTCGCCCTGGCTATCGGCCGCCGCCCCGTCTTCTTGGCCTCTACTCTTATCCTCGTCCTTTCCGGCGGTCTCTGCGCAGGCCAGCAATCCTACACATGGCATCTCGCGGCCCGCTGCATCATGGGTCTTGCAGCAGGGCAGTCCGAAGCCCTGTGTCCCCTCATGGTGCAAGAGACATTCTTTCTTCACGAGCGTGGCCGGACACAGATGTACTTCACTGCCATTAGCAACATCTTGACCAGCGTGTTGACGCTGCTCACGTCGTACATCGCGGCGTCTATCGGCGTGAGTGGTTGGTACGGCCTGGGCACCGGGCTTGCTGGGTTTGTGTTTATCTGCAGCATCTTCTTCGTCCCGGAGACCAAATACGACCGGCCGATCGCGGCATACCAGGGCAAAGGCTCGACTGTAAGCCAGTTCGCCGGCCAGACGGGTGGTGGGCGGTCTGAGAGCGACGACGCAAGTCCTGTTGGGACGAGCTACCTCGTGCGGCGCATCTCGACGACCGACCCGCGGGAGCTGGACACGGTCAACTACAAGCCGCGGACGCTGGCGTCGGACATGCGCCTGTTCGTGAACAAGCCAGACTGGGAGGAAGGTCTTCGGACGTGGCGTCGGATGTTCACCGTCATGCTATTCCCGGACATCCTCTGGGCTTTTGTAAGTGTTGTGGCGGCTTGAAAGCTGTACGATTGGGGGAGCCCTGACTGACCATCATGCAGCTTCTCAATGGCCTCACCATCGGCGTGAACATATCGCTGGGCACAACATATGGTTCCATTCTCGCGGCCCCTCCCTACTCGTGGGCCTCAAAGTACATCTCCTTCGCGATGGCTGGGCAAATCGTCGTGTCATTCGTCGCGCTGCCGCTACTGGGCGCCGGCTCGGACCACCTCGTTCGCTACCTCTCCAAGCGGAACGGAGGCATCCACCGGCCAGAGTACCGCCTCGTGCCTCTAGTGTTCCCTGTAATTGTGGGCGTCCTGTCTGCTATCTTGTACGGGCAGGCGGCGGCGCACCCGGACCGGCTGCACTGGTTCGCGATCGTGTTCGCCGTCAATGCGTACTACTTTGCCTTTGTGGGGGCGAACCAGTGCGGTATCGTGTACTCGCTCGACTCCTACCCGACGAGGTCAGGCCCTGCATTGGTTGTCATCTGTGCGATGCGTGGCATCTTGAGCTTTGGGACGTCGTACGGCGTCACGCCCTTCATCAAGCAAAGGGGATACGATGGGGCTTATCTGATCTACGGTATCTTGACTGGGGTGCTGGGGGCCATGGGCATCGTGATATACTTCCTGAGCGGGCGGATCCGGGCTTTCTGCTCGCGGTGGGCGGTACCGACAAGTGAGACGAAGCCGACGTACTCATGATTGATGATGGGATACTATGTAGGCTGGTTCGTATTACAGTCAGTACCTGCAAGTGGGATGTGTGTGCCTTGTTACCTGTAGCTTTCAATGTACCATTTGTTGTATAAATCGACTTGGGAAGGTGCTCGGTGGAGGTCAGGTGGTCCTTGCCGGCTCCTTGCTGCCTGACAAGTTCAAAAACTTTTGACTGTTTTGTGTGTTGCGGTTTCCTTTTCCACCTGCCCGCCTGACTTCCCACCTCTGAGCGCGTCCCACATATCGACCATCTTGGTCGCCTTCCATCCCGTCCCACATCTCGTCGCCCATCTCATCTCCCCTTGGCATCGCGTCAGTTGACCGATGCTACCTGCCTGCTGTTGATCCTTGGCTGCGTCAAGCCATTCCCACTAAACGGTAAGGTGTCCTACAGGAGGTCATCCCAATACCGGTACACGGTGTCCCATAGGACGCATCCCAAGGAAAATCATCATACTAAGCCATACCCCACAGAAGGGTATCCCACAGGACACCATCCCACAGGACATCACCCCACAACACATCATCCCACAGGAGCGCATCCCACAAGAGATCATCCTACCTGAAGCTATCCCACTATCACCAAACGCCATGGCTGATCACCCAGTCAACGACGACCCCGCTGCTGCCCAGCAAGGCTTTGATGACGCTAATGTCATGGAGCACCCGTCCTTGTCTTCTGGTGTGATCGATCAGCTCCCCCGCAGCTCGTCTGTTTTGCAGCTCGAGGCCGATGTCCAGGTTGGTGTTCGCCTGCTTGAGGACCTCAAGGCAGCCCTGAACGCCTACGGAGCTGGAAATCCTCAAGCAGCCCAGTGGCTCCAGGACATTCAGCAGATGGAGGAGAAGGCAACACCAGCTCGCACCGTTGTCGGTGTTGTGTAAGTGAACCGTCATCCATCTACTACAGTGAACAGTACTTACGCCAACAATACAGTGGTGTTACCGGTGCGGGAAAGAGCAGCGTCATCAATGCGGTCCTTGACGAGGAGAGACTGGTGCCCACCAGCGGAATCGGAGCGTGCACTGCTTCAGCCACCGAGATCTCGTACAACCACTCAGACGACCCAAACGAGCTGTACCGCGCCGAGGTCGAGTTCATCAGCGCAGATGAGTGGTCCCGAGAGCTCAAGGCCCTCCTGGAAGATCTCCTCGACGGCAATGGAAACATTTCTCACGACTGCAACAATATGGACTCCCCAGCTGGGCTGGCATACAGCAAGATCAAGGCTGTCTTTCCACACATGACAAAGGAGCAAATCGTCCGACACGCGAGCGACCCAGCTGCAATGGCTCAAGAGCCCTTGATCTGCGCAGTTTTGGGCAGTGTCAGACTGCTGCGTGCCACTTCTGCCTCGGGCCTTTATGATGACTTGCAGCAATACATTGACAGCAAGGAGAAGACAAGCTCCCAGATGGAGTACTGGCCTCTCATCAAGGTAGTACGAATCTATTGCAAGGCTCCTGCTCTTTCTACGGGCCTTGTCCTTGTCGATCTCCCCGGCATGGAGGACATCAATGCTGCCAGGGCTGCCGTTGCCGACAATTACATCAAGGTGTGCACCGGTCTATGGATCACCGCTGATATTCAAAGAGCCAACGACAATCAGGCTGCACAAAAATTACTTGGCGACAGCTTGAAGAGGCAACTGAGATACGACGGAGCCCTTTCTGCGGTCACTTTCATCTGTACGAAGGCAGATGATATCCTGGAATCAGAAGTCGTGGACAGGCTCAAAATCAAGGATGAAGTTGCAGGTTACGAAAAACAGATTGAGTTTCTGGGTCGCAAACGCGACGAGCTGAATGTACAGATCAAAGACCTGAAGAAACAGAAGGATGACTTCGAGGAACAGCTTGAGGATTTGGAGACGAGCTCTGATCGGTGGATGAAACTCCTAGACGAGCTGGAGGCTGGTGAGCCTGTGTACCGACCTTCCGAGATCAGCAAGAAGCGAAAGCGCAAGGCTACCCCAGGCCGAGGACGCAAGACGCGAGGCTCTGCCAATGACCACTCCGACTCTGACGACATTTACGGTTCCGATGATGCTGGCGACGGAGACAATGGTCAAACCTCTCAGGGTCAGAAGACACCATTGACGAAGGCCGAAATCGAGGGCGAGCTGGAGAAGCTCAAGGCCCAGGAGAAGGAGGCCTACAAATCCACGAGGAGCTTTGACAAGGAAGTCGCAAAGACCGAAGAGAAACTGGCTGCAGTCAATGATGAAGAGGCGTCGGTGCGTGCTGAAAAGAGGTCGCTCTGCATCCGCAGAAGGAGCGAGAACGTGAAGGATTCCATCAAGCGAGGCTTTTCAATGGGCATCAAAGAGTAAGTGTTGCCTCCTTTTGTCGTCTCTCGTCATTGTTTGGATCTGCTGACTGGTTTCAAAACATTTAGACTCGACGAAGAACGTGCCATCGAGGATGACGAGGCCAATTTCGACCCGGGCAATGAGATCCGAGACTATGGGAAAGTCGCGCGAAGTCTGCCAGTTTTCTGCATCTCGGCACGCGCCTACCAGAAACTGGCCGGAAGATTCGAGAAGGATGCAGTTCAGATCGTTGGTTTCACGCTCCCGGACGAGACAGATATCCCCCAGTTACAAGAGCACGCCAAGGGTCTGACAGAGAATGGCCGTAAGAGCACTTCCCGGATCTTCCTGAACGAGTTGAGACAGCTTTTGAACTCCATGAAGGTCTGGGCTGCTGGAAGTGTCCGCACCGCTGTGGGCGGGGAGGGACAGGACGTTGACGAGGACACCCTGCGTGCTTGCTTGACGCGACTTGACGATGTGAGTGCTGAGGCTTTGCTTCGTTATTTATATACTCATACTAATCTCTTGGTCCAGGCCCTCCGTCAGGCCTCAGTGGACTGTCACGCTTCCATGAAACAAAACCTGGGAGAGCAGCTCTACGAGACTTTTGATCGCCTGATTCCAATCGCTTCTAACAGAGCATGGGGTGCGCCTCGATCTCAAGGCGGACTGTACTGGGCCACATACAAAGCCACCTGCAGTCGCGATGGTTCCTGGGCCGGAAAGCTTGGATCGAAAGACTTCAACGCAGAGCTTTTTGAGCCTCTCATGATGCAGTTGACTGGAAGCTGGGAGAGAACCTTCCATCAACAGATTCCTCGAGCTTTGAGAAAGTTCATCGACACATGCAGGACGATCCTTCAGGACTTCCACAACGACGTGGCTACCAATGTAGCGGGTGCTGCTGCGAATCCTGAGGGGCTCAACATGTTGGCCCAGCAAAAGCAGGTCCATCAAATAATGCTGAATGGGAATCTCACCAGCATTAATGCGGAAATCATGAAGAGCCAGCGAGAAGCGAACCGGGGATTCACTCCGGTCATTCAAGAAGCTATGCAGCCCGCATACGATGCCTGCGCGGGAGAGCGAGGTGAGTCCTCTACTGATGCAAACCCTCCAGTACCATCCTATCACATCATTTTTCCAATGCAAGCTGGATGTCTTGCTAATGAACATGTCAATGACAGGCGCCGGCACTACCGTCCGCATGAAAGCCACCATGGAGTCTCACGTGGACACCTCCCGCACCACCATGTTCAGACAGGCATGCGACGCTGTCAAGGGACAACTGGATAAGATGTGCGCAGATATTGAGCAACAAATGACGGTCTCCATGGGAAATCTGTCCACCAAGCTTCAGCGAGATTACCTCTCCACCCTTGTCGGCGGAGGCGCCGAGATCCCCTTGGCTGAGAAAATGCTGCACGACCAGGTGCGACCCATCCTCGAGGACGCCGATTCTCGGTTCGCGCAGTCCTGCTTCCCGGCGAGTGGCGAAGTTCCTGCAGCTGTGGGCTCGGAGCAGTAGAATGAAGACCTTATTGCTCGGCAGCTGGAGGACGTGTCTGAGTCGGACATGCAGCCAGGTATGAGGCCGGACCCGCTTTGAAGATGAGGCCGGCTTCCCAATGGGTCATGGAGGTTTGAGTGTATGAGGGTATGATTTCTGAGGTTTTTGGACGATGCGCCTTGGATCCTTGCAACAGCAAGCTGATCCAAATAGTTAAGGGCCTCATAAAACGAGAGCGTTTAAAAGTTCAGGCGATATCAAGAGGCTAATGGCTGTATGAGCCGACGAGGTAGTGCTTTTCAATTAGCTTCAGTCTTTCCTCACTGAAAGTCACATCACAATGGAAAATGTCTCAGAAAACCTGCATCCAGGGTATCCCAAATGAGACCATCGCTACAAAGGTATGTAGGAAAATGATTGAATTATCCTATAAAGGTTTCCCCCCCCGGAAGGAACTGGTTTACTACAGGACATTGTCCTGTAGCAAGGTTATCCCATGACAGGTTATCTCATGGTAGGTTATCCCATGGCTGGTCATTCCATGGCTGATTATCCTATGACAGGTTATCTCATGGCAGATTATCCCATGGCAGGTTATCCTATGGTAGGTTATTCCATGGCTGATTATCTTATGACAGGTTATCTTATGGCAGGTTATCCCATAGTAGGTTATCCTATGGTAGGTTATCCTATGGTAGGTTATCTTATGGTAGGTTATCCCATGGCTGATTATCCTATGACAGGTTATCTTATACCTTATAGTTAGCTACTTAATAGTGCATAGTCTTATTATTAGCTGCCCTATGTAGATTATCTTATTATAGATTAATCTGTAATGAATAGGTATGATTTGAGCATCAAGGTTTCTCCTATGTTGTCAGGTACCTAGGTAGGTCTGACTATCTGCAATCATAGTCTTGGGTAGGTGTATTAAAACCCGGGTTGCTGATTGCGTTGACCTTTCTTCACGGTAAATTAATCTCATACAGATATGTGTTTAGAGCCAAGTTCAGCAGATGAATGCTCACCAGTCATTCAGGTGTGGCTGTGGCATTTGAATATTTTATTCGCGCTCATCCGAACAGTTGATGTGAGACGAAACTAACTTGAACGACTAACCTAACGCTCGGCCCAGGCATGTGAAGACTCAAGTCTCTGTGGCTTATAACGATTGTGAAACACGGCTCAACGTGTCAAGGACCTAATCATTCGACGATTGGCCTTGGATCATTTCGACCGAACCTGAGCCTCTTGGCGCCCACACCCTCATTCGTGTAAAACCAATTGAGCTGTCTCCGTAATGTAGGCAACGGTCTGGAATTCTACCTGGGTATTGCACAACCGTGCCCAAGGCTCACACTAAGCCCGCATGTCTATCCCAACCGCTTTACCGAGGTCAGGCTGCGCACGCTATAATTAGCATGTTCGTTGTATGTGTGCGGGACCTGCTACCGCGGCGTTCTTCAATAGTTGCCATGCCCCTTGCATCTTATCATCTTTGAAGCGGAATTGTGAACGCTTTTCGAGTGGTTTGAGAGCACAAACACGGGAGATGCAGCGTGTTGGGCGGTCGCATCTATCTAGGTCCTGATGTACCATCTGCTTGCCCAAAATGCCTCCGCCAAAGAGTGTGAGAGTCATATGGATCATAGTCGCAATATTTGCCACATTCTTTATGATTTCGTATCTTTACACGGGTGAAGACCAACCCTACACCTTGGAAAAGGTAGATCTCTGGCAACCTTCAACGGGAACACGCCCTCAACACCACGTTTTGCAAGATGCCCACCAATTACAGTCTGCGGATGCGTTCCTATCACATTTCAAGGCAGTGATAGAGCTGCCGGGCTACACAATACAGAGGACCAAGCGGAGCTGTCATTTGAAACACGGCGAGAAGGTGAATTTCCAATGGGAGGAGAACGGCCCGGGCAAAGGCTGGATCAGTCGGCACGCTCCAAATTCAGAAGTCGAGAACCGCAGGCGCGAGTGGCAGTCTTTCGTCGGCAGCGGCATGATCCCGTACGCAAAGGTGAGAGGCAGGTTCTCTGGGCGCGGCCTCGTGGTCGTGGCCGGTAACCAAGACACACTCAAAGGAGTAGAGGTCATTCTGAGATCCCTCATCCGGCTGGGGTCAAGTATTGCCGTTGAGTTGCACTACTGGGATGACGAAGTGACTGAGAAGGACAAAAAAGGTCTGCGGAATTTGTACCCCAGAATGAGCTTCAACGACCTATCAGGGACACACAACATTGTTCAAACCAAGAAAGATGGCGCGTACATCAACTACCACCTCAAAACGGCCGCGCTTGTCAACTCACGTTTTGCCGAGCCTATTCTTCTCGATTCGGACAACATCCCAGTCATCGATCCAGCTCTTTTATACGCGTCCCAGACGTATCGTGAGTTTGGGACAGTTTTCTGGCCGGATATAGCCCGAACAAGGCCGCAGAACCCAGCTTGGGCCATCTTCAACACCCCCGTAAGCAATAACCCAATCCTGCCTTTGAAAACGCTTAAGTTATCTTGAAATGCTGTAGCCAAATACTCAGGGTCAAGAGATACTCTCCCAGCCAAGTTTTCGCTGAATATCAAAAGACTAACCTAACACATTTCAGTGCCGCATGGACGAATACGAGCAAGAGAGCGGACAGCTCCTAGTTGACAAGACTCGTTTCTTTTATCATCTCCAGCTGGCCTCTTGGCTCAACAACGAACACGGCGCCTACTACGGCGAGTTCCTCCTCGGAGACAAGGACACGTTCAGGTTCGCCTGGCACGCGCTCAAAACGAAGTACGGGAAGCCCAGGAGGTGGCTCACGAGCATTGGCACGGTGAACGATGGCTTCTACTGCGGCCACTCGTTCGCGCAGTACCACCCAGACGACGGCGACGGCCGCGTCGCGTTCATTCATGGCGGGCTGGTCAAGACCGTCCACCCGGAGGTGATGAAATGGAACCGGGAAAAAGGTGGCTACTTTCGGGATTACAAGCGCGCACTCTCAGACAAGGATGCGGCGGTGAGTGTGGATGTGGGCATTAAATTTGACGGGGCTCTGTACAAGCCCGACCACGGTCCTGACTTCCATGCTGCCATGTGCACAGATATGTTTGACATTGAACCGAGGAATCTGGATGACATTCTCCCCGGCTTTGAGCAGGTATTTGAGGAGATAGGGGGTTACTGGCCATTGGAAAGTCCTCAAACTTGAGGCTTCCGTCACGAATTGTCCAAAGACTGAAATCTGATTATTGCCCAAGAGTCTGAACAGTGAAGACTATCTAAGCTTTTCCTGGAGGCATGAGGAACCCGTGTCGGAAATGCCCGTCAAGACTCTTCTTCTGCATTCCTCCGAGTCGTGCTGTTGTCTCGCATTGCCTCTGCTATCCTACCGTCTTCATCCACAGCAAAGACAGTGTAGTAGTCTCGATTAGTGACGACAACCAAGAAGTCGTCATCGCCCATAATTGCCACCACCCTCCCACCTTGATGGACTGACAGACTGTTGCGAAAGCAATCATTGATGGGATATAAGTGTGGTCCAGATTTCGGTCGATCGGACCATTGTAGGCAGTTCCCAACGTGAGGTCCTTTCCAATTGCAGTGATCGCCAAATAATGACAATACGTAGCGCAAACCGATGACAGCGGAACTAAGTTCTGGCATCACAGAAGATATGTCTGGAGCGCGGACAATATCATACTCTGTTTTTGCTTGTTTTGATGCTTCAATCGCAGTTTGGAGCAACTGGGTAGAAAGCACATTGGTGTCAAGAACTTTTGGCGATATAACAGACGTCACCACACTTCGAACGGCCTTTTCAAACCCTGGATCCTTGAATGTATCATCCGGAACTGATTGAAGTTCGGGGTGGTCCGGAAGTTGCCCTAATGCTAAAAGGGGGCATGGTCGCAGCCTTGAATCTGAGGGGTCGGAATGCCGGAGTATCAACTGATTATTCCAGACAAAAGAGATGTCACGATCAGTATCTCGCGGTACTTGAAAACTCGAAGCCCCGAATGATGTGCTCATGGTGTTAAACGTGACGCCGCTGACGCGGATAACATCATCAGTTGGATTCTCCTGGGTCAGCAGTTGGTAGGTTCCGTGTCCATCAACTTTCTCAGCGCCAAATATTATATAGTGGCGTCTTTCAGGTGGAACGCTGTAGGTGAAGGTTCGATAACAGTGTTTGTTCCTGACTTCGTATACCCAGAGCAGAAGAGATTCGTCGGACTCGAGGCTTCTGTCGTCGAATGTTGCCATAAAGAATACTTCTTCGTCCCTAGGATGGAACATGACTCTCGAATGCTGTATCTCGAATGCTGACAAAGGCGCTCTAGGAATCTGTTCGGGCTTTGCGGGTCCTCGATAGTCGCTTTCATCTTGTGGCATGGTCGTATCGATGTTGGCCAAGCCATGACCAAATGACCAAAGCAGCAACTCGCCACTGTGAGTGGCAATGACGATTGAGCGATACCTCGTAAAGCATCTGTATGGTGGGTTTTGAAGAGTAACGCGATCAACGGCATGAGAAACCAGGTCCCATGCGTACCTAAGACTATTGTTAGCAGGATATGGGACTATTGACATAATTGAGACATACAAAATTCGCTCCCCAACAGCCCTGGCAACCACAAGATCTCGTCCAAGTGCCCAAAGTGCCAGCTTGATTCCCCGGGTCCGCAACGAGGGCAGAGAAAGATCCAACCGCCTATGTGCGTAAAAATCATGGACAATTATTGAATGATTCCATTCGCCAGATTTTGGCGCCAATTGCCAAGCAAGGCGGCCATCATTGTAGAGAAATCTGCTCACGGTATGGCCCAAGATGTCGCGTGAAGCGGTAGAGAAGGCTGGAACAAAATTATGCGGTGTTGCGGGTTGGTGGGGGATTCCCATCCGAGCCAGCTTATATTCCTGCGGCCGAAGGTGGAGAGATGCAGAGCAAGTAAGATCCTCCAATCTTCGGCCTCGCTGTAGACCCTGGATACGATCCACGGGGAAAAGGTCATTTGACTTCTTGATAAATCCGCACGTGAACCTGATATGCGGCAGAACGTTTAGCAGACCATCTTCAGAAAGGGGGGAGGTGGTTCACTTGCCTGGATCGAAATCTCCCGGTATCTCTCAAGTGTCGTCTCCTGATGGCTTGGTGAAGTAGCTTCGGACTGCCACAAACCCCGTCTAAAAGAGCCGGGAGCCATGTCTTGAGTAGATAGTCGGACATCCGCTCAGATTCCAGAAGTAGACATCTCCATTTGCGGCAGACGTTGGTGCAGTAGTAAATATCTGTAATGTCGAGCAGCTCGACGATCTGAAGCTGGATCTCGTGTGGCATCTGGGCCCCGGAGCCCTTGGACGCGCCACAGAGGACATCCAATCTGCGCTCCAAACGGTTCAAAGCGGTTTTAACGCATGACAGTTCGTCATCAGCCAGCCGTTCAGCGATACCACAAATGATTTGCTCCCTGGTGTCGGAGCTGGCGAGGTCGAAAGCTCGAAGGAAGTTAGCTGCCATCATGAAGTTGCGCTGTGGTGAATAAAGGTAGCAGGTGGGAGGTAAGTGTTTGATAATTCAAAACATGATCGATAGGCAATATTTGTATGTGGTGTGGTGTGTTGCAAGCCGGATCTTGCTAGATTGATCTTAGTGCTTCAGCCGGTTGTACAGAGCTTGGGGTCCGGTGATCTTCAGTTTGAGACAGTGTAGTCAGTGGACCACAGCAATAGGCCTGGGTACGTACCTGGGCCTCGGTATCCCTGGGGCCTTATCTAATCAGCACAACTCCGAGCTCCGGCCTTTGGAGCCATGACACAATAAGGCGACATGTCGGATCCCCTAGACTCTCTCTTCTTCTTTTACTACCTAGGTACACAGCAAACTATCAACACACACCATGGCTGGCGCCACGAAGAGCGGTGGTATACAGCCGCTTCCCCCTACTAGCAAGACGAGCGAGAGCACAAATCCCCTGCTCCAACCATCCCCATCCTCCACCGAGGACGACGCCTCCTCCGTCCTCAGCAGCCCGGCCTCCTCCTACCGCTCCGACTCACCAAGTCCCTCCTTCAGACGTAGGCACCGCGCTGCCCTCATCACGAAACGGAATGTCTCCTTCATCGGGGCCATATTGGCTGCCCTTTGCGCTGGCTCCATAACAGCTTTCTCGCTGTACGGCCATCTCTTCCAGGAGCGCCTGCACTACACCCAATACCAAGTCAATGGAATATCCATCGTTGCATCGTTCGCGCTCTACATCCTGGTCCCATTCTTCGGCTACACATGCGACCGTGTTGGGCCTGCGCCGCTGGCCGGCTTGTCTGCCGTGCTGTTCGGTGTTGGCTACGGCCTGGCGGCCGTACTCTACAAACAGGGCGAGGCAGCTGGGTCAAAGCCGGGGAAGCTCTCCTACGCCCTGATGACCGTTGCTTTCGTCTGCATTGGAATGGGCTCTTGCGCCCTCTATATTAGTTCGGTCACCACGTGTGCCAAGAACTTCGGAAAGGGCAAGCATCGTGGGCTAGCGCTGGCGATGCCGATCACAGCTGTTGGGCTGAGCGGCATGTGGCAGAGTCAAGTCGGCAGCCGCCTGCTGTATGAGCGCAATCCTGACGGAAGCAAGGGAGATGTGGATGTCGTCTCCTTCTTCATCTTCCTTGCGATCTTGCTCTTTGTGGTGGGCACGATCGGGTCTTTCACCATGAAGGTTATTGATGAGCAGGATCTCATTGACGAAGCTGTGGAGGAACTCGAGAGGAGTGGCCTCCTCGACGGCAGCGCATTGTTCACGCCAGGCCGCACGTCTGCTGGTGGCTATGGCACGATTGAAAGGTCCAACCCGCTGGAGGACGAGGAAGACGCCCGCCTGTTGGATCCAGCCAAGGATCTCGAGGATGATGCAAGGTTCAAGAAAAACTGGGTTCTCAATGCTGAGACCCGACGATTCCTGAACGATCACACTATGTGGTTCCTCGCGGCTGGATTCTTCTGTACGATCGGGCCCGGTGAGGCTTTCATCAACAACATGGGTACCGTCATCAAGACTCTTTATCCGCCCACTGCCATTCTTATCGGCTCATCGACATCAGCCGCGACACATGTTTCCATCATTTGTGCGACAAGCACGGTTGTTCGTCTCCTGGTTGGTGCCCTGACAGATCTCGTGGCGCCCACGCCAGTATCACAATACGTGCAGATTCCTTCGTCCCAGCCTCCTCGCACGATACTACACCGGATGAAGTTCTCTATTTCCCGCGTCACATTCCTACTCTTCTTTGCACTTCTCATGTCCATAGGCTTGGCCGTGCTAGCCTCGGGCGCGATACAGAATCACGGTGAGCGATTTTGGATCGTGTCCAGCCTCATCGGGGCCGGGTATGGAGCGCTCTTCAGCATTACTCCGATTATCGTGACGATAATCTGGGGTGTCGAGAACTTTGGTACGAACTGGGGCATCGTGGCGACTTTCCCAGCGTTAGGGAACACGCTCTGGGGGCTAGTCTACTCGGCTGTCTATCAAGCTGGCGCAGAAAAGAGCCCAAACCCACCAGAGGCAGGGAATGGCGACCTCTTCTGCTACGGGACGCAGTGTTATGCCACTGCTTACTGGGCGATGGCAGTCAGTGTTTGGATTTCTTGCCTACTAGTGCTCTGGGCCTGGAAGGGAAAGAATGGATGGTCCCAGCGAGGTATTGTGATTTGATTTCAAATTGGTTAAGAACTCATTTACATTCGTTGCATTTCCTTATCCACAGTTTTGTCTCAACGATCAGCTCAGAATTATTTCCTCTTGTCGAACATGCATCAGTTGGGCGTTCGGGGCTAGAAGGCATTTGGTGACTGTTCATGTATTCAAGCCAGAAAGACCTCTGATCTAGATATATATCAGCGACTGTTCATCCCATACGCTTCATAAATAGATCTGTAAATCTACGCGGCCTCCTTGCCCTTGGTCTCTGCAACAAGCTTCTCGATTTCCCACAGGATCTCGGATTTCCGCGTCTGGCCACACCAGCTCCCCTCGACCGCGTTCACGGCAATCGTGTTCCACTCGTCCACGCTGAGGTTGAAAGCCTCTTGCACGGCGTAGTAGTTGTCCAGGATGTACCCTCCAAAGTAAGCCGGGTCGTCGCTCGAGATGCTGAAGCGCACGCCCTTGTCCAGGAACGTCCGGATCGGCACCTCGCTGATCTTGGTGACGCCCCTGAGCACCACGTTGGACATCGGGCACACGCTCAGAAGCACCCTCTCCCGCGCCAGCCTCTCCATCACGGCCTCGTCGTGCCGCGCGTTCACGCCGTGGTCGATCCGCGACACGCTCAACTCGTCCAGCGCCTCAGTGATATACGCAGCGGGGCCCTCCTCGCCCGCGTGCGCAGTAAGCCGCACGCCCTCCTTTTTCGCCAGGTCGAACGCCTCCTTCCACATCTTGGGCGGGCTGTCCTTCTCGGTCGAGCACAAGCCCATGCCCGCCAGGGTGCCGTCGCGGAAGTGGCCCGCGTCGCGCATGGTCTGGAAACAGGCCACCGACTCCGGCACGGGCAGGTGCCGCAGCAGGCACGGGATCAGCAGGCTCGAGACGCCGAGCTCCTCCTCGGCGCGCCTCCGCGCCTTGGTGAAGCCGCCCACCACCGTCTCGTACGCAACGCCGCGGTTGACGTGCACCTGCGGGTCGAAGAAGACCTCGGCGTGCCGCACCCCCTGGGCGGCCGCCTTCTCGAAGTAGGCGTAGGCGAGGTCCTCGAAGTCGGACTCTTTGATCAGCACCGTGAACCCGATGTAGTAGTAGTGCAGGAAGTCGTCCAGGGACGAGAACCTGGCGTAGCGCTCGTACAGGGCCTCCGGGGACGCGAAGGCCGGGTCCTCAGAGACAGTGGGGAGGGCGATCTTGTTGCGCTCCGAGAGCTGGAAGAGCAGCTCCGGGCTGAGCGAGCCCTCCAGGTGCATGTGGTGCTCGCATTTGGGCAGCGCCGCGAGGAACTCGTGCAGGTTGTCTTTGGCCATTTTGGATCTCAGGTGGATAGATCAGGTGGCTGGTGGTTTCTGCTTCCACAGGGTATCTCTTTGGATCAGTTGGGAGACAGTCTGTGTAACGCCTTGCCGGTGAGCACGCGACTTGCCGCCTCGGTCTGCGAGGCTGCCTTGAGGTGATTTGTGACGACGGTATTGTTGTGCTGGTGTTGTGGACCGGTCGATGGACTGTCAACTTCCGGTACGAGAGAGTAACTTGGTGTTTATCACGACCGATTCCTCCTAACCTAACACTTCTAAGCGACGTTGTGTAAACGAGGGGAAGCGCAGCGTTGTCACTTTGTGTACCGTTGACGCCTCGGTTGAGATTTCGCTGTCCACCCCTTTTTCACTGAATCGGTAACGGATTGACTGACTCAAATTGGCCCGGCGACGAGGAAGGCTTTCAGGGAATCGGCAGCAGTTATTTCACTCAACAGACTCCTGCTGTATTGGAGAGACAGAAGCACTGATGCAGAAGATAAGATGCTCTATCTGGAAGACGGCTGCAGAATTTTCTTATTCTTCTCCATTTGGTGGTGGTCTTCGCCTCTCGTCGCCCTCTAGCTCGCTGTCGTCCTTAATCCACTTTGCAGGGACCCGGCGACCGCCGGTCCTCGAGCCTGAGCCGGAGCCTGGAGCTGCCGGCCCGCGGTGCTAACAAAAATGATCGGACTCTCCTTGTCATCCTTGCAGGTGTGCTGAGTCGCCCCGGAAAATCCGACCTGGACGCATTGGATGAGCTCGGCAGGAGGGGACAGTGCTTGCTGAGGCATCGTCAAGATATGTCGGACCACGGGGACCTCGCGATGTCTGTTGTCGCCGACGCAGTCCAGAACACACAAGACGCAGGCACAGTCACAGCCCTGCGTGCTTCTATGCCAAGCCAAGTTCAGGGGCACAGGGGCAGGATCCGAGCGTGCCGATGGTTGTCGACAGTCCATCACAGCAATAGTGACAGGTCAGTTAGCTGGATACACCCCCCTCCCTTCTGTCCTGCTAAATCCCCAACTTTTTTTCGGCACGTTCCATTCCCGCCCCCAGCCCGGCCGGGTAACACACGTGTAGCTGAAGTTTGCGGACGGGCACTACGCGGAGCAGCCACACAACAAAAAGCAATAGCAGCAATAATAAGATTGAGAGAGAGCCCAACGTCGATGCCGTGCATGGCATGGCATGGAG
This sequence comes from Diaporthe citrichinensis, assembly GCA_014872995.1. Taxonomy (NCBI): domain Eukaryota; kingdom Fungi; phylum Ascomycota; class Sordariomycetes; order Diaporthales; family Diaporthaceae; genus Diaporthe; species Diaporthe citrichinensis. The sequence goes on along the minus strand of JADAZR010000009.1, from coordinate 63,188 downwards.
CATGGGCATGTCAGCCCGTCATCTTTCAATCTCCGGGAGCGCACCTCTTCGCTTTCGGAAATACCGCCACCGCCCAACTGCGCCCCAAGGTTGCGCTGTCAAGGACAACGCTGCCAGTCAAAGGTCAGCTAGTGACACCTGTCAGCAAGCCCAGGAGGCAAGCTCCCTGTCGCAAGGCTTCCGACGGGTGAGCACGGGCTAGGAACGCACATTGTACGGTCTACAAAGCAGACTAGTAGGTGTGTAGGTGTGGTGCGCATTGCCCGCCCGAGAGGAGACTCGCAAAGCCGGTCACATAGAGTCCCCTCTGTGCAAGGAACATCGCCAATACTACTGGCGCCGTCGTCGTCAGCAGAAACAGCTGATAGGGGCAAGTCTCGGCGGAAGGGAAGTGGGACGAAGCAGGATTCCCCCAGGGTGGCAAGCCTCCATCGAAACTGCGGGCACGACTCACGATGGCGCGTTTGGAGCACTCCCCTATCGGCATTCTGCAAGGTGACCAGTGGTCGAGGGAGCAGGCGTGACAGCACTATCCCCTTTTCCTTCCCTGGACGCGTCCCACGGCAATGGATTTCCATGCCGGCGGTCGCATGGCGAGCCGATGGCTGGCAGGGAAGATGCCGGCGGCCGCCATGGACCAAGGCAGGCAGACTGGCAGGCTGCTCAATGCGAGCCCAGCCCGGCCATGCAAGACAGACCACCCATTCGTGGCGTGCTGTAATAAACACAAAGGTTAATTGCGTGCGCGCACAGGTCCGCGTGTGATCCGTTTCAACGTCGCATGCACGATAAGGTTGCGGCTGGTTCTGCCAACAGGTCTGGTTGTCTGCGTCTTACCCGCTGGCCCGCCTGCGATTGGAACCTTTTAAGCTCGGGCAGAGTTCTCTTAGGACGTGCGAGCGCGACTGCAACGGCGACATCAGTCCAGCTTAGTGGCGGTAGTGGGCACGACTGGCGCGGCAGCATCGACCTGTGTCCATGTACTGTACGGAGTACCTGCCATCCCATCATTGCCCGGGTGCCAAAGCTTCTATCGGCTAGGCCGGCCTGTCAAAGAACTGTCACGCAGAGCTTCACGTGGGCTAGGAGCATTGGCGAGCGCCCGACCCGGGCGCGTCACAGTGGTATCGCTGTGTGATATGGTTCGAGCAGACATGTGCGCAATATGCGGCACACAAAAGAAAGAGTGAAGACCAAGGCAACGAGACTTGAGAATGCCGAAATACGGGGCTGACCTGCTTGGCCCGGTGGGCAAAGAGGCCAACCGAGGACGTGCTCATGAACGGCCACGAGAGCCATACCCCAGCTAGGCCGAGGAGAAGCTGAAATTCTCCGTGAGTTCTCTCGAGCCATGGCCAATGCGAATTTTCCCCATTTGGGGTATCTCGCAGACTGCAGCGGACAAGCAGAGGCACTGCCAGTGGTCGTCAGGCCCGAGCGTGCGGCAAGCCAAGCCAGAAACATCAGGCCAAACCTCCGCGGTAAGAGAAACATCGGCTCAACGGTCAATGGCTTTTGCTTGGCAGTCCCTGTCGATTCGAGTTTCAACCTCTTCATGACACATGCCATAGGCTTTCGGAACCTGTCAGTGTCGTGACGTGGTAGGTTTCGAGGCACGGAGGAGAGATAAGAGCAGCTCAGGGGCTTGCAAAACAGACGAACTTCCAATGAAGCCATCATGGCCGCCGAGATTGTCTCGTTTGCCGGCATCCTATCTGTAACGATGTCTTGTTACAGATCAGAGGGGAGAGGACACCCATCTGTAGGACCTCAATTGGACTAGACACTTATACCATGGCGGTGACGGTGAAGCCCCGAACAAGCCGCAGGTCTGCATAAGCGACCGACTCTCCAGGCCATTGACGTGCTGTGATCAACAACTTTGGTCGGGGGACGTAAGCTTGTGTCCGGGTTCTGTCGGCGTGTTTCTGGGCTACGCCACTGGCATGCCCTTCGGTGTATCGGCCTCGTCTACGTCAAATATTTCAAGACAGCGGCCGTGATGCCTGGGTATTCTCGCTAGTACATTGTCGCGTGCACGCGACAATGGAGTTTGCTTGGTCGTTTTAGGTCGACATCTGGGATCACTTGAGCCCCTCTCGGCCTGCCTAGAATTTAGTAGTCAGGCATACGGGTCTGAGTATAGTGGTTCCGATACTCGAAACGTCCATGGGCCTGCAGCAGTAGGCGCGCAAGATCTGACAGCACGTTATATTGTTTCGAGAGGACACTGCCGAGTCTTGAAGATGATATGTCGCAAGCAGTTCCGACATGAAGGACGGATGTCTTCAAACTAGATCTCGACCAGGCTACTTCTCGGTTAAATCTGTAGGTTAGAGTTGCCAGAAAGTGCTGGTCAGCCCGGTCAGCGTCGCAGCGCTTGTTCGTCCTTCGACGGGGCGGTTGTGGGATGACTGACTGTGGTGCAGCATTGTGTAGATGAAACCTGGGGTATAAGAAACACAGGGGTATCTCAACAAGCAGCTGCTTACGTCCAGGTGCCGACCAGGGGCCTAGAGGGCAATGCCGGACGTGGAGATGACCTGACAACAGGATTAGCGAGGCATTCCTGGATCGAATTGCCAGGACTTTGGCACGAGGCCTGCAAATTGCAACTGCCATTGTATCAAAGCATAGTCCCTTCTCGTGTACCACGTCAATTGGTGGAATCCAGCCAGCCGCGTTCAGTTCGGCGACGGAAGCCAAGCAAGGGCCTCAGACGATTTCTTCGTAGGTCCAACGGCCGCGTCGCCTAGACGAGGAGCCAGAGGCTAGGGGACTGTGGCGGACCGCCAGGAAGGCTAGGGATGCCTTCTGTGACGGCAAGGGCCAGATTGGGACGAGTGGTCCCTGGATCAGGCGCACTGACGACGCGGCCCCAACCGCTACATAATGCGGTAGCTCTGCTGGATCTCGGATGCTCCCCAACAAAGCTCAGCATGGCTACCTCTGAGATTTTGTGGATGATTCCTTGCCCCAGCGCAACCAAGACCAGTCCGTACTGTGTATGAAGCACTTGAGTGGCTAACGTGCTCAAAAGCCCACACCGGCGGCCCGACGTTGTGGTGCGCGGTCACCGGCACCAACGACCAGACCCAGTCAGCAGTCAGCAGCAGTTGTTGCACACTGCATCTATCTGCCGTGAGCAGGAAAGAAGTCGGTCACGACTCATGCCCGTTGCAAAGTGGATGTCTTCGCCGAACCTTGGCCCACTCTGACCACGCGGATCACTGCCCATGTCGGCAAGCCTTGACCCAGGCGCGCAGTAATCACGATTCCGTCGAGAGCCGCCGGCGATCAGTGTCTCAATCAGGGTTAATGCTTGCGTGAATTTGGTGATCGGCAACGACCCCTTCTGTTTCAATACTCGGTCATCTGCGCTGGGTTCGCGTCCGTTGAGATGACGGATCTTGAACCTCGCCTCCAAGAAATTGTTGCTCCTTGCACGAACTCGATAAGAATCATGAAATCAGTCGGCTGGAATGAGCATGGACGGCGTGCTCTGCAGTGCTATTACGACCATTGTCAACGTACTGCTAGCATCGGGACGTCAATCTGGTTGAGCTATTTTCGGGCGGTAACAAAGTGATTGTCGATCTGTTCCCTCACAATGCGCTGGATTTTTCGGCAATCGGCTGCCTTCCAACTAGTGTCCGGGCCAAAAGGCTTGATCAGGCAGCTCACCCGTCACACTGTCTATGTGTTTTGGATTGCGCCGAAGGGGCACGTCAAAGGGTCGCAGTGCCTTGTTGGCAACATACTGTACTCCTCAAGATCCTCAAACGTACGAGTCACACCCTGAGAACCCCTGTTGGTAGCCGCCGTCTCTAGAACGTGGGGCTATATTACTGCCGTTATCGATGCCGAGGCGAGGTCGTATATGACGTCTAAATGACGGTGGACGCCTCTGAGACTAGGTGTACATACAGCTCCTGCGCAAGAAGCGAGTGTAGGTTGACTGGTTCGATCATTGTTTATGGCAATTTGGGGTGCAAGGAGCACAGGTTGGTATATTTGCGTCTTCGTCGACAAAACCGTGTCAGGACCTTGTAGTCTAGCTCATCCAGTATGCCAAAGAGCTTATGCGCGGCAAGCGGTAGGCCAGAGCGGGAGCCAGGGTCTGGAACTTTGTGTCACCGGTTGTTGCACCAATGGCGTTTGGCGTTCTGGTATGTTTCTGGATTTGCGCCTTAAGCGCCACGAGGCGTTTAAGTGAAGAGTAACTTTGCCCAGTGGCGAATATCAGTGTTTGTCTTGAAGGGCTGGCCTTGCAGCACAGGTAAGTCGAGTTGACTCAACAACGCTTTGCTTTGCAGTGGCCGTCGAGTCTCCTTGGTACAACGGAGAGCCGCTGATTTTGATTGACCGCCAGGCCTCCTGGGCTCCAATCGTCCAATCTTGCCGCTTCGCATGAAAAACCGCACGATTCGTAGCCAGCCTTGAAGGTGGACAAGCCGTGGTCGTCGCGATATGGCCGTGTTGTCGACCCGGGTGTTCGGCGGACAGGGTAGGCCTCTCACCCGCGTGTCTTGGCTTGGGGGTGCCGCGAAGCGAACCTGAGTACCAAGCGGCGGGATGTGGGTTTCCGCACGGGCAGTGGTCAGTGGTCAGTGTGAAAAGGTGGTAAGGATGATAGCTTCCGGGAAATTTCCAATGATTGGTTTGCACCTGGTCGTCCCGCTCAGAGCGAGGCGAGTCGGTTCATACAAAGCGGAGCTGGTACTTCGTAGTAGCGGAGTCGAGACGACTCGTCCGTGTGCCGTTCCGAAGCGGAGCTGTAGCGGAGGAGGCCTTATCCAGTATCACTGTGTGCGGAGTAGTATTCGTACCCAAGTACCCATCAGCTGAGCCCCCGACCCCGTGTCCACGCCCGAGATCATTCGTTAGCGATCTGGAATGAGTAAAACGTCCGACCCGATTCCTTCGCCATTGTACGTGGCTTGCCAAGCACTGATATCCAGGTTGAACGACAGCCGGTCTCGTAAGCGTGATCAGGCTCCGCTCCATCTTGAATGGAGCGTTGGAAATGGCGCTTTTTGGCACTGCTTATGTGTCTGTCTCCTTGGTGGATGCAGGTCTCGCAATGCTCTTGAACAAAGGCGGTCGGTCCGGGTTGACACGGGTGAACATGGGACGGGCTTGGCTTCCGGCAAACAGCAAGTAATTCCTGCGTTTCTGAATGAGGAAATCCAGGCCTCTGGCCCAGCCATGCCTAATGTCGCGATCTCGGGGTGCTGGCTGGCGGGCTAGCAGGCCGGGGGACGACCAGGCTAGCCAGGGCGCACATCAACGGCCAGAGGGCCCGCCGCACCACCTTTATCGGCACCCGGCCAACCGGCCGTCACTCCCTGCTGGGGGGTTCGACGGGGACGCAAGGGTCTTACGGGGTCAGAGCCGACAGTGACAACCTTGCAGAAGAGGCAGCTACTGTACAGTACTATGCAGTACAGCCCAACAAGGTTTCATGTTGTGGGCACTGGCGCTCAGTGCAGCGGAATGCCCGGTCCTGTCCTTGAAGAGTGACATCGAGGAGGCAGAGGCTGTCTGGCAATATGCATGCGCGAGCCCTCCCGCCGAAGAAGCGATTGTTCGATCGGCGCTGAAGCCAGCCGACATGGCACCCATCCTGCAAATTCCTGGCGCTAGCGCTCACAAAATTGTGTTTTGTGACGGAGGTGGTGACAGGGCACCCCCTGGATTGATCGTGGAGGTCTCATTCGTGGCCTCGGAGGGCGTTGTTGGGTGCAAACAGGTATGAGATAATCCCCCGACATGATTGCTGTAGCAAACAGAGGCGGAGAGTGGGATGAAACCCGCGGGTTGTTGGCTCGTCTGCTGAGCGCTTTGCCAAGAGGGGCCATCAAGGCTGGGAGTGACGGCCAGAGAGGGCAGGGAAAACGTGGCGCCTAGTCCACTCTGGAAGTGGTGTGCTGGTACTGTAATCAGTAATGTTCTGGACCGTGGGTCTTGAGATTGATGTGCCCCAGACAAATCCTACGACGCGCGATCGACTTCCGTTTTCGGTGAAGCGTGAGATGCTGGTTGTGGCCCATCGTCGACGGCAGCATGGCATTTGCGGAGATGCACTCTGGCTGGCAGGCGATTGTCAAGCGTGTGGTACGCCTTGTACATCGCATATTGTCCGATGCCATATCGTTTAACCCAGCAGCAGAGACGGGTTCACTGCTGCTGCTGCTGCGCGGAAAGCATCCTATACGGCGAAGTTTGGGTTTGCCCGACACGGTTGCCACCGGTGCTACATAGACGCAACGACAGCTGCGTTGTGTTGGCTCCTTGGATAGAGATATGACCAACGAGCCGACACCCAACAAGGCGAGCAGGCATAGGGGTCGATGCGACAAGGTGTGGTGCTTATATCACCCAGGGCTCAGTACTATGTAGGAGGGGTCGGATCACCTCGACGGCCTTGGCTGTGGGAAGAGGCAGGAGGAGACAGCGTGCTCAAACACTGTGTGTATATCTGCGCGTCGTGAAAGAGCAGGCTGTCAAAACTGACGAGATGAGATGAGATGAGACGAGACGAGTGGCACCTCCTGAGATGACATGACGAGCAGCAAGCACGAAAGTGGCCCGTAGCATTGGAAGCACATGGCACCAGCGTAGCATTGCCTCATTGCCTGTCCTGCCTTCGATGTCGTGCATGATTCGCCTGGGAAATGTATATCCAGACGGTCGAGGTTGCAGTGTCAATGCCATGAGGCTGGACTGTGAGGTACACACAGCCCCGTTGAGGAGTGATGAGTTGAGGTCCCGATTGAGGTTGCAGTTGAGGGGCACAATTACGGGCGCGGGCGCGCTCGCGGGTTGACGGAGGTCAATGTTGCCTGCTGCGCGTCAACATGTCTTGCTGGCGGCCGATTGGGAAGGTTCGGAGTGGTTCTTGGGGGGAGGAGGTACCGGTGTCCTCGGGTGGCGCCAAAAGATCGAGCAATGCTACGTACTGGATACCCGGTACCTGACGCTCGCTTCCCGTGTGGGGAACCACTTCCGTCCTCATGTGCCTGCCTCGCTCCAACCTGCCATACGGAGAAGCGTCCAGCAAGCGAAGCAGTTGTGTGTGTGCGGTCGTCAAGTGTCCGGTTATTAGTCTACCACACATCACCATCTAGACTACAACACAACGTCGGCACCCCTCACAGGGCAGACGGACATGGTCAGACCAGCCATTGTACTTTGCACCGCGGTAGAAACCCGCAGGCACCCATGTCCTGGCAACAGGGCCTCTGCCCTGCCCTCTACCCTCCTCTCCGCCAGTCTTTGCAGTTCCCGCGAGATCATCGCCCCCAAGCTGCATGGTGTGGCGTCGACGATCTTGCTGATCAGAGTCGGAGTCTGCTGGTGACTTGGAAGATGCCGACCGAATTCCAGACTAAAGATCAGGATCAAAGATCACAATCAAGATCAAGGCCCATCCATCCTACAACAGCGCACTCGGCTTGGTGCGGTGCTGTAAGTCAGGTCGCAGCGCTATGCCATGCCGCCCCACGGACACACATGCGGTATAGCCGCAGCACCTGGGCTTGTGGATGAACCCGGCGCTTTGGTGATGGCGGATCGACCAGTCCAGCCTGGTCGCACATGGCGTGCCGGGGAACGCCCAGCCTCAACAGTCATCATCCTCACTCGGTCTTGATCGTCCTCGGAGACTCGGAGAGCACAACACACGGGCCCTGGCGTTGACCATCTCATTTCGTGCTACACAGTCGGGCCCGGACGCCAGAGTGGCAGCCACACTCCCACACTCCCACACTCCCACGCCTGTCTGTGCAGTGCGACACCTGCCTCGTCCAGACCAGGTCAGCAGAAGGACAGGCCAGGCTCTGTCCCGTCGGTCCATTCCATGCCCTCGCAACACTATCTGCTGTTTCGGCTTCGTCCAGTTGAGGCCGACAATGCCTGCGTGTCCGCCTTGCAGTATCCCATCCAATCCAATCTCAGTCACCGCCCGGGGCTGCTGGCGACGGACCGAGGGTCACGGTGACATCCACGCATCCAGTCCAGAGCTGCGGCTTTTAATGAGGACTTCCTTGGGTGCCGTTCAGCTGTCCTTGTTGGGACAGCTGAGCTCCAAATTTGATCTACCGGTACCAAAGCCCAACAGCAACGCTCGGGGAGCGGAGTACTGACGACTAAACCACTTGCCGGGCCCATTCCGTGACACAGACACCACGTCCAACAAGTGCCGCAGTGCACCACGAAAATTCAACAAGCTCGTCTTGGTAGATCGCAATAGTCTGCCACTGCTGAGCCCCGGTACTTGGATCCGGCACAACGTCGGACAAGCTCTAGACCTTTGCTTGCAGTGGAATACGGTGCTCCCTGGGCCACGCGGTAGACTTCCGTCTGGCCATGTCGGGGGCTGTCCGGATCCACTGGTCAGCAAACCCCCAGTTTTTTCCCTTGTCGCTGTTCGGAGACTTGTTCCAGTCACCACACGGGAAGTTCCACCTGGCCCTTGCTACAGGGCCTACGTGCTATAGCAGATATGCCCACGTACAGTATTGCATGGTGCTGTGTACTGTGGTACATGGGTCGCTCCGGCACGTTGCCAGCTTTCCCGCATCCCCTTGTGCCTGGGAAAAGCCAAGTCGGAGCAGTTGCGTGTAGAGTGGGTCCCGACCAAAACAACTCCCACCCCTTACTAGATGCATACAGCCACAGGGTCTGCCATAGCCAGCAAGCCGGGAAGCAGCCTCAAATTGGCCAAATGTCCCTGGCAGCCTTGAAGAAACGCGCACCAGCAGCGATAAATTCCCGTCAAGCGCAATGGATTCCTTTCAGAGTTGGCGGCGGCGCCATCTGACGCCACGCGTTTGAGAAACCTGCGCCCATGCCTTGTCCAGGAGCTTGCCACCCCTTCATTCCTGCACTACCGGCCGCGAACAGGGAGCAAGCAGCCGTTGCGTGAGGAGTGAGCACGGCCAGCTGATCTCGTCCCTACGGTGGACTTTGTCGACGCCACCTCGGGCACGGTGCCGCTGCCAGGGAGCCAATGCCCTACGCGGGGAATCGCGTTACATTGCTCTTCACTTCAACGGACAGCATTGCCATGCCAGCCACGCCGGACAGTCTGTTAGGCGATACTCCGCCCGACGCATACAGGAAGGCATGCCCCGAGGGCAGTGCTGCAAAAGAGGCTCGGCGACGTCGCCAAAATACCCCTGATATCTCAATCTCGAGTTGTGTGGGACTCTGCGTTGCCGAACTCCTGCCTTGTTTCATTGATCGAAGCGAGGAGGATCTGGGTCCATTCCACACGACCACAGCCATGTCCATTCTAGGGAGACTCGACCCGGCAGTGGGGAAAATTCGCCGGTGCGGCGTCGCTGTCAGTAAAATCCCCGATCTCTGGGTCCGCCAATCGCTAGCAAGCCATAGCACAGAACTATGGTACCTGGTACCGATGCGGTCCGACGGACAACAAGCTCAGTCAGATTCTCACACCGCAGGCCAGCGGGACTCGTAGGTGGTCGGTGTACAAGCTGTACCAGCACCTCTCGTTGTGCAGGACTATTCGCACGGGGTTTGGACGAAAGCCTTGATAATAATGGCAATCGCATATCATGTGCCGAACCCAAGAGCGGCAACCTTGTTAAACGCAAAGAATAGACTAGGAGTACTAACACGATTTCGGCGACCAGGCCGACAATTTCTCCAGCAAGCAACGGCGCAAGTCATCAACGGCCACCACGGGTAACGCACGGAGGGTCGCGGCTACAACCATGTACTTGTACAGGTATCCGGTACAGCCTTGGACCATGCCAACATTCCACACGTCTGACACCATTTTCTGGACTAATAGGAACACAACGCTGGCGACGCATGCGCCTGCAGGGTTCAGGTCCGTCCATTCAAGCTTCCGTGGTAGCCATTCACAAGTACCCATTCAGAGCGGCAGCCGAAGCGCAGCCCGTGAAGGGGTCTCCCGGTCGCATGAACATGATTTCGGCACCCCTCTAGCTCGCCATCAGTTGAAACCTTGTCATAATTAGAAGCGTGGCACCCACATGCCAGAAAAGGGGTAGGAAGCCGCATGGCACCTAATGTTTGGATACTTCAGGATGTTCATCAGTCTTGAGTGTAACATCCTGCAACGCCATGAAGTATCGTCGCCTGGACAGCCAACTACACGCTCACCTGTCCAAGATCTCCCGGTGAGGAAGAGCACCGTGGATACCGCCCCCACCGGCTGATCTGTGTACAGGCCTGGCCTGGCCTGGCCGGGTGGCCGGGTAGTCAGCTCGCCCAGAGGTGGGCAATTGTTAGTCGTCCGGAAGCGACACTCTATTTTATCCCCAGGGCTGGGAGCGGGAAAGTGCCCGGCTTGTCACCACCGGGAATGCAGCAACAATGACCCATGGCTTAATTGCACACCTGTATTAACGCAGCGGCCACCTCGACTGCAGATGCTGAACTATGGGGAACAGGGGCTCGCTCTGGGGTCCATGACTAGCAGGCACACAGGTCACAGCAGAAACCGCCTGCCCACAGCCCCTTGGGCCGCGAAACACGCCAGCAATGCCGGTTGTTGAACATCATTCAAGATCTCTTGGTTTGCCCTAGCAGTAGCCACTGTGCGCCAGGGGGGCCTCGTCAAGTGGGCCTAGAGTATTCATCCCTCCAGATAATTCTTCCGATTCAGCGTTAACACGCGGAGAGCCCCGGCAAGTTGCAACCCCTGACCGGATGGACCACGCAGAGTCGGAGACGGCGTGCATAGTGCCTACTGCGCAGTACTACGTACGTACAGGCAGGGTAGCAGTACGTACCGAGACAGCTCCTCCCTCCACATCGATCTCCACTTACAGGCCCCAACTTGTCATGGCAAGTCAAAGTCAAGCTTGCATGGATTCACGGAGATCTCCTTGCACACTCCCTCTCTCTCAAGCCGAGCTAAGTTGACCTCGGAGCCATACTTGTCGACGTTTCCTTCGACATACTAGTAGTCGTCTCCTCCTCTAGTCACCCCATAGGCCTAGACTCTTCCTTTTCCCTGTCCTGTCATCACCTGCACAAGCCCTGTCTCCTGAGCTTGCATGTCCCTCGATCTTCATCGGCAGGATCCTCTCTCTGTCTGCCGACTCAATCCGGAGCTGATTCTAGCCTGCTCAGCTCTGCAACCTGGCGGCCCGGTGGAACTGACCTGCACCTTTCGTACGGAAGTCTGCGAGATTGGCTGCGGATATTGTGTTGCCAAACGTCAATCTCTTGTCCAACTCCTCTGTCCACAGAAGACGCTGCGAGGTACTTGGTTCGGCAACTTTGGAGCGAGCTTTCACGCCAACTGGGCAGTCGCACACCAGCAGATGCAGCACTGCGCTTGTCGACGTGCTCCACGACGGACTGTGTCCCATCTCCTCCCACTGTGAAATAGAAGATTCACGAGGACCAACTGGAGGGAAAGTCTGCCGAGCAGCTGTATGCCACCACGCATTGGGGTTGCACAGGAACTGCAGCACTGCGAGGTTGCCGCCAAAGAGGACACACCTACTTGTGCTCTGACGAATTGGGGTGGAGAGTACTTGAGACATCTCTGCGTTGCCAATCCTGATCGACCAGGTAGATAACGACCAGTTCCTGTGTGTACCAGACCAGACTTGGTCTCGATTTGGGAGCTGTGGAGGGAGGCTGGTAAATGGGGAGCAAGTCCGCCACCTAGTCGCGACCTCAGTTCATCCGCAACCCGTCCTTTGGTCCAGCCGACCAAAGACAGAAGACAACAAAACCGCCCCAGAAATATAACTCTGCATGTTTCTCGACAGACAGCTCCCCGGAATCTCGCCTATTGGGGAGCTTGTGGGGTCCTTGCCGAACAAGACCAGAAGTCACTGGTCTATAGACTCGTCGAACATGGCAGCCGCGTCACACAACCAATACCCTCGATCTCCCAACCCTTCCACAAGGTCATACGACTCTTCGTCAGTATCTTCTGCAACTTCTCCAGCGCCTCCTGCCCAGTACTTGGGCGGCTTGATGAGCACAAGTGCGAGGTCGAACCCGGCGCCAGCACCACACCCCATCGGTATCCCCCCATTGCCCCCAGTCCATCAGCACTCGTCCTTCCAGCCGTACACGCCAGTCACCGCGACGACCATGATCGGACGGGAATCTCTACCGTCGAACGACTCCGTTGCCAGCACGCCCGGAACAGCCAATGCCCAGCTACCACCAACATCCGCCAGTAGCAGCAATGTGCAGCAGAAGCGGGCCTACCGCCAGAGGAGAAAAGACCCTAGCTGTGACGCCTGCCGAGAACGCAAGGTCAAGTGCGACGCGACAGAGACGACCAGCTGTTCCGAATGCTCTAGCCGGAATGTCAAGTGTCAGTTCACCAAGGAGACGAACCGCCGCATGTCGTCCATCAAGCAAGTACAGGACCTCGAGAAGCAGATCGAACGTGTCCGCAGGGAGAACAACAGTCTCCGACGCATGATCTCTGAAAAGGATGGACAGCTTGACGTGGACGCCGAGGGCATCGAGCAGCTACCCCTTCAGCTTCCCAGCATTGGAGCGGAACCGAAGAGGAGGAAGCGTCCGGCGCCCATGCACGATCTCTCTCGGGCGCGATCGAATTTGTTGAGTTTCTCGAAAGGTGTATGGAAACCGCCAGCACAATACCGTCACTCTCTGACCCCTACACTGTTCGACACCCAGAGGCCCGAGTTGCCACCAATACAGGCGACGAAGCAGCTCCTTGACAGCTACTTTACCTCTACGCACAGCATGTTTCCAATACTCCACTGGCGCACTTTCGAGCAGGGCATTGAGGATATGTACAGGGCGCCAAACTTACAAAGTGTTCCTCTGTCGTTCATGTCTGTGTTCTTTGCCGTTCTGGCAGTGGGCAGTCTGTTCACCCCCGATGCACCAGGCGAGCGGTCATACCGCGGTGCCGAGCTCCTCGAAATGTCACGGAAGCTGATCGATCCGTGGAACAACAATTTTGTGCTGGATGATGCGCGGACGCTAACTCTACAATCAATCTTCCTCAGCGAGATGAACCTCAAGTCCGCGGCCTGGAACTGTCTAGGGAATGCCGTCCGAGTTGCACAAGACATAGGGCTATACTCCGAATCAGGGCCGTGGCCAGTGATCGAGGGAGAAATGCGTCGGAGAGCTTGGTGGACCATCTACATCCTCGACCGCAGCCTCTCCGTGGAGCTGGGTAGGCCACTTCTGATCGAAGACTCTGACTGCGACGTGTCTCTTCCCGCAGGCGTTGACGACGCTTACATCCATGACGGCGGGATGACTGTCCCCGCAGGAGCCGAGCCCCTGACGAACTCCCTCCTCGCCCTCATCAATGTGGTGCGATCGTACGGCGCTCTTCACAAGGCTCTGGCCTCGCCAGTGGTTGCACCAACGCGCCTCGCAACCTTTGACTCGCACTTCGCATCCTGCCTGCGCACCTTTCCGCCAGCGTGCGATCCTTCGTCCCAGGTGCCGTTGAGCCCGCACCTCCTCAACCCCTTGATCTATTTACTCCACGCGCGCCTACTCCTCCACAGGCACAACCTCACGCCCAGCTGCCCTTCCGACGTCCGAATTTCCGCGATCGAGCAGTGCACCCACACGGCACTGGAAACCGCATCTCTCGTCACCCGAACGACGCCTCAGCTCCCCGACGGGGCCACTTCTCTGCTCACTATGCACCTATTTCGCTGTACACTGTTCCTCCTGCTCGCGGGATACCTGGATGCAGCCACCGCCTGTATTCGCGCACTGGCCGCCATCGGTGCTCGACGAGATGTCACGACACCATGTGGTCGTTTCCTAGCGTTTTTTGCAGCGGTACTAGCAGGCAAGAAGACCGAGTATGCAGCCTACATAGCCAGAAGCAGCCCACAGACTCTCGCACAGCCGCCTCCCGCCGCTGGGAGGCCACAGCACAGTCCGCTGCAGGACGCGCTTCTCAGGGATGAGGAGCTGCTTGTGTATGTGAGTGCGGATCTTCAGGCTGGCCCGGAGACTGGATGGGTCTGGGCGGGCGGTGAAAGGGATGCGCAGGCTCAGCAATCTCCCAGCCCTGGGCTGGTACGGAGCGGTGCTTCTGGAAGCGGAAAGGGGGCCCTATTCAGTTCGGAAGCCCGGACCGGGCTCAGCGAGGAAGAGAGCCGAGACTGGGGCGGGTGGGAGAGAGTTGAAGGCCTGATCCGCGGTCTGTCATCCGGGTCGACTACGCCTACTGCACCGGCAAGCGGCGGGCCCTGGGCCCATGCGCGTCCTGCCACCCTGCCACCGCCACCGGGGCCGCCATTGCAGGTCAAGATGGAACCAGGAATGGGCCAGGTGCCCCCAGCGGCGGGGCCAAGCGGCGGAGGAGGAAGCAACGGCAATAGTCCCACGACGGGCAAGACGAAAAGTCAGGACCGGATCAGCATCGCGAACATCATCTGATTCCGCGCTACAAACATTTCGAAGGCGACCCGGCCGAGACTTACGATTACGACAACACGATCCTGTCCATGTACCTCCAGTTGAAGAACCTCCGCATACTGCCGTCATCTCGGGCTTTGGGTCTGATGGTTTTTACCGAGCAAAGTTTTATATCACGAAAAGACTACTTTCGGGAAATACACCGGTGTGCATTGCAATGGATGGGTGTATGACTACAAGACGAGCCAACAGACATACGATACCTGGCTTTGAGAATTTGATTCCCTATTTTTTTTCGAGCGACCGACATTCTTAATAAGTGCGAATACCTATTTCATAACATCATGTTCTTTGCTTGGGGATGGAAGACTGGAGGAGGGGAGGCACGGACTTGGGAGTGAAGGATCGGAACAACTTGTTGCGTCTGACAAACAAGGGCAGACATTGCGCAACTTCTGTTGACGGGCGGTGCGGGCGGGCTTGGGTTGAGAGCGCGGCTGGTTCTGTTCCTCAGCAAGCTTAATGGGAGTCGGGTGCCTATGTCACACCGCAGGGTGACCCGATCAGGCGTGGACAAGAAGTGGTGGTCTGGTCTACATCTGCTCACGGCAGGGCTATGTTCCGGCGATCCGATGGTTCGCTCTTGCTTCCTCTACTCTACCGATGGATCTCACGGCGTCTTTCTATTTCTATCCCTCATATCCGACTGCTACGTGAGTCTTTTGTGGGATTGACTGGGTCTCAAACTGAATCATCTGGGCTGAAGAAGACCTGTTCTGTACAACATCTACCGGATCTTTGTTGTTACCTTGCGGCGAGACTAGAAGAGCAAAAGCGAGGCGAAAGGGGTACGGTGTCACTGCTGGAGGAGCGAGGATGATGAGACACCGGCGCAGGAGCTACGTGCTGATGCTGATGCTGATGCCGATGCTACAAAGGGGCCTACTAGGGCCTTGTACATGTTCTCTATCTGTCTGGCAGGGACTGTCGACCTAATCCACAGTCGACAGCTTTCCCGCTCGAGTGTACATAACTGTGCCTGTGGACAGGCGTTTTGCCGGGAGTTGCATGAGAACGCTGGGGCCTGAAGGTGCAAAATGGAGGAAACATACATACCCACCAAACCACCCTGACCTCTTCTCTTGTGACCGCTGCGGACATGATCGAGGGCCGAGGATGTAAAAATGCTGTGTATCGTGAACGTGGAGAGAGAAAAGGGGACATGCCCGCACGCTGTCTGTGCCAACGCAGAGAAGGTTTGTTTGAACCACCTCGCCCAGAAGCCAGCCCGCCTGTGCCCATCGGGGCCGCTCGGGATCCCGATGTCTAGAGGCCCCGGGTCGGGTCGACTTGCTTCGATTTTGCTCCCTCCCTCCTTAGTATACCTAGCTCGCATACGGCAGTGTGTCCCATCGTCAGACATGGTGAACCCGTCCTCCGGCACGACATCGGCATCCCGCAAAAGCCTGGGAAGATGTGTCAACCCACCGTGACATGGCCGTCACCCACCCCATCGCATCCGCCAGCCCCCTTTTTCTGACAGGGCACCCTGACTTTTCTCGGCCGAAGGGCAGGAACATTCCAGACGCTGACCGTCAGCCTTTGTTTTTCTGGGCGCGCCCATGTAACCTCCTTCTCACCCTCTCAATCACTCTTCATCTTGGACAAACACACGGCCCCCACCCTCCCGTGCCTATCACCCTCTTTTCCGGCCGACAGATATAGTAGCCGGCCGGCTAGCTGCGTCTGCCGGGCGTTGTTTCGAAAAAGGTTGATCGTTGAAAGAGCGGATGTAGGTCTGTCTACCTGTTTCCTTGGCTCCTCCCCTTTCCTTCCCCGGGTCACACAACTATCTCCCCACATCCCCCTGCCGCACCGTTACACGGCGTGCAACCATGGCCTCCTCAAATACGAAGTCTCGGTGAGGCTGACTCAAAACACACAAGGGAAATCGTTGAGACTTCCGGGAGTTGGTGGGAGGTTGCGAGTAAAAGGACCGCATGGCTTGGGGGGGGCCTGTGCAGGGCGTCAAAGGGGTCACCTTTTGGCGGCCCGTCCGCTTCGGCACATGTGGCGAGCTGCAGTGGATAGGACGGGTTGGGGGCCAAAAAGGAAGGGGTCCCTTGGAGCGCGGAGCGCCTTGTCAGAGTGCCTTGTCAGAGTGCCATTGGGAAGGGGCCAGGGCGAGGGGGGTTGAGAACTATTGACTTTCGGCAGCTACCTAGGTATTACCCGACGGGTGCTGGCGCTGTCTTCCGTTCCAGGGTGCGATTGTTTCTATTTCAGCTCCAGGGCTCACTGATACCTATGCTTGCTGGCGTGGGCAAGGGGGAACTTGCATAGTCAGGTGTTTAGTCTTGTGACCTGGCACCTGAGTCTTTTCGTGTAACAATAGGTCAAAAAGACAATGTAGACAAGCGCACTACTCAACTTCCCAAAGAAATTCATTGTTTTTGTTTTTCAAATTGCTATTGTGTACTTTGTTACGCAGCATACTGTAATTCACCGCATATTCTGACGCGTCTGTGATAAAGACCGCCGACTATGTGGTCCATGCGGCTAATCGAAACTTTGGAGAAAGCTATTTGTATTCCCAAGACTTGTCCGTCCCTCAAATTGGAAGGGCCCTGCACAGCGACTGACCGCGTCTAACAAACTGCATGGGTCTTCCCCGTCTTGCCCTGCAAAGAGTGCTTCTCATTCTGTAGAAAATACGTTAGCTTAGTCTCAGCCTCGGCTTGGCAACGTGATCCCATGTCATTCGTGGAAGACGCTGAAAGGCCAGGGAAGGCTATGGGTAGGATTCTGCAAGCGACATATTCGCCAACCAGGACATATGGTTTCAAGCAGGCAATCCCTCCTCGCACTGATAATTATCGAGACGGAAATTTCCACGCGCTTTGGGAAGGATTGGGAACGGCAGGGCAGTGCTAGCAAACGATTGTCCGTGACCATGTCGATCAAAACGTACCTTGTACTTGGGATGGTTATGGGTCGACTTTCCACTGTGGAGGTGGTGCTTGTTAATGAAGTCCTGTTGACGCTTCACAGCATCCTTGTCCATCTTCTCCAGGAGTTGCATGCACAGTTTGACGTCTGTGATGAGCGCCTCGCATCGGCTTCGGGTGAAGTCCTCCCTCACCACCACACGAAGCATCTTGAAATTCTCGGTCTTCGGGGCCATCGTGTATGCCGGCACGACCCACGCCCTGATGCGCAGCTAATTTTGGTCTCGTTAGCATCTTCCATCCATGTTCATCCAGAAACCAAAGAGCAGGGACCTCATGGGACATCGGAACGCACCTGGTGAGCCAGCGCAAATTCGTCGTATGACCTCTCTGATTCAGAATCTGGGTCCAGGCGGAAGGCCACTCTGCAGAAATAGGAGTCAGCTATCAAAGCACCGTGGAAGAAGTTTCATTCGAATGTATGGATGACCAGGACACGGTATGCCCATAGCTTGTCTCAAAATCTGCAGCCTGGCCAAGCCTTCGAGGCACAGGCCACAGATGGTGGACTTTTGTTCTGAGGGTGTGGATTGTAATCGGAAGCTGCTTACAGCGGAAGCTGCAGTATTCAGTGTCAGCTATGAAAGAACCAAGGAAGTAGTTCTATACATATGTGGGGAGGAATAGGCCACAGTGTAGGCGTGGCCTGTCTCAAAATCTGCAGCCTGATACTGCCTTCAGGTATAGGCTACAGATAGGAGATGTATGTTCTTCAGAGGGTTGAAATGAATCCAGAAGCTACTTACACCGTCTCCATTTTTCTGTGACATGATCAAGAATCCTAGCGCCTCCAGGGAGTCGGAGAGATAATCTGCGGTCAAGGTCAGATTCCTCATGATTTGGGTGTAGCCTTTCTTGCCCAGTCGAATCAGTTGGTACTGCAGCAAAAGGAGTCAGCTATCGAAGCACTAAGGAACAGAGTTCAATTAGATATAGGGAGGACCAACATATTGACCGATGACCTGAGACGCGCCCTTTGAGAAGTTGAGCGTGAAGGAGCTCTGGTCGGCACCGAGGTAGTTGATGTTGAACACCAGTTCCTGGGGCAAGTGCTCGGCATCTCGCCAGACGACCCAACCCACACCTGGATATACAAGTCCGTACTTGTGTCCTGAGACGTTGATCGAGACCACTCTGGGCAAACGGAAATCCCACACAAGGTCTGGACGAACAGTATTAGAGCTTAGGGGTAGTAGGGAGGACCGGCGTATGCCTCTTGGGGATCCACGTACCTGGGTTCACAAATGGAGCCACGAAGCCACCACTGGCTGCATCAACGTGGATGGGTGTGTCCAAGCCACGCTCAACCAGCAGGTCATTGACGGCCTTGACATCCTCATACTCGCCTGTGTAGGTGGTTCCGAGGATGCAGCAGATACCGATCGTGTTCTCGTCGACTAGATCAACAGCCTGCTTGGGGTCGATCACATATCGATCCTCAGTACAGTAGACTAGTCTAAATAATTGTGTGTTAGCATTCCTTCAAGCACATGGCTTTCCAACCTTGCTGCCGAACCGGTATGTGATGTGTAAAATCTCCTGAGACCCAAAGACACAAGGGATTGGGGAATAGCTTACCTTTCATCTATTTCGAGGTATCTGGTGGCCTGTTATATTGTTAGCATAGCGTCCGCATGACTGTTAAATTAAAGTGATGATAGGTATGCCGGCGGAACCCGTGGGTGCCACCTTGCCTTTCCCAGAGCACATGGGACTTTCTGTCCCAATGAGTTTCAGTGCGAGGATATTTTACTTTCCTTCTCCCAGCAAACCTGGACGGCCGAGTTCATGACGATATTGGGGTTCTCGGTCGACTTTCCCTCGGCCTTGCGCTTGTTCTTCCAGCGTCTCTTCATGGCCAGGACACCCAGTATGATGGCCTCGGACGAGCCGACGCAGCTGGTACCGACAGCACCAGCACCCTCGCCAATTGGAGCGTGGAAGAGGTTTCCGATCATATTGACACACCGGCTAAAGGGGCAAGTCAGTACAAAGCCACATTGGGGGAAGATGGGGGGATTGTTTGATAGAAGCTTAGACTTCCCAGGTAAGGGGAAGGGTAGCTGCGGTGGGAAGAGAAGCTCACTTCTGCATTTCGGCTGTCTTCGGGTACTCCTCGTAGTCGATGAAGTTCTTGGAGAGTGCGTCGCTCATGAGCTTCTCGGCTTCGTCCTCCATGTAGGTGGTGACGAAGGAGGCGAGACTGTCCGGGTATCAGCGATCAACCCAAAACTTTACGTATGATCATTCATGGCGTACTTGAGCATAGGATTTCCGTCCAACGACAGCTCGTCCTTTATAAGTCTGTAGGCTGCCTCGCGGGGCATTTCGCCATCAGGAATCTCGTAACGGGGGAGATCCTGGGCGGCAAACTTGGAGCCGTAGACCGAGGTGGTGAAATTGTCATTGTCGACTGCTTCAAGGTGGATCTTCCTGACCTCCTTGGAGAGGTGGTCGGCCTCCTCGGGGGGGAAACTGGAAACATGGCTCAGATGCACCTGTACGTGTTAATGCCATGGCAGACGGGAAACCGCAACAGGGGAAGAATGATGCTCACCATTTTGGGTGGTTTGTAGGAGGAAGAAAGCACAGCGGTTGTAGTGGTAGATCTGCCTGTGTCCTGAGCTCGGGGAGAGGGTCCAAAGCTCGATCTTATGTCTGAAAGAAGGGTGATCTATCTCTCTGGGAGGCCGCCTTTGAGTATCTTGGAAGCTGGGAGGCGAGTCAGCACTCGTGTCTCTGCGGTGGGCTGGGGGCTTGTAGATCCGTGAAGTGGGGGTGAGGCCTTTACGGGCAACTCAGCTCGTCCGCGTCCAGCCCAGATCACGCAGCAGATGCGAATGATTGAGTGGCGTGGTCGAGTCAGCGTGGGATCATACTCACACAAGATGAATGGCTTTCACAAGTCGGTTGCTGGCAAGAGAAGAGACGGGACAGGAGCTGGAAGCGGTGGTGACGACTTAAAGGGGCAGCAGGAACAGCAGCAGCTTATTGAGGGCGTGGAGGGGAAACGCGGGAAACGACAGGGGGTATAGCTCGAAGCTCAAACAGCTCCCTGCCCTGACTGACGTAACGCTGGGCGTCTAATGCGTGTGTCGACAGGGGAAGCTCTCCCGTTTGGGACACAATTGTGCACCGCTTGTTAGGGGCTGGGCCTGTACGGAACGACGGCCTCCCACCGGTTGGCTCTCCCCGTCATGCCACGCTGAGCCCTTGGCCATTGGCATGGACCCACGTGTGTGTGCAGATTACATGGTATCTAGTCAGCAAGTGGTGCTACTGTCCAATCACCCCATATGCAAGTCAGGGTGTGTCTCTTGGGGCAACAGGCAATGAGACAGGTGTCGAAGAACAGGACACAGACAGTAACGAGCACGATCGCCAGGGGCCATGCCAGCTGGATCAAACACAACCGCCGTGGGCATCGCTCCCCCACGGGAGCGGAACCAACGGATCGGCTCTAGACCCCTTCTGACATGGCTCGGCAAAAGCTTGGTATTTAGTCGAGGCAGGGATCACGCAGATCCAACTTCACGCTCAACGTGGGGCGCCCCGGGACTCGGGACTCGGGACTCTCCAGACTACTTGGTAGTACAATAGGCTACCTCACAACGGGCACTCCGCCGGCCAATCGATCCGTCATAGCTACCAGTCCGCCCTCGCACAAGCTGCATTAAGTACTGTTCTGGGCCCAAGTCCCTCATTCTGTGCCTTGTTTCAGACCACCGCCTAGCTCAAACTATCGCCGCCGTTCGTCCCGAGCTGCCCTTAGCCCGCCGTTGACTAGCACCATCAATAAGTCCTGTGGGACGACCCTCTATGGGACAACCTGCTATAGTGACAACCCTCTATGGGATAACCTCCTATGGGATAGCCTCCTGTGGGATACCCTCCCGCGGGATAATCTACTTTCGGGTAACTTCCTGCTGGACATAGCCCTGAGGACTCACGACGCCTATATCCCCTGTGTGTGTATGCGCAAGCGTGCTGTGTTCCTGTCTTTGATCCACATTGTTTTAATAGAATATCCGATTTAGTTATCTAGACAGACATAGGAGTTCCAATCCGCGACACGGTTGTTCCTGCGGAACCAACCCCAAAGCTTGTTGAAGGCCCTGGTGTCCAAGTGTTGGCCACCCTCAGTCACCTCCATCTTTTTCTTGGTACGAATGCCCTGGTCATCGACCACGATCAGACCCTGTCTCATCCTCGTGAACGCGACACACAGACGGTTCGGGTTCGCAACGAACTTCGGGCCAGACGAGGCGGACACGGTGCTAAAGAAGAACACAAGGTCCTTCTCCTGGCCTTGGTAGGAGTCAATGGTGGCACAATCCAGGCCCATCGGGTTGTGGGTCCGAACTGTCGGCTCTGGTCCATCTGGGCGACCGGAGTCGTCCACGTCTTCTGCTACCACCAAGGCACGCATGTCTTCATCCGGGTTCCCATCATGACTTTGGTCGGCGACACCATCGCCTTGCTCGTGTGGCACTGTGTCTGTTGTGAGGTTGAGACCTCCCTCGTGGAGGAAATCCTGCACATAGTTTGTCATGGCTCGGTACGGTGTCAGGATACAAAGTCTTTCCCATTCGACATGGAATGCCGCACCTGGCGCCTGGAAGTCTAGCCAGAGGACCTTATCGAAGAAGATCTTCCACATGTCCTTGTTGATTGAAGACTTGGAGTCTGACAGCTTTTCGCATTTGGTACCGGGTATGTTCACGAAGACTGGCCAGTATTTTCCAGGTGGTGGCGGCCAGCCGCCCTTTCCCATGACCCACATCTCCACATTGTGGGCGATCGTAGTGTCAGTGCCTGGTGGCATAACGTCTTGGATGCCTCGCCTTTGGTAGAACACCTCCCGGGCCGGGTCGAACAGACCAGGCAGCATTCGGAATTGTTGATTCATAAGGAGAATTGGCCACTCAAGAGTGTAAAGGCGCTCCGCAAGGGAGCAGACATACTGGTCCTCGAATGTGTTCACTCGGGGCACCATGGGTGATGTCTTCGATGCGCTGAAAGTTGGGAGCTGCTGGGGGTCGAAGGCGAAAAGGTAGACAGACTGGTTGTAGACACACTGCATGACGTGGGCCTCATCGATGGCCGCAGCCTCGTCCACAGCGAGGACGGAAGCGCGATTCCGGGTGAACCACTTTGCCATTTTGCCAAGCGCTGCATATGGGGTCGCTGCAACCAGCAGCGCAGACGAGTAAACGTGGTCGATACACTGATCGAGGTGGACGCTGAAAGTATTGCGAAGTCAAGACTTCTGTGGTTCGGGCAAATCGTCCGGGGCCTCGTCCAACTGCAATGCCACGTGCTGCGCATCATGGAAGCACTGTGGTGCGGTTGTGGCATGGAGACGCCGATCCGTCCAGGGGGGAGACTCCATCCCGAGATAGTATGCCACCCAGCACGCCACAGACAGGTGTGGGCGCCATTTCGACCGCACTCTGAACTCAGCATTGCGCCATTCATTGCGATATCGGAAGACGCGCTTGCAAGCCTGCTTGTCTTCTGCCGCGTCAAAGGCACGGACGATGGTGTAGTCGAGACCGGTCGTCTTCACCAGAACCTCGACCTTCCTGAGGCAAGCATCGACGGCTTCATGCCGTGACGCCGTGAGGAGGACAGGCATGTTTTGCGCCACACAAAGGGTGATACAAACAGCGAGTTGCTCGGATTTGCCGCACCCGGGGCCGCCATGGATGAGGAGTGTAGCGCATGGGATCTGAGACATAGACTCGAACCGTTGGGCGCGCCGGGTGGGATGGATGCCGGTGAGGATCCGGTCTTTCGTTGTGGACTCAACACCAGAGAGAATGTCGAACTCGAAATAGCCGGCAGCCGTCGTGCCACATAGCAAACTGCGGAACGTGTCCGGCCCTCGACCTGTGACAGCACTGCCACCTTCCACGGCGTGGATAAGTGAGTGGCCTTGAGAGGCCCCGGCACGGTTAGGCTGTACACCGGTCAGGCCTGCCTCTGAATCTCCGTCCCTAAGCCAATCGTCGTCGGTTGGCGGAGGCGCAAGGCGAGCAATGCCGTTGACGTTGCGGCGGGCCGCCTTGGAAGTATCCTCCAAGCGGAGGTAAACTTCGTATGTCCGAAGGCTGCTGTCATACCTTGAATACGTGCCGACGTCTGTGATTGCGACGGGTGGTGGGTGATCTGGAGCAAGGTAGATCACAACACAGAGTGATCCGCGAGGCATCCCGCCTCGGATTGATCTGGGGCCGTTGCAAACTGACCCGCCCAAAACGGCTTGTCCAGGTTCCGCACATTCGTACTGCCCGGGGTCGAGGGGGAGGAGGATTGAAGGAGACAGCGACGTCCTGACCAGACTCTAGATAGTTGTCGAGGGCACCGTTGTACTTGTCTGACAAGTATGTTTTTGGGGATGTGGAGAATGTCGCGCATATCGTTTCTCATGTCGCGATGCACATCGGCGGGGGTCGGGAAGGGTTCACGAGCCTCATTGAACGCAACCATGTTGATGGGCTGGACTCTGCTGCCTACGCGAGCACGCGCAACGCGCGCAATCTTGAGAGGTCTCGGTAACTTGAAGAATTGACAAGATTGCGACGTCAACAGGCTGGTGCAGAGGAAGGTTGACGGCCTGGAGCATCTGGTCAGACGTTTAAAGAGGAAAATGGTTGGTGCAATCATCACGTACGTGAGGCCTTGGTTGACGGCGAGGTTTGAGAATGTCACCTCAATAGGCAAGGGCCACGGCTGACCCAGGTGGAATGGAGGTTATTTGCTGATTACAGGAGTGGTCAGACATGCGAGGACGGCGACTTATGATGCGATTTTTACTTACCTGAAGAGTTGGCGAAGCTGCAAGATCGAGAGGTTGTCGTCGAGGAAAGGTGACAACTCGAGAAGCTTGGGATTGGCAAGAGGGCAGCGAGAAACTTGGCAGCAGCTGGGATCTGCAAGCTCGAGAGGTTGTCGTCGAGGAAAGGTAACAGCCTCAGAAGCTTGACGAGGCGTGGAACGCAGAGATGAACTTGATGCCAGCTGAGATCTGCAAGATAGAGAGGTTGTGGTTGAAGGAGTAGAAAGATCGTGGTTTGCGGAAAGCTGACCTCTGAAGTTTTGGGCTGGTCGAAGGCAGCAAGCAGGCAGACAGCAGTTGGCAAAAGAAGTGCGAGTCTCGAGAGTTTGACATCGGATGAAAACATGAGCCTCTCGGATTGAAAAATGACAGTCACAAGAATGGAGAGGGTACGTCCTGGGCTTGCTGTTGGGCCCCCACCTACATGATAAAACGGTCTTAGCATCGAGAAGCCTTTTTCACTCGCACACACACTCTCGCACTCTGGACAACCTCCTCTAGGACGACCTTCTGGTCCTCTGGGATAACCTCCTGTGGGATAACCTCCTGTGGGATAACCTCCTCTGGGATAATCTCCTCTGGGATGACCTCCTTCAGGATAACCTTCAATAGGACACCCGACTTTCCTGTGGGATAACCTCATATTAGATATGTAATATCCTACTGAAGAAATAACTCTCCTTGTGTAGTGAGAGCCTCCTAGTGTAAGATACATGTGATGAAGTAAGATAGCCTGCTACTTGTACTTAAGTGACCTCCAAGTGGTATTCTCTCTCACATTTCCAGTCATTTTGTTCTCCGCGTACGATAACTGGTGTACCTACACTACCGCCTGGGACCCTTGTCCTCCCAGCTGTCGGTGGCTGTCAGGCTTCTGTGCATCCTGACATCTGATCGAGCCATGAAAAACTGAATACAGAATTTTCTCTATGGTTGAAGCCAAGGATATCCGTCAGACCATGGGACGACTATGACCAGCTCATACATGGGGCTTGCGAGGCATATGAGCTGGACCTCAAGTTATGGCTAAATCTTTTGCTGGTAGTAAGAGTTGTAACCAGATGGACCGGAGCCATAAATTCTAAGTTGCAACCAAATAAGTCCCAGTTTTGCCACCATCAACTCCCACCAGAGACAACTGAAGGACCTTGATTTCTTCTTCAGCACAGTGCTCACTTTGTTTAACCCTAACATTCGTTGCAATCTGGTTTCGATATGTATTGTTCAAGTGGAAACACTATGCTATGGAGATCTCCCTACAGAGATTATCTCCGAATCTATATCTTAGAGGTCTTCCAACTTGAACGGTATTGGGTACTACACATGCAGGCAATATGGTATGATGAGAAGTGTAAATCTTGCTCAGATGATCTATACCGAGGCATTGATATTCTCAACCGTCTTCCATTTTGGGAAGTTGGTGCAACATCTTGGTATTTATTATCAATGAGGGACGTAAGGTGGCACCATTGTGTGCTCCTCTAGGTTTTCTTTTCTTCTCAAGTATTGGCAAACACGGTTATCAGGCCAGATAAATTTCAACAACATACTAATATCGGAAATGGCAATCCAGACCAAGTCTCCAATATGAAAACCTTACACAACCTCGCAGCATTGCCTACTGATTGTTCATGTCTCCCGTTCAGAACCACAACGAGCATCCATGCTGGAGGCGTTAGACTTGGTATATCTTTTCGAAGGCGGTTGGCTCACGCCTCCTGGCGGATCGTAAACGTGACCGATGCTGTTCCAGGGCTCGCTGGCCATGCCATGTGCCATCCATCGGCCGACTGATACGAGAGGTTAGCGTTTCTTACAAAGTGAATACAACCCGCAAAGCCCACATAAGGAATCAATATATTTTGGAACAGCAGTGCCGATTTACCGTCGAGAGAGCCTGAATGTCCAATACCTTCAAGAACAAGAAAATAAGAAAAGATCGAGTATCTTACTGGGGTCCATGTCCTCTGCTATCTTGGTCCCACTGCTACTACCGATCGATTTGTTCTGGCTTCCCCATGGTCGATTGATCTGATGCCAGCTCCCTGTGCTGCTGTTACTAGTTGAGGCCTTATGAGTCGAGCCAGCCGTGCAAGACATTTGAGCTGAGGTAGTCACCTGGCCCTGTGTGCCGGAATTCGAGCCGGTGTCCTTGGTTGGAGGCATGACGGTCACAAATGAGCCTCAAAGTATGATTAAAAAAAAGGTAGTGATATTGAAGATCGATGAGATCGATGAGTTTGCGGGATCTCGTCACCATCTGTCTAGGGCTTTCTACAGGACTGCGCGCTTTATATAGACAATAGGTCAGGACATCATGACACATCTGTTCAGTAACTATTCTTCCCGCCTTGAGCACTGCCTGACCTCTCTCTCCAGGAAAATTGGCCCATGGCGGCCTCCCTCATAACCGTGGCTCGCTCTGAACAGCCTATCCCAGACGGCCATTTACTCTTGCCAATGGTTGTGTACGGTCTGCAAGCTCATTTGGCAGGCGATAAACATGGCCCATCTCAGTACAATTCTGGACATTGATTGGGGCCATTTTCTCTCTGTTGCTGACAGGGATGTGGAAGCTTGCTGATCTTGATGTTGGCGTCTGCTAATGAACAGCCCTGTGGTTCACTAATGATCACCTACCGGGATGAAGACTGATCAAGAGAAATGGCCATGGTCTGCTGATGAATTTCAAGACGGGAATCTGTATTTGGCCCAGTTTTGTCGCACAAAAACGATATGTTGCTAAGAATTGGCCCAGTTGCAAAG
This sequence comes from Diaporthe citrichinensis, assembly GCA_014872995.1. Taxonomy (NCBI): domain Eukaryota; kingdom Fungi; phylum Ascomycota; class Sordariomycetes; order Diaporthales; family Diaporthaceae; genus Diaporthe; species Diaporthe citrichinensis. The sequence goes on along the minus strand of JADAZR010000009.1, from coordinate 36,176 downwards.
GGGCTGAAAAGTGCACTTTTGTGGTAAGACACCAACAGCAGGGGATATGAGCGCGATGATATGCGCAAAGTGCAGCCAGAATTGGCCCGGAACTGACCGGCAGGCTTCACGCATTTCTCAAGTATGACAAGTGACGTAAGCTCAACATTCAAGCGAATGCATTGGTCGAGGGAAACGGCCCATTCATTCACTGGCCAACATATAATCTTGGAGGGCCGGGCCACCTGTCTCTCCTTTATCCTCTCCTCTTCACCAGTTGGAGAGGCTTCTGATCCTCGTGCTCTGTTCGGGCGGTCTACCTACATACATGTAGGTAGCTGCCCTCTCATCACTTTTCATGTCTGCACATGATGCCACAAGCATGAGTGTTATCACACTCTTTGTGCTTCTATTCCCCTGTTTACTACCGTTAGAGAGGACTTCAATCCGAATCCGGCTTGATTTGCCTAGGAAGTAAGTCCGACCTCAAATTCAAGGGTCGGTGCCATCAGCCACCCTATTCTGACTTGATTCCAGGGCAGACCAACACCACATGATACCGGAACCATTCTGGGTGACCGAAGGCATCTATCCCATCAATTGTCTAACACGCATGCTCTCCTCGCTTGCAATTCATCATACATTTGTTAACATTGATTCTCTCCTTTTTGGTTCTTTTTACATCTTAAGCGTCTTATTTATCATTAGTCTGTTATTCTTCGGCGACTTTAGAAGTCCCTGTGGATAGAATACAGGAGCAACAACCAAATTCTTCTTTAACTCCAATAGCGCAATTTCCTTCTGATTTTAATACTAATGCATTTGACGGCAATGACATCTGGTGGGACGTACCCGACACTTGGAATAATGTTTTGGAGGGCTCTGATTTTGAAAACTTTGATGGAGGGCTGCAAGGTGATTGGGGCTGCCCATTTCAAGGTGACCTCTGGACTTTGAACGGAGACTTTTCTCAACTCCAAGCCCCTTCCTCGGGAAATCGCATCCACTCATCAATTTTGGATCCAGCACAAGATGCTGTGCCCGGCGCAGACGCCCAAGGCTTGGAGAGAGCCCTCTCCCCCAAGAGATCCTCGGTTCAGGTCCCCGAGCTTTTCGAACCTTTGGCTCACCATCCGGACAAGCCCCTGGGTTCTGATTCCTCTGTAACCAGCTGGGTAGATGATTCCTATACCAGTGTGCACGACCCGACTCCACAGAGCCTGGCTCCATCAAAGGACTACAAGCTTATTGTCCCTGAGCTCGAGTCTTGTCAGCTTTGTCCTTACAGGGGTTCTGCTCACGGTATCGCGTATGTGGTAATTCCCTTCCTAGTTGGAGATGCTGAACCGCTAACGGCCCCGACAGAGGACATCTCAAGACGAGCCACCATGACGGATCATCAGGTACTGTCATCCAATGCGCCAAGCAAGGCGAGCCTGGTTGCAAGCAAGTCTTCAAGGACGAAAGAAGCCGGACACGGCACAGGCAAGCAATCCTGCAAAGCTCTCTCACCGCAGTTCTTTCAATGCTGCTGCGGCGGGAAAGTCAGGCGTTGGGCAAACTTTGTTAAGGGTCACAGAGTTTGTGTCTCAGGAGCTGGGGGTCTCTACAAATGTCATTGCAAGGCAGAGTTCGCGGACTTCAAGGGGCTGGAGGACCACTACAACGGGAATCACATGGGCAAGAAAGGTCGACCTCCATCAGATAGCCAGAAACTGGCGAGATGATTGGACAGGCGTCAAGGAAGATCGATGATCAAAAGCAATGTGGCTGGATGTTAAGTAATCGAATGATGATGACTGGTGACAATACGTACTCTCGTTCTCGCCCGCGCGCCTCGTGATCCTGGGGTAACTATAGTACCCGGAGGGCAACATCAGCACACTCAGTAAGAACCAATATGCGACACTCCTGCAGACCTAGTCCTACTCATGCTGTCTCAAGCTGGTGGTGAGCCTCTCGATCGGTGGCTTTGATCAGACACTCATGACTCTCACTAATCATATTCTTCTCGCCAGGTGCTCCCCTAAGTACAGATTCTCTTCCCCATCCCAGACCCCCTCGAGAACATACTTATGACCGAGACAGAGTTGCGACTGCCTCTTTATCAGTCCATACTCATCGCCACGGTCCAGATCAGGGGGCGTGTCCGCAACCAAGACGATAGTGCTCGTGACGCCCTTCAGCGGAGGCAGCAAGCATATGCATGGGACGCTGGCGATGCGATTGTCGCATCGTACGAGAGCGTCCGATTCCTGCCGCTCGCCACTTCCTCAGCTTTCCTGATCCAGCAAGCGCGCCGTTCCTCCGCCCGGGGACTCCACAGGTTTGCGAACATGTCCTCGTCAAGAACCTCTAGGCCTCGTGTTTCCCGTGGACTCCCTGCCTGTGATGAGCTACCGTTCTAGCAGAGTCTAGCAAACCTAAACATGCATGCGAGTGACATTATATACGCCACAAAGCCCACAACCCTGGCTTACTAGGCCGTTCTGAAGATAGCTATTAAGGTTCCTGCTGGGCGGGTGTACCCGTGCGACAGGTGTGGCGATCCTGCTGCCAGCGGTGACAGGCCGGGCCCACCTGTCTCCATGTGACAAGTGGAGGAGGAAGAAGCACTTGCTCCGGAAAGGGAAACATGTGAACAACTCCTGCAGTAGAAGCTACAGAAGTGAGTGCCGAAAATACTACCAACCGATGCGGTGAGAATTGGAACGCATACTACCTACGTACGCCGGGGGCTCACACGCATTAGCCTCAAACTCTAAAGAGCGCAGCATCTGAGGCAACATAAGGCGACTAGATACCTGCATATGCCTGCTTCTTCCATCCGAGACCGCCCGTAGCAGAGGGCAAGTATCAATACAAATAATACAAACAACAAGGAAAAAGGCTTTCACCGATCTGCACGGCATCAGTGCAACAGAACCCGAAAGCCTCGGCGACGACGTGGAAACGAGCGGTTCGGCCTGCCCTTGCTCGCAACACCCCTGCCCATCCCCTGCCCTTGCCTACACGGCGAACATGATCGCCCCCAATCGGGGTGTCCACACGGTAAGATGGGACGAAGGAAATCGACCAAATCCCGCCGCGGAGAGGAAGCTGTGGTGCCAGGGCCAATGGTTGCCCTTCCACAGTTCCCGCAGGGCACGGCAGATGCTGTTGGCTTCTCCTCAGACAGCCTGCCCTGCCTGCCCCTTCGTCGCGGGCTTCCACACAGCGCGCGGCTTCCACGGGTTTCGGGACGAAAGGCATCTCCGGGCGGCGTCTCCGCCGAACAGACAGACAGGCATGCAGAAATGCAAACGAGCAGACAGACGCCTCACGGTTGGTTCGGCAAGGGAACGCTCAGGAAGCTTCAAGGGGCCTGGGGGGGGGGGGGCAGCTGATCGCTCGCCCCTCATGAGGCTGATCATACCTCGAGCCTCGTGTAACTCCGTCATCCGCCCGGGGTTTCCGAGGCTCAAGTTGGATCTCATTGCACGCCCGACATCCCTGGAGAGACGGTGGCCCCAGAACTTCACGGTGGCCACTTGTGCCTATATTTTGCTACGAACTCGACCTTTCAGTGGCAAAACGTGTCAAGAACTTCGAGGACAGTGCCTTGTGATAGATGATATGTCCGTGTTGAAAGTTAACCCTACAAGTATATAATCCGCCGGTATGAGTAAATGCAGAAAAATGGCTTCACGGCCAAACGCTCAAAACTCCAATGCCATGCTCCGATCCGGTGCAACCATTCCCTTCGAAAATGTTGACCGCGCCACCGATAAAATTCCTATGCATGTTCCCCTTAAAGTGCCATCCCAGTCGTAAGCCTAGTCCCATCCTCCAGAATCGTGGGGTATAATGGTATACAATGGACAAAGTCGCCGTTCGGTATCAATATCGGTATTCCACATCTCGTTTCGTCGTTGATGAAAACAGCCAGCCGTAATTATCACGCATTTTTCGGTGTCATTCATGTCTCATCCCATCCAACTCTCGACACAGAAGCAGATCTCGCTAACTCTGATTCGCAGCCTCAGTGGTTGTCGATGGTGAGCTACCTGTCCGTTCGGAGGATCGCTGCACAGCTCGCGTTCTGATGCGGAACCTATCCCTGAGTCGGTTGGTAAGTCCGGACCGATCGCGACCCTCATCTTCGTTGCTCGCAGATGATCCTGAACGCTGCTCCGTTCGATACCGTCGGAGGACCTCGATGCGTTCCTCGACAGTGGCGTGCCGAAGTCGGTGCAAGTCAAAGAGCCTAGACCGACGTCTAGAAGAATTGGAAGACTCTGCATTGTCGTTGACATCGGCGCCTAGTGGCGGTGCCTCGCTGTTCTCGTTGCGTTCGTCGTCACCACCTTCACCTTGCTCTGGGCGTAAGTCAAGTCGACTATAAGCACCGTTGTTAGTAGGCATTACTCAGACGAGGCAAAGAGGCAGCTTACCAGAGCGGGCAGGTGCCTGACACGTTCACTAGCCAAGGATCGACACAGGGTGGGTGAAATTTGTGGTTGCAGGGAAGCACGCGGACGTCCTCGCCGACAGTGAAATCCTCTGTGCAAATTGAGCAACCCAGGACTTCATCAGCCTGGGTGCCACTGCCTGTGTTGCCTGTGCCGTGCTGGGCAACACGGCTGGTCCCTGCGGCATCTGCCTCGGAGTCCGATCCGGGTCCAAGAGCGCCTGACGCAGCGGGCGGGACAGGAGAGCCGAGTGGACTCTCTGGAATGGTAGATAGGTGGCGACTAGAGCCATTCTCGGGCGACTGACGGTCCGCGTTGCTGCCACCTGTCTGCTGCGACGCGCCATTCTCGAGCTCTAGATTGGGATCGGGTTTTGGTTGGGAGTCTCCGAACTTGACGATGGGAATGGTTTCGAGCACAGCACGAGCCAGACCCTTCGCACGACTCTGCCTCGGCCTCCCACCAAAGGCATTGCGGGGTCCATATCTCTCGGGATATCTATGTGCTCGTATGGCGCCGGTTGCGATAATAATGAGGAACAGAAGTGTGATGAGGCCGGTGATACTGTACAGTATGCTCATGGCGACGGCCGAGTTGTTTCCGCCTTGCTGGCCGGCATTGTTGTTGTCAGTTTCGGTGAAGTTGCCGGAGATCTGAGCTCGTGCTGTCCCTTCGGACATATTGGCCATGAGCAAGGTCTGGGAAGCGGCCTGCTCGTCCGACATTGTCAAGATGCGGTTGAAGTTAAGGTTCTGGCCAGTCAAGCCACAGCACATTCCCTGTTGGCTGTACAAGAGGATCGCCGCTGGTTGTGGGTCGTTGCTCATGAGGGCGTTCAGAACCGCGCTTGGCTCCAGGAACGACGTGTTTGTCTGGTCACAAGACAGATACGGGATCACATCCGAGCCACTGATACTGGCATAGTTGCTCGCATCGGCAGCAACCATGTTGCCCTTGATGTCGACTCGCTAGTGGCATGTTAGTGACATGTTGGGCTTGACGGGGAGTGTGTCGCTGGGTGGTGTCGCCTACCCCTCGAGCAAGATCCGACTCATTCAGACCGAGGTTTGTTGTCAATGGTATGACAGTGTAGGACAGTGGAACCGGGTCTCCCTCCGACGCCGATATCAGCATCTGCATTTCAGACTTCCGCTGCCAGTCGAGCACCTCGGTCATTGTGTACGTCCCCGCCATCTCGGATATGGCGCATCGAACACTGGCAACTGCCAATGACAGTGCAAAGACCCAATGTCGACCCATCCTGCCCGGCAGTCAGACCGACGACGTTTTCCACGGTCCCAATGAGCGATGTGGTGTTGTGGCGTGCGGCTATGGCGAACGACACACAGCTCAGGGCCAGCTCGCGCGGCGGGCGCTCTGGTCAAGGCCAGTACTGGACCAATTATTTTGTCTGTCCGCAGGGACGTCGTCACATAGCGGTCTCGTAAGCGTTAAGACGGCGTTTCTCTGCAGCGTTGCAGTGGGTTTTGGCGTGAAGGCAGGGCGAAGGGCGATATATATCTCACACGGGCGGACCTGACATGAGGTGAGATGAGGGCAGTGAAGAGGACAAGGCGATAGGCGGGACCGAAGGAGAGGAGAGCGCGACTGGGCGGTCTTAGTGCTGGCGGCGCTGGGTCAATGAGAAGCGGCTATTATGGTGCCAAGATGGCTTGGGTTCTGGCTGAGAGCCAAATATCTGGGGACGAGGAGCGGCGTGTCGGTGATGTGGGCCTGGGCACACGGCAGACAAGAGAAACGGGCGGCGGGGATTAGATGCAGGCCGGACTGGCGGGCAGCTTAATGTTCTGACTTGAGGCTGTGTGGTCGGTCAATGGTCACGCGAAAGGATCGAAAGGGAAAGCCAAAGCCAGCTTCGGTTCCGGCGGCGACTGCTCTGACTTGGTCCTCTCAGTCTTCGGCTTGCGCGGACGTTGCGGACGTTGGGTGAGGTGAGCGAGCGATAGAGTTGTGGATTTGGATGTCGAGGGGTAGTGAGCTGAGCCGAGCGAGCCACAGGGCAAGGAAGGTTGAGACAAGACAGTCTATAGGTGATAGGAGAGCTCGGCATCAGAGAAGGTGGCTTGGCCTGACCCGACTGACCCGGGTGTCGGGCAGAGGATGCAGCTCACGCCAGGATGGGCCGGGAAGGCGACAAGACTATAGTGCAGGCCTCGTTATGGCAGGGTATTCCCCCAAAGAAGGGCAGCTATTCGCAGGCGGCACGAGATACAGCAGTTCGTGATTGATGAGCGGTTCCGAGACAGGTGCAGAGGGCGAGGAAAAGCAGCGGCAGAGGCACGAGGCAGAGGCAAGAGGCAGGACGAAGCGCCGCCGCCGCGATTGACTGCTGGTAACAGCTGCCACAACTGCTACCGCTGCATTGAGGCACTGGTTCGTTTGGTGGTTTGTGGCAGGTCTGAGACGCCGTCGACGTTTTAGCGCGGTGGCTTCGTCAAAGCAAGCAGGCACATGCCCTGATCAGTCGAACCTGCCGCAGCAAGCAGTCAGTTCCGTGGTCGCAGTCGCAGCGTGCTGTACCGTATAAGGCAGTCCAGAGCTGGCTATTTTTTTCTTTTCTTGTTCCCAATTGCCAAGGGCCGATGAGGGACGATTGATGACGCCTTGCCCAAAACTGCCAATGACCCTCCAGCCCGCGCGTCTTCCCAGCCTTGGCGCATGCTCTCCAACTCGATCAGACAGCTCCTGCCCATCGAGGAACCAAGACGCCAAGAGACGGCCCAGTTGCACACTCCCCCGAGCAGACTCGAGGCTGGAATAAGGGTTAGGACAAGCAGCCACCGTCTACTCCTCTTCGTCCGACGTCTGCCATGCTCAGCTAGTGACTGACCTCGGCGCTCTGTTCTGCTGTAACGTGTGTATGTGTCAAGTCTCTTGTTTATTTATCTATTCGAAATCGGACGGAGCGCCTCTGCCCGTTAAACCGGCGGCAGCCCTAGCCCCAGCCCTAGAGCCTCTAACTCTGTTCTCGGGGTCTCCATGCTCTCGGAGTCTCCATGTGGCCCCTGAATGAACCGGCCCCAGTCCGCCCCCAAACCAGTCAGTGCCCCCAGGTCGAGCGCAGCGTTAAGAAGAGATGCACATAGGCCAGTCTGATTTTGATATGTGCAATTCCCGCCCGCCTTGCATGCCGAATAGTTCGCATGAACGGACATGCACCTCAAGGGTCGTCCTGCCGGGTCGGCTAGTGTCGATGAGGCTCAAAATCCCACGGCATTGCACTGCATGGGATCCCCCATGTAGCAGGTTTTGAGCCTCACACGGCATCGGTTTGAGGTTGGAGGGGGGCCCTGCCGGGGCAGACCGCTCCCACGCTGCCCTCCTGACATCTTGCCATTTCTCGGACAAGAACACCGGGTCCCAGCGCCTTGCGTGTAGGAGAATAAGACTGATCATCACCACGCCCAGTTCAGGCTGAAGGCTTTTCCCGCCTCCAAGGGCCAATGAATCGAGGGAGCATCCGGCACATCTCCGCCAAGACGTCTTTTACCCCGTCTCCTCCCAAAAAATGTCCCTATTCTCCTACGCGATCCGATCATGGCTCAGCCGCCTCTGGAAAGGCGCTGTTTCTAGACCATGCGCAAAGGGCTTACGGCATAAAGCAGACCTGGGGAAGATGAATCGTAGCCCAGTGTAGCCCTGTGGCGATCGTCTCGTCGCAACTACAGCGCCTAGGGCTTGCGTGTGGACGTGGTCAAGACAGGACGTTGAGCGCCATGGCTGCGAATTGATCCGAACGCTGCGCAAGATATTGGAAAGCCCAGGCGTGATGGCCTCTGTGCCATTCGAGAGAAAGATCGGGTGAAACCTCGTCAAAGGTCTTGCGGGCAGGATTCGGACGCCTGGCCGCGCGGAAGGACACGGGATCCGCGATCCACGAGTCCTGTAGAGGCAACCACGCCGAGGGCAAGCATTCCTCGGCTGGACGAGAAGCCGGGCTATTTATGAGGACTTGGGACGAAGCAACCACTTCCAGACTCTTCTTGGGATGAGCATCACGAACATCAAGCAAGTCCGCCATGGTTCTGGTCCACCGCGTCGCTGTACGTGGGTTCGGTCCAACCACTGCATCAAATTTCCTCCATGTCGCCCAGATCGTCCATCGCAGGAAAGTCGCCTATCTCCACCCTCTCCGGTCTGACAAACACGCCATGCTTCATGTCCGATGGCTCGCCCCAGTACCTGGCGCCGTTGACACTGCCGTCGTTCTTGCCGACAGGCTCATCAAGTTGGATGCCGACCCACGCGCCTGAACCATTGGGGATCTCCTTTACGTCGCCTGCGTACATGACGGTACCCCTTCGCGTGTCGTCGCCTCCGACGCGGCACCGCTTCCCGACCTCGATGCCGCGACTGTGCACCTCCTGAGCGAAGGCCGCAATCTTGGCTTCCTCTCGGCTGGGGGCGTCGGGGTCGAATCGACCCAGCTTCTCGGCCTTCTTCCAAGCGAGCACCGAGTCGGTCTTCTTGGCGTACTCTTCCTCCGGCATGACATACTTGTCGACGCCGCTAGCATCTGTGTAGTTCGGCCTGGCCCCAGGAGGCCGTGTGTCAAGAACCTAAGCTGCTGTCAGCGTGGTCTGTTGACGAGCATGAGAGACTGGTACTCGGAATTCGCTCAAGGAGGCTGAGGCTAACAACTGTGTCTCACAGCGGCGGAGCCTTCAGGACCTTGATGTTAATTTCCGTGGTATCAAGACCCGTAGCACACAGGCGCTTCGAGGCGGCACGAATCATGAGCATTCGGAAACGTGACAAGCCCGAGCGACATGACTTCTGAGCACCAAGACACTCGTTCGTTGATTTCCCACGTGCAAAGCAAGACGACCAACCTCAAGAGCGCTGACACTTGCGATTCATGTCGAGGCTTCTAGTCCATGCTTTGCTTACCGAAACAACCAATGGTGCAGAAACAGTGACCGCTCGCGCAGACACAAGGGGGAAACACTCACGTGGAGTTCAGCATACGCAGTCAGGCGGAATGTGGTGAGTTGAGTTGAGTCCTCATCGCTGGCCTCGACAGGTACGTTGCCCTCGGCTGTGGTCTTGAGGAGGATCCTTTGGGCCGAGGGAGGTATACCCGTGACGGTCTCAAGCTTTGCCTTGAGTGTGCTGATTGACCATGATGGGGTGATGCGGCGCTCCGCTGATGAGTTTTCGGAGACAACCAGAAGTGGTACGTCCGCCATTGTGCCTGTATGAGACTGGAGTTGTAATGTAGTGTATCGTGCCGTGTCTCGACGACACTCCCAAAAACCACACACAGTCGAGTCAAGCCCCAAAGCTCGTAGTCCGTCCGCAGAGTGCTCCCAGTCTCCCCACGTGGGATCAAATAAAGGGCTGGGACAGTAAGTTCGTAGATGCCTGGCTCATTTGGTGTCTGGCTGGCGTCTGGCTGTCAAGTGTTGCTGCCTTGGGAAGACGATGAGGGTATCCGAACCCCGTTGAGCCTCAGCCTGGACAGTCAGTGCTGGTCACAGATAGCTGGACCGTGCACGATGTTATCTTATCAGCGGCTTGCTCCTTCCTCCTACCGCGGTGTAACTCCGCCATCCCCTGGTCGCCTGCTAACCTGGTTCTCTCTGCCTGTCCGCACGTTGAGTTCCGTAGTGTAGAGTTCTCAAGCTTTGACATTGAGTGACAGCCAACTTGATTGACCTGACTTGTCTTGTCTTTTGCCACGATCTTCGCAAGGTCGCATCCGAACCCTTCCATTCTTATGCATTCCAGCCCCTCTGTCCCTGCTCTCCTCGGCTGCACCTCGTCAGGCTTGAGATTCATTCCGCGGCGCGATACTACCATAGTACGTACAGCATGTCCTACTATGACAGCACACTTCTACCAGGTTCGCAGTACCATCTGATCGGCGCGAGACAACGCCCCTCTCCAGCCCTAAAACACGTTTGGACCACATTGCGAGGGCGGCGACGCAGGGATCACAGCTCCTCGGAGTGACCGGTGTCCGTGAGGAGCAGGTGACGGCCGCCCGTGAGGTCTGCTGGAGGTCATTTGAAACCAGTCAAGTCGGCCAGCCTGACTTGCTCGCCCGCCACGCCCAACAATCACGCGGATGCTTAGCTATCTCTGCGCAAGCAGAGTCGACCGTCACCGACGACAATGCCCCTTCATGTCGAGTAGCTGGTCTCGAAGCCGTTTGCAGTCCCTGGATCTGAGCCCTTGCTGCATCGTGGCGGCACGCCGTTGACGACACTGCAGCCGGACGCAGAGCCGAACGTTGTCACACCCAAGATTTCGCGTGTTTCTGTCTCTGGCCACCGGAGTATCTGCTTGTCCTAGATCTTGCACAGGACATCATTGGCTTCCCGCATCCCTGGACAAACAAGTCGAGCTGCTGTCTGATCTGGCTTGCTGCACCTCACCTCGGCACCGTTGAGCGGTGCCGCCGTGAAGCAATTCCATGGTGCCACCAGCCGCGGCGGACTGCAGTCTCACATGGGCATGCCCATGCTCGCTGTCGCCTCGATGCCATTCTCAGCCGAAACAAACGGAAACAGAACACACCCACAGAGGGTCGTTGCATGACAGGCCAGGCCGATTGACATGACTAGTCCGTGTGCAGTAGCAAGCTGCACAGCTACCTGTTGCAGATTCTTCAGCTGGTCATTGGCTGGTTTCGGATGTGCGCCCAGACAGGTTCATCTCGCATCTTCGCATCTGCTCCGGCTCGCAATCAATTTCCGAAACTGTACCGGTTCGTCTGGGTACCACGTCGTCAAGATCTCCGCGATCTAATGAACCTAACGCCTCCTCGTGCCGTCCCATCTCGTCGCCGCGGACCAGTCAAAACGCGTTCGTGGCAATATGGACAAGCTCACGACTTATCTTCCCGGTGTGCGGCATACTGGTCACGTTGGCTCCAGTGACGCAGCCGGCTCACGTAGCTCCAATCCAAGTGCTCTCGGCGCCGCCTGCTGCAAAAAGTAGCCCACCGGTGCCAATTGGCGTCCTCAGGCCAGGTATTTGCGTCATCCTTGCTACCTTAGAACCCGTCTTGCCTATGCAATACTCACCGCCTGGCTGGGTTCTTGCACGAAGCATGCCAACAAAGCCTTTGATGCGACATTTCCAGAAGTACGAGGCCGAACTGGGCCGTAACGCGTGATGACGGCGCCTCATCAAGAGGCTGCCCAAAGCCACGGTGGGGGCGTTAGTCTAGCACAGGACCCAACGCAGTGGTCGCACTAGCTCAAGGTCTTGCTTGCGTGCCTTCATCTAGCTTCACAAAGCCACCAGCGCCGCCTGCTCCAGTGTTGAAGGTTTCTGGCTCGGGTTGGCATTGAGAGCATGGTTTCGCAGCATATCGGGACAGCCTGTTCCTGCTGAGAGATATCCGGGATCGGCTTCGTCTTGATCGCCGGCATCAAGACGTGCCCACAAGATGAGCGTCCCGATAGTGGCGAGATGGGCCGATGAAGTATGCCCAGCAGATGCACCTTACGATCCATCAGCGATCCAACGAACCAGCCTAAGCCCTGGCCTCATGCAAGGCCAACAAACCGTTCTGTTGACCTGCATTGCTTTGCTCCGCTCCGGTGCTCCATGGGGCTACATCCTGCCTGACCCCAAGCTACCTTGCCATCCATCCTCACATCTTGTCCAATCACTAAAGGGAGGCTACTGGCAAAGTCAGGGTTTCTGGGCGCCTATTTGGTGCGGTTGCCTTACATACGGTACCAATTATGCCGGCACCAAATGTTCGCGCACATGAGATTTCCCTCACTTGACTTGGGTGTCTGTCCGGAGAGGATTGACCCTAGCTCCTCCGTCTTGGGCGGCAGGCAGACGCATCTAGGTTGTTCGACAGCCGAATTCGTTAATCTCGCAGCCGCAGGAACTTTACTTTCTCCGGCCCGCGTACAGACTGTCAATATTGTGTCGTGAGTGTCGCGCAACGTCTACAATTCTTTGTGGCACCAGAAGAGACGACCCGAGACACAGACCGCGCTTTGTACTATTGTGGCTCGGGCAGCAACAGCTACGACGGCCTGGGCGCACCCTTGCGCCGCATCCCTGGTCCCTACCATGCATCACGTAGTATGGACTGTCATCTCGCAGATGCGGCATCGTGCGTCCAAGGCTTGATGGCGCCTGGACAGCCCAATCGCCTTTTTATTCTGCCTGGAGCTTCCGTGGTCAGCTTTACCGTCCTGAGGATGTTGCGCAAGACCGCTACGTGTTCAGGGTCAACCCTTGCCCAGGGATCCCACACGCAGTGTGGATATACGTGCTGCGGCATATCATAAAACCCAATCTTGCCTACGACAGGTCCGAGAGAGGACCCAGGCGTGGAAATCAAGCCTGCCTTACTCGTTGTCAGACAGACATGGCAGACAATCCGGCAACGCAAGGTCGTAAAATACTCAGTGTGTGGACCGGTGCCCAAATGAGGAGAAGACAATCCTCGTTAGGTATGCAAAGGACCAGCCCTCTTTACTAATGAATCGTAGTACGTGCAAGCCATCGGCTACTATCGCGTCAAACGCATCTGGTGCCGAATCGTACCGCACGGGGGGGAAGGGACATCTTAGATGCTGGTGATCACGGCTCATGGACAGGGGCTGTACCGTGACGGAAGTCAATTTAGAATGCAGACCACGGTGAAGTGTCGACGGTTTGCGCATGCCAAATTCGTCGAACGATGGGCCATAGCGACTCAATGCTCATTGATCAAAGATCGATGATTTTATTCTACATCCGATCCTGATGGGCATCCGAGCGAACTGATTCAGTGAGGAGGGGAATGGATTGGGACGCAGAGCTGACCGCCAGTTCATCACTTCAACGCAGGCGTGAGCTAAGGCTCGGCGTCCCAGGGAATGTCCCAGAGGCAGATATGCAGCCGTTTGGGCGTCGTGCTGACGGCAAGCTGAAGTGTTGGCGCATGCTGCTGCAACCTGCCACCACCAAACAATGCGAGCCCAGGAGGATCCTACAAGCAAAGGCCGCAACGACAATGACCTTGTCGACACTGGGTAGCTTCCTCGGTCCGGACCCCACTTCCACTTCCGAGACGTCTAGACAAGCCTCCTCCAGTCCATACAGAGTATAGACCGGCAAATCAACGCACATTCGAAATCGTCGAGCCCGGAGGAACTGGGCCAGGGGCATTTTATTACGCACAGACTTGGGTCTCTGACGTCCCGACTCCAACGGTGACCTTCGGGCCATCCGCCGAAACTGCGACACCATCCAACGGATGCAAAGGTTTCCAGGCCCCACCAACATCCCGCTGGTGTCCGAGCTGGGAGGGGGTGGGGAACAATGGGACGGAACGCGCGCACCCCCAAATCATCCATACTATATATGATATTCATCTGTCCATAGTGTGGCTGGACTGGGCTTCACGCACGCTGTCAGCAGCTCCGACGGTGGCCGCGCGAACCCACCACAGCGAGCGAGACCTTCAAGACATGCAGTCCGTGGCCCAGCGCTCCGGGACCTAGTTGCAGCCCTGGCGTCCATGGGCGCGACCCTTGCTGCTAACCCGGCTGGGCCGTAGTGGCGAAGAGCTTGGTCTGCTGTACACATCAAGAAGCTGTCAAGCGAGATAGACGTGGCGCACGCGAAACTTTACCAACGTCGGCTTGCTCAGGCTTCTCAAGCTTGGACTACAAAGTCGACAGTACACTGACTCCGGCTCCAGTGTGGTATCTCGACCACTGACATAGCTGCCGGGGCATACCTACATCAGTACCCTGACTTGACAGTGAAACTGTTTGCAATGCCTGAGAGGCGCCCGGGACTCGTGGAGTCAATGCAGATCCCTAGATGGTCAAGCGCAAGAATCGCTGGTCATGTTCACGAGCCCAAACACAACCGTTGAGCCAGCCAGTTTGATTCAGTCTCTGGACTCTCTGGTAACCGAGCCCCGGGTGCTCCTGAGCCTCATTTTCGCCCTGACATCAACTTCTGGACAGTGACGAAGGCATGGGCGGCCAGCGCCCGTAACGGCTGAAGACGAGGCGTAGGATTTGGCTGGAACTCGCCAACCACCTCGCAGACCTTTGGATGGAATGGTTTCACCGCTCATGCGCCCGCGCTTATGCCACAACCTCGACGAGCAGCCACTCGCATCGCATTCATACTAATTAATCCGTGGCCTTGTCAACCTTATCCGCACAGCCATCAGTCAAAGGATTCCTGCTGCCCCCCCTCCCCCAACCCACCCGAGTTGACTACGTATACCAACGTTGCCTGCACACTGACACAGTGACCACATTGCCGCAATCCACTGACCTCAGCGGTGCACCTTACTCAGTCCGCGGGCTCCCTGAAGGTCCGATTCAGACCCAAGCTCCAAGTGCTTCCGAGAGAACCATGGCCAGAGCCGCCATCCCGGCAACTGGAACTATAATTGCCGTGTCGGCGAACTGGCCCACAGCCCTCGCTCTCATCTCATCACCTGGCCCGGTTTGTCCGCTCCCAGCATCTCACCCACAGCAGGGACCCGTCTGGTCTAGGGCCGGCCCCCGTAAGGCAAAGCCGCGAGCGCTGTCCTTGGGCCCAATGGGCTGGCATGATGCCGGACCTTGCTCGCGATGAGGCCATGGCAAGCAGTGGGCATCGAGGCGATGGACCGAAGGGGAGCATCCATCAGGTCGCAACCAGGGGTGTAAATGGAATAGCCGACTGCCCAGCGAGCTCATGCATGAATTCGTGGCCATGTCAGCAGCCCCTAGTCGTAGCTCACACACCAACAAACCCCTTCTTGGGTCTGCATTCGAGAAGTCTTCCCAGGGTGTCCCTCGTGGTGGCCCACAGCTCGGTGGAGGGTAAGCGCACGTCCGGGGGGCGCCCCTACAGACCTCGACCTAGTTACCCATTCCTTTCTGACGATTTTGCTTTTTCTGACTTTGTTTCGAGTAATGTGCAGCAGCCACCTGCCCACTCCTGGCCCCTATGGTTCATCCAGCTAAAGACGGCGCCGCAACCCTGTGGTGATCATCACACTTCTTACTGCCGACTTTGACACTGCAACCTTCGGCGGGTCGTGACCTTTCCCAGATCAACCCTATATCTGAAAAATGCTCGCCCTGATATAGGCGCCGGGCATGCTAGAACCCAGCCCTGGTCTCCCAAACCCGTCACAAGTCACTCATACCCGACATGATATCAGCAACCCACTTGGGCTGCCTTGTCCCTCGACTTTTGATTCTGGACACACCCCTCCGCTCTTGGGTACCCCCTCCCCGGCCTCTGCCTCGCCTTGTTGCTTGGCCTAGCTAGTGTTCTTTTCTCATCCTCTGCGTCGTCTACCTACCTGACTGTACTTCTCGTTGGCCCTCGACTGAGGCATCTCGCCTCATAGCACTCTCAGAATCAGACTTCTACCTTCTGTATCCCGGTGATGCCCCCACAGGCGACTCCACATCCTAGATCACTTGCTTTCCCTTGAACCTTCTTATTTCCTTGCTCTCCTTCTTCCTATCATTTGCCTGCAGGCGCATCTTCCCGCAGCTAGCCCAGCTCCAACCCTGTCGAGCCCGCCTCCATCCCACACTCCATGCCCTTTGGAGGACAACGACCACACTGGCGGCTTGCTCTCCTGCGGTGAAAGGAAAACTTTGACAAACTGGGTTGACTGACGTATTCACCCGCTTCTGGGGCTGCCATCTTGCGACGCTTGCTGGGGACTCTGGACGGGACTCGTGGGAGTGGGATCTTGTCCCCTTCTTCTGCCTTGTCAGGAGCTGCCGTAGCGCCAATCATGTTCATGTCTTTTACTTCCCGAGACGCGACCCACGCCTTATAACTCTAAAGAGCTCGTCTGAGCCACCTGGAAAGCCACCTCGACCTTCCGTGTCAAGCTTGTCTTGTCCAGATTTGTCCACTCCGCACCCTTTACGCCTTCAGCCTCCCTCGCGTGGCGTCCAAGGTCTGGGTCCATCATTTTGCTTTTCTATTACAACATATCCCTCCAGTCACTCACCCAATAAGCACCAAAGGCCCTCTGGTCGAAGCATTGGCTTCTTTCTCCAAGGCGGCACGAGAAGAAGGTATCAAGTGTGGGCAGCCCTGAGCTGGACAGCCACACGTAGCGAAGAAGCCCGTGACGGAGCCGACGGAGGAGCTATCAGGCCTTGAATCGCAAACGGCCAGCTATCACCGAGGAGGCTCATACGTCACCCCCCGAGCGGTGGTTCGACTGAGTCTCCACTTCTGATCGCAAGGAGGCAGGGGGTGAGCCAGACAGCCAGAGAAAGAGAAGGAAGCGCAAAGTCAACCACACAAAACTATCTTGACGATCTCTTGGCCCATGACACCTGCCATTCATTGGCAACATCAGGGCTAAGACACCATCACCGTGGATATCAGGTCTCTCCTCAAGGTCCCTCCCGACTCAAATGAGTCCTCCGACTCGCCTCCCAAGCAGCCCCCCCAAGATCGATCTTCGTCCGTCCCTGCGCCTCCCCCTTCAGCGGCAGCACAAGCAGCCGCTGATCCCTCAAGGCCAGCAACCACGGCAACCTTGGCACCCGCTGCGGCCATCTTCGGTGGTCCGCATTCAGTCGCCAGCGTGGCTCCTTCAGTCGGAACTCTGTACGCCGCGCCGCCGCCGGCGTACCCTCCGCCAGGCGCATACCCTTTCCTCGGAGGAGGAGGATATGCACCAGCAGGGGCTGTCCCGGGAGGGGGGGGAGGGCAAAGGCCTGGGTCAGCAGCATCAGGAGGCCTTGGGTCAATAGGTCCTGGCCCGGGGCCGGGGCCGGCCCCGTCGCCAGCGAGCAAGCGCAGCATGCCACCGCACACAACCGAGAGCCCAGCCAAGAAGCAGAGCAAATGGTCCCCCGAGGAGGACGCGCTGATCATCGAACTACGCGGCAGTGGCATGAAGTGGGAGGACATCTCGAAGCGGCTCCCCGGGCGCAGTGCGATTAGTTGTCGCCTGCACTACCAGAACTACCTCGAGAGACGGAGTGAGTGGGACGAGGAGCGCAAGAACAAGCTTGCGCGCTTGTACGAGAGGTGAGTGGTCGCCACACCATGCATTCGTGTTCGTCTTCTCTGCTCGCAGGTCCAGCCCCCAAAAAGGACAGCAAGAGGGCTGGACCGCCCGGGTGAGGCCCAACCACCGCTCCGATGTGTGGGCAGTGGGCGCAGGAATGCCGGCAGGAAGATCCACACCCCCATCAAGATGCTCGATTCAAGATTCTCGATCTCGTGAAAAAGCCAGTGCCGGAGATTTACTGACTCGTGCGGCCTTGCACAATTGCAGGTTCAAGCCGGAAATGTGGGCCAAAGTGGCAGAGGAGATGCAAGTCCCATGGCGCGCCGCTGAAGCGATGCACTGGCAGCTGGGCGAGGCCGACATGGCACGGCGGGCGGGTGTCGTGCCCTTCTCGCTTACATCGGTCAACATGCAGCAGGACAACACCCGGCAGTCACCAACCAGGGGCCACATGCACTCCCACTCGCAGGGAAGCATGCCGAGGAGCGACCCCCACCTGCTGAGCCGATACGCGCATCGCGGAGGCACGCCTCACCTTGCTCAGCCGCCGCCGCCGCCGCAGCAGCAGCAGCAGCAGCAAATGCCACTGCAGCACCATCATCAACACCCTCCACCGCCACACACGCTGACGATCCCCCCGCCCGTACCGACGATACCGCCGCCGGGGTCTGCTGGACGTGGTCCACTGCCGCCGAGAAGGGAGAGTCTGCCGCCTCGACAACCTCCTGGCGACCTGTACGATCACGTCCTTCCCGCCCCGGGGCCGGGACTGGCACCCATTCAAACGCCCGGCGGCAGGGAGCGGGGCGGGACAGGGGCAATGCACCTGCCAAGCGTGGCCGAGCTGACGACAGGCGTCAGCCCATACTCGACCCCTGCCTACTCGCTGAGCCGTGCCAGCGCGAGCCCAAGCGCGACGGCCAGTCCGAGACAGACCGCGTTGCAGGCCTCGCCTCTTGGCTACGGGGAGTCCAGCAGCATCGGAGGAGGCGGGCCGGCCACTCCAGGGTCTGGCAAGAGGGGGCGGTCAAGTCCGGACGCCGGGAGGGAGGCGATCAGGAGGCGGCACTAAGCGACATGGGGAGACACACAAACAGAGGGTGATCCCGGGGGTTGCATGAAATTGGGACGAGGATGAAAGTTACGAAGACTACGATGATTTTCCTTGGGAGGCTAGAGATATTCCTACACATACACAGCGTCATAAAACGAGATGGGACGGCCGGCGGGACCAAGGGATGGACGGACGGGGGTTGGGAACGGACATGGCCGGGGCAGGATAGGACGATGGATGGATGAATGGCTCAACGTTTTTCCACACTCAACACAACACACAAACACAATGGCGCGAGGGTCATACGGGATTTGTTTGCGTCGTCAAGTGGGACGGATCTTGACGGGGGGGGGGGGGACGAGCCGAGTCCACGACGATGCGATGCGATGCCAATGAGACATGCTGGGGCAACACGGTACTTTGCATTTTACGGTGTGCATTCTGGAATCGGAACAGGTTATCCACATTCTGGTTTTTGTTTTTCTGGTCGGTTTTTCATTTTCCTGTCTTGAACTGTCCTTTTGTCCCGATTTTGGGCAAATCAAAAAAGAGCGAGATCAAGCATCACATGCATTTTATCATCATCATCATCATCATCCCGGAAAGGGGGGCGGGGCGGGAGAAGGCCGGAGCAACTTGTGCTTATTTTTGGTCACCTGGGAAATATCGGGGAATTTTTCGACTCTCTTGCGAGCCGGTTTCCTTTATTCCAACCTTGTTGTTGTGTTTTTACACCTACGATACCAAACCCCCCTGTTCTTTTCCTCGCCAGCGGACCCCCACCCACGCGCTCCCGAGGCCCCGGGCTCCCTTTCCACCCCCCTTCATCCGTCCTTGTCAAACACGCAGCCGGACACGCCGGGACGAAAGGGAGATGGAAAGGGTGGTATTTTCATCCGAGTGGTTCGGGAGGGACGGGGGGCTGGGGGGAGGGGTGTGAGTATGAGAGGGAGGTTGCTGTTGGAAAAGGAAAAACCCCTTCCTCTTGGGACAAAACCTTCTGCAGAAATTTTTAACGTTGGCATGGGGGCGCGGCGGCACGGCGGCGGCGACTACTGGCATGGACAGGCAGGAGGGGGCTACTTGCATGGATTCGGAGTCAAGGGAAGAAGTTCGCGATGCTTACTTGCGACGAACAAGAAGTATCAGCCCAACTGGGTTGTCCTCTCCCTCTCTCTACCTATCTTCGGCGAGGGTGGGGGGGACGGGACAACCCAGGCCAGGATCAAGCAAGGGAAAAAGAAACGGAGGGAAACCACAACGCCCAACATCATCACTCCCACGGAGAGAGGGAGACATAGAGACTCCCTCTTTCGAACGCCTTGAGACGCGGCGGCTTCTTGTACAGTCACTACTTTTTATTTCACAGCGGCATAATCATACAGATATCTTGTTTAATTTCCCCCTCCCCATGATCACACGTGTCGTTCCCTCTCCACCCTCCCTCCCCCGGCGGCCGCCTCGCGTGGTATGGTTCTCAGCCGCTGGGGCGTCCAGGGACGAGGTGGGTAGGGCCGGGGCCCTGTTAGACTGGGAAGCGCTGGCATAACATACCTCACACTGACACGTTCGGGTTTTGAATATTGCTCGGGATCGTGGGTGATTCGGGTGCCATTCGTGGGAAAGATGGGATCACGGGATGGTGGGGAATGGGGCGCAAGGACAGGCCAGGCATCTCTTTGTTGTTCTTTTTTGTCCTTGGTGTTAATCTCGTTGCATACCGGCTGTTCCCATTTTTCAGTGCCATTTTTTTCCTTTTCTACACTGCTTCTATTTTTTCTTATTCTTCTTCGCATTCCCACCCCTTGCGCAATCCCCGGGCATAGCGATGGATGGGATGGAAATGGAATGAAACGACGGGGAAAGATGAGACTTGATACCAGCACGGCACCTGAAATGGGTGAGAAAAGTGTGGATACCCCTTTTCTCGGTGTCTATTCCTGGGTTTGCCTGGGGAGGGCGTCACCACTGGGCCACACACCACACATCATCTGCCGAGTATCTGAACTGCCGGCTTGAGTTCGAATCGTGTGTGTCCGACCTTTGGTTCAGACCTGGCCCCACGAGGTTAGATCTGGCACGTGCGTGTATGTGTGTGCGTGAAGTGTGTGCTCTTCGGGCAATAGTTGGGAACAAAAACGGGTTCGATAGAGTTTTGGCCTGACAGCATAGTCGCGGCGTATCTAACTATCAAACACCTCCCGCGCGCCGATCAGAAAGAAGCAAGCGATGAGATGGATCATCGATGGAGCCCTAGATCGTTTTCTGTCAACCGTTTCGATCCCGTCATGTCCGTTGTCCGCCAGGGGGGTCCCATCCACGTCGTCTTCTTTTCCTTTTGGTCTTGTTGCCCCTTTTGGTCAAAGAGTATGGTTGGGTCACCCTGCAATGACCCACCAATTGTCTCGCTCGTAGCCGCTGTTCAGGACCGACCCCCCTGCGGCGACGACCTCTTCCTCCAGCTCGCCCTTTCTGTAGAGGTGGTAGTACCGGTGGAAGGTCTTGTCGGTGTGGGCTGCCTGCTGCGAGTTCCCGTCGGCCACGTCGTTTTCGGCTGTGCCCGGATCTGCAGTAGCGTCGGCTGCAACGGCTTCGTCTTCTGCATGCTGTCGCTGCTGTTGTTGTTGGCAATGATGCTGCTGCTGCTGCCCGCCGTCCGACGTGCGGTCGCCTCCTTCACCGCCGCTTGCCCCGCCATGTTCATCTGTTGACCTGTCCACATGCTGCGTCTTTGCTTCTTCTGCCGCGGCGCCGCTCTCGGGTTGCTTCTGCCGCTGTCCCTGCTTCTTCTGGCCCTTTACCCTTGCCTTCTTCTGCTGGGGTGCCTTCATCACCCAAGGAACCAGCAGGTCCTGCTCCCCACCTTCAGCCCATCCCCTCCTGCTGCCGCTCTGCTCCAGCGCCCAGACGTAGACAAGTACTTGGCCTGAGCCTGAGCTCGAGCCCTGCGCATCTGCAGCGCCTGTATCGGCGCCTGCAGCATCATGCACATCATGCGGCTGGGGCGTCACCCCTGCTGGCGTGCCGCGGCGCTCTCCCCGCCTCACGCACCGCAGGAGCTGCCTGATGGCGTCAACCCGCCTCTCCCTCGTGGACAGGTGGTGTATCACGGCGATGCAGATGACAAAGTCGGCGCTAGCCTCCCTGAAGGGCAGTACGAGACTGTCGGCCGTCACGGCGTCCGCGCCTGCTATGGTACCCCCTGGGGGAGCCGGGCCTGCTTCGGCATCTGCCAGCTCGCCGTCACCCTGCTGCTGCTGTTGTTTCCGATAGCGTGTGGTGCACATCGAGTCCCTGGCGAGAGCCACCAGCGCAGCACTCCTGTCGCAACCCAGCATGGCGACATCCCGGTTGACGCCCATGTTCTTGCCATTTCCACAGCCAATATCTAGGCCCACGGAACCCGGTGGCCGCGAGGCCAGAAAAGACGACACAAAGGGCCACGGCTTGTGTCGTGTCGCGCTGAAATGAGAGGCAATGGCCTCGTATACGCCGTGGACATGGGTCTCCTCGTAGACGTCTGCTAGCCCATCGCCGTCGCCTGGCTGCGATGGCTTCGCCGCGGGAGGTGACGCCAGCACCATGGCCGTGCTCTCAGTACAGACTCCAATTTCCGCCCGGGGCGAATGCAGGGGCGCTGGTTGGTGGGGCGGGGAGCTGCCTCAGGCTGAGGACAGTTCAAGCAGGCCACTTCTTGGCTCCCAGCGGACACCAGACGGCCAGCTCAATGTCGGTGCCGCCTGGGTTCGTCGAAAGAAAAAAAAGGGGGCCCGCCGTGCGTTGGCCAACTCGTGTGTGTGCGTATGTGTGTGCGTGTGTGGTAGGCGCAGGCAGGAATGCTGGACGTGGTCCGATATGCAAGCAGGACCGTTGCAGGCGATGTGATCCCGGATCTAAAGCTTCGGATTGGGCAGGTTCCAGCGGACAGGTCCAGATAAGGTTCAGCACGGTCCGACCCCAGATCACACTCTAGTGTGGGTGTCGTTTCTCTAGACCGTCAGACCGTTGGGCCGGAACCGGGTAGGGCAAACTCGGACAGGACAGGACAGGACACAAGGGAACAGAACAGAACAGATCGCCCGCGGAACAGAGCACAGCAGCAGGTAGTGCCGAAGGTGGAACACAAGCCTGGCGCCCGTTGTGCGTCTGTGTGTCTTGGTTGTGCGCTGTGCCCTTGTCTCGCCTTGTCACTCGCGAGTACTGCGGTCGAGTCGAGTCGGGTCGAGTCGAGTCTCGTGGTCGCCTGCCGCTCGCACCTCGTCCCCCGTACCTTGTCCGCTCAACGTCTGCGGTCACAGTGCGTTTTTTTTGAGACCTGTCACAGCAACGGTAACAGTGACAGTGACAGCGCCAATACCAGGGAAGTACCTGCGACCCAGCAACAGGCGAGAGGTGGTCAGCTAGCGGCCCCCAACTGTGGTGCTACCCGACCGAACCAGTGGCTGCGCAGCTCTCGGAGTTTTATTACTGAATACCACTCTGTCGATGTTCGCTGGCCAGTCCCCTTGGCCTGAACGCTTGTGAGATGATCTCGTAAAATCGAGATTGGGGGGAGCCTGCGTGCGGGTGTGGGTGCCGGTGTGTGTGAAGCAGTCAGGCGGCTGCATAAGGGTGAGTAAGATGCAGGCGGAACGGTACCATCGCTCGCCTCTAGCAGCGGCTGCGAGGTCGCTCTGCCTGCCCGCGGGAATACACTAGAGGGGAGGTGGAACAGAGGACTTGGCTGTGTGGTACGTGTGCGGTACACTACAGACGCAGACAAGACAGCAGACCGACTGCCAGACCGACAGATTAATAACTGGCAGACAGACTGGTTGACTGACTGACAGCAGCAGAAGCACTCAGCATCAGAAGCAGCGGCAGAAGCAGCAGGCCGTGTGTCGTCAGATTGAGGCTCAACGGTCTGCGAGGACGAGCCCTGTGCAGGTGCAGGCGCCCGAGACAAAATTTCTCGGCACGACCCACTGTCGTTTGTTGACGTGGATCTTGCAGCGACAACCGATCGAGCAACAAAGAAAGGCCTTGTGTGTCGTTGTACTGGGCCTGTACGTTGGTTGCACCTTGGTTGCACCCCGGCAGCATGTGAGATTGTGTGCGTGTCTGCGTGTGTGCGCTTGTGCGGGCGCCTGTGGCCTTTGTGTGTGTGGTTGCACCTTGTACTCGGTACTCCAGAAGGGGGGGCGTCCCTATTCGCGCCCTCTGGCCGGCGTGGGTATAGTGAACGAACCAGGATTCGGGCTGCGGAGCTTTTTTTTTCGGGGGCCGTTTGTTGAGCCCTGTGTTCCCTTCCATCCATCCATCGATCTGCTCGCTTCTGGTGTTAGGTTTATTCTCCGACGTCCTTGTACTGCAGGCCAGGCCATGTGCATCATCATAATTCCTCCCACCCTTGTCCTTATCCCAGCCCTCTCGGCCTCATCAGTCGAAACTTGTCTCGAGAGGCTCCTTTCTTCCTCCGAATTCAGACACGACATGCCTCCTGCTGGGGCTGATTGGTCCAATCGGCTGCATTACAAATTGCACATGTCTGGTTCACGAGTTCCCTCACCGATGGACCGACAGCCCGCCAGCCGGCCAGGCCAACCGCCATATCGGACGCCCGTCTCGAACCGTTCGTCGATGTTATTATTGTATCTTATGGGCGTGGATGTCTGCTCTTGATTCAGGCTCGGTCATGCGGCCTGAGCCTAACGGCAGGGCTGAAACACGGACAAGCTGACCTGCTTTATGGCAATGGGGAAACCGACGCGTCGTGCACGTGTATGTTCGCGGTCTATTCATTCTATATCGAGCCAGCCCCCTCCCCGGTCTCTGCTGCCATCGCTCTGCAACTGGGAATCCCCCGGTGCGTGAGCCAGGCGGCAGCACGCAATTCCATGTACACTGCCCCAGCTGTTTGTCGACACGATGAAGCTCTACCTCTAATATTGGAGGCTCCACCCTACTGGTTGCCCGTGTTCAGGGGGCTCTTTGCGTCGAATACGTCCGACGTGATGAGCGCCGGGTACTCGATGCCCCCTTGCTTCAGGGCCTCCTCCATGACTTCCATGATGACAATGGACTCCTGCCAGGGCAACGTAGCGCTCTCGAGCTTGCCATCTCGGAGACACCGGGCGCACTCGTCGGCCTCCCAGAACATGCCATGTCCCCAGTTCCTCGCCTTGTCCTCGGGGATTGGGCAGTCGACAACCTCGACCTTGCCCGGCTGCGCCTTCCTGATGACCTTGTACTGCAGCGGACGGTAGGCCGGTGCCGCGACCTGGATCTCGCCCTCGGATCCCTGGATCCTCATGGCCGGCCCCGCCGTGCCCAGCCCATCAATATCGGACGCCGCCCTCAGCGCGGTGGTCGCGATGCCCATCTGCTTGTGCTGCGGGAAGGCCAGGACGAGGGTCGTATTGTCGTCGGCGCCGGTTCGGTACTTATTCATGCTGGCCACCACCTTGGGGACTTCCTTGTCCTCTTGCAGGTGGTACAGGGTCTGGAACAGCCAGGTCAGGGAGTAGATGCCCAGGTCGAGGAGGGCGCCGCCGGCCAAGCTCGTGTTAACCATGCGATGGGAGTCGTCGAATTCCAGCGAGCCGTCTGGCTTGTTATTGTTGAACGAGTTGTCGGCTGTCGCACATTGCATAAGCTGTCAGCCCGCACGTTCAGACGGTCCGCAAGGGGCTGCCACAACGGTCATGCAGACCGCATGACAGGTGGCCAGTAGTCGAAACCATGTAATCACTTCAAAACTCACCAGTGACCCGGTAGACGGTCCCAATCTCCCCGGACGTAATCAGCTCCCGGATCTTGATACTCAGGGGAAAGTATCGCGTCCACACGGCCTCCATGAAGAAGAGGTTCTTCTCTCTGGCCTTGGCCACCAGCTTCTTGGCCTGCGAGGCGTTCACGGTCAGCGCCTTCTCGCAGAGCACGTTCTTGCCGGCCTCGAGAGCTAGCATGGCGTTCTGGAAGTGGTGGCTGTGCGGCGTGGCCACGTAGATAATCTGCACGTCCGGGTCGGCGACGAGCTCGGCGTACGACCCGTAGGCTTTGGGAGATCCTGGCACGCCGCAGTCCTTGAAGAAGGTTTCGGCTCGCGACTTGGACGAGGACGAGGCTGCAGCGACAACCTCATGGGTGACGTCGTGCACGTCACGGGTCTTGGGGTCGTTGAGCAGGTCCTTGACGAAGGCTAATGAGCGCGTATGTAACATGTCAGCCGGCGACTCTTGCCTTACTTATCCTGTCTGTCCACGCCTGCACTTGCACGCATGTACTCAGTAGTAGTGGTGTTGAGTGAGCTTAACTGGTTGCTATGCCACCCGTGGCCATGATGCCCCATTTCACCGTGTAAGGAGCCATATTGGATAGTGTTGTATCGCGGTTCAAGTTGAGGTAGGAAGTAGCAGTTTCTCAGTTGAAGACACCACAAGATTCTGTTGAGCGTGTAGAACGACTGATTTGGTTCAATGGCTGTTTTGGTCAACAGATTCAATGAAGATCTACGTGGGGGAAGTCGCGAAAGAGATACCGATTCCGATACACGGACACAGATAGGCAGCGTGGGGCTACCCCGCGCTTTTCTGGCAGCAGCACAAGTTGATGATGATGTCTTCTCCGCACCATGCCCCTCTCACTGCGGAGCTCGCCCCTCCACACTGACGGTCCGCGTTGCCGTACCGTGGCACATGAATCAGAGACATCGACATCGGCCTCATAGGTCATGGTCCAGTTTGACAAGAGGCAACCAGAAGCTGGGCCTCTCGATCCCAAGGCTAGTCCCAATGCCAATTGGGAATTCCAAGGTTACCCAAAGCCGCTTAAATCTCCGAACTTGCTGAGGAAGGAGGAAAAGCCCCGGGGGTTGGAGGTGCAGGAGCAAATCTCGGCGAGCCGCTCTAACTTCTGGCTCACACTTTGACAACCACATCACTATGCCCCTGGCGGCAGGAAATCAAGACCCTAGAGGCCTTGTGTGTGCAAGCGCACCTTTCAATTCCTTCTGTTCCCCGGGCACGATTGATATCAGAAGGAATACGGATCAGCTTGGACTTCTACATCACTGAGGAGCATCCCAGAGAAGTTCGAGGCTCAGTCTGTAGGCGAGTGTTCTACAGCAGACTGCTTCTCCGGGCGCAAGGCTGTGGAGAGCTGTCCCACGGTTTAGCTGAAGTTTCTGTGCCTTTTCCTCTCCCTACCTATGTGACTCTTCCTCACCAGTCAGCTTCCGGGGCTGAAAGGAGCAGCTGAAGACCGTGTCGCAAACAGACCGCCTCTCCCTTGGTGCTTTTCCGATCCTTTCCGCGCGGAATACACGGGTGGTGCTTACCTTGCATATCCGTGGTTTTGCTTTTGGTGTTTGTTGAAGAAAGGGATGCGCTGAAGTCCGCTCACGTGCTCACAGTTTCCGCGGAGGCTGACATGTGTGACAGGAAAAAGAAAGAAAGAAAAGAGGATCTACATTCCTGAAGACACGGCGTGCATGCAGTCTCGAAGTTCGAGAATAGCGCAAGCCATTGACAACCAACCGTGTTCGTCAGATTCACAAGCCCAGGAGAGCTGAAAAATGGCCTCTCAGAACGAACGGGGGGCGTGGGGGTTCCGACGGACTCTTCACATATGTGACAAGTGAGTCTCTTTTTGTCACTCGTTTTTTTTTTGGTGGAGATTTTTTTTTTTGGACTGAGCAGACATGAGAAAATCGTGGATGTTGTCGTCTTGTCACCCTTGACCGTGGCTTTCTGTGAGTAAACCGCTCGAAGACAGTCATCACCGACTATGCTGATATTTGTATCTCCAAAGGGTTATCAGACCTGATCTGCTGTTATTAGACAGCAGAAAGCTAGGATTACTACCTTATTATTGGCGAGTATCATGGGCAGACTCATCTATGGTACAGCCTGGAAGAAGGAAGAGACCGACAAGTTGGTCTATTGCGCGCTGAAAGAGGGCTTCAGAGCAATTTCCACCGCAGCCCAGCCGAGTAACTACGAGGAAGCACTGGTCGCTCTGGGAGTTCGACGGGCCATCGACGCAGATGTGGTGTCACGCCGAGATGTCTCTGTAAGGTCTCCCCTGTTCTGCGTATCCTTGCGTCTTCCCTTTTCGTGGAGCTTCCCAAAGCAGTTCTTACTCGGGCCGTCTCTGACAACTCATCACAGATCCAGACCACGTTCACCCCTGCCCACGACCATGCCATCAAGAAGGTGGTGAAGACCAACAGGACAGGCGCCCACCACCAAGGATGGCCTTGCCCGCAGAGGGCCAGCACCCCCAGTGACTGCCCTTACGACCCCACCACCTCCCTCGCCGAGCAGGTCCGCAGCTCGCTGGCCTCATCCTTGAACCACTTCTCCTTCATGCCCAGCAGCCCCGACGATGTTTACCTCGACGCCGTCATCCTGCACACCCCCTATCCTGACCGCAAACACACCGAGGAGGTCTGGACCGCCCTCTCCGCCTACGTCCCCCACCGCGTCCGCCACCTGGGCATCAGCAACGTGACCGACGAGGAGCTCCAGCACCTCCTCGACTTCTGCCGCGCCAACCCGGCGGCGGCCGCGAGGCCCACCATCGTACAGAACCGGTTCCGTGACAGCGACAAGGACGCCTTCGACTCCACCATCCGCCAGATGTGCAGGGAGAACGGGATCGAGTACCAGGCCTTTGGCGTCCTGAGGACAAGGGCCTTGCTCCAGGACCAGCAAAGCGTCGGCGCCGTTGTCGGCCTGGCAAACGCGAGCCGCGAAGCGGCCCTGTACGCCCTCATCATGGCCCTGCAGGATGACATGGCCGTCTTGGATGGCACCTCGGATCCGCAGACGATGGTGGCTGACATCAAAGACGTTCGGACGATCACGGGATATGCTGAGAGCCCGGAGTGGAAGAGGGCCTTGGGTAGTTTCAAGGGCGGGGTTCATTAGCTGATGACTGTTGATGGGATTCTTGATCATTGAGGCTCACTAACCAATCTCATTTTATTACCAATTTTCTCTCAACTCGCCATTCCTTTGTCTTGACACCGGCCAAGTGATCTCTGCCGTATCTGAAATATCCCTTCTACATTACGCAGTATCTAAACATTGTCATCACCGTTAGATCCACTCCCTGCAGTGGGACGCTGTCCAGGTGATAGGTACAACCTCTACCGATGGCACTCCGAACAAACGTGAAGAGGTGTCCTGCTGATTACTCTGGCTTGCAGTCCCACAATTGTGTTACTTGTGCCTGGAACCCCAACCTTGACCATCTGATCGTCCGACCTGCTGCGAACACACCATATTGTGTTGTGCTGTCGGTTCTGTGACGCCAGACTGGGAGGACGGTTGTAGAGCCTGCACAAGGGGGACCATGGACCAGAATTGAATTCGATAATCATCCAATTTGCCAATTCGGGCAAAATGTTGAGCTCATGTCTGGGAAACTTCCATCAGCCACGTGTTCTTGTCACGTATCATTGGCAGTGTGATCTACATGTCACCTCGGAACAATTGGATGACCTCTGCAGGGGAAGCTCGCTGGCAAGGCTTGAGTTGAGAGTGTTTTTCTATCAAGTCCTAAATCGGCCCAGGATGTCTGGTTGAATCATCTACAGGACCTGTATCATCCCTAGGCATTGTGTAAGACAAGCTGCCAAAGGTGGTGAGGGTCTGCTCAATGGCAAGCAAGTACTTGCCAGATAGATGAAATATATTTCACGATCAGTAGGTTGGAGTGAAGTTCTGGTCTTCAGAGTTACCCAGAAGGGACGGTTGATCTACAGCATTCAGACCCTACTCAAGGGCCCGGAGTATGAGCGAACAGAGTCACCAGCGAAGTCTCTGTGGGTTTGAAATGCACGATGCTAATTCATAGTGACTGCCTGCTTCCTGCCAATGAACCGTGAAGCAGGAGTTCAGGTCGCGCCCTCGATGATTGTCTAAGCTAAAATATACACTTTTGAATGTGCCCACAGCCGTGGAATTTTCTGCATGCTCGGGAACGCCTTCCTTTCTGTGATGCATCCACTCCACATGAAGCTCGACACTGGAGCTGCATACTTCCCCTTAGAGATAGTGCTGTTCTTTAGGATGTTCTTTAGGATGTTCTTTGATCCCACCAATGTATTTCAGGCGATGCTCTTCATTAGCCAATGCGGCTAGGGAGTAACCACCAGTATGGTTAGGTGAACTTTGTTTTTGTGCCGGCATCGCAGCCTGTGAGATGTCTCACCAGTCATGGACCGCCGTTCAAATTCTAAGTCAGAGGCTAGAGGACCTTTCACCACAGTCCACAATGTGTCCCAATTGCCTCTAATGCTGCTTTCTATTTCGGAGGATCATGCATCCATCTTGAGCCGACCTGCTCTAAGATTGCCCATCTCACCCTACTTGAGAGTTAGCACGAATTTACTTTGAGCGCCTGCAGTCCGGCAAGGAACTCACCTCAGCCTTCCTCTTCCCCAAGACGAGGTCAGGTGTCGACGTGGCACCACCACCGCCCCCATCCTTGGTCACCTCGGCGTGGCAGCTCGCATGGTATGCCCGGCCGCCCACCCTCATGGCGTCTGTCCACACCCACTCCTGTGCCTCGTCGAGCCACTTGGTGACAAACTTCTCCTGGCAGATTGGGCAGACAGTGTTGGTGTTGTCTCCGTCCTCGGGGACCGGGATGTACTGGATCTTCGGGCCAGATGACTTGGCCGCTGAGGAGGCGGCCGCATTGTTGGCTGCGTCGGCGTCCGCGTCGGCTTGGTTGTCGTCCACGGTCTCACGGGATTTTATCCAGTCCTGGGAGTGACACGTCAGTCATGTCAGACGCTCTTTGGAAGAGCGGGGTGGGACATTCTCAAGTACTTACCGCCTGGTCAACGTACCAACTGCGATGCTGACCTCTCTTCTCTGCTTCGACTATCCTTTGATGAACCCGGAAGTGCCAGTCCATGTGAGCTGTCTTCTTTCTCCTTCCCTCCTCGTCTGTCTTGAAGCGTCTCCCACACTGTGTACATGGAGGGCCTAGTGCCTCGTAGATGGTGGGGATAAGATGTGGTCGGAATCTAATGGGCTGTCAGAAAACACTGGTCTTTGTATTTCATCGCACAGCTCCATGAGACGAGCCAAGAACTAGTGGGAGGGCAAGTACGTACTGTTTCAGTGAAGATGTCGTCAAACTAATGTCGCCGCTTGTGATGATGACTGGTGGTGGCATTGATGATGCCGCCAGACTGCGTGCTGACGCGAGGATGCTGGCAAGGTTTGGTGGCAACGAGATCCCTCCAGCCACAGGATTAGGTGTCATAACAGGAGCCGTGCTTGCTGTAGCTGCAGCTGGTGGCGGAGGTCCAGGTGGGTTGCTCGCTGGCGTTCCACCAGACTGCGGTGTGGGTGGTAAGAGGCCAACACCACGTAGCGCACCCAATAATGCCATCGGATCAGGAGTGGCGGACTTCAGCGGTTCGGCTCTCTGCGGGGGAGGAGACCGTAGAGCTGCAACAGCTGCCGGTTGTGGTTGCGGTTGAGGTGTTGGGGCCTGAGGCGTGGCGGACCGCCGGCCCAGCAGCGCAGCCAGAGCACCCTTGCCGAGCAGCGCGTCAAGAGACACAGAGCCCGGTGGAGCCGAAGCAGGCGGCGCAGGGGCTACTGGTGCTATTTGTTGAGGCGGGTGCTGTATGGGGGCATGGAAAGGGGTTCCGTGGATGGGGGGTGTAGGAGTGACAGTCTGGTGGGCATTTGAGGCCCGGTATTTTACGGCAAGATTAGCTACTTGAGTCTTCACAGGCACCAACTGCTCTTGCGACAGCATTGCCCCGCGAGTCTTCAGCACCGTCTGCAGATCCAACAGCGCCTTCAGCTCCGTCTGTATACTAGTATCATACGGCGACCTCCCAAGTTCAGCTCTGGCGGCAACGACGAGTTGCTCGATTTCATTAATCAAGGAATCTATGCTTATTCCAGGTTGAGCAGCAGGGGCACCGTAGGAACCAAAAGGTGGTGGCTGGAAAGGTGCCGCGGCCGGAGTCGACATGAGCGGCTGCGGTGTTGACCCAGGGTAATGAGCAGGCTGGGAGAACGGTCAGTCAAGGCACGACAGCACGCGGGTCAGGACGTTCTTACTGGTTGCTGTGGGTATGCTGGCTGGCCGAGGGCTGATTCTGGTCGATGGCCATTGATCCCGGCATGAGGTGGTTGTGGCTGATTGAACTGCTGGCGTGCATTAGGAGGGGTTGGCGTGTTGCGATGGGGCGCAACTTGTCGTCCCCCTCGGCCGAAAAGCTGGTGTTGGGTCCGCATTTGCTCCTGGTGAGCATGGAGGGCCGAAGTCCTGGCCTTGATCAAGGCATTCTCGATCGGGCGAACCACATCGGCCGGAAAGACGGGGTTCTTGTCAATGGACCCAGGGACCGGCTCTTTCCAGGTCTTCAACATCTCCTCCATTTTCCTGCGGGTGCTGTCGTTCACCGAGGCATACGAGTCCATGAACGTCGAGTACAGATTCTTGCCAAAGAATAAAGTGTAGGGGGTGCCAATATTCTTGACGATCGAGTCCAAGACATACATGGCTGGGAGCTTCCTCTGCGGAGGCACCTGTCACAGTGTCAGCGACTGTTGCTTGGAAAGGTCGGGAGGCGGGACGTCAAGTCGTGAGAAGGGAAGGCCGGCTTCTCGGGACAATCAGGAGCGATGAAGCTCTCGAGACGGGGGCCACCTACTTTCTTAATGTGCTGCTCCAGGGTCTCTGCGATTGGGAAGGCATAGTTGGTCAAGTCTCTTGCAATCTGGGTCAGGTTCGTGATTTCGAACCGAGAGTTCAAAGTCAAGCCATCCAGGGCGCTCTGGTAGTCCTCGATCACCTCGGCCGTCTGGTCCTGCTCGTCGTATGACATGGTGGGTCTGTCTGGGAACTGAGCGATGAGGGTGGTTTGCGGGTTGCAAGAGTTCAAGGGCACACTCGACAAGAAGGGGGAGGGCCAGGAAGGCGAGGTTTATAAACAGGTGACAAGGCCCAGCGTTTGCAAATGTGGCATTCAGAAATGGCCCGGCACTCCAGCGTCACGGCCAAATGGACACCGAACAGTGAATCTGAATAAGCGCAGAACCTATTGCTCCCTAGAGACTGGCGCTCCAGAGGATGACGCTCTTTCCAGCACGGCCACCTCCAGCCCAGCCAAGAAAGAATGTGACACGCAGGATTCACTCTCGTTCGCCTCAACTGTTCATCATATTCCTCCCAAACTGCGCAAAACGGTGAGTATTCACTTCCAACGACTGTAATATGCACTTCGGGGGGCTTTCGTGGGCTTCGCTTGCAGTCAACGGTGGTCGAGGAAGGACTGCGATCTCGATGGGCGATCGGGGTGCGGCACGGCTTGAAGCCCGGCGAGAAGTCGTACGATGGGAGGCACTGGACAAATCTCTAATTGGCAGTCGACCACGTTCCAAACTTTGAATAGATGTGGGAAGGTTATTGTGGTCAGGCAGTGAGGCCTGTTGCAGTAAGTAGCAGATGTTGTGAAGTTGAAGGAACGGCGAGCAAACGGACGTCAAGGCGTGGAGCCGCACTAGCTGGACAACGTCGTTTACGTAAGCCGAGCTACCCATGCAGAAGCCCGCACGGACTCCTTCTTAGTACCTGAATACCGACTCTCCGAACTTGAATTTTGTTGTTGTCATTGCATCAAAAGACAGCACATTTCAATCACATTGGTTTGCTTTTCGTTGTTCAAAATGAGAAGAGACATGAGGAATCACATTTTCTCCTTTGTCTGTAGCCTGTTACCTCAGACACGGCGTATCTCGAATTCCTTTGTCAGCCCATGTAGGTAAGCATGGATGGAGTCAGCTCTTGATTATGTTGCTGTCTTGCCTCCACCCTCGTCCTATCCCAGCAAAGTCCCAGGTTTGACATTTCCATTGCCAGTGCCATTGCTTGCCTGTCGGAGGGTCCATGATATGAAAGCTTTCGGTGATTCCTTTGAAGTGCAGTTCATCTCTCCGTGGGTAGTCTCCAGCTGATCGCCACCTCCCGTCTTAGCAAGTTCAACAGACTGGTTGATGATGCTGTGAATATCAAACTTTCCAATCCTGTTTATTTGTCACACAACGTCAGCCACCTGGACCTCCCTCACAGTTCTGCAAGGTGATGGTAGTGGTTGAACGTGACTTGCCAGGTAGTATTCTTGCCCGCATCAATTCGCTTCACTGCCAGCTCACAGCTGCCAATGGTGAAGAGCTTGTAGTACTCGTCAGCCTGGTCGGTCGAGTCTCTCCAGTCGGACAACTCCACGCTGAAGTTGGCGTTCCCCGAGCTGTCCATGATGTCGAAACAATCAGCCACCTGGATCTGGCCACCACCGACGACGCCAACGGTGGTCGGGTCGCACTGGTCATTGCTGGTGTTGGAGGTGTTGTTCTTGACAAGGCAGGGCGTTTGAGAATGAGGATCCTTGGCAAAGCTGACCGCAGCCAACATACCGAAAAGGAGAAGAATGGTGGGAAGCATCTTGTCAAGTATCATAGGTATTTGCAGGTCGAAATATGTTGCTTCTGGTGTGCTTGGTGACGGTATGGACGCTGGTTTGAGTGTCCTGTCGAGACCCGTGGCAGTTTACAAAAGAGGCAGGCCTGAGTAATTTGATGATCAGTTGGGCTTTCGGCGGGCACTCTGTTCAGCAAGCTACCTAGGTATGACACGGAGCTGTGTGTGATTCTTTAGCCTGTTGGTCTAGACGTTTATTAGACTGCAGATCACGTTGGTTCATTGGCTTGTCTAGCCGAAACAGACCATGTGTACGCATCTGGGTAAATAGCTCCCCAAAGAAGAATTAGAGAAGCTCCTATGTAGAATCAATAGATGAGAGAGCCAATTTGTGATCAAAAACTTGGGTCATTGATTGAATTGGTCACATTTTTTAAGGCATGTAGACTTGTACGACACTGGAGTTCATTCATAGACTGTATGTTATCAACTTCACCATAACATTTTTCATAACGGCAAATTCATTACTCTGAGCATCGTCGGGCTCAGCTGAGGAATCTATGATGTTATGCTAGAGGCACAGGTATGCTCATGCAACAGGCTGAGTTATTTGCATCTGTGATTGTTCCCAAGACGGAATTTTGAGAGTCTGCCATTCGATACCTTGCCCAATTACCGAAGATCCTCCTAGTTGGTACTGCCAGGGGTCCGCAAAGTCCACTCAAAGTTGATCTCGCCACCGTTGCCAGCATCCGAGTCACAATTCATCTGTCCCTCGACCGTCTCGAAAGCGACACCATCGTGCGAGCTGGAAATGGCACTGTGGACCAAATCCTTCATGTCCTGGTCTCCGAGGCTACGTTGAAGGTTGAAAAGTTAGTAAACCATCCTAGTGACTAGCTGTTCTTTCCCCTAGCGTGTCATCAGGGGCAACTCACAGGATTGTGTTGTCAAGGCCGTCGAGTCTCTTCAGCGCGAACTGGCAGCTGCCGTTGAACCCCAGCAGAAAGAAGTGGTCCGCGAGCGCAGTCGAGTTCTCCCACTGAGACAGCTCGTAGGTGAAGTGTCCGTAGTCCCATTGGGCTAGGAGGTTGTTGCAGTCTGCGATGGGGACCATCTTGTCATCGGTGCCGAAGTCTGTCTTGTGTTAGCAGCCGCCTTGCACAGGGATATTTCGCGGTGGTCATGGTGAGGTGCTTAAGGGCTGGGGGAAATTAGGGGTTAGAGACAGGGTCCAAGTTCAATACGTACAGGTGAAGGAGCTGCTGCCACAGTGGTTGCTCACGGCCGTCTCCCAGACGGGGTAGGCAACTCTGGGCTTCTGATACTGAGGGTCAGCGCAGAGGCAGACCATCGCTAGGAGGGCGAGGCTGGCGAGAATGACCTTGAATGACATGTTTGGGGCGTTTTCGAGACGAAGGGATTGTTTTCAGTTCAAGATTTGGTTCCAGGGAGCAAGCTTCTGGAAGGGTGGATGTTGGTGTAGGCAGGAAGAACCTGGTAAATTTGAGCAGACCTGCTCAGACTTTTATGTCCTTGGTCCAAGTTGAAGGTCCATCTCATTTTTATCCCTTTGTCGGCCCAGTGAATCACTCATGTGCCACTGTCTTCACCTGTGCCTGCCTACATGTTTGTACAAACCTGGCGATCCTTCATCCCCTGGGAAGCGAAAGCAGGATGACACTATACAGTCATCAGAGACACTTTACAACCGACTTACTGGAATTTGTACCGCACTGACATGCCACAGACTCTACGAAAGCCTGGTGAGTAGGGGAAATGTCTGAGCAGGGCACGTGACATGATTCGTCACACTCGGCTGCTAGCCCTCCAAAAGAAGATGGTGTCTCAAATGGGCAAGTGTACTTCCACCGGCAAGGCAAGCCACAAATGTCACAAGAGGGTGAAACGTGACAACCAGTACATAGAGAAATAGGCACTATA
Source organism: Diaporthe citrichinensis (assembly GCA_014872995.1). Taxonomy (NCBI): domain Eukaryota; kingdom Fungi; phylum Ascomycota; class Sordariomycetes; order Diaporthales; family Diaporthaceae; genus Diaporthe; species Diaporthe citrichinensis. The sequence goes on along the minus strand of JADAZR010000009.1, from coordinate 316 downwards.
GACAGTGCGAGAGAATGAGGGGATTTGGGTAGGTATATTACTTAAATAGGCTATTCTATCTCCAAGGCTAAAAATTTCCTATTTAAAGGCCTTAAAGGCCTAAACTACCCCTGCCCTTATTACACAAACCCCCTTTTTACCTAAGTAAGACCTTAAATTTATATTATAAAAATATTATTATAAACTTATGCCTTTATCCCTAATTTACTCTTATTAATAAATTAATAAAAAATAATATTTATTTAAATTAAAAGTTATTATATTTATTACTTTTAAAATAAAAATAAAACTTATCTTATTATTAATATTTTAAGCT